>CM064483.1:59128708-59748708 GCA_032716605.1 Paralithodes platypus | reverse complement strand
AGCCATGACTTCTTAGCGCGACTGTACTAGCTGAAGGTATTGATGGATAAGCCTTTACAATGGCACCCTATCCGTACAAACACGAGCCCCAGCTGCAATCGCGCTAATAAGTGATGCCTCGGCACCAAGTATATGTTGATCATTAATTGGTATCAACACTATCTATGCATTAGTTCATCGTTTCGAGTGAGATATACAAACATGTTCCTATCTTGACACACTTTATTCAACATCTGACAGACATTAATACAGCACAGAGCAAGCCAAACATAATGACAGCTGGAACATGACTTATTAGCGCGACCGTACACTCGGATGCCATAGTCTCTAGCCCTATCTATCTATCTATCTATTTACTCAGGCCCAGTCCTCACTTCCTATTTTTTTTTTCTTTAGCCCACTCATAAACAATCGTTGACACCTTATATTTTCCTTTGTGCAAATATAGCTATTTGGATTTATTTTTTAATAGAACTTGCTTTCCAATAAATAGTAGGCTATATATAGGTTTGTAGTTGATTTATTGCAAATTAAACTCATATATTCGTGTCCACATACGGGTGATTCAGTAACCCTTTTCATAAATTTAATGGCAAATTCGGGAGACAAAAATAAGACTAATTTACTCTATGACCCTTAGGGTGAATCTTTGATATGATGGAGATATTACACCTTTAAAGTTATCGATAGATAGAAAAGAAAAAAATCTAAGGAGTGAGAATGAAAATGTCGTTGCTAACTGGCAGGGTAGCGTAACCAAGACTTGGTATCAAAATGGCTGCATACGGTAGCTGGATGCAGTTCGTTTCGCAATTTACAAAGGTACATTACTACTGTATTTGTATTATCATCATCATTATTATTAATAATCATTGTATTAGTAGTAGTAGTAGCAAGGGGAGAAGCAGGCGGCGGAGGATAAGTAAGAGGAAGAGGAGGAGGAGTAAGTGGTGGAAGAGGGGTAAGTGGAAGAGGGATCTTCCTGCCGACTTTGAGCTTTGATACTCCGCTCGTCTTAAGGAATCTTGAATCAATCTGTACATGAATCTAAAGATACCACGTGTAACCAAAGAAACAATCTTTAGATTCATGTACAGATTGATTCAAGATTCATTAAGACGAGCGGAGTATCAAAGCTCAAAGTCGGCAGGAAGATCCCTCCTCCTCCACTTACCCCTCTTCCACCACTTACTCCTCCTCCTCTTCCTCTTACTTATCCTCCGCCGCCTGCTTCTCCCCTTGCTACTACTACTACTAATACAATGATTATTAATAATAATGATGATGATAATACAAATACAGTAGTAATGTACCTTTGTAAATTGCGAAACGAACTGCATCCAGCTACCGTATGCAGCCATTTTGATACCAAGTCTTGGTTACGCTACCCTGCCAGTTAGCAACGACATTTTCATTCTCACTCCTTAGATTTTTTCTTTTCTATCTATCGATAACTTTAAAGGTGTAATATCTCCATGATAGACCAGCCCATCACCAATATCTCCATTATATCAAAGACTCACCCTAAGGGTCATAGGGTAAATTAGTCTTATTTTTGTCTCCCGAATTTGCCATTAAATTTATGAAAAGGGTTACTGAATCACCCTGTATATAATTCCATAAGTGTTTTTCTCGTTCTCTCCCTCTCTCTTTGGCTTGTATCCATTCGGCCCCATTGAGCCTACTGTTTTAAGACGTTTACCCCCATCCAGGTGTCAATATTTTCCTGGCGAGCGGTAGCGAGCCAGCATATATATATATATATATATATTTTTTTTTTTTTTTTTTTTTTTATAGCAAGCTAAATTTGTACATTTTTCGATAGAAAAAATTCTCCGGCGAAGCCGGATTTCTCTGGCTTTGCTCGGCTGTCGCTCGCCAGGAAGAAATCGACACCTGGTTGGGGATAAACGTCTTAAAACAGTTGGCTGAATGGGGCCGAATGCATAAAAGCCAGGGAAAGAGAGAAAGGGAGAGAAAGATTTAAAAAAAGCCGGTGTCCCCCTTAAGTCCCCGAATATATAGGAGTGGGATGGAGACTATGGCATCCGAGTGTACCGTTAGTCCACCCATTATATTGGCTAATAATTGAGGTGTGGCATCTTCTGAATTAGCCTATGGGGACTGGGTCGTTTTTCTGGTCCCCCTTCTTCCTCATGTTTAGCCCCAATCATTTCCAGATTTTAAGAAGTTCGACCCATTAGTTTGGCGATTTTAAGACCTTTCACCCCATTTCTTTGTCAATATTTAGACCTTTCGTGTCATTTAGGTGTCGATTTTTTCCTGGCGAGCGATAGCGAGCCTGTATTATAGTAGTAACCGGCCTCCAGCCAGGAAATTTTTCTATCGAAAAATGTACAAATATATCTTGAAGGGTGATCTTTGGGATGTTTGTTTAAGCTTCATGGAGGTCTAGGGAGGAAACTAAAAAGAATAAAAATATATATAAATAAGCAAATAAATACGCACGTCCCCCCTTAACCCTTTCAGTATTCGAGGACGAGTTTTTCTTTTATGTTGAATACCAATAGCAGATTTTATTCAGCTTAGGAAGGAGCTTTGGAAGTCATGGGGTTAATGAAGATAGTGTTTCCTCCTGTCATTCCTAGAGATCCTTTCTAAACTGCATAGAATCGTCCATTAACAGCCAAAATATAATGAAGAAACGCGTCATTCTTAGAGATCCTTCCTAAACTGCATAGAATCGTCCATTAACAGCCAAAATATAATGAAGGAACGCGTCATGATATCCTGAAGGGGTTAATTATACAAAACTACCCAGTATTAAAACAATGCTGAACAATACAAAGCTTCAACATATAATTACTAAAGCCGGTATCACACGAGAGCTTTTATAGTCAACATTCGAAGAACAACATTTGCTGGCAACATTTCTGAAATATTTTGCACTGGTATCGGAAACTAGACTGATGGTAGATGAATTTAGGTAAACGCAAAATATTTAATGTTGACCTCATAAGCTGCCAGACCAGTGTTAAGGATAAATGTTGAGTGAAAAAGCGTACGTGTGATACCGGCTTAAGATACACAGGTGCAAGATAACAATAGTGGCTGCCTTCTGTTATTTCATACTTGAGTAAATGTGGGTGGGTGAAATATTCATTCACAATAGTTCAGAATTATTGTTATTAATTTTGTTGGGGCGTGGTGTGTCAATGACTAATGAGCCGGGGTGTGCAAAAAAAAAAAAAAAAAAAAAAAAAAAAAATAATAATAATAATAATAATAATAAACTATATTTTTATTAATTTCACCACAACACCAAACACTTCCAATGAAATTAATGAAAGCATATAATTATGTGATCCACAGGGATTCGAACCTGGGTTATCACACACAGATTTTTAAACACTCTAACCATTACACCACCAGGACGGTGGTATACAAATATAAAATATGTATATAAAAATACTAAAAACATACAAATAAATAAAACAAATATCGGTTTATTTCGAGAGGGCAGCTAACGAGGCTGAAAATACAAAATTCCTTAAATTAACATAAGTAGTCAAGAGATTGACTCGGGTTGCCCCAGGGGCCCTTACATACCGCCAGAAGGGGTAGGATGTGGGGAGGGTCCCAGGTGGAACACAGAGCTGGTGCATTACACCTAACCTCCACAGCCCTGATGTTTTTGACAGAAACCTCACGGACAGGTAGCTGGGATCGAACCCGCGATACCAGAACCAAGTAACTAAAGTATGGTGACTCAGTGCACTCGGCCACTGTGTAATTCGCTTGCTTGTTCGTCAAGGGGAATCCACGCAATGCGAGCTAAGCTCATTATTATAGCGCCTCCTTAACTGGGAATGTATTGCGTGAAATGCATGTTAAGTATTTATGTGTCGTTGGAATGGCTGTGGATGTGTGTAATCTCTATTTTAGCCAATTGGCGACATCTGGAAACGAAGGCTTAGGGTTAATCTGTACGGTACCATTCTCACTACGGTACCAGTCTCACCCGAAGGCTTAGGTTGACCAGTAGCTTAGGTTACGATACCCATCTCACCCTGTAACCGATCACCAACCCCAGATGGGACATCACAACTTCGTCCACTTATACCAGGTTCCTATTTATACTGCTAGGTGAACAGAGGAGGTGAACACCGTTAGGAGACTTGCCCAAATGTGTGTGTGTGTGTGTGTGTGTGTGTGTGTGTGTGTGTGTGTGTGTGTGTGTGTGTGTGTGTGTGTGTGTGAGAGAGAGAGAGAGAGAGAGAGAGAGAGAGAGGGAGGGGGGACAAAGAGTGCATATAAATGACAAGTGAGGCGGTGTGGGTGTGGGTGGGTGGGTGTGTGTGTGTGTGTGTGTGTGTGTGTGTGTGTGTGTGTGTACTTACTCTAGTTGTACTTACTCTAGTTGTATTGCGGGAGTGAGCATGCTCGTTATTTCCCGCCTCCTATATGTGTAGGTGTTATATGTATCGTTGGAATGGCTGTGGATGTGTGTAGTCTGTATTTTTAGCCAATTGGCGACATCGGAAACTAAGGCTTAGGGTGGATCTGTATGGTACCATTCTCACTATAGACGGTACCGTCTCGCCCGAAGGCTTAGGTAGCCATCAGCTTAGGTGAACCATATGATACCCATCTCGCCTTGTACCATTTTTGCCAACCCCAGATGGGACGTCAGAACGTCGTCCACTTATTCCAGGAACCTATTTACAGCTAGGTGAACTGAGGCTAACACATGAAAGGAGACAAGCCCAATTTGTCTCCGCCCGGCCGGGGATTGAACCCCCGACCCCTCGTGTGTGAGACGAGAGCTCTACCACTAGGCTACGGGGTGTGTGTGTGTGTGTGTGTGTGTGTGTGTGTGTGTGTGTGTGTGTGTGTGTGTGTGTGTGTGTGTGTGTGTGTGTGTGTGTGTGTGTGTGTGTGTCACATAGCAAGATATAGCCTATGACACGAAATATGACACTAGACATAACACAAACATCATATGAAACTATAAAAGTATATGCCACATGAAAGATAAAGGCATAAAGCACATGGTCCAACGCACCTCACAGCCAACGAGACAAAATCATAATGTAAAACTTGCAAAATAAACAAACCAAAACTTATACGAACACAGTAAAACGACAAAACAACTAATCAAAATTGCTATGTGGAAACAACGCTTAAGTAATATAATAATTTATAAATAAAAGAACACAATCCACCACATAGGGTGTACATTACTACATGAGCAAGTTAATCTGGTTCCCAAGCAAACTAATCGCACACATAACAACGCACTATCGTCATGATATAATGGACCATATGATTCCAGACCTAATACAAAACACTTAAGGGGACATGGGCCGGTTTTCTGGACCACTTTCTCCCTCATGTTTAGCCCCATTAGTTTTCAGATGTTAAGATGTTTGCCCCGTTAGTTAGTCGATTTTAAGACCTTTCGCCTCATTTCTTCGTCAATATTTAGACCTTTCGTGCTATTTAGGTGTCGATTTTTTCCCTGGCGAACGATAGTGAGCCTGTAATGTTGTAAAAACCGGCCTTCGGCATTTTTCTACCGAAAAATGTACAAATTAATCTAGAAGGGGGATCTAAAGGATTTTTTTTTAAATTTGATGGAGGTCTAGGGAGGAAACTAGAAAAATAATGAATACATGCAAAAATCGCCCAAAAAGTGAACCATCCCCCCTTAATGGAATCATGTCTTCTTTTGCGCGTATCCAATCTGTCCCCTAAATTTAGTAACATTAGTTTTTTTTTCAGATATCTTGTTTACAGACAGACAGACATACGGAGGCAAAAAATATAAACGCATCCAACTTCGTTAGCGGAGGTAATATATGACATTAGATCACATTCTTTCATTAATTTTATTGGAGGCGTTTAGTGTTGAAGTGGAATTAATTAAAATAGATTAGATATGATACAACTTGTGGCACTTGATATAACACAGCATATGAAACAGCATATGCTACAAGACGCGATATGACACATCGCACTACATATGGCACAAAGCATGACACAACACATGACACAGCATATGTCACGCGTCATGACAGCACGAGTGGTGTGTGAATGACAAGTGAACCATGCCGTGCGGTGCGGTGCGGTGTGATGCAGGTGGTCCTGGCAACACCACATGACAACCTGTATGTCTAAGGCTGGCAAACCGGGGCAATGTTGCTTCAAGAATGAGTTGAGTGAAAGACGGAATATACCCCCAAGATCCCCTTTCGAGATAAATTTGTAAATGTTTCGGTAGAAAATTTTCCCGGCCAAAGGTCGGTTTCTTTTAAATAACAGGCTTGCTATCGCTCGCCAGGAAAATATCGACACCTAAAGGTCTTAAATTTGAAAACAAAATGGGGCCAAAGGTCTCAAAATCGACAAACTAATGGGGCGAACGTTTTAAAATTTCAATGGGAGAGGGGGGGGGTCAAGAAAAACCCTCTTAAGTGAAAATCTCCCCTTAACACTCCCTGGCTTACATAACACACAGTAACACATAGCCAACAGTGTTTATGACACGCGATTGATGACACATGATTCACGACGTACGACACACTATATTATAAGACATGACACGAAGCATATGACACACGACACGGCATGACACGAGACATATGACACACACTATAAGACATGACACGAAACAAACGACACACGATACAATACATGACACGAGATAAATACACACACACACAACACACAAACACACACACACACACGACACTTTCTCTCCTCCATGTCGTTCCTATGTTGACCTTACTATTAAACAATCTCCTCCCCAGCCACCGCCAAGGACATGTACACACACTTACAAACATAATTATATACATACATACAAACACACTCATATGTGCATGCACACACACAGTATATATATATATATATATATATATATATATATATATATATATAATTATATTGTATGCTTACATACATACATATTACATACACACAAAATCATTACAAACATTAGCGAACATATACAATATGTTCTCTCTATCTCTCTCTCTCATGCCTGGTAATGAGCCACTACGGTACTAATGAATACAAAGTACCTTGTAAAGTAAGGTAGCATAATGAATAACAAGGGGCCGCAGTATTTATCATCATATTACACAATCGTCAACGATAAACTACGGTACAAAAATGTTTTACGTATAAGTGGTTTGTGAGGCAAATTCTAGGTTTAGCTTATAGATCAGTTAACACAAACTGGTGCGACGTATGTATGTATGTATGTATGTACTCAGGCGCACACCCCATACCTGGGGGTGGCCGACTCGAGACAGAACCCGAACAGAAACAATATTTAAAATTCCAATTCTTAGGGTACGGGACCACTTTCGCGTGCTCTCGCCCCTTACTGCCCCGTTGAGTAGGTGCATTTTACAGGGGGAGGAGGATTACTAGCCCCCTGCCCTAGGAAGGAAAAGTAAGACAGTAAAAGAGACAGACAGAAACGGCTTAGGTTGGGTAGAGGATGTCACACCTCACTCTGGATAGGACCAGCCCTCACCCAAAGTGAGGGCCACGTATTCGGGGTTATTATTATTCTGTGTTTATTTATTACTGAGGCTTTGTTATGTTTCTTGCCATTTTCGAATAATGTAAGTTTAGTTAGCCCCAAGTAACATAAACGAAGATTATCACTTAATATTGCCAACTCCGTCGACAAATTTCCATTCAGTAGCAAATTTATAATATTAATAATTATTTCCCGTGACCCGGAGAGTGAACATTACCGGGAGGAATGTAGGGGGCGGGGGAGAGGGGGGAGGGGGGGGGGGGGGGGGGGGGGGGGGGGGGGGGGGGGGGGGAGGGGAGAGGGGTGCCGCCGCTGACTGTCGTGAAGAGCGTGTGTATGAAAAACAGGAGTCGTGCGCAATGGGTGCCTGAAAACAGGAGTCGTGCGCAATGGGTGCCTGAAAAACTGAATCGTGGCGCGAACCCGGGCCCCCTTCTGGAGTTATGAGGGGGCGGGGGGGGTGTCAGATAAGTCAATATGTCATTAAGCAATATTGGGCAGGGGACTTTATATTACAGTCACTCACAAAAGTGTGTACACCTCTCATGGCATGGAGATATCCGGATTGATTATATGCATGCCATTTACTTTATAATTAACCCGTTCAGTACTGGTCCCGTCCTTTTAAATTTATTCTGGCTACTATTATACAGTTATATTCAGTTAAAAAGGGGCCTCCAGCAACTAACAGGTTTCGAACTATATCACCTAACCCTTTTTAATACCGCATATCTTTATAAAACTGCACAAAATCGTCTATATATAGCCAGAATAAACTTTAAAGGACGTCGCCGGTACAGAAGGGGTTAATGCTATACCGGCACATGCGCTGTAACTCTTCTCCCTCCGTTGGGCTCCTCCGATCATAATCTTATCTCACATGTCACCTATCCTGTCTCTCCAGCAGTGTTGCCAGTTTAGCTACTTTCCCGCAAGATCTAAGGTATTTACTTCGGTCTAGAGGCACATTTTTACATCTAGCGACATGAATTCTAGCGATATTCGGGTAATTTGAGTCACTTTAGATCGATGTTTTAGAGATTGTGGCATTATTCTAGCGATTTTCGGCATTTACTTACAATCTAGCGGAATTGATTTGGTAACCCTGCTCTCCAGTATGGCCTTCTGACATATCGGTAACTATTGTCCCTTCTGGGTAAAAGGGACCGTCCGGCAGCCAAGTTCAAGGAACGTATTAGGTAATGCTTAGATAGGGCTGATACCAATTATTAATCGAAATATACTTGGTGCCGCGACATCACTTATTTGGCCGATTGTACTACGGCCGTATTTGAGTTGTTAATTCTCCTTAGCCCGTACAGTACCAGGATTTTTTTTTTTTTTTTATCACATTCTAGCCACTATTAGACGATTTTTATTCAGCTTAGGAAGGACCTCTAGCAAAAATAGGGCTTCCAACTATCTCAACCAACCCTTTTAACCACCACCAATCCTTTCTAAGCTTCATAATATCGTCTAAATATAGCTAGAAGAAAATATAAAACACGTCGCTGGTACGGTACTGTACTCAAAAGGGTTAATATCGATGCTTCCTTATGCCCGGAAACTGGTACGGTACGGTACTCAAAGGGTTAATATCGATGCTTCCTTATGCCCGGAAACTGGTACGGTACGGTACTCAAAGGGTTAATATCGATGCTTCCTTATGCCCGGAAACTGGTACGGTACGGTACGGTACTCAAAGGGTTAATATCGATGCTTCCTTATGCCCGGAAACTGGTACGGTACGGTACTCAAAGGGTTAATATCGATGCTTCCTTATGCCCGGAAACTGGTACGGTACGGTACTCAAAGGGTTAATATCGATGCTTCCTTATGCCCGGAAACTGGTACGGTACGGTACTCAAAGGGTTAATATCGATGCTTCCTTATGCCCGGAAACTGGTACGGTACGGTACTCAAAGGGTTAATATCGATGCTTCCTTATGCCCGGAAACTGGTACGGTACGGTACTCAAAGGGTTAATATCGATGCTTCCTTATGCCCGGAAACTGGTACGGTACGGTACTCAAAGGGTTAATATCGATGCTTCCTTATGCCCGGAAACTGGTACGGTACGGTACTCAAAGGGTTAATATCGATGCTTCCTTATGCCCGGAAACTCGCAAGTGGCCAGTTTTCCTTCCGAGAAAGATCTTGATAAACGGAGATACCTAATAATTATAATGAGCACAAGGAAAGGTTAACTTGCCTATGGTTAAGGGGAGATATCCACTTGAGGGATTTTTTTCTTGACCCCTTTCTCCCACATGGTTAGCCCCATTATTTTTGAGATTTTAAGACGTTTGCCCCATTAGTTTGGTGATTTTAAGAATTTCCGCCCCATTCTGTCAATTTTAAGACCTTTTCTTACAATTTAGGTGTCGATTTTATCCTGGCGAGCGATGGCGAGCCTGTAATTTAAGAGTAACCGGCATTCGGCCGGGAAATTTTTCTACCGAAAAATGTACAAATTTATCTTGAAAGGGGTCAAGGGGGTGACATTTTAAGATTGCTGGAGGAGTAGGAAACAAACTAGAAACCTCCCCTAAGGGGCTAGTGGCCGGTTTTTTTTTTTTTTTTTTCCTTTTTGTCTATTAATTCATTTATTTATTTAGTGTTTAGTTTCCTCGCTAGACATCCCTCAAACTTAGAAAAATACCGGTACCCCCTAGACCCCCAGTCAAGATAAATGTGTACAATTTTCGGTAGAAAAATTTCCCGGCCTAAGGCCGGTTCTTCTTATAATTACAACGAAATGGAGTTAAAGGTGTTAAAATCGCTAAACAAATGGGCCGAACGTCTTAAAATGTCAAAACTAATTGGGCTAAACACGAGGGAGAAAAAAGTCCAGAAAAACTACCCATCTCCCCTTAAACAGTATGGAAGAGTTGTTTGGAAGATTGTGGACCGCATATAAATGAAGAAATGGTGTTATTGAGGCACTTAATACAGCAAGGTTTTCCCTACTCCAGTTAGATATGATAAATAGATCAGAAGATAGGCATGATATGGCTTAATCTAATGGCATATTGGCCGTCATGATTGTTAACGACAAAATATTTGTTAAGGTAATTATTTCGATAAAAATATAAAAGATTAAAAAATGCTACTGGTAACCGTGATTATTATCCCAAAGTTGTTACGTTTATATTTTTATTTTATTTTGTTTTCTAATTACTCTTTCAAGGGCAAATGTTTAAGATTTAAGACTGCTTAGAAAAGTTGTAATGGGATACCATAATACTTCTGAAATCAGAAATATGCCGTAGTGATTAATTCGCCTATAAAGTATATACAGTACTTCACAATATGATCAGCATTAGAACACTCTACACGTCGTGAGATTATCATAATAAATAAATTCGCTTGGTTGTGCCATAACTATAGGTAGCGCCAACGAACTTGACAATTATCTCGATCCTTGACCTCTTCGTAACTCAAAAGGACCTTGAGCAAACTGGCTGTAATGTCCACACCTATTTCCTGGTGAACTCTTCCCAAATTAAAGCAATGTCAGCCCGATTGCTTTCATTCATTTTGAGTTATAAGAAGTTAAGGGGTCCAGATTATTGTCTAGTTGGTTGGCGCTACCTCTAGGCCTGTCTAACTTATGCGTGAGTGACTGAAATATAACGTCCTTTATCAAGTGCCACACAAGGACAGTTGAACACAAACCCTTATCATCACCGTTGTTCAGAGTCGTCCCCGTAATTACTGTCAGTACCTTTACCAAGACAATGACTATCCTCGACCCCGCCCACGACCCCTCCTTCACCCACCCTAGGCCACTCCAGAACAAGGAAGAGGGAACAACCAACTCATTAAGGACAGATGGCCGTATTTATTTGATTATTGTTTTATCTTTTTATCATGTTTTAGTTTCTTCCCTAGACCTCTATCAAGCTGTAAAAAAAACACCCCCTAGACCCCCCTTCAAGATATATTTGTACATTTTTCGGTAGAAAAATGTCCCGGCCAAAGGCCGGTTACTCGTAAAATTACAGGCTCGCTATCGGTAGCCAGGAAAAAATCGACACCTAAATGGCACGAACGGTCTTAATATTGACAAATACATGGGGCGTAAAGTCTTAAAATCGCCAAACTAATGGGCCGAACCTCTTAAAATCTAAAAAATAAAATGGGATTAAACACTAGCCCATCTCCCCCCTTACCAAGACCATCACTATCCTCGACCCCGCCCACGACCCCTCACCTCAGCCCACACCAGAACAAGGAAGAGGCGAGTGGGAAACAACCAACTAATTAATGCCAGAAGATAACTATAATTACTGAAGAAGAAAACGGAGGTATACTGCAGAGGATTCCCCAACAAAAATAAATAGTGAGAGGATGAAATTGAAGAGGAATAAAGTTGGTGTGAAAAATTGAAGAGGAATAAAGTTGGTGTGAAATATTGAAGAGGAATAAAGTTCGTGTTGAAAATTGAAGAGGAATACAGTTGGTGCGAAAAATTGAAGAGGAATAAAGTTGGTGTTAAAAATTGAAGAGGAATAAATTTGGTGTTGAAAATTGAAGAGGAATAAAGTTGGTGTTAAAAATTGAAGAGGAATAAAGTTTGTTAAAAATTGAAGAGGAATAAAGTTGGTGCGAAAAATTGAAGAGGAATAAAGTTGGTGTTAAAAATTGAAGAGGAATAAAGTTTGTGTTAAAAATTGAAGAGGAATAAAGTTGGTGTTGAAAATTGAAGAGGAATAAATTTGGTGTTGAAAATTGAAGAGGAATAAAGTTTGTGTTAAAAATTGAAGAGGAATAAAGTTGGTGTTGAAAATTGAAGAGGAATAAAGTTGGTGTTAAAAATTGAAGAGGAATAAAGTTGGTGCGAAAAATTGAAGAGGAATAAAGTTGGTGTTAAAAATTGAAGAGGAATAAAGTTGGTGTTAAGAATTGAAGAGGAATAAAGTTGGTGTTGAAAATTGAAGAGGAATAAATTTGGTGTTAAAAATTGAAGAGGAATAAAGTTCGTGTTAAAAATTGAAGAAGAATAAAGTTGGTGCGAAAAATTTAAGAGGGATAAAGTTGGTGTGAAAGCGGCGGCCGGTATTATGAGAGATCCGTGTTTCGTATTGTTTTAATTAATTTGTAGATTAAGGGGGATCACCTGCCTTTTTCTCTTTCTCTCCTTTTCTCTCTTTGTCTGGCTTGTATCCATTCGGCAATACGTTTATCCTCATCCAGGTGTCGATATCTTCCTGGCGAGCGATAGCGAGCCAGCATTGTATGGAAAAATCCGGCTTCGCCGGAGAAATTTTTCTATCGAAAAATGCACAAATTTAGCTTGCTCTCAAAACAAAAATATATATATGCTGGCTCGCTACCGCTCGCCAGGAAAATATTGGCACCTGGATCGGGGTAAACGTTTTAATACAGTAAGCTGAATGGGGCCGAATGGATATAAGCCAAAGAGAGAGGGAGAGAAAGAGAAAAAAAGCGAGGTGGGCCCCCTTAAAGACTAGCTGAGGAAATCCATGGCTATAAACTAACCTCCCGTGATCCTGCCCATCAACCCTCACCCCTGAGCTGCGGGTCAGTGAAGAAGGGTGGAGGTAAGAAGAACAAAAAACAACAACAATGAAATATTAATTGAAAGGAGCGATCGTGATGATGACATATGAGCCAGGGTGCATGACGACCAATGTAGCAACGACTTAATGGCTGAACATATACAGTAGATGGTAATTGAAAAATAGCCACGGGTTTATGAGGATTGTAGCAACGGAAAATTGCAAGAAGAGAATCATAGAACCCCCCCCCCCAAAAGAAAATCATAGAACCCCCCCAAAAAAAAAAAAATCATAGACCCCCCCCCCAAAAAAAAAACATCATAGACTCCCCCCAAAAAAAAAAATAAAAAAATAAAAAAATAAAAATAAAAAACGGAAATTGAGGAAAACTGCCTATAAGTTATATACAGTATATATATATATATATAAGAAAAGAGAGCACAAGTTAAAGCGGCGGGCAGTATCTAAATGATCAATGAAAGGGATCTCATATACTACCGACATATGCACTTTGCGTTTTGGGATGATTGTGCGGACTTAATAAGGGGAGATTTCCACTCGAGGGATTTTTTTCTTTACCCCCTTCTCCCTCATGTTTAGCCCCATTGCTTTTGAGATTTTAAGACGTTCGCCCCATTAGTTTGGCGATTTTAAGAACTTTCACCCAATTTATGTCACTTTTAAGACCTTTCGTCCCATTTAGGTGTCGATTTTTTCCTGGCGAGCGATAGCGAGCCTGCAATTTAAGAGGAATCGGCCTTCGGCCGGGACATTTTTCTACCGAAAAATGTACACATTTATCTTGAAAGGGAGTCAAGGGGGTGTAATTTCAAGTTTGATGGAAGTCTAGGAAACACACTAAAAACCTCCCCTTAAGATTAAAGACTATCCGAGCCAATCCCTGTGACCCAGCCCAAGAGCCCTCACCCCAAGGTCCCTAGGTCAATGAAGAAGGCTGCCTGGGGTGAGACGCACAGACACGACGCCTTCACAATATAGGGGTGAGAAAAGAAATGGAAAAGAAACGAAAACTGATGAGGAAATGTCAATGGAAAAAATATAGTCCATGTGCCCGGATGAAGGTCAGCATCATTCTATAGTCCGTTTCATTTCAACTGACGGTAAATTGCAAAGTTCCCATCAAGATTTCTCAGTAATTTTGAAGATTTTGTAGTGGAATATGGTACTAATTATATACACTTGGTCTTAATATTATGCAGACACATAGTAGCTTCATATTTGTCCATAAAGTATCGAGAAATTAGCTGCTAAGGGATTCAATTTACCGTCAGTTGAAATGAAACCGAATATAGTGACCTATAATATATATATATATATATTTTTTTTTTTTCTATATTCCAACTTACTTCCTGTCGGGCGTAGGCTGAGAGCCTTAACATTCACCGCTTTACAATGAACAGTGAAGCCCGTGAGGTCTTGTTCCAGTCTAGGGAGTGAGACATGTGAAGCACGTAGAGTACAACGAGCACCTGCCATCTTGCCTTCACATGAGGCACGGTGCTCACCCATAGCCCGAAACGACCCCATCTCTGAAGCCACCTCATTCCCGTGCTTCACTGTCTCACCCCCTACACTCGGACTCTCACACTTACACACACACAACGCCACCTGTTGAGCAGATAACTCACCAGGCATTGCACCAGGCATATAATTATAATCCACACCATACTTCTTAAGGGGGTAGTGCTTGGTTTTTGGTCTATATATATTATTTTATTTATTTTTAGTTTCCTCGCTAGACCTCCATCAAGCTTAGAAAAATGTCCCTGCCGAAGGCCGATTCCTTCTAAAATTAGAGGCTCGCTATCGCGCGCCAGGAAAAAATCGACACCTAAAAGGCACGAAAGGTCCTAAAATTGACAACGAAATGGGGTGAAAGGTGTTAAAATCGTCAAACTAATGGGCCGAACGTCTTATAATATCAAAACTAATATGCTAAACATGAGGGAGAAGGAGGTCCATAAAAAGCGAGTAGTACCCCCTTAAGCTGTTATGAAGGTATTATTTCAGGGTGATGATAGCCTTTGACAATGAAGCATGTATATTATAACTTAGCAATGATTTATTTGAGTTTATGTGTAAAACTCTCCTCCTTGGATGGTGTGGATTCGTAAAGTTGTCGTATTTGTCCCATAGAGTTGCATCATAATAATGTGTGTTAAGGGAGGTGACCTTCTTTTTCTTCTCTCCTTTTCTCTCTTTCTCTGGCTTGTATCCATTCGGCCCCATTCAGCCAACTATTTTAAGACGTTTATCCCCATCTAGGTGTCGATTTCTTCCTGGCGAGCGATAGCGAGCCAGCATTATATGAAGAAATCCGGCTTCGCCGGAGACATTTTTCTATCGAAAAATGTACAAATTTAGCCTGTTGTCAAACAAAAATAAAAAATATGCTGGCTCACTACCGCTCACCAGTAAGAAATCAACACCTGGATGGGGATAAACGTCTTAAAACAGTAGGCTGAATGGGGCCAAATGGATACAAGCCAGAGAAAGATAGAAAAGGACAGAACAAAAACAGGTCACCCCCCTTAAACTATATCAAATTGCTACACGTATTTATAATTAAAGTTACAATTGCAATCTAGTACGGTGCTTATCTATTCACAACAACTGATAACAACAATTAATGTACCGGGTATTATAGTACCAGTAGTGTAATACGGAGCAGTTTTTCCACTACAATTACCATCTTTAAGGGGGGGTGTGACCTCTTTTTGTTCTGTCCTTTTCTATCTTTCTCTGACTTGTATCCATTTGGCCCCATTCAGCCTACTGTTTTTAAGACGTTTATCCCCATCCAGCTGTCAATTTTTTACTGGTGAGCGGTAGTGAGCCAGCATATTTTTTATTTTTGTTTGACAACAGGCTAAATTTGTACATTTTTCGATAGAAAAATGTCTCCGGCGAAGCCGGATTTCTTCATATAATGCTGGCTCGCTATCGCTCGCCAGGAAGAAATCGACACCTAGATGGGGATAAACGTCTTAAAATAGTTGGCTAAATGGGGCCGAATGCATACAAGCCAGAGAAAGAGAGAAAAGGACAGAAATAACAAAAAGCAGGTCACCCCCCCTAATATATTCTGGCTAACAGTAGATGAGTCTGTTCAGAATAGGAAAGACATCAGTCAATAGGTTTGAAATATTATAAACTGTAAAATGTACACAATTCGAATAATACGAGAATAATCAAACCCCCCCCTTCCCCCACCCCCAATAATCAAACACCCCTTCCCCCACCCCCATCACCCCCCATAATCAAACACCCCCTCCCCCACCCCCAATAATCAAACACCTCCTTCCCCCACCCCCACCCCAATAATCAACGCACCCCCTTCCCCCACCCCCAATAATCAACCCCCCCCCCTTCCCCATCACCCCCAATAATCAAACACCCCCCCTTCCCCACCCCCATCACCCCCAATAATCAAATCCACCCCCCTTCCCCACCCCCATCACTCCCAATAATCAAACACCCCCTTCCCCCCACCCCATCATCACCCCCAAATAATCAACCCCCCCCTTCCCCCACCCCCATCACCCCCAATAATCAACACACCCCCCTTCCCCCACCCCCATCACCCCCAATAATCAAACACCCCCTTCCCCCACCCCCATCACCCCCAATAATCAAACCCCCCGCCCTTCCCCCACCCCCATCACCCCCAATAATCACAACACCCCCCCCTTCCCCCCACCCCCATCCCCCCAATAATCAAAACACCCCCCCTATTTATGACCACCCCCCATCACCCCCAATATCAACCCCCCCCTCCCCCACCTCCCATCACCCCCAAAACACAACCCCCCTTCCCCCACCCCCATCACCCCCATATCAAATCAAACACTCCCCCTTCCCCCACCCCCATCACCCCCAATATCAACACCCCCCCCCTTACCCCCCACCCCCATCACCCCCAATAATCAAACACCCCCCTTCCCCCACCCCCACACACCCCCAATAATCAAACACCGCCCCCTTCCCCCACCCCCCATCCCCCCCAATAATCAACACGCCCCCCCCCTTCCCCACCCCCCCATCACAAACACACCCCCCTTCCCCCCCCCCCATCACCCCCAATAATCAAACCCCCCCCCCCTTTCCCCACCCCCATCACCCCCAATAATCCAAACACCCCCCCCCTTCCCCCACCCCCCTCACCCCCAATAATCAAGCACACCCCCCTTCCCCCACCCCCATCACCCCCATAATCAAACCCCCCCTTCCCCACCCCCAATAATCAAACACCCCCCCTTCCCCCACCCCCAACACCCCCAATATCAAACACCCCCCCCTTCCCCCACCCCCAATCACCCCCCAACCCACCCCCCTTCCCCCACCCCCCTCACACCCCCAATAATCAAACACCCCCCCTTCCCCCACCCCATCACACCCCCCAATAATCAAACCCCCCCCCCCCCCTTCACCCCACCCCCATCACCTCACCCCCAATAATCCAACCACAACCCCCCCTTCCCCCACCCCCATCACCCCCAATATCAAACACCCCCCCTTCCCCCCACCCCCAACACCCCCAATAATCAAACACACCCCCTTCCCCCACCCCCATCACCCCCATAATCAAAACCCCCCCCTTCCCCACCCCCAATCATCCAAAAACACCCCCCTTCCCCCACCCCCTTCCCCCCAATAATCCAAAAACCCCCCCCCTGTCCCCCACCCCCATCGACCCCCATCATCACTCACCCCCCCGTCCCCCCCCCCCCATCACCCCCATAATCAAACACTCCCCCTTCCCCCCCCGCCTCACCCCCATAACTCAACCCCCCCCTTCCCCCACCCCCATCACCCCCAATAATCAACACCCCCCCCCCCCCCCCCCCATCACCCCCAATAAGCAAACACCCCCCTTTCCCCCACCCCCACAATAATCCACACCGCCCCCCCCTTCCCCCACCCCCATCACCCCCAATACTCAAACACCCCCCCTTCCCCCCACCACCCCCCCCAATAATCAAACACCCCCTTCCCCCACCCCCAATAATCAAACACCCCCTTCCCCCCACCCCCAATAATCAAACACCCCCTTCCCCCACCCCCAATAATCAAACACCCCTTCCCCCACCCCCAATAATCAAACCCCCCCCCCCCTTCCCCCACCCCCATCACCCCCAATAATCAAACACCCCCTTCCCCCACCCCCAATAATCAAACACCCCCTTCCCCCACCCCCAATAATCAAACACCCCCTTCCCCCACCCCCAATAATCAAACACCCCCTTCCCCCATCCCCATCTCCCCCAATAATACACCCCCTTCCCCCAAAAAAAAATAAAAAATAAATAAATATATAAATATAAAATAACCAAACAATACTTCTCTGGATTTCATGATGCACTAAAATAATGATTCATTAAGGGGAGTTTTTTAGTGTGTTTCCTAGACTTCCATCAAGCTTGAAATTGCACCCCCTTGACCCCCTTTCAAGATAAATTTGTGAATTTTTCGGTAGAAAAATTTCCCGGCCAGAGGCCGGTTCCTCTTATATTTCAGGCTCGCTATCGCTCGTCAGGAAAAAAACTACACCTAAATGGCACGAAAGGTCTTAAGTGACATAAATGGGGCGAAAGTTCTTAAAATCGCCTAACTAATGGGGTGAATGTCTTAAAATCTCAAAAGCAATGGGGCTACACATGAGGGAGAAAGGGGTAATTAAAAGAATCCCTCAAGTGGAAATCTCCCCTTACTAGGCGAATAACATATAGTGATATACATAAAACTCTTTCACACATTACTTGAACTGAATAACATATGCTTTGTATATATATAATTATAACCCACTTTATCCAATTGTGAAACAGAGAACCTTTTTCACACATTAGGATAGGATTTTCTTTTATCTCACCCACTCTATTAATTAACCCTTTCAAGCTCCAATACGCATTTCTGTTTTGTTTTCTGGTAATTATTAGACGATTTTATTCAGATTAGGAAGGGTATATGGAAGTCAGAGGGTTGATTGAGAGAGTCTTTACCCTTTTAATTAATACCCACAGATCCTTTCTAAGCTGCATAAAATCGTCTAATGATGGCCAGAATATACTGCTAACACGCGACAGAGCTTCAAGGGGTTAAGGGGAGGTTTTTAGTGTGTTTCCTAGACTTCCATCAAGCTTGAAATTACACCCCCTTGACCCCCTTTCAAGATAAATGTGTACATTTTTCGGTAGAAAAATGTCCTGGCCGAAGGCCGATTCCTCTTAAATTGCAGGCTCGCTTTCGCTCGCCAGGAAAAAATCGACACCTAAATGGGACGAAAGGTCTTAAAAGTGACATAAATTGGGTGAAAGTTCTTAAAATCGCCAAACTAATGAGGCGAACGTCTTAAAATCTCAAAAGCAATGGGGATAAACATGAGGGAGAAGGGGGTAAAGAAAAAAATCCCTCGAGTGGAAACCTCCCCTTAAAACCCCTCTGAACTCATTTATATCACATACCGGTATTCAATGTATTTTAATAATCACTCGACCTTTTAGCTTGGAACACTTTGTCAACTAAGGCCGGTATCACACGAGCATTTTTTCCCTCAACATTTATCCTCAACACTGGTCTGGCAGCTTATGAGGTCAACTTTTAAGTTACTTCGGTTATCTAAATGCATCCATCATCAGTCTAGTTTCCGATACCAGTGCAAAATACTCCAGAAATGTTGCCAGAAAAATGTTGACTATCGAATGTTGACTATAAAAGCTCTCGTGTGATACCAGCTTAACTTGTACAGTTGCCCACATTCATCTGAATACACTATAACTCGGTTTCATTTCATCTGATACTTAATGGGTAAATATGAAACCATTATGTCTCTGCATCCTATTAAGACCAAATTGATATAACGAGCACCATATTTCACTACAATATATTCACAATAACTGAACAATCTAGATGGGAACTTTGCAATTTACCGTCATTTAATAAGAAACAGACTATTGGTGGTTTCATGTATGGTAGGAAAATCAGTACGATTGACTTGAAGATTATTTCCTTATGCAGTAGTTAAAGTTTATAACCAATTAACATATGTATATAGAATTATATACATATATATATATATACTGTATATATATATATATATATATATATATATATATACTGTATATATATATATATGAATATATATATATATATATATATATACTGTATATATATATATATATGAATATATATATATATATATATACTGTATATATATATATATATGAATATATATACATTATATACTAGGAGGGGTACCCGGCGTTGCTCGGGTTTAAATTCTACTACCATAATCACCATTATCAATCACTACTACCACAATCATCACAATACTACTACTACCATAATCACCGGCCTCGACCTCCCTGTGCCTCATTAAACGGCGACCTCGATTTCGGCCGCTAAATGACCTCCGATTTTGGATCTGACCTCATCCGTACCCCCATTTTGGGGACTGCGAACAACTTTCATTCCATACACATTTTCGATCGGAGGCCTCCTTCTGCCCCAAACGGCCCTTTTTTCGCATTTTTGTCGCTCCCGTATACTACGTAAGTTCTGCCGAAAAATTTATTAAACAAAAGTGTCTCTGATTTCCACTAAATTCGCCCAAAACCATCTCCAAAGCCTGGGCTTTCCAACGGTGCCCCACACTTCCACCTGGCACCAAAACTGTGGGAGGAGTTTAGTAACAAAGGTCGGGTAACTGACAAACAGACAGACAAACATTGACCTTTATTTATTAAGATACAGTATATATATATATGTATATATATATATACTGTAAGTATGCCGCCTTAACCTTATTTGGACCGAAGGCGTGTTTTTTGGACTTCCCCTCTTTCGCTCCATTATTTTGGAGATTTTAAGAAGTTTCGCCCAATTAGATTGGCGATATTAAGACGCATCACCCCATTCAGGAGTCGATGTTTTCTGGGAGAGCGATAGCGAGCCTGTATGTAATAATATGAAGAAAACTAATATAAGACAACTGAAAAAATAGCCCCAGAGCTGAGAAGACTGCCAGAGGACGAACAGTGTTGAGGCCGCGAGAACAAAGCTTTAAGGGGGGTCACCGGCTTTTCTTTATCTTTCTCACCTTTTCTCTCTTTCCCTGGCTTGTATTCATTTGGCCCCATTCAGCCAACTGTTTTAAGACGTTTATTCCCAACCAAGTGTCGATTTTCGTATGGAGAAATCCGGCTTCGCCGGAGAAATTTTTCTATCGAAAAATGTACAAATTTAGCTTGCTATCAAAACAAAAATATGTATAAGCTGGCTCGCTACCGCTCTCCAGGAAAATATTGACACCTGGATGGGGGTAAACGTCTTAAACAGTAGGCTGAATGGGGCCGAATGGATAAAAGCCAAAGAGAGAGGGAGCGAAAGATAAAAACAAAAGCGAAGTGGGCTCCCTTAACAGTGGAAGACGTCAGGTGTTGAAAAACTACCGACACGATTAGCTCCGATGATCTGAAGGCCGGATCAACGTGAGGGTGAAAAACGTTTGGCAGAAAAAAAAATTATGGTGTGGAATGAGTAATGAGGGGAAAATTAAAGAGAGAGAGAGAGAGAGAGAGAGAGAGAGAGAGAGAGAGAGAGAGAGAGAGAGAGAGAGAGAGAGAGAGAGAGAGAGAGAGAGAGAGAGACAGAGACAGACAGACAGACAGACAGACAGACAGACAGACTGAGAGTGAGAGTGAGAGAGACAAGGGAGGAGTGTGTATATGTGAGAGAGAGAGAGAGAGAGTGTGTGTGTGTGTGTGTGTGTGTGTGTGTGTGTGTGTGTGTGTGTGTCTGTGTGTGTGTGTCTGTATGTGTGTGTCTGTATGTGTGTGTGTGTGTCTGTATGTGTGTGTGTGTGTGTATGTATGTGTGTGTGTGTGTGAGTGTGTGTGTGAGAGTGTGGGTATGAATGTATGTATGCGGAAATATCAGTTTTTATCCCAAAAATTCCCAAGTAACGGCCACGGAAGCAGCAAGCAACGGGACCAGACCGAAGCACCAATCACCATCATAAACAGGTAAGCACATTATGGACAAAAATTATAATTGACATTTTCAAGATTGTCATGCCCACGATTTCTGGAGAGAGACTGAGAAGGGAGGGGGAGGGGGGGGGGGTGGGGATTCAATAATGGGCGAGCGATAGCAAGCCTGTAACTTACTTGGGAAGGCATTTTTGTTAGCCTAGAGGACAAAAAAACAAACATTGCTCGAAAATATTAACAACAAGCAAAATCCACATGAATAATTAAACACAATATCATAATGACCCACAAATCGTCGAATCAGATATCTTAAGGGGCCCCACCTCGCTTTGTTTTCTTTTTCTCTCCCTCTCTCTTTGGCTTGTATCCATTCGGCCCCATTCAGTCTAATGTTTTAAGATGTTTACCCCCATCCAGGTGTTAATATTTTTCTGGCGAGCGGTAGCGAGCTAGTATATATGTATTTTTGTTTTTACAGCAAGCTAAATTTGTAAATTTTTCGATAGAAAAATTTCTCCGGCGAAGCCGGATTTCGCCATACACTGCTGGCTCGCTATCGCTCGACAGGAAGAAATCGACTCCTGGATGGGGATAAATGTCTTAAAATAAGTTGGCTGAATGGGGCCGAATGGCTACAAGCCAGTGAAAGAGAGAAAAGGAGAGAAAGATAAACAAAAAAAGCGGGTGACCCTTCTTAAGAGGTCAACCGTCCAAAATAATCTTCCTTCCACCTAGTTAAAAGCAAAAAGTATCCTGGAATGATTTAATATATATTTACGAAAACAAAAAGTTGTAAATGGGTTGCAGATGTGAAGTATAGGTATGAAGTAGTAAGCAATAAAGAAAAGAACTTAAATTGAAGCTACAAGCTTGAGCCAGCATGCAGCTATTAACAGTGTTTTAACAACAAACTGTACATATAGTAGCTATCTGAACTAATACATAGATATAGATAGATAGATAGATAGATAGATAGATATAGATATTTATATAAAGATAGATTGACAGGGGAGGTGTGGTGGAGTGGTCTTGCCACTGGCCTGGTAATCCAAAGGTCCCGGGTTCAAATCCCGATGTATCAATGGGAAGATATTATTGGGATGGAATTTGTGCTGTACCTAGTATCAGTGCATTACCACAAAGCCCACCGAAACGTCAATAAAATACCCTCATTGTTCCCTGATTAAATAGCACTGTATAAATATTCCCATATTCAAAATATGCTATAGGGGTGCAATGCCTGGTGAGTTATCTGCTCAACAGGTGGCGTTGTGTGTGTGTGTAAGTGTGAGAGTCCGAGTGTATGGGGTGAGACAGTGAAGCACGGGAACGAGGTGGCTTCAGAGATGGGGTCGTTTCGGGCCATGAGTGAGCACCGTGCCTCATGTGAAGGCAAGATGGCAGGTGCTCGTTGTACTCTACGTGCTTCACATGTCTCACTCCCTAGACTGGAACAAGACTCACGGGCTTCACTGTTCATTGTAAAGCGGTGAATGTTAAGGCTCTCAGCCTATGCCCGAGAGGAAGTAAGTTGGAATATAGAAAAAAAAAAAGAAGATAGATAGATAGACAAACCGACACAGGCAGAGAGCGAGAGAGTAGAGTAGAGTAGAGTAGAGTAGAGTAGAGTAGAGAGAGAGAGTAGATAGATGGATATACAGACATATAGATAGACAGACATATAGCTAAATAAAAACAGATAGCTAGATAGATAGATATATAGATAAATAGATAGATAGATGGAGACACTATTTTCCCCTAAGGTTCGGTAATGTTAATAGTATTATTGTCGACACTGGTAGTCTGAGAGTCCCGGGAGGGGGGGGGGGGGGGGGGGGGTATGGGGGTCGTGACAGGAAAGTGTGGGGGACGACCTTCACCCCAGCTGGTGACACTACCAACACGCGTGCTGGTGAGCTACAGCCAGTTACAAGGAATAGTTAGTATCTCAAACAACTTGCGGTCCATTCCGGGGAGATACTCCAAGTGGAAAGAGAGAGAGATTGTGTAGTGCACTACATTAATTGCAGTGTGCAAAATATCATCTACTCTCTTCTTGAAATGCTCTACTGAAAAGTTATTTACAACTTCTGAGGGAAGTTTATTCCAGGTAGAACAGATCTCGTACGTGAAACATTTTCCACAAATACTGGCGCTGAACCTTTTTAATTCCAATTTCCAGCCAAAATGTTTGAGACTAAACATTTTGCTATAATCCACATCGTCAACCCCATTAAGTATTATACAAACTTCAATTAGTTGACCTCGTAGTCAGCGTGATTCCAACTGAAAGAGACCAGGAGCTCTCAGCCAGTCCTTATAGCTCAGTATTTCAATCGATCACTACTAATCAGAACGCCCAATTCCTTTTCGAAATCAGTCACTTCCAATATATTTCCATTCCATTTACCAAGTCTGTTAGGATCCAGCCTGAGCTGTTCAACCCCTTTGGAGTCCTTCGCATTCACTCCAAGCTTAATGTCATCTGCAAGCTTAGAGATCACACTCATCAAACTAATATACCTGTATATGTCATTGATATTATATGATAAACAGAAGTGGTTCAAGGACAGATCGCGGTGGAACTCCAGAAGCGACTGGAGGTGTTTCAGAAGAAACACCATTGATTACCACTCATTGTTGTCTACCTGTTAGCCAACTTTCTACCTAATGTGTGACCTTTGTACTGATACCTAACGCACTCACTTTGACATTAGCCTACACTGAGGCACTTTGTCAAAAGTGTTTTGAGTATCTAAGTAAAGGATGTCTATGGCTCTATTTTTGTCTTACTCTCTCAGCATTTCATGGACAAATTCCATCAAATTGGTAAGACATGATCGGTGTCGCCTGATACCATGTTGGTAATGTGTAATTAAGTTGTAGATCTCCAGGACGTCAACTATTTTGTCTACTAATATCCCTTCTAAAAGTGTTACTATATGATAAAAGTCGAGAGAGAGAGAGAGAGAGAGAGAGAGAGAGAGAGAGAGAGAAAGAAAGAAAGAAAGAAAGAAAGAAAGAAAGAAAGAAAGAAAGAAAGAAAGAGAGAAAGAGAGAGAGAGAAAGGGAGAAAGAGAAGAAAGAAAGAAAGAAAGAAAGAAAGAAAGAAAGAAAGAAAGAAAGAAAGAGAGAAAGAGAGAGAGAGAGAGAGGATAAAAACCAGCACACCCAGTTCCCTGAAATACGCGACAGATTCGGGGTATGCCGGGGGAAGAAAAACACATACAGGAATATTAAGGGGGAGGTAATCGCTTTTTCTGGTTCCCCTTCTCCCTCATGTTTAGCATATTAGTTTGAGATGTTAGACGTTCGTTCCATTAATTCGGCGATTTTGAGACCTTTCGCCCCGTTTCATTGCCAATATTAAGACCTTTCGTGCCATTTAGGTGTCTTTTATTTCCTGGCGAGCGATAGCGAGCCTTTAATTTCAAAAGGCATCGGCCTTCGGCCGCGACATTTTTCTACCGAAAAATTTAAAAATATAAGATTATCTTGAAATGGGGTCTAGGGGGTGTTTATTCAAGCTTGATGGAGGTTTAGCCAGTAAACTACAAAATAAAAAAATAAATAAAAAATTAAATAATAAAAAATAAAAAATAAAAAATAAAAAATAATAAAAAAATAAATAAATAACAAATAAATACAAAAATTATTAAACAAATAAATAAATAGACCAAAACACAAGCACTACCCCCTGAACCTCGACATTTACAGACGCTCACGGGAACGGGAACGCTAAAAAATTCGTGTGTTGATCCGAATTGTATTTTTTTTTTTTTAATTAATGGTGAAATAATTGAAGGTATATTTTCCGTCATTGGTAGAGTGATGGAGAGAATGAAAATACAATCGCATGTATTTCAGAGACTGCTACAGAGAATTAAGAGGGGGTGGGCGTATTTATTTCCTCGTTTATATATTTTGTTTTATCATGTTTATAGTTTCCTCTATAGACCTCCATCAACTTAAATACACACCCCCAAGACCCTCCTTCAAGATAAATGCCTGTGTGTACATTTTTCGACAGAAAAATGTCCCGGCCGTAGGCCGATCCCTCTAAAATTACAGGAACGCTATCGCTCGCCAGGAAAAAATCGACACCTAAATGACACGAAAAGTCTTAATATTGACAAATAAATTAGGCGAAAGGTCTTAAAATCGCCACACTAATGGGCCGCACGTCATTTAAGGGAGGTGTGGTGGAGTGGTCTTGCCACTGGACTGGTAATCTAATGGTCCTGTGTTCGAATCCCGATGTATCAATGGAAAGATATTATTGGGTTGGAATTTGTGCTGTACCTGGTATCAGTCAGCACACCGAAACGCCAAAAAAATAGCCTCATTGTTCCCTGATTAAATAGCATTGTATGAATATTCCAATATTTAAAATATGCTACACGGGGGCAATGCCTAATGAGTTCATTGTTCAATAGGTGGCGTTCTGAGAGAGAGGGTCCGAGTCTAGGGGGTGATACAGTGAAGCACTGGGGCTGCTTCGAACTGTGACTGAGCAATCAAGCCCCATGCATCCTGCGAAGGCAAGATGGCAGGGGCTGGTTGCAGCTGAAAGTGCTTCACATATCTCACTCCCTAGACTGGAACGAGACCTCACGGGCTTAACCGTTAATGTATAACAGGCTCTCAGCCTATGCCCAAGAGGGAGTAGTTGGAATATAGAAGAAACAAAATGAAAATCCCACTAGCATACCACATAAATACCCTTGCTGTTGCCGACAGATTAATGAATAGGTATTTTCTTCAGCACGAGGTATCAGTGATGTACAGAGTGGTGACATGAGGCATTGTGCATCATCTGTGGAAACCTATGAAGGCGACTAGCGGTCTGCCCTATAAATTTCACTTCTGGCAAACGTCGAATATAAAAAATAGAATTGTAGAAATAACCAAAATATAGAGTGAGTGAATGGATGTATGATGTGAGTATGGTGGGAGCATAGTGACCTGATTCCTGGAACGTCACGCGAGCCAGAGAGAGAGAGACACAGGGGGACGGAAATGAAGCCGTCTTGGGAAGGTCCAAGGGGGCTGGCTAGGTTACGTCACTACTCTCACTCTCTATCTACCTAGCTCTTTATCCATATACATCATAGGCCTTTATGTATCTGTCTATCTATCTACTTCTTTATATATCAATCAATCAATCGATCTATATATCTAGCTATCTATATAGTCATCCATCTATCTATCTATCTATCTATCTATCTATCAATCTACCCATCTATCTATCTATTCATCTATCTATCTATCTATCTATCTATCTATCTATCTATCTATCTATCTATCTATCTATCCATCCATCCATCCAGGAACGTGTCACAGTAATAAGCCAGGAGGGGACGGAAATTGAGCTGTTTTGGGAAAGGGTCCACGGGGGGACGGGGGGGTTGCGTCACCACCACCACCACCACTCTCTCCTCACCCCTTTTGGCTCTGGTGATGGGTCCTCCAATATCTTCAGGCCTCTCTGCTTTCCTTCTCCTCCTCTTTATTCCCCTCTTTCTTCTTCAGTGTTTCCTTATTCCTATTCCCTCTCTCCTCCTCTATTTCCAGGCCTCTCTTCTTTCCTTCTCTTCCTCTTTATTTCCCCTCTCTTCGTTCTTTCCTAATTCCTCTTCCATCTCTCCTCCTCTTGTGTCCTTTCATCCAGTCTTTCCTATTTCGAAACCCTCTCCTCCTCTCTTTCCCTTTCTCCAGTATTTCCTATTCCTAATCCCTCTCCTCCTCTCTTTCCCTTTCTTCAGTATTTCCTATTCCTAATCCCTCTCCTCCTCTCTTTCCCTTTCTTCAGTATTTCCTATTCCTAATCCCTCTCCTCCTCTCTTTCCCTTTCTTCAGTATTTCCTATTCCTAATCCCTCTCCTCCTCTCTTCCCTTTCTCCAGTATTTCCTATAATAATCCCTCTCCTCCTCTCTTTCCGTTCTTCAGTTATTTCCTATTCCTAATCCCTCTCCTCCTCTCTTTCCCTTTCTCCAGTAATTCCTATTAATAATCCCTCTCCTCCTCTCTTTCCCTTTCTTCAGTATTTCCTATTCCTAATCCCTCTCCTCCTCTCTTTCCCTTTCTCCAGTAATTCCTATTAATAATCCCTCTCCTCCTCTCTTTCCCTTTCTTCAGTATTTCCTATTCCTAATCCCTCTCCTCCTCTCTTTCCCTTTCTCCAGTAATTCCTATTAATCCTCTCCTCCTCTCTTTCCCTTTATTCAGTATTTCCTATTCCTAATCCCTCTCTCCTCTCTTGCCCTTTCTCCAGCAGTAATTTCCTATTAATAATCCCTCTCCTCTCTTTCCCTTTCTCCAGTAATTCCTATTAATAATCCCTCTCCTCCTCTCTTTCCCTTTCTCCAGTATTTCCTATTAATAATCCCTCTCCTCCTCTCTTTCCCTTTCTCCAGTAATTCCTATTAATAATCCCTCTCCTCCTCTCTTTCCCTTTCTCCAGTATTTCCTATTAATAATCCCTCTCCTCCTCTCTTTCCCTTTCTTCAGTATTTCCTATTCCTAATCCTCTACTCTCTCTTTCCCTTTCTCCAGTAATTCCTATTAATAATCCCTCTCCTCCTCTCTCCTCTCTTCTTTCTCCAGTATTTCCTATAATAATCCCTATCTCCTCCTCTCTTTCCTTTCTCCAGAAATTCCTATTAATAATCCCTCCACTCCTGTCTTGCCCTTTCTCCAGTATTTCCTATAATAATCCTCTCCTCCTCTCTTTCCCTTTCTCCAGTAATTCCTATTAATAATCCCTCTCCTCCTCTCTTTCCCTTTCTCCAGTATTTCCTATTAATAATCCCTCTCCTCCTCTCTTTCCCTTTCTCCAGTATTTCCTATTCCTAATCCTCTAATCCTCTCTTTCCCTTTCTCCAGTAAATCCTATTAATAATCCCTCTCTCCTCCTCTCTTTCCCTTTCTCCAGTATTTCCTATTAATAATCCCTCTCCTCCTCTCTTTCCCTTTCTCCAGTATTTCCTATTAATAATCCCTCTCCTATGGAATATTTGTTACTATAGCACCCGTTTGGAAAATTACTGGATTGGCTACTGACTGTCCAACTCTTCCCTTCTCCCCCCCCCCCCCTTCCCTCTAGGTATTTCCAAGCTCTCATTTCTCCTTTTCTCTTTCTTCTTTCCTTCTCCTTACTCTTTTCCTCCCTCCTCCCTTCCTCTCTCCCTCCATTCCTTTAGCTTCCTCCTTCCTCCACACTTTCCTTATCTTAGTCTTCAAGGTTCTTCTTCACACACACACACACACACACACACACACACACACACACACACACACACACAGACAGACAGACAGACAGACAGACAGACAGACAGACAGACAGACAGACAGACAGACACAGACAGACAGACAGACAGACAGACACAGACACAGACAGACAGACAGGCACACACACACACACCTCTATTTCTTTCCCCAGCTAACCTAATCCCTCAAGGACCCCAATGGAAATACGCCTAACGGCCTTATTGGGCTATCCTTAGTTGGAATTATGCAAAGCTGGTACATGTCATATTTGTAACATACTATGTGGTACCAACTCTGTAAATTGCTAACTGAATAAATATTATTATTATTATTATTATTATTATTTCTCTATATGTCATCCCTGGAACCCGCCTCTGCCCTTATAGCTTAGCTTACCTAAAATAGTATCCAGTATGAGTCAGTTAGGCCCGACTTGATCTCATGGAGGGTCCTCTTTTGTTTATGTAATTCATTCATTCATATTCCTCTCTCTCTCTCTCTCTCTCTCTCTCTCTCTCTCTCTCTCTCTCTCTCTCTCTCTCTCTCTCTCTCTCTCTCTCTCTCTCTCTCTCTCTCTCTCTCTCTCTCTCTCTCTCTCTCTCTCTCTCTCTCTCTCTCTCTCTCTCTCTCTCTCTCTCTCTCTCTCTCTATAGTCTTCCAACACTCCTGACACACACACACATTGCTTTCTCCGAATTGTGAGTAAGATCGCTGTTATGTAGCACCCTACCCTCCCCCCCCCCACCCCTTCCCCCCCCCCTCCCTCCTCCACCCCCTTACTTCCTTGATACCGACACTCATTCCATGGGAGGTGTGGTTGAGTGGTTATATTACTGGACTCGTAACCACAGGATCGCGGGTTCGAGTTCCGGTTTAAGTTACTGCCGGGATTCAGTTTGTTTGTAATGTGCAGTCAGTGGTTTGTCATGAGCTTCAGGGAATCGATCATAATCACAGTGTTTTCCTCTGTATTATCTGAGTCACGCTAAGGTTAACCCCTTCTGTACCGGCGACGTCTTTTTAACTTTATTCTGTTACTATTAGACGATATTATTCAGTTTTAAAAGGGTCTCCAGCAATGATCAGGCTTCGAATGATCTCACTTAAGGGGAGGTATTTAGTTTGTTCCCTAGACCTCCATCAACCTTAAAATTACACCCCCTTGAGTCCCTTTCAAGATAAATTTGTACATTTTTCGGTAGAAAAATGTCCCGGCCGAAGGCCGGTTCCTCTTAAATTACAGGCTCGCTGTCGCTCGCCAGGATAAAATCGACACCTAAATGGCACGAAAGGTCTTAATATGGGATGAAAGTTCTTAAAATCGCTAAACTAATGGGACAAACATTTTATAATATCAAAAGCAATGGGGCTAAACATGAGGGAGAAAGGGGTCAAGAAAAAAATCCCTCAAGTGGATATCTCCCCTTAACCCATTTAATCACCACAGATCCTTCTCGAGCTGCACAACATCGTCTAAATATAGCTAGAATAAGATTAAAAATACATCACCGGTACAGAAGGGGTTAAGGGGAGATGGCCGTATTTATTTGTTAATTTACGTATGTTGTTATTAATATATTAGTTTCCTCCAAGCATACAAAAAACACCCGCCCATGACCCTCCTTCAAGATATATTTGTACATTTGTCGATAGAAAAATGGCCCGTCCGAAAGCCGGTTATCTTTTACATTACAGGCTCGCTATCGCTCATCAGGTAAAAATCGACCCCTAAATGCCACGAGAAGTCCTAATATTGACAAAGAATAGGGGCGAAAGGTCTTAAAATCGCCAAACTAATAAGCCGAACGTCCAGAAAATCGGGCCATCTCCCCTTAAAGGCCACCATACACTAGCTTCATCCTTTAAGGGGAGGTATTTAGTTTGGTCTCTAGATATCCATCAAGCTTAAGATTACACCCCCTTGACCCCCTTTCAAGATAAATTTGTACATTTTTCGGCAGAAAAATTTCCCGGCCGAAGGCCGGTTACTCTTAAATTACAGGCTGGCTATCGCTCGCCAGGATAAAATCGACACCTAAATTGCACGAAAGGTCTTAAAATTGACAGAATGGGGCGGAAATTCTTTAAATTACCAAACTAATGGGGCAAACGTCTTAAAATCACAAAAGCAATGGGGCTAACCATGAGGGAGAAAGGGGTCAAGAAAAAAATCCCTCAAGTGGAGATCTCCCCTTAATGTCACTCTAAAGTAATAATAAATCGAGACTTTATCCTTTTATTATTTCTGGCTTGTGTTTAAAATATCCGGTGCCCTATTTCAACACCTATACCGGTACGCTTACGATGGTGTAATAGGGTCATTTCTGTGTAAGTCAGTTAATAGGGGGAGGCCGTTGGTTTTTCTGGACCCCCTTCTCCCTCATGCTTAGCCTATTAGTGTTGAGGTTTTAAGACATTCGCCCCATTAGTTTGGCAATTTTCAGACCCTTTGTCCCATTTGTTTGCCAATATTAAGACCTTTCATGACATTTAGGGTCTATTTTTTTTCCTGGCGAGCGATAGCGAGCCTGTATTTGAAGAGAAATCGGCCTTCGGCCGGGACATTTTTCTACCCAAAAATGTACAAATTTATATCGATGGGGGGTCTTGTGGGTGTTTATTTTTTTAAAGTTTGATAGAGGTTTAGAGAGCAAACTAAACCCCCTCCTTAAACCATTGAGCCGAACCAGTAAATTATGCCGCACCATACCGTCTGAGCTGCCTTAAGGGGAGATCTCCACTTGAGGGATTTTTTTCTTGGCCCCTTTCTCCCTCATGTTTAGCCCCATTGCTTTTGATATTATAAAACGTTCGCCCCATTAGTTTAGCGATTTTAAGAACTTTCACCCCATATTAAGACCTTTCGTGCCATTCAGGTGTCAATTTTATCCTGGCGAGCGATAGCGAGCCTGTAATTTAAGAGGAACCGGCCTTTGGCCGGGAAATTTTTCTACCGAAAAATGTACAAATTTATCTTGAAAGGGACTCAACGGGGTGTAATTTCAAGCTTGATGGAAGTTTAGGAAACACACTAAAAACCTCCCCTTAATAAGTAGCCAACTCTGAAGACCATAAGGCAAGTAAGTAGTACCAGCATACCACAGGCAACAGAACAGAACCCAAAGGAAAAAATATACACACATAATAAAAATATACACACACATCATAAAAATATACACACAAAATAAAAATATACACATACATAATAAAAATATATACACACATAATAAAAATATACACATACATAATAAAAATATACACACACATAATAAAAATATACACACACATCATAAAAATATACACACACATAATAAAAATATACACATAATACAAATATACACACATAATAAAAATATACACACATAATAAAAATATACACACATAATAAAAATATACACACACATAATAAAAATATACACACATAATAAAAATATACACACATAATAAAAATATACACACATAATACAAATATACACACATAATAAAAATATACACGCATAATAAAAATATACACACACATAATACAAATATACACACATAATAAAAATATACACACACATAATAAAAATATACACACACATAATAAAAATAAAAATTCAAATATATACCGGTATGTAGTAAAACTCGCTAGGAAAAATGAAACCATGGGACACCAAACTTTCGTCTATTCTCTCAAGACATCTTCAGAGTATTACCCTGAAGATGTCTTGAGAGAATAGACGAAAGCCCATGGTGTTCCATTGTTTCATTTTTTTATAGGCCTAGCGATTTTTACTATATAAATTGATCACACGTATTTTTTATCAAACCTCCAAAAATATATACCGTATACATTAAAAACAATCAAAAGCAGGTCATGATTCACTTAGACGCCATTCATTCATGAGGCACCATCATCTTAGTAGGCTATTTTAAAACCTACAATTCTGTGACGGGAAACATTAGCGACACTAAATTAGCATACAATACCTTCCATTTAACATTGTCTCTTCTACTTTCTAGCCTAGGTGTCTGTAGAGGGAGTATTACTTAGTTTTTGGGCTATATATATATATATATATATATATATTTTTTTTTTTTTTTTTTTAGTATACTCGCTAGACCTCCATCAAGCTTAGATAAACACCCTTTCAAGATAAATTTGTACATTTTTCAGTAGAAAAATGTCCCGGCCGAAGGTCGATTCCTTCTAAAATTATAATAAATTTAGAGGCTCGCTTTCGCTCGCCAGGAGAAAATAGACACCTAAAGGGCACGAAAGGTCTCGATATTGATTAAAAAATGAGGCGAAATGTCTCAAAATCACCAAACTAACGGAACGAACGTCTTAAAACCTCAGAACTAATATGCTAAACATGAGGGAGAAGGGGGTTCCTAAAAAGCGAGTACTACCCCCATAAACTTGCAATTATGTAAATACTAGTAATATCCGTCACTTACCCTGATCACGTCATTATTCTAACACGACACACACACACACATTACAAGAACTAATATACTCACACACACTTTACAAGCACTAACAAACACATACACACACACACATACTAACACACACACACACACACACACTCTCTCCTATTTAAATTACAATATAGAGCCAATAGGTTGAATAGGAGGATGTAATGACCAGATATAAAGTATCTATGTATCAATTTATATATATATATATATATATATATATATATATATATATATATATATATATATATATATATATATATATATATATATATATATATATACCGGTATATATATATATATATATATATATATATATATATTTATTTATTTATCCCTATATGGTGAGAGACAGGATCTAAGGATGTTTGTCAGTCCATGAAAGGCACTGGGAGCAGCCAGGCGGGGAGGGTCATGTGGGGACAAACAAAGGAATATTCAACAACCACAATCATCAGCTTAATAATAATAATACCAACAACAAAAACAACAACAACAACAATAATAATATTTGTCGATCTATTGTTCACTTACAGTCATGAGGCTGAAAATCTACATTAGTTTTATTTTAACCTAAGTACAGTACAATGCTTATTATACGTTAACTACAAGGTCACCTGCAACCTTTGGCGACCGTGAGGTGCCGAGTTCCCATCATAGCACATACGCAGATGCACTTGTGAGAGTATGTGTAGGCTAACAAGCTGCTAGTTGAGCAGCCTGGCTAGGGAGGGACCACCATACAATCCTCTCCATTAGGATAGCCGAAATATCCTTTAGAATTCTGGGGGATTCGAACCCTCCCTCACCGTCAGCGCGTAGCGCCTTAGACCACTTGGCTAACCTAACCCATTACTGCGCTCATGTGTGTGTGTGTGTGTGTGTGTACAGTATATGTGCATGTTCGCTACAGGATAATATACCGTGTACCATATTGAGAGAGAGAGAGAGAGAGAGAGAGAGAGAGAGAGAGAGAGAGAGAGAGAGAGAGAGAGAGAGAGAGAGAGAGAGAGAGACGAGAGAGAGAGACGAGAGAGAGAGAGACGAGAGAGAGACGAGACGAGACGAGACGAGAGGAGAGAGTGGATAGACAGGAAGAGAGCCCTGTACACCACCACTATATACCCAGCCTGACTCACACATTATGCCCTTATAAGATACTTGACCTCTCAGCCAGGTTACTTTACGAGGGGTGTTTTGATATCTTTCTCTTTACAACTTATTTCCTTATCCCAGACCACCTCGCTTTTTTTCTCTCTCTCTTCCTGTCTCTCTGGGTTGAATCCATTCGGCCCCATTCAGCCTACTGTTTTAAGACGTTTACCCCCATCCAGGTGTCAATATTTTCCTGGCGAGCGGTAGTGAGCCAGTATATAAATGATTTTGTTTTGACAGCAAGCTAAATTTGTACATTTTTCGATAGAAAAATGTCTCCAGCGAAGCCGGATTTCTCCATACAATATTGGCTCGCTATCGCTCGCCAGGAAAATCGACACCTGGATGGGGATAAACGTCTTAAAACAGTTGGCTGAATGGGGCCGAATGGATACAAGCCAGGGAAAGAGAGAAAAGGGGGAAAAAAAAGTCGGTGACCCCCCTAAGCCTTAAGCCGGCGTCACACCAGAGCTCGTAGTATCGTCAACCCTGGAGGATCAACAACAAGTGTCTGGCAACATTGTAGGGGATATTTGGCGCTGGTATCAGAAACTACACTGGAGATGTATTAAGGGGGTAGTGCTTGTTTTTTTTTTTGGGGGGGTATATGTATTAAATATATTCATGTATTTTTTATATCCTCGCTAGACCTCCATCCAGCTTCAAAAAACACCCCCTAGATCCCCTTTCAAGAGAAATTTGTAAATTTTTCGGTAGAAAAATTTCCCGGCCAAAGGCCGGTTCCTTCTAAAATTACAGGCTTGCTACCGCTCGCCAGGAAAAAATCGACACCTAAATGGCACGAAATGTCTTAGTATTGACAAAGAAATGGGGGCAAAATGTTTCAAAATTGCCAAACTAATGGAAATCTCAAAACAAATATTCTAAACATGAGGGAGAAGGGGGTCTTGAAAAAGCGACTACCTCCCCCTTAACTTAGAAGACCGCAATCATTTAAAAGTTTGCCTCCTAAGCTGCCAGACCAGTGCTAGCCCCTTGAGAATCTAAGACGCATTTATTTCAGATTTTCTGGCTATTATTAGACGCCGCAATGTTGCATCTCTCTCGCTATTCTATCGCTACTATAATAATCAGTGTTCCTCAGAGCTTTCCCAGTGTATACCACCTCCTTTACGTAGGGCACGTGGTACCCGTCTTGCAACTCAATCCCACCCCTACTCTGTGCAACTCTCCAACCCGAGAGTGAAACGTTACTCTCAGTCTTTCTTCTACTCAACAGCTGAGCTCTGGAACTCTCTCCCAGAATCAGTCTTTCCCTCTTCCTACGACTTAAATTGCTTCAAACTCCGTGTGTCCAGGCATTTTGGCTCGAACGTCCCTTGATTTTGGCCCTGTCACTCTTTCAACTATGGGGGAGGCACTCGCTATAGGCAGCTCTGCCTTTTGCCTCCCTCAATCACATAGAAAAAAAAAAAAAAAAAAAAAAAAAAAGGAAGGGTATTTGGAAGGAAGGGGTTGCATTGAGACACTCTTTAACTTTTTTAACTCCCACCGATCCTTCCTAAGCTACATAAAATCGTCTACTGATAGCCAGAATATAATATAAAAAATGCATCCTGATCCTCAAGGGGTTAAGGCTAGAGGTTGATGGAGTAAACCGGTGTGGTGCTACTGTCCTTATATCCGTATAGCACGTATGGTTACCCCCTGATATGATAGGCTACTGGTGACCATGTAGGAGACACACATGATTGGAATTTACTGATATCTATGCCTCTCTCTTTCTCTCTCTCTCTCTCTCTCTCTAGATACATAGATAGATATGTAATATATATATATATATATATATATATATATATATATTATATATATATATATATATATATATATATATATATATATATATATATTAATATTCTTCAATTATTTATTAAGTTGTATTTACTATGTATGCGTTTATGTATTTTCATTAACACACACACACACACACACACACACACACACACACACACACACACACACACACACACACACACACACACACACACACTGGTCACCTTTATGGGCAAGGTGTCATATCCTGTGCCCCTGACCTAGTGAAATACCCCGTCTAGAGATATCTCAATTTCCGATGATACAGAGTTATAAACAGTTTCGCTCTTCACATGTTTCCTTAATTGTGTGTTATAGTAATCTACAAGGACGAAGTTATTCTATTTTATTACTTTCACTATTAAGATTCTCAGGGTAAAATTACATTATATTCGCAATTTCAATTAAAGACCATAAAAATATAAGAAAGGGTAAAAGTACGTAGCCCCTTTGTATAATAAGACATCCATATAACTATTTGTAGATACTTCACTGGGTCAGGGTTGAAAGATATGACAGCTTGGCCATAAGGCGACCAAAGTGTATGTGTGTGTTTGTGGGGTGGGGGGGGGGGTCAATTTAGTAAACCACCAGACACTCGTGACACCATCGTAAATAATATACAAATCTCACACACACACACACACACACACACACAGGTAAGGTTACACAGCACCTGGCGGGTTGGTTGATACGTGACAATACTACAAAATTAATATAGTATAAGTAAGTTACCCCATCTTACTACAAGAGTGCTGCTATCGAACATGCAGGGTTTATTACGGTGTGTGGCAGTGTGTATGTGTGCAGTGTGTATGTATGCAGTGTGTATGTGTAAGTAAATATGCGACTTATTTGTATATATGTCACTGTATTATGACTGTATATATGACACTCTCTCTCTCTCTCTCTCTCTCTCTCTCTATCTACCTAGCTATCTAGTTATATGATCTACACACACACAGACGACACACACACACACACACAGGAATGGTCACAACACCATCTGGCTAGCTCGTGATCTTACTATAAATATAACTTAAGTGGTTAAGTGGGTAGTGGTTATTGTTTTGGTATACCGGGTATATATATATATATTCATATACCGGTATCTATTTATTTGTTTTTCAGTTTCCTCGCTAGACCTCTATCAAACTTAAAACAACACACCCTAGACCCCCTTTCAAGATAAATGTGGCCGAAGGAAGGTTCCTCCAAAATTGATCGCTATCGCTCGCCAGGACAGACCGACAGACAGACATATAGATAGAGATAGAGATAGAGAGAGAAAAATAGATAGATAGATAGATAGATATATAAATAGATAGATAAGATAGATAGATATACAAATAGATAGATAGATATAGATAGGTATAGATAGATAGATAGGTATATATATATAGGTATATATATATAGGTATATATATATATATATATATATATAATTATATACGGTAAATATATATATAGATAGATATATAGATAGGGTAATAGATAGATAGATATAAATAATAGATAGATATATACAGTAGATAGGGTAACAGACAGACAGACAGATAGATAGATAGATAGAGAGAGAGAGTATCAATCCACCCTCTCCCTTATACTTCAATGGACATCTGGTTACTCCCTCCTATATAAGCAAACTTTCACTCGCACATATATTATCTCTACACACACACACACACACATACTATCTCTCTCTCTCTCTCTCTCTCTCTCTCTCTCTCTCTCTCTCTCTCTCTCTGGTGTGCATGTATGTGGTGTTGTGTGTACGATGTGTGTACGATGTGTGTGTGTGTGTGTGTGTGTGTGTGTGTGTGTGTGTGTGTGTGTGTGTGTGTGTGTGTGTGTGTGTGTGTATGTACGGTGTGTGTGTGTGTGTGTGTGTACTGTATTGTGCTATTTGTGTTGTGGGTTTGTGTGTGTCAGAGAGAGAGAGAGAGAGAGAGAGAGAGAGTAACCCATTCCTTGCACAACATTGTACTTTATATTCTATAGTACCGGTACTCGTCAAGTTATCACAGCCTCTTTACAAATATTAACCCTTTCAAAATCCAAGACGCATTTCCTTTTCTGTTTTCTGGTATTAGACGATTTTATTCAGATTAGGAAGGGTATGCGGAAGTCAGAGGGTTGATTGAGATAGCCTTCACCTTTTTAATACCCACAGATCCTTCCTAAGCTGCATAAAATCGTCTAAAGATAGCCAAAATAAAGTGCTAAAACGCGTCAGAGCTTCAAGTGGTGAACCCCTTCTGTACCGGCGACGTCTTTTTACTTGCTTCTAACTATATGTAGAGGAATTTGTGCAGTTTAAGAGGGATCTGTGGTAGTAAAAAGGGTTAAGTGAGATAGTTCGAAGCTTGTTGATTGTTGGAGGCTATTTTAAAACGGATTGAAATCGTCTAATAGTAGCCAGAATAAAGTTAGAAGGACAGCGCCGGTACAGAAGGGGTTAAAACATTGGGGCGTGGTATTGATTCATTGGACATCTGGAATGGTCGTAGTTTATCTCATATTGAATGAAAACGAAGAAATTGAGTGTTGAAGTGTGAAAAATCCCTTCACATCACATAATTCTAAAAGGAAAAAATCTGTCGTTCACAGAGGAGTAGGATTTTATCATAGCAAAGTTAAAGAATATAGCTATACAATATGTCTTACTACTATAACTACTAAGTGGAATTACCCCTCACATGACAAGATTAAAATAAATTATATAGCACATATAGGCTAAGCTTTAGATCACTCAGAGGACACAGCTTTCCCGAGTATAATTGTATATGGAAAACTATAAATATAGGAATACATATTATCTACATATTATCTACATATTATAGGAATACATATTATCTACATATCATTACATGACAAAAAGTAACTATAAGGTCTATCAATGACATTCTCAATCCTTAGAATCTACACAACTCGTCTGTAGAAGTTTACCAATGAGCGTGTTCACCGATGCCACATTCCACACATGTACCGGTATTGTCCTATTCGACTGGTAAATAGCTAGATATGGTCTATATTAAGGGGATGGTGGCTATTTATTTGGCCTATTAATTAATTTACTTATTTATTGTTTAGTTTCCTCGCTAGACCTCCATCAAGCTTAAAAAAACACCCCCCCTAGACCACCCCCACACCCCCTTCAAGCTAAATGTGTACATTTTTCGGTAGAAAAATGTCCCGGCCGGAGGCCGATTCCTCTTAAAATTACAGGCTCGCTTTCGCTCGCCAGGATAAAATCGACACCTAAATGGCACGAAAGGTCTTAAAATTGACAATGAAATGGGGTGAAAGCTCTTAAATCGCCAAACTAATGAGCCGAACGTCATAAAATTTGAAAACTAATGGGGCTAATCATGAGGAAGAAGAGGGCCCAGAAAAACGACCCATCTTCCCTTAATAATCAACCAAAACCTTGCTAGGTTCCATCAATAGCATATAAAATCCTTACCGGTACTGTTTCTACCTGATGATCTTGAATGGCCACACTGAGCAAATATATGATTTTAGATGGGCTCGACAAGCATGTGTGCCACATTTCAAACCATTTACCCCATGACAGGAACCCGCTAACCTCAACTGTGAACGCGCCTATAGAGAAACGTAGTTGGGTGGTTTGGCCTTATATAATGAGAGGAGGATGGTAATTTGAGCTTCGTCACTCTCTCTCTCTCTCTCTCTCTCGGGCCCTTTCTGCCCCTCCTATAGTCTATTCGCTGTAAGTAGGCGAGAAATCATGACCTCTATCCTCTGTAACTCAAAACGGGCTAGAACAAATTGGCTGTAAATTTCCACGTCTATTCCTTGACGGACTCTTCCCAAATGGCAGAAATGTTAGCTCGATTACTCTAGTCGTGTTTGAGTTACAGAGGATAGAGGTCATGATTTTTCGCCTACTTACAGCGAATAGACTAAAGCTATACCGCATCCCAAGACCCATTTCACGAATGGAGACCAAGAATTGTCCACTACCCCATTAAGGAGCCCTAGTTACTATAGACAATATGGATATGAAAAGGGAAATTAAAGTGTTCATAAGTATCTACCCTTCTAATGGCGTATTGGTAGTAATATACAGTTTACCTATCTATGTAAACTTAGAAAGCTAAATCACTGTTAATATAGCCTACCGAACTATCCTCTCTCTCTCTCTCTCTCTTTCTCTCTCTCTATATATATATATATCCTCCACAATGCCGAACTTCTGCTTATCAGATTTCATTTATCCCCAGAGCTACTACTCTTTGGAATTCACTTCCCTCGAATTGCTTTCCACAAACTTACAATCTACAAATGTTTAAATCCAGTTGTTACAAACATTTTATAAATGGAGGATGCCTTTAGGCACATGGACCTTTTTGTTTTATCTGTGTTTTTCCTTCCTCCGCTCATTGTCTCTTTTAAAAAAAAAAAACAAAAAAAAAAAAAAAATCATTCCTTAATACCCAATGTGGGTTCTGACTCTTGTAGCTCAGTAGGTTAGGTCATCCAGTGCCCATGACGTCCTTTATATTGGATTCAGGCAACTATTAGAAGCCTTTATTAAGCTTAGGAAGGACGTCTACCCATTAAAAGGCTACGGTACAAAGTATCTCAATTAGTCCTTTTAGCTACCATATATTCTTCCTAAGCTTCATAAAATAGTCTTAATGTAGGTGAAATCCAATAAAAAAGACGTCGCCGGTACAGAAGGGGTTAAGGGGAGGTTTTTAGTGTTTCTCAGACTTCCATCAAGCTTGAAATTACACCCCCTAGACCCCCTTTCAAGATAAATTTGTACATTTTTCGGTAGAAAAATTTCCCGGCTGAAAGCCGGTCCCTCTTAAATTACAGGCTCGATATCGCTCGCCAGGATAAAATGACACCTGAATGGCACGAAAGGTCTTAATATGGGGTGAAAGTTCTTAAAATCGCTAAACTAATGGGGAAAACGTTTTATAATATCAAAAGCAATGGGGCTAAACATGAGGGAGAAAGGGGTCAAGAAAAAAATCCCTCGAGTGGAGATCTCCCCTTAAGCAGGCCTACCACAGAAGGTGGGTGAGTCATACGGTAGACGGCGATATACAATGCCCGCCACGTAACAGTCGCCGCCCTACTGTCCTTGTCTTCCTTTATTATCTGGGTTATCTCTCGCTATACAGGATATACGGGTGCAATATTAACCCCTTCCGTACCGGCGATGTATTTTTAATTTTATTCTAGCTATATTTAGAGGATTTTATGCAGTTTAAGAAGGATCTGTGGTAGTAAAAAGGGTTAAATGAGATAGTTCAAAGCCTATCAATTGCTGGAGGCCCTTTTGAAACTGAATAAAATCGTCTAATAGTAGCCATATTAAAGTTAAAAAAGACGTTGCCGGTACAGAAGGGATAAAATCCTTTCATTATGTTTTGGGTGAGGGCTGGTACTATCCAGAGTGAGGTTTGTCATCCTCTACCCAACCTTAGCCGTTTCTGCCTGTCTCTTTTACTGTCCTATTTTTCCTTTTGGGGGCGGGAGGCTAGGAATCCTCCTCCCCTTGTAAACTTCACCTACTTGACGAGCCAGAGAAAGAGGCGAGGGAACGCGAAAGTGATCCCGGACCCTAAGAATTGCCACTTTAAATGGTGTGTCTGTTCGGGCTCTGTCTCGAGTCAGCCACCCCTGTATTATGTTAACCCTTTCAGTACCGGTGACGTCTCTTTGTCTGTATCTCTGCTGCATTTAGACGATTTAATGAAGCTTAGGAAGGATAATTATATAGTACGGTACGGTAGCTGGAAGAATTGATCGATATTTCTTTACCCTTTTACTTGGTAGACATCCTTCTTAAGCTGAACAAAATCGTCTAATAGTTGCCAGAATATGTTGAAGAGGCGATCACCGGTACTGAAGGGTTAATGTTTTTCTCTTATTATGGGTATCACTACACTAAATATGTGTCTAAGTGTAACAAGTTTACAAATAAATAGCATTACAATGTTTTATGTGTGCTAATGTTACCTCGTAAACGATTGAAACTTTTATTACATGTATAATTTTTGCTATATTAAAGCGGGTAGTGGTTGTTATTTGGTTTATATTTATATATATATATATATATATATATATATATATATACCGGTATATATATATATATATATATATAATATATATATATATGTAATATATATATATATTATATATATGTATATATATATATATATTTATATATATATTTTTTTTTTTTTTTTTTTTTTTTTAATTAACTGAGTTTTAATCACTTTCATTTCCGGAGATCCTTCATAAGCTGAACACAATCGTCTAATGATAGCCCGAGCGAAAATAAAATAAACAAATGGTGACGATACTGAAAGTGTTAACCCCAGGTGACACAATAGGCTACCTCTGTCCTTGTCTTGAGGAATTACTTAGATAATCTCTATACACGGGCGTGGTGGTGTTTGTTAGCGCCCATTGTGTGCTTTGTTGGGAAGGCACACGAACATCATTCTCGGCAATAAGAGGAAGAGAGAGAGAGAAAACAAAACAAGGTGGCCCCCTTTAATGTCGGGCAATGTAAGAGCCCCCATTCTTGATCTGCAGCATTTGTCTCGCTATAATATGGAACTTATAGTCAACACCAATAGTACTCTTGGTCTTGACCAAGAGTACTGGTATCGAAAACTATAGTCTGATTCTTTTTAACTGGCGGTAAATTGCAAAGTTCCCATCAAAATTTCTCAGTTATTTTGAAGATTTTGTAGTGAAATATGGTGCTAATTATATGAACTTTTGTGTAAATATGATGCAGAGACATAGTAGTTTCATATTCTTCCATTAACTATCGAGAAATCAGTTGCTATGACATTCAATTTACCGTCAGATGAAATGAAACCAACTATAGATTGAAACTAATATACAGGTACTGTTGATGGCTTTAATTTTATGTCATATTTATATACCGGTATATATATTGAGAAGTGGGCTTCCCCGAGATGTTATAGACACCGTTGATTCTATTAGTTCGCAAAGACAAACACCTTGCCCGAAACACACGCATGACTGCATTTGTAAATTAATAATGTATTTCCTTAGTACCGGTACTCTATTGTTAATATATTTACTTTATTAAATTCACACTTTATCATATCATCTTTGAGAAACTGCAGGGGGATTAAAACGGCAAGTTATGTTGTTGCTTGATTTCCTTTGTACTAACATTTCCTCCACCTATTCATTTCACTACACTTAACAAGCATACCACGCTTCTTTCCAACACACCTAAATTACCTCTAATGCACCTCGATTTGTATTCTCTATCACTCTTTCAACCATGGAAATGACACTTGTTACAGGTAGCTTTGCCATTTCTCTCCTTCATGCACACAGAACAACAAAAAAGAGCCTGAGAAAATTGCTTGAAAAGTTGGTAATGTGGAGGAATGCGTGGGACAAGGAGGAGGTCCCACTTGTTGAAAGAAGCTAAACTCTCCATTGTTGGGCTAATGACGCCCATATAATGTAAACAAACAATCCAACACAGAGAGAGAGAGAGGGAGAGAGTTTTTAAGGGGGGATGTGCGAATTTATTTTCCCATTTATATTTTGTTTTGTTTTTATCATCTTTTTAGTTTCCTCCCTAGGCCTCAATCAAGCTTTAAAAACACCCCTAAGATCCTCCTTCAAGATATATTTGTACATTTTTCAATAGAAAATTGTCCCTGCCGAAGGTTGGTTACTCTTAAATTACAGGCTTGCTATCGCTCGCCAGGAAAAAATCGACACCTAAATTATACGAAAAGTCTTAGTATTGACAAAGAAATGGGGCGAATGGTCTTCAAATCGCCAAACTAATGGGTCGAAAGTCATATAATCTGAAAACTAAAGGGGCTAAACATGAGGAAGAAGGTGGACCAAAAAAGCGCCCCACTCCCCTTAAGGAGGACACCTGTAGTTTAGCAATACACTCTCGGCTGACCTTGCTATACTTAACCTTGGGGCCTCATAGCAACACAGACACACAGACACACACATACATACACACACACACACACACACTCATTCACTCTCTTTCACGCACACACACATCTTGGGCCACATACTACATAGACATATACACACGTACACAAATTTACATACCGGTACTTACACAGTCTCTCTCTCTCTCTCTCTCTCTCTCTCTCTCTCTCTCTCTCTCTCTCTCTCTCTCTCTCTCTCTCTCCTCTCTCTCTCTCCTCGCTCTCTCTCTCTCTCTCTACTCTCCTCTCTCTCTCTCTCTCTCTCTCTCTCTCTCTCTCTCTCTCTCTCTCTCTCTCTCTCTCTCTCTCTCTCTCTCTCTCTCACACCATATCACGTCATAGTTAATAAAAGGAGCCCTTCTTAATAAGCTGCACATCACCTAAATAAAACTAATGACCCCTGCCTGATTAAGAGGTGCCACAACTCACTATATATGATAGCCTACACAAAAAACGAGAAATGTTAATGTTCCGTCTCAAAACTAACTCTTTCGTGTTTAGTCATTATTGTTACATACGGTATATTAAGTCAAAGTTACGCTCCATAAAATATGACCCCTAAATGGTACGAAAGGTCTTACTATTAACAAAGCAATAGAGCGAAAAGTCTTAAAATCGCCAAACAAATGGGGCAAACGTCATAAAATCTGAAATCTAATGGGGCTAAATATGAGGGAGAAGGTGGAGCAGAAAAGCCAACCATAAGGGAAAAAGGCGCTCGTGTGATACCGACTATAGGGTTGACTATATTGTTACTAAGTAAAACCGGTATCACACGAGCGATTTTTCACTCAACACTGGTCTGGCAGCTTATGAGGTCAACATTTAGAATATTTCGACCACCTAAATTCATCTAGCAATAGTCTAGTTTCCAATACCAGTGCCGTTGATCATGGAATGTTGACAATAAATGCTCTCGTGTGATATCGGCTTAATAGGGTGTGAAACGAAAGCCAAGTCCATTAAGGGGAGGTTTTTAGTTTGGTCTCTAGGTAGGCCCTATCCATCAAGCTTAAGATTACACCCCCTTGAGCCCCTTTCAAGAAAAATTTGTACATTTTTCGGTAGAAAAATGTCCCGGCTGAAGGCCGGTTCCTCTTAAATTACAGGCTCGCTATCGCTCGCCAGGATAAAATCGACACCTAAATGGCACGAAAGGTCTTACAATTGACAGAAATGGGTCGAAAGTTCTTAAAATCGTCAAAATAATGGGGCGAACGTCTTAAAAATAGAAAAGCAATGGGGCTATACATGAGGGAGAAAGGAGTCAAGAAAAAAAATCCCTCAAGTGGAAACCTCCCCTTAATGTTTGTCATTATTATTGTATATGTAAGGAGAAAATTATGGTTGATAGCTCTAATTATGGTTGATAGCTCAAATTATGGTTGATAGCTCAAATTATGGTTGATAGCTCAAATTATGGTTGATAGCTCAAATTATGGTTGATAGCTCAAATTATGGTTGATAGCTCAAATTATGGTTGATAGCTCAAATTATGGTTGATAGCTCAAATTATGATTGATAGCTCAAATTATGGTTGATAGCTCAAATTATGATTGATAGCTCAAATTATGGTTGATAGCTCAAATTATGGTTGATAGCTCAAATTATGGTTGATAGCTCAAATTATGGTTGATAGCTCAAATTATGGTTGATAGCTCAAATTATGGTTGATAGCTCAAATTATGGTTGATAGCTCAAATTATGATTGATAGCTCAAATTATGGTTGATAGCTCAAATTATGGTTGATAGCTCAAATTATGGTTGATAGCTCAAATTATGGTTGATAGCTCAAATTATGGTTGATAGCTCAAATTATGATTGATAGCTCAAATTATGGTTGATAGCTCAAATTATGGTTGATAGCTCAAATTATGTCTTGGGCAGTAATACCCAAGCCAAAACAATGCTATTTCTTGTCATTTGGCTTGTTTTCCACCTCATATTCATTCAAGTCTTAAAACAATATTGCTCCAGTTTGACACTGGCAAGTAAGATAATGACCATGCAAAGTGTATTTCGGTAGTTTATAGTATGTGTGCTAATTTGAACAAGTAAAGGATTGAAACAGATAATATGGGTAGCCTGTCATTTGTGTTACATTTGATTACATTATTACAGTCTAGGAGTTAACTGTTGTGACAAATTCAAGAAGTTACCGTACTCGCTTTGCTTCTAAACATTTAAACTGTATTTATCGTCTCTAGTTTATATATATTTTTAAAATGTTTTATGTAAAGCGAAATTTGGCTGTATCTAGTGTACCTTCGAATAAATAGATATAAATATATTTGATGCCGAATGCCTGGACACCTAAAACTTGAAGAAGTTTGAATCGTAGGAAGGGGAGGATAAAGACGACTTCCAGAGTTTATCGGTACCGGTAGTGCAAATTAAAGAAGGCCTACATGGTTCCATCTTGGGCTAGAGAACTGGACAGAATAGGTGTAGCGATAATAATAATGTAGTGGAGATGATAACTATACATTACGTGTCGTTTGGGTTATAACAATTGGATAAGATGTGATTGAAAAAAAAATATGACTCATCTCTTTCAGAATCCTCGACCTTCACTTTGTCCTACTGATACCCACTCGTTGACCAAATACAGAGACGAGGGGGGGGGGGCATGGTGAGGGGGAAGGAGGAGGAGAGAAGATAAGGGGGAGAGACGGGAGGGGAAGGGGGAGAGGCGGGGGAAAGGGGGAGAGGAGAGGCGGGGGGGGGGGGGGGGGACATGGTGAGGGGGAAGGAGGAGGAGAGAAGATAAGGGGGAGAGACGGGGGGGGGGGAAAGGGGGAGAGGCGGGGGGGAAGGGGGAGAGGAGGAGGAGGGGGGAGAAAGGAGGGTAGGAGATAAGGGGTGATAGAAGGGCGGTAGGGGGAGAGGAGGGAAGGGGGGAACATGGTGATGGTGAAGGAGGAGAGGAGAAGATAAAGGGGAGAGAGGAGGGGGGGGGGACTGAGAGGAGGGGGGGACTGAGAGGAGGATGGAGTGAGGGAGAAGGAGGTTGGAGATGAAGATACAGTGGGATAACAGGAGGGTGGAGAGGGAATGGAGGATAGAGGAGAGGGGAAGGAGGAAGAGAGAAAGGGGGAAAACAGAGGGGAAGAGGAGAGACGTGAGAAGAAAGGTGAAGGTGGTGTTTGTCCTATTGATGCCCACTCGTTGACCAAACACAGGGGGGAGGGGGATGAGAAGAGAAGGGGGAAAGGGGGGGGGGGGGGGATAAGGAGTATTGAGGAGGGGGGAGGATGAGAAGGAAGAATGTCAAGGAGAAGAAGAAAGCGGGAGAGGAGTTAGACTAAAGGGGAAAAGGGAATGAATAGGGTAAAAGAGGGGTAAAAGAGGGAGAGGGATGTAAGAGAGGAGGAGAGAGAGAGAGGAAGAGAGACGAGAGAGGAGATGGAGGAGAGAGGGAGAGAGGGGGCGGAGAGAGAGAGAAGAGATGAGGAGAGAGGGAAGGAGACGACGAGTAGAGAGGCAGAGTAGTGAGAGAGATGAGAGAGATGAGAGAGAGAGAGAGATAAGGTAGTTAAGGAGGCAGCATGGCGATGGGCAGATGGGACAGAGATCACAGGTAGACAGAGTAATTGACAGGGGATTGGGGATGAACACATGGGAGGAATAAGAAATGTTTACAGGAGGAGAAAGAGAATAGCCTAATCAGTGTTTAGACAAGGACATTTTACTTATTTTACGACGATGACGCCAGGGAAAAAACGCGACAGGTAAATAGCACGAAAGGTCTTAATATTAACGAAGAAATGGGTCAAAAAGATCTTCCAATCGCCAAACTAACGGGGCGAACGTCTTAAAATTTCATAACTAATTGACGCTAAGCATTAGAGAAGGGGGTCCAGAAAAAGCTACGCCTCCCCTTTAATATGTCTTAATTAACCCCTTATGTACCGGTTGCATTATCTTCATTATATTCTGGCAACTAGTGTGCGATTTCATTGAACTTAGGAAGGTTGTCTACCAATCAAAAGGCTACAGACTGTCTCAATCAACTGTTTTAGTTACCACCTATCCTTCCTAAGCTTCATAAAATCGTCTAAATGTACGTAGCTACAATACAATTAATAAGACGTCGCCGGTACAAGGGGGTAAACACGAAGTCGTCTAACACTACTCAAAATATATATAGAACAAGAAATATTTAGACAAGGAAGAGTATACAAAATAATGAAAACATATACAATAAACAAAAACAAGTTGAAAATAAGAAATGCTTAAGGGGAGATTTCCACTTGAGGGATTTTTTTCTGGACCCCTTTCTCCCTCATGTTTAGCCCCATTGCTTTTGTGAATTTAAGACGTTCGCCCTAGTAGTTTAGACATTTTAAGAAATTTTTCCCAATTTCTGTCAATTTTAAGACCTTTCGTGCCATTAAGGTGTCGATTTGTTTTCCTGGCGAGCGATAGCGAGCCTCTAATTTAAGAGCAATCGGCCTCCGGCCGGGAAATTTTTCTACCGAAAAATGTACAAATTCATCTTGAAAGGGGGTCTAGGGGGGTGTAATTTTAAGCTTTATGAAAACGTAGGGAACAAACTAAATACCTCCCCTTAACCCCGTTTGTACCGGCGCTGCAATTTTCATTGTATTATAGCTATATATAGACGATTTTGTGCAGTTTAAGAAGGATCTGTGGTAGTAAAAAGGGTTAAGTGAGATAGTTCGAAGCCTGTTAATTGCTGGAGGCCCTTTTTATGCTCCACAAAATCGTTTAATAGTAGCCAGAATAAAGTTAAAAAGGACAGTTCGGGAGTGAAAAGTTTAAATAAGAACAATTCGAGATTACCAAGAATATAGACCACTACAATTCAAGATTACCAAGAATATAGACCACTACAATTCGAGATTACCAAGAATATAGACCACTACAATTCGAGATTACCAAGAATATAGACCACTACAATTCGAGATTACCAAGAATATAGACCACTACAATTCGAGATTACCAAGAATATAGACCACTACAATTCGAGATTACCAAGAATATAGACCACTACAATTCAAGATTACCAAGAATATAGACCACTACAATTCAAGATTACCAAGAATATAGACCACTACAATTCAAGATTACCAAGAATATAGACCACTACAATTCAAGATTACCAAGAATATAGACCACTACAATTCAAGGTTACCAAGAATATAGACCACTACAATTCAAGATTACCAAGAATATAGACCACTACAATTCAAGATTACCAAGAATATAGACCACTACATTCAAGATTACCAAGAATATAGACCACTACAATTCAAGGTTACCAAGAATATAGACCACTACAATTCAAGATTACCAAGAATATAGACCACTACAATTCAAGATTACCAAGAATATAGACCACTACAATTCAAGGTTACCAAGAATATAGACCACTACAATTCAAGATTACCAAGAATATAGACACTACAATTCAAGGTTACCAAGAATATAGACCACTACAATTCAAGATTACCAAGAATATAGACCACTACAATTCAAGATTACCAAGAATATAGACCACTACAATTCAAGATTACCAAGAATATAGACCACTACAATTCAAGATTACCAGATTATAGACCACTACAATTCAAGATTACCAAGAATATAGACCACTACAATTCAAGATTACCAAGAATATAGACCACTACAATTCAAGATTACCAAGAATATAGACCACTACAATTCAAGATTACCAAGAATATAGACCACTACAATTCAAGATTACCAAGAATATAGACCACTACAATTCAAGATTACCAAGAATATGAGACCACTACAATTCAAGATTACCAAGAATATAGACCACTACAATTCAAGATTACCAAGAATATAGACCACTACAATTCAAGATTACCAAGAATATAGACCACTACAATTCAAGATTACCAAGAATATAGACCACTACAATTCAAGATTACCAAGAATATAGACCACTACAATTCGAGATTACCAAGAATATAGACCACTACAATTCGAGATTACCAAGAATATAGACCACTACAATTCGAGATTACCAAGAATATAGACCACTACAATTCGAGATTACCAAGAATATAGACCACTACAATTCGAGATTACCAAGAATATAGACCACTACAATTCGAGATTACCAAGAATATAGACCACTACAATTCGAGATTACCAAGAATATAGACCACTACAATTCAAGATTACCAAGAATATAGACCACTACAATTCAAGATTACCAAGAATATAGACCACTACAATTCAAGATTACCAAGAATATAGACCACTACAATTCAAGATTACCAAGAATATAGACCACTACAATTCAAGATTAGACCATTCTGAGAAGAGGACAGGTTACAATTAAGGGGGTAGTACTCGCCTTTTTCTGGACCCCCTTCTCCCTCATGCTTAGCATATTAGTTTTGAGGTTTTAAGACGTTCGTCCCGTTAGTTTGCCGATTTTTAGACCTTTCGCCTCATTCTGTTGTCAGTATTAAGACCTTTCGTGACCTTTAGGTGTTGATTTTTTCCTGGCGAGCGATAGGGAACCTCTAATTTGGCCGGCATTAGGCCGGCATATACATTTATCTTGAAAGGGGGTTTAGAGGGTGTTTTTCTAAGTTTGACGGAGGTCTAGCGAGGAAACTCAAAAATATATAAATAATAAATATATAATGTAGACCAAAAACCAAGCACTACCACCTTAAGAAACGTTCACAAGGCAAACCAGGTTATTGATAAGTTCCTGGAAGATGATGCGCAAAAAAAAAAAAAAAAAAAAAAAAAAAAAAAAAAAAAAAAAAAATGTTCCTGAACGTTTTGGCTGCAAGGAGGAAAACATTGTAAGAGGACGTGTATTCAAGGAACCAGTGAAGTAGGAAAAACAAGTTAGAAATAAAAAGATAAATTAAGATATATACGAGATTGGTGGATGCTGCATTTATGGAAGCCGCTGAGACAATACAGGAGAAAATAAATGAACCACAACGAACAAGACTCAACGTTTTGGATACTAGGAAAGACCTGTTGTGTATGTGTGTGTGTGTGTGTGTGTGTGTGTGTGTGTGTGTGTGTGTGTGTGTGTGTGTGTGTGTGTGTTTCCAAGGGGATAGCGTGAGATAAAACAAAAACAAACATTCCGGCAAGCGAGGTAATTATGGATGCTACAGGTAAACTAATTAAACTTGTAATAGAGGGCAGGTGAGCGATAGAGGGGAAAGCCATTTTAAGGCGAGATGGGGGTTTTTTTTTTTGGGGGGGGGGGGTCTCCATTAGTTTGGTGATTTTAAGACTTTTCGTGTTATTTAGGTGTCGATTTTTCTTGGCGAGCGATAGCGAGCCTGTAATTTAAGAGGAATAGGCCTTCGGCTGGGACCTTTTTCCTATAGAAACAATTACAATTTTGTATTGAAGGAGGGTCTTGGGCATGTGTTGTTTTAAGCTTGATATATATATATATATATATATATATATATATATATATATATATATATATATATATATATATATATACTGCATATCTATATATGCATCTATGCAGAGAGAGAGAGAGAGAGAGAGAGAGAGAGAGAGAGAGAGAGAGAGAGAGAGAGAGAGAGAGAGAGAGAGAGAGAGAGAGAGAGAGAGGAGAGGAGAGAGAGAGAGAGAGAGAGAGAGAGAGAGAGAGAGAGAGAGAGAGAGAGAGAGAGAGAGAGAGAGGGTATAATACTTAGTATGCTGTGTGCATGTGTCACCAACTCCCTCGCAACTCAATAAAGAAGAAGACAAAAAAAGAAGAAGAAAAAGAAAAAGAAGGGTAAAACAAGAAAGAAGATGGTAAACAAGAGAGGAGCAAGAAGGAAGGAAAGAAGGGAAGAGGGAACTAAAATAAATAGCATACAGATAAATACATAAAGTACCGGGTAATATATATATATATATATACCGGTACGCCCATCGCTCCTTAAGGGGAGATTTCCACTTGAGGGATTTTTTCCTGGCGAGCGATAGCGAGCCTGTAATTTTTTAATAGGAACCGGCCTTCGGCCGGGAAATTTTTCTACCGAAAAATGTACAAATTTATCTAGAAAGGGGGTCAAGGGGGTGTAATTTCAAGCTTGATGGAAGTCTAGGAAACGCACTAAAAACCTCCCCTTAAGGAAATATATACATCAATAATAGGTAAGGAATATGAATTTTAGCAATATTGAAAAAAAAAAAAAAAAAAAAAAAAATTGCAAGACTACATTGTTACGTGGATGAAGTAAATGTATCTATCTAACTATATACAGTATCTTTCTATACATGTCTACCTACCTCTTAGGTGTTGCTCATTACATCTCTATCTATCAACGCTATAAATATCCGTATCCACAGTATATATATCTATTATCTATCTATTCACCCCTTCTGTACCGGGGACGTCTTTTTAATTCTATTCTAGCTCTGTTTAGACGATTTTGGGCAGTTTCAGAAGGATCTGCCACGGTAAAAAATGGTGAAGTGATATAGTTCGAAGCCTTTAAGGGGAGATATTCACTTAAGGAATTATGTTTCGAACCTCCTTTTCCCTCATGTTTAGCACCATTAGTTTTGAGATTTTAAGACGTTCGCCTCATTAGTTTGGCGATTTTAAGAACTTTCGGCCCGTTTATGTCAATTTTAAGACCTTTCGTGCCATTTAAGTGTCGACCTTTTCCTGGCGAGCGATAGCGAGCCTGTAATTTAAGAGGAACCGGCTTTCGGCCGAGACATTTTTCTACCGAAAAATTTACAAATTTATCTTGAAAGGGGGTCTAGGGGGGTGATTTTAAGCTTGATGGAGATCTAGGGAGGAACTAGAAACCTCCCCTTAACCCCTTCTGTACCGGCGACGTCTCTTTTAATTCTATTCTAGCTATATTTAGACGATTTTGTGCAGCTTAAGAAGGATCTGGGGTACCGGTAGTAAAAAGGGTTAAGTGAGGTAGTTCGAAGTCTGTTAATTGCTGGAGGCCCCTTTTAAACTGAATACAAGCGTCTAATAGAAGCCAGAGTAAAGTTAAAAGGACGTCGGCGGTACAGAAGGGGTTAATACGTAATAATGAACACTGTATGTAAAGATATGTAACTAGTGTGATGCGTAGTTGAGTTTAAGGGGGGGAATAGTTGCTTTTTCTCACTCGTGTTTAGTCTCATTATCTTTGAGATTATAAGAAGTTCGTTCCATTAGCTTGGCGATTTTAAGGCCTTTCGCCCCATTTCTTTGATAATATAAAGACCTTTCGTGCCATTTACTATGGGTTTCAGAGGCCGTGTTACATCGTTTTTCGGGAATAACTTCTTAACAAACAGTTGGATCAGTATGATATTTTGACACAGCTTTTTTCACACCGTGCCCTAATTTTCGTCAATATAGTGCATTACCAAAAGTGTAGAATTAAGCCACTTGTCCCTGTGTCATCAGGTTAAACTCACACATTAATAACTAAGAAACGGACAAGGCTACCGTGACTTACCTGTGAGCCCTACCAAACCATTATTGCTCCTCCATCAAACATGGTAGTTATCAGCCACCCACCACCCAATCCTACTATCACCTTTAAATTCAAATTATCTGTCAATATCAAAATATAAATATACAAAAAATACATACTTTTTGTATATTTTTACTTGCTATTGACAGATAACTTGAATTTAAAGGTGATAGTAGGGTTGGGTGGTGGCTGATAACTACCGTGTTTGATGGAGGAGCAATAATGGTTTGGTGGTTCTCACAGGTAAGCCACGGTAGCCTTGTCCGTTTCTTAGTCATTAATGTGACTTTAACCTGATGACACAGGGATAAGTGGCTTAATTCTACACTTTTGGTAATGCACTATATTGACGAAAATTAGGGCACGGTGTGAAAAAAGCTGTGTCAAAATATCACACTGATCCAACTGTTTGTTAAGAAGTTATTCCCGAAACACGATGTAACACGGCCTCTGAAACCCATAGTAGGTGTCGATTTTTTCCTGGCGAGCGATAGCGAGCCTGTAATTCTAGGAGGAAGCGGCCTTCGGACGGGAAATTTGGTCTAGAGGGTGTTTTGTAAAGATTGGTAGAGGTCTATCGCTGAAACTATAAAATATATATATATACACAACAAAATATCCACTACCCCCTTAAAACGATCTCTAAGTTGAATTTTAAAACGATCTCGTAGTAATTTATCCGGCAAATACGGAGTGGTAGTGCCTGTTGCCAAATTACCCCTAACAGCCCTGCCTGCGTTTATGGACGAGAATGATTAAGGGGGTAGTGCTTGGTTTTTGGGCTATATATACCGGTATATATATATTATTAATGTATTTTTCAGTTTCCTCGCAAGACCTCCATCAAGCCCTAGACCCTCTTTCAAGATAAATTTGTATTTTTGGTAGAGAAATGTCCCCGCCGAAGGCCGGTTCCTTCTAAAATTAGAGGTTCGCAAGGGCACGAAAGGTCTTAATATTGACCAAACAAAATGAGGCGAAAGGTCTCAAAATCGCCAAACTAACGGAACGAACGTCTTAAAACCTCAAAAGTAATATGCTAAACATGAGGGAAAAGGTGGTTCATAAAAAGCGAGTACTACCCACTTACGAAGGGTGACCTGTCTTCTTTTCTCTCCTTTTCTCTCTTTCTCTGGCTTGTATCCATTCGGCCCCATTCAGCCTACTGTTTTAAGTCGTTTATCTTCATCCAGGTGTTGATTTTTCCTGGCGAGCGGTAGCGAGCCAGCATATTATTCAACATGTTTTTGAGAGCAGACTAAATTTGTACATTTTTCGATAGAAAAATTTCTCCGGCGAAGCCGGATTTCTCCATATAATGCTGGCTCGCTATCGCTCGCCAGGAAATATCAACACCTGAATGGGGATAAACGTCTTAAAATAGTTGGCTGAATGGGGCCGAATGGATACAAACCAGAGAAAGAGAGAAAAGGACAGAAATAACATAAAGCAGGTCACCCCCCTTAAATACGTGCCACCCATGCAAAACACAAGCCCAAGGTGATTATGGCGTCTTGTATTTTCAGCTCTGAGATCATAAACCCAACAATACTTTGAGTCACAAGGGTAAAATAATTCAACGTAAAGATTCTAGTTCACTTATCCATCCTTTGTTTCAATCCATGAGTTTTTTGGTTTTTTTTTTATTAAAGCAAACTAAAATAAATATATACGGTACCGGTAACTATGTAGGCCTAGTATTATAATTATGAGAACAATAGCTAAACTATTTATAATATGGTTAAGGAGAGGTTTTTAGTTTGGTCTCTAGATATCCATCAAGCTTAAGATTACACCCCCTTGAGCCCCTTTCAAGATATATTTGTACATTTTTCGGTAGAAAAATTTCCCGGCTGAAAGCCGGTTCCTCTTAAATAACAGGCTCGCTATCGCTTGCCAGGATAAAATCGACACCTAAATGGCACGAAAGGTCTTAAAATTGACAGAAATGGGTCGAAAGTTCTTAAAATCGTCAAAATAATGGGGCGAACGTCTTAAAATTAGAAAAGCAATGGGGCTAAACATGAGGGAGAAAGGAGTCAAGAAAAAAATCCCTCAAGTGGATATCTCCCCTTAAAGCTTCCATTCTCATTATAATCCATGTGATGCTTAACTAACCTTTAATTTTCTCCAGACGATCAATTTAATCCGAGTCCGATTCAATACGCCACTGACATCCTTTATCAACTAATAATAACCGTACCTTTCATGTTATTATATTATATTAACGTGTGTGGTGTAATCTTAACATGCTGGCTACTGATACCCTATATAGTCAAGAATCAGGATCCGTACCCAGAACACTGCAGACTATAAAGGGTTTAAGACTCAGGTACTACTTGGGGTTCAAACCAGTCCTATATTTGGTAACAGATAGAGATATACACATAGATAGGTAGACAGATAGATAGATAGATAGATACGAGTGATATTATCGCCCCGGTTACAATAAGCATAAACATTATTCACAACAATATATATATATATATATATATAGAGAGAGAGAGAGAGAGAGAAAGAGAGAGAGAGAGAGAGAGAGAGAGAGAGAGAGAGAGAGAGAGAGAGAGAGACAGAGAGAGAGAGAACGATGTACCGGTTACAATAAGCATAACTATTATTTATACCGTAACAACTAACAACATTTCCAAGGTTAAAGTTTATGAACAACCCGAGTAGGAAGGGAAGGAAGAAATTTGATATTGGAGATTTGGAAACCTGGAGATGCCGGAGTGGGCAAGTTAATGGGGAAGATGGTTGGGTTTTCTGGACCCCCTCCTCCCTCGTGTGTAACCCTATTAGTTAAGAGGAATAGGCCTTCGGCCGGGACATCTTTCTACCGAAAAACGTAAAAAATTATCTTAGGTTTTTTATTTTAAGTTGTATGGAGGTCTAGCGAGGAAACTTAAAAATAAATAAATTAATATATATATATATATATATATATATATATATATACCAAAAAATAACCACTAACTGGTGTTACACGAGCGCATTTTCCGGTAATTTTAGATGAGCAAGTTTGTTCTCGTAATATTTTGAGGCTTTATCAAATTGAAATCGGAAACTAGACTAAAGGTAGATTATTCTGATATAACTGAGATTTCAAGGGGGGATGCTTCACTTACTTATTATAATGGCCAACGATTAATCATATTCATAATTGTCAAAGTCGCAGGGTTGGATATGCAGTTATATTTCTAACGGCGTGGAATGGTCTTCTACAAATTCACATATTCAACATTGAGCCAACATTCTACGGAGTGCAGCTTGTGTTCTTGGGCTCGCTGTACAAAGGGAAAACAAAAATCCTCCACACACACCCCTGGTCAAATAAGGCCACACGGAGCTGCTCCCGGGAAGCTTTACGACTCAAAGCTTTTAAGGGGGGAGATGGGCCGGTTTTTCTGGTCCCCCTTCTCTCTCACGTTCAGCCCCAATAATGTGCAGATATTAAGACGTTCGGCCCATTATTTTGGCGATTTCAAGACTTTACGCCCCATTTTTTGTCTTCAATATTAGGACCTTTTGTGTCATTTAGGTGTCGATTTTAACCTGGCGAGCGATAGCGAGCCTGTAATTGTAAGAGTAACCGGCCTTTGGCCGGAAAAATTTTCTACCGAAAAATGTACAGATATATCTTGAAGGGGGGTCTAGGGGGTGTTTTTTACAGCTTGATGGAGGTCTAGCAAGGGAAATAAGAAATAAAGGAATAAATTAGTTAATAGACCAAAAAACGGCCCATCTCCCCTTAATAAAGTTTGTTGACGAGCACCGCAGTTGAATTATAAATGTGCAAGCTTTGTCCGTGTTAGACGAGTCAAGCAAGGACCATGGGGTACCGGTATTCAACTCCAGTCGGACACTTGTGGATACCATATATATATATATATATATATATATATATATATATATATATATATAATTACCAGTGTGTATTAGACATAAATAATATTTGCTTGTCTACGTTTAGCCTAATGGTTTTCATTTAACACAGATATTCGGCAAACTATAATATAATAAATATGTAGAGGGTACCGGTACTACTAATCTTGTGCAAGGACTTGACATGAGAGAGAGAAGAGACGTGGAAGTCAAGGATGTACAGTTGGCAACACCTGAACCTGAGACAAAGTGCTGTGAATGAGTAATATGATTAACTTATCTCACTGGTGTTTCTATATATAGTTTGGAGTTGAATTTATGAGTTAACCTTTAGTAATAACATAGTTTGAAATGTGTATGGCCACAATTGTCCACGAATATTCTGCATTAGCCTCATATAAAGCTTAAGGGGAGATCTCCACTTGAAGGACTTTTTTCTTGACTCCTTTCTCCCTCATGTTTAGCCCCATTGCTTTTGATATTTTAAGACGTCCGCCCCATAATTAAGAACTTTCGCCCCATTTCTGTCAATTTTAAGACCTTTCGTGCAATTTAGGTGTCGATTTTATCCTGGCGAGCGATAGCGAGCCTGTAATTTAAGAGGAACCGGCTTTCAGCCGGGACATTTTTCTACCGAAAAATTTACAAATTTATCTTGAAAGGGGCTCAAAGGGGGTGTAATTTTAAACTTGATGGATATCTAGAGACCAAACTAAAAACCTCCCCTTAAATACAGCCACCTCTTCACAGTATGTATCCCATGTTAATTGTTCATAATATATTAACAACTGTACAACACGGCAGTCAAGAGCCACAGTACTCTCCCACCTTTGGTCTGAGTGAAGCCAAAGGCAAGGCTATTAAAAATGTGAACACCTGAAGAAATGTATCCTTCCTGTTCTTCCAGCCCCCCACTGTATGGATTCACTTGTTCAGACGCTCACACTTTGGCCTTGGTATCACTCAGAACAAATGTTGGACGGAACTATGGCTTTTGACTGTGTACTAAAAACAGGGTGCATTCAAACATATCAAATATAATGCACATAAACGGGTAATAATCATGTTGTGTGCAAACTACTGCATGTAAGCTATTTAAGCATATGTTTGTGTACCGGTACCTGTTTAATAATTTGTACAATTAAACGTATAATATTTACAGTATTAAGGGGGGTCACCGTTTTTGTTTTTTTCTCTCCTTTTCTCTCTTTCCCTGGCTTGTATCCACTCGGCCCTATTCAGCCAACTGCTTTAAGACGTTTATCCCCATCCAGGTGTCATTTCTGCCTGGCGAGCGATAGCGAGTCAGCATTGTATGGAGAAATCCGGCTTCGCCGGAGAAATGTTTCCATCAAAAATGTACAAATTTAGCTTGCTGTCAAAACAAAAATATATATATTGACACCTGGATGGGGGTAAACATCTTAAAACAGTAGGCTGAATGGGGCCGAATGGATACAAGCTAAAGAGAGAGGGAGAGAAAGAGCAAAACAACGAGGTGGTCTCCCTTAAAGGCACAGACTGCAGATGGGAAGGAACCTGGAGAGAAGCGTGAAGGGCGCGATGCAAGCGTAGGCGAGGAAGACATTTGAGTGGGTAGGTTGGATAATTGAGGAAGACTTTAGCTAGATGTTATTCTGTCAACCCATTCAGTACCGGTGAGGTCCTTTTAACTATATTCTAGCTACTAGTAGACGACTTTATTCAGTTTAATAAAGGACCCCAGCAATGAACAGGCTTCGAACTAGCTCACTTAACCCATTTTACTACAACAGATCTTTCTGAAAATGAACAAAATCGTGTAAATATACGGTAGCTAGAATAAAAATATATAGATATCGCCGGTACAGAAGGGGTAACTATAGAAAGACGCATTATGTCATTCCATTCTTGACATTATTGAACGATATTTGTATGTTAAGAATAGGTCGTGGTAGTTAGAGGGATAATATTGAGATAGGATATAACTTTTTGAATGACAAAGGTCCTTCCTAAATTGGATAAAACTATCTATAGTCCATTCATTCTAGGTTGGGTAGAAATCGTAACCTCTAACCTCTGTAAACTAAGAAAAGGGCTAGAGCAAAGGAGCTGTCAATTTCCACACCTAATCCCTAGCCAAGTCTTCCTATTTGGTAGAAATATTAGGTCGATTATTCTAGTCCTTTTTGAGTTATGAGAGGTTAGAGGTTACGATTTCTGCCCCACCTAGAATGAACAGACTATACTGTCAGGAAGCATACACTAAAGAAGACGCCATATTCTTGACAGGCTTAAGGGGAGATCTCCACTTGAGGGATTTTTTTCTTGACCCCTTTCTCCCTCATGTTTAGCCCCATTGCTTTTGATATTATAAAAAGTTTGCCCCATTAGTTTAGCGATTTTAAGAACTTTCACCCCATATTAACACCTTTCGTGCAATTCAGGTGTCGATTTTATCCTGGCGAGCGATAGCGAGCCTGTAATTTAAGAGGAACCGGCTTTCAGCCGGGACATTTTTCTACCGAAAAATGTACAAATTCATCTTGAAAGGGGGTCTAGGGGGTGTAATTTTAAGATTGATGGAATTCTAGGGAACGAACTAAAAACCTCCCCTTAAGATCTTGGTTGATGATTGTCAATATATATAATAGTTAGTGATGAGAGAGGCAAAGTTACGTACGGTACCGGTTACTCATAGGAAAGAAGGAAAAAGGTGCATACAAGAAGACCTAAACTGAAGAAGAAGAATCAGGAAAACAGGGCATGTAGGCGAGCGTGCCGGAGGGAAGTAACTGCGAAGAAGAGCTATAGTGTAGGCGAGAGAGAGAGAGAGGGGTCAGGTCAGGTGAAGGTATTGAGGGATAAGCCTTTACAACGGCACCTCGTAGCTACTTTCTACTTTTTCCTATTGTCTGAAGTGTGTAGAGAGGGGAGAAGGGGTGTTGGAAAGAGAGGAAGCTATTGAAGCTGTTGGAGTGGCTTTGTTATGTGTGTTATTAGTCTGCATACATCGTCGAGGTGTCCCCCGACTGGGTGCGAGCATGTGAAACACGCTAGAACGTACTACCACACCCACTAAATGTCCGCCTTGGCTGGGATCGAACCCAGGTCAAGCAGATTCACACGTGAGTGTGCTCTCCACTCGACCGCCGCGGCTCTTTGCTGGTGTGTGTGTGTGTGTGTGTGTGTAATTGTGTATGTATGTATATGTATGTATGTACTGTATGTATACATGTGTGTGTGTGTGTGTGTGTGTGTGTGTATGTATGTGGGTAGTGAGGGTATGTGTACAGTCATTCAGGGGCCACTCCTACCTACACAGGGCCATAAGTTGTTTTCATTCTTTATTTGTATTTAGTTCATGGCCAAGTTTACAAGTCGCCTGGTTATATAATATGTATCCTGGTTTTAAGCTAAGGGGGTCACCGGCTTGTTTTCTCTCTTGTTCTCTCTTTTTCTGGCTTGTATCTATTTGGCACCATTCAGCCTACTGTTTTAAGACGTTTATCCCCATCTACGTGTCGATTTCTTCCTGGCTATAGAGGCAGTAGTAGTAGTAGTAGTAGTAGTAGTAGTAGTAATAGTAGTAGTAGTAGTAGTAGTAATAGAAGAAATAGTAGTAGTAGTAATAGTAATAGAAGAAATAATAGTAGTAGTAATAGTAATAGAAGAAATAATAGTAGTAGTAGTAGTAGTAGTAGTAGTAGTAGTAGTAGTAGTAGTAATAGTAGTAGTAGTAGTAGTAGTAGTAATAGTAGTAGTAATAGAAGAAATAGTAGTAGTAGTAATAGAAGAAATAGTAGTAGTAGTAGTAGTAGTAGTAGTAGTAGTAGTAGTAGTAGTAGTAGTAGTAGTAGTAGTAGTAGTCGCTGCTTGGCCGAACAGCCCTGAGACTATAGAGGTTGCTGACTGTGGTGTGTGTGTGTGTGTGTGTGTGTGTGTGTGTGTGTGTGTGTGTGTGTGTGTGTGTGTGTGGGCGGGGGTGGCAAGGCTATACAGAATCATTCATGTGCCCCTCCTTCATACTCAATGTCATAAGGTAAGTTTTTGGGTGGTTCATGGCCGAGCTTAGAAGTTCGCCTGATTGTATAATGTAGGTGTAATACTGAATATACATTTAACTTTTGATACTGCTGACAAAATGAAGCTTTAACCCCTTCTGTACCGGCGACGTCTTTTTCACCATATTCTAGCTATATTTAGGCGATTTTGTGAAGTTTAAGAAGGATTTGAGATAGTAAAAGGAGTTAGGTGACATAGTTCGAAGCCTGTCAATTGCTGGAAGCCATTTTTTACGATGAATACAATCGTCCTATAGTAGCCAGCATAAAGTTAAAAGACGCCGCCGGCACAAAAGGGGTTAAGATATTGCTAATGTTGGGGATCAATATTTTTACAATAACTAGTTTGTTTCATGGTATGCATTCGATTCACTGATCACTACAAATGTTAATATTTTTTTATTTTTTTGGGGTCCCGGTTCACTTTATATTTGTTTCGACTGGTTGTCTTATAGGCCTATATGATTGCCTTCAGCAAATTTATCTCGATAAACTTTATGACTCCAACAATTATTTCCTAAACTGAATATAATCGTCTACTACTAGCCAGAACAAAAGGAAGACACTTGTCCTCGCATCTTGGAAGGGTTAAGGGGGCGGGGGGTCACCTGCTTTTTTTTTTCTTTCTCTCCTGTTCTCTCTTTTTCTGGCTTGTATCCATTCGGCACCATTCAGCCAACTGTTTGAAGACGTGTATCCCCATTCAGGTGTTGATTTCTTCCTGGCGAGCGATAGCGAGCTAGCATTGTAGGGAGAAATCCGGCTTCGCCGGAGAAATTTTTCTATCGAAAAATTTACAAATTTAGCTTGCTGTAAACAAAACAAAAATATATATGATGGCTCGCTACCGCTCGTCAGGAAAATATTGACAGCTGGATGGGGGTAAACATCTTAAAACAATAGGCTGAATGGGGTCGAATGGATACAACCCAGAGAAAGAGTGGGAAAGAGAGAAAAAAACTAGGTGGGCCCCCTTAAGCTCCTCTTGAAATCAAAGGGTTAACATTCACCTCATTCAACGTATAATACTTGTGAACTCGATGACGAATTTGTGTTATTTATTCTAGCTACCCCCAGGAGACTTTATATGGCTAATGGATCTCTCAGATTCAGTGGGTTAATTAAACAACTTGAATGTCATCTTTCACTTTCGCTTCATCACTTATTCACACCGTGTTATCTCAATTGACTATATTATGTAGTTTGGAGGAGGGCTGAATGGCTGGTGTCTTTCCCATATCGAGCGAAGCCTATAAGGAACCGAGTGTTGACATATGAAGAGAAATTTATATAACCGTTTCATAAAGATGTAATATATTTTTCTACTTATTTCGTTCGTGTACAGTCTCATAAAATATCGTAGATATGCTATGCCTTTGATTATTCAAATATATCTATCTAGACTAATATATAATCAATTACTGATGCGGTTTAAATATTAACATATTTATAATTACACACGTACAATAATCATCAGCTTAAATCAATACACTTGCATAATGGAAAAAGAGATCCACGAACATTTATCAATGACTGAACACCTGTGTAAAAAAAATCAAGATAAATACACGACGAAGCATTAACCTTTATCGATTTTCATTCGTTTCAAAGGACCCACTTGCTGTTGCTTTATATTTTCAGTCATAATTTTAGTTTAATGTTTTTATTATTATTATTATTAGTAGTAGTAGTAGTAGTAGTAGTCGCTATTTGCATATTTGTTTGGTTGGGCCTATCTAGCTTGAAGAAAATCTGGGAAGGTGATCATGTAAGGCTAGACGACATACTAATAATAAATTGCTTGAATCGGTAAAAGAAAGAGAACATCCTCAACAATAATTAACCAAAATATAACCACAACAAACGTCGCACCAGATAGTGTTAAACCCGTGTGTAGTTTTTGACAACACTACAACCATTTTGACATCACCACAACCATGTTGACATCACTACAACCATGTTGACATCACTACAACCATTTTGACTTCACTACAACCATACCTATGTCAGCTGGGTTTTGACATCACTACAACACTCCTATGCAAGCTGGGGTTTTGACATCATTAGAACCATTTTGACATCACCACAGCCATGTTGACATCACCACAACCATTTTGACATCACTACAACCATTTTGACATCACCACAACCATTTTGACATCACTACAACCATTTGACATCACCACAACTATTCTGACATCACTACAACCATTTTGACATCACTACAACCATTTTAACATCACTACAACCATTTTAACATCACTACAACCATTTTGACACCACAACCACCCCTGACATCACTACAACCATTTTGACATCACTACAACCACTCCTATGCCAGCTGGGGTTTCCATTGTCAGCGGAGTCATTCATTAGACCTTTCGTCATACATCCGTTGGCCTTGAGATGCTATTATTCATGACTTATTCGTCGATATGGTTGCTTGGTTTATTTTGTAACGAGCATTTTAGTTGTGTATTCATCAATATTAGTTTACGTACCGGTATACCTATATTGTTATCGAGTTTACGTACCGGTATACCTATATTGTTATCGAGTTTACGTACCGGTATACCTATATTGTTATCGAGTTTACGTACCGGTATACCTATATTGTTATCGAGTTTACGTACCGGTATACCTATATTGTTATCGAGTTTACGTACCGGTATACCTATATATTATCGAGTTTACGTACCGGTATACCTATATTATTATCGAGTTTACGTACCGGTATACCTATATTGTTATCGAGTTTACGTACCGGTATACCTATATTGTTATCGAGTTTACGTACCGGTATACCTATATTGTTATCGAATTTACGTACCGGTATACCTATATTGTTATCGAGTTTACGTACCGGTATACCTATATTGTTATCGAGTTCGTTATATTTGTATTTACCTACCTAGCAATTTAGCTATACATATATACTGTATAAAACCATGTGTAAAACCGATCCAATCATGGCAGTAATGTTCGAAACTAGCTGGAGATTTGAATGCTATATCAAGAACAAATCCAATAATAGTAGTAAAACCTGCATTAAGGGGAGGTTTCTAGTTGATTCCCTAGACTTCCATCAAGCTTAAAATTACCTCCCCTTGACCCCCTTTCAAGATAAATTTGTAAATTTTTCGGTAGAAAAATGTCCCGGCCGAAGGCCGGTTCCCCTTAAATTACAGACTCGCTATCGCTCGCCAGGAAAAAATCGACACCTAAATGGCACGAATGGTCTTTAAATTGACAGAAATGGGGCGAGGGTTCTTAAAATCGCCAAACTAATGGGGCAAGCGTCTTTAAATCTCACAAGCAATGGGGCTATACATGAGGGAGAAACTTCAATAGAACTTCAAGTCTCAAGAATGAATCCAAGCACAGTAGGGCCTATCAAATATCGGGAACATATTGACAGACCCAGACGAAAGGACAACATTCTGAAGGTTGCACTACGGTAACGCACACACACACACACACACACACACACACACACACACACACACACACACACATACATACATACATACATACATACACACACACACTTCTAGTCACTCATAAAACAACCGTCGATCGCTTATGTTTTCCTTTAGGCTACACAAATATAGCCATCTGGATTGATTTATTCATGTAATTTACTTAACATTAATTAATGGACGTAGTTTTTATGGTTCCCCTTCTCTCTCATGTTTAGCGCCACTAGTTTTCAGATTTTAAGATGTTTGCTCCATTAGTTCGTCGATTTTAAGACCTTTCGCCCCATTTCTTTATGTCAATATCACCTGACAGCTGACACAAATTAGTGTCCATGAATATACTTGTAACATGAATAACGCAAGGTCCTCGAATTTTACGAGTGATTGTACAGTTGACACCTAAAATTCAATATACTCCATGGTTTTATGTAAGAAAGTAAAATAAGTGTGATTGACTTATAAGAATAGTTAACCCGTTCAGTACCGGTGCCGTTCTTTTAAATAGGTGTGATTGACTTATAAGAATAGTTAACCCGTTCAGTACCGGTGCCGTTCTTTTAAATAGGTGTGATTGACTTATAAGAATAGTTAACCCGTTCAGTACCGGTGCCGTTCTTTAAATAGGTGTGATTGACTTATAAGAATAGTTAACCCGTTCAGTACCGGTGCCGTTCTTTTAAATAGGTGTGATTGACTTATAAGAATAGTTAACCCGTTCAGTACCGGTGCCGTTCTTTTAAATAGGTGTGATTGACTTATAAGAATAGTTAACCCGTTCAGTACCGGTGCCGTTCTTTTAAATAGGTGTGATTGACTTATAAGAATAGTTAACCCGTAGTACCGGTGCCGTTCTTTTAAATAGGTGTGATTGACTTCTAAGAATAGTTAACCCGTTCAGTACCGGTGCCGTTCTTTTAAATAGGTGTGATTGACTTATAAGAATAGTTAACCCGTTCAGTACCGGTGCCGTTCTTTTAAATAGGTGTGATTTAAGAATATTTAACCCGTTCAGTACCGGTGCCGTTCTTTTATCATTATGCTGGCTACTATTAGACCATTGTATTTAGCTTAAAGGGGTGTCTCCAGCAATAAACAGGATTCGAACTATCTCACTTAACACTTTTTACTACCACAGATCCTTCTTAAACTGCACAAAATCGTCTTAATATAGCTAAACTATAATCAAACAGACGTCGCCGGTACGGAAGGGGTTAACTATAATTGAATTAACTACTACATTACCGTACCATTAAAACTTCTAATTCAATCGTGCTTTTTTCTGCTACACATAAAATCAGATCTATCTACTGTATATACGCAGGTGCATACCCCATTCTATATATATATATATATATATATATATATATATATATATATATATACAGGGTGTCCCAGGAGGAAAGGGCATAACTTTGGGAAATGATAAAACAAGCTATTCTAAGCATAACATGTTCTATAACAAAAATTCCAAATCTCAACCGTTAAAAAGATATTGCAGGTTTAATGTAGTGTCCTCCCCCGCATCACTGTAATGGACTTTTCCATGTCAACTAGTTTCCAACTGGTCCAAAGTGAGCTTATTATATCTATTATAATTTTGTAACTTACAGAATTATTGTATCTTTATAATAACATGGTCAAATAATTGCAGAAAGATGGAGGTATGGTAGGCAGTAGGCCAGCTAGGCCAGCCTTATGGGGAATTACTGAAGAAAATACAATTTTCATTATGCAATATATCTATGCCGGTCGAGATTTGGAATGTTTCTTATAGAACATTTTAGGCTTAGAATACCTTGTTCTATCATTTCCCAAAGTTATGCCCTTTCCTCCTGGGACACCCATATATATATATATATATAGATATATATTTATTTATTTTATGTATTTGTTTTTTAGCTGGGGGTGGCCGCCTCGAGACAGAGCCGTATAGCGTTACAAATTCCTGTAGGCAACTGTACGAACGGATGACTTAGATAAGCCGTAATTTCCCGTGACTATTTTGAACAAGGAGTGGGAGGTATGGTATGTAGACCAGTGTTATGTCAATCTTTACTCCGCCTGATAAGATTAACCCCTTCTGTACCGGCGACGTAGTTTTAATTTTATTCTAGCTATATTTGGACGATCTTGTGCAGTTTAAGAAAGAGCTGTGGCAGTAAAAAGGGTTAAGTGAGAAACTTTGAAGCCTTTTAGTTACTTGCGGTCCTTTTAAAACTGAATACAATGGTGTAATAGTAGCCAATATATATATAGTTAAAACGACGGCACCGAGCTATCGCTCGCCAGGAAAAAAATTAGACACCTAAATGACACAAAAAGCCTTAAGGTTGACAAAAGAAAAGGGGCGAAAGGTATAAAATCGCCAAACTAATGGGCCGAACGTCTTAAAATCTGAAAACTAATGGAACTGAACATGAGGGAAAAGGTGGACCAGAAAAACCGACCATCTCCCCATAAGTTTCCTCCACAGTTGCGGTAAGTTCTGTATAATATGAGCTTGTGTACATCATTAATTTACTAAGGGTAATATGCTTAATATGTCCATGATGAACCAGAATACGACAGGCAGATCAGAAAAGAGAGAGAGAGAGTAATAATAAGGTAAGCGAAATGGTCGGGATGTAGGCTAGTGCTCCAAGTATATACCGGTAATAATATTGTTTTAAGGGCGGATGGGCTGGCTTATGAGGCTAGATTGAAACACACACACACAATAATATACAGTACCGGTACCGGTATATATATCGGATAGAAACAATACATATAATACCATATATATATAAATCAAATAACACCATGCTTCGATAGACATGTGAAATATATATACGATTGATGCAGTACTTTTCTGTTACTAAAAATTATATATATTATGAGCGACAATCCTATAATATAACCTGTAGAACAAATATATAGAGGAGGTTGGAGCGATGGCGATGACCTGAAGAGTGATTCATTAAACAGGGGGTGTGAAGGAGTGTTTGTGTGTGTGTAGGTGTGTGTATATGTAGGTGCGTGTATGTGTGTAGGTGTGGAGGAGTGTGTTTGTGTGCGTGTAGGTGTGTATATATGTAGGGGTGAAGGTAGGCTAAATGTGTGTAGGTGTGTGTGTGTGTTTGTGTGTAGGCCTATATATGTAGGTGCGTGTGTATGTGTGTGGAGGAGTGTGTTTTGTGTGTGTGTAGGTGTGAATATATGTAGGGGTGAAGGTATGTGTGTGTGTAGGTGTGTATATATATGTAGGTGAAGGTATGTGTGTAGGTGCGTGTGTGTGTGTGTGTGGAGTGTGTTTGTGCGTGAAGGTGTGTATATATATAGGTGTGTGTGTGTGTGTGGAGGAGTGTGTTTTTGTGTGTAGGTGTATACCCGGTATACAGTATGTAGGTGAAGGTATGTGTGTAGGTGCGATAGCGATGACCTGAACCGTGATTCATCAAACAGGCTGTGTGGAGGCTTGTGTATGTGTGCGTGTAGCTGTATGTGTGTGTGTAGCTGCATGTATAGGGGTGTGTGTGTGTGTAGCTGCATGTGTACAGTAGGTGTGTGTTTGTAGCTGCATGTGTACAGTAGGTGTGTGTTTGTAGCTGCATGTGTAGGTGTGTGTGTGTGTAGGCGTGTGATTGTGTGTGTGTGATTGTGTGTGTGTGTGTGTGTAGGCTTGTGATTGTGTGTGTGTGTGTGTAGCTGCATGTGTAGGTTTGTGTGTGTGTAGCTGCAAGCTGCATGTGTAGGTTTGCGTGTGTGTGTGTAGGCATGTGATTGTGTGTGTGTGTGTGTTGCATGTGTATGTGTATGTGTATGTGTGTGTGTGTGTGTGTAGAGGTGTGTGTGTGTGTGTGTAGAGGTGTGTGTGTGTGTGTGTAGAGGTGTGTGTGTGTGTGTGTAGAGGTGTGTGTGTGTGTGTAGAGGTGTGTGTGTGTGTAATAATAATAATAATAAACGGTTTATTAAAGAATGGCAGCCTCATGAGCTGAAAATACACAGAGGTGTGTGTGTGTGTGTGTGTGTGTGTGTGTGTGTGTGTGTGTAGAGGTGTGTGCTAGTAATAATAATAATAATCGGTTTATTTCAAGCCGGCAGCCAATGGGGCTGAAAATACAGACTTAACCTAGATCTTATCCTAATGGATCAACAGACTGATCCTGGCAGCTAACGAGAGCGCCTACATACTCCCAAGGGAATAGGACGTGGGCAGGAGACTTTGTAGGTCCCCCGAGACGATCCGCCCAGATCTTGTCTTCACGGCCAGGGAAAGTTTTTGAGAGAACTTCCCCTGCCGGCGCGTGGGATCGAACCCCCGACACCAGAGCTAGCGCTCCCAATACAGAGTACTAAGCGCGCTCGGCCACCGTGACCGTAAAAGTATGTGTGTGTGTGTGTGTGTGTGTGTGTGTGTGTGTGTGTGTGTGGAGAGGCGTGTATTTGTGAGTGTGGAGGTGTGTGCTAATGTGTGAAGCTGCATGTGTATATGTGTGTGTGTAGATGCGTGTGCTAGTATAGCTGCATGTGTAGGTGTGTGTAGGTGTGTGTGCGTGTGTAGGTGCGTGTAGCCATGTGTGTGTAGCTGCATGTGTACGTGTGTGTGTGTGTAGCTACATGTGTATGTGTGTGTGTGTGGAGCCGTGTGTTTGTGTGAGTGGGTGTGTGCTTGGAAACGTATGCTTATGTGAGTGAAGGCGTGTGTTTGTGAGTGTGGAGTAATATAGAGGTAAATAATAATAAAGAATAATATAGAGGAGTAAATAGAGGTGCGTGTGCGACAATGAAGATGCTTAAGTAATATATAAACAGAACAGTACCGGTATAAGCAACTCTCTTTAGGTGTGGGTGAGACATAAAGACGGAGATAGTGTGTGTGTGTGTGTGTGTGTGTGTGTGTGTGTGTGTGTGTGTGTGTGTGTGTGTGTGTGTGTGTGTGTGTGTGTGTGTGTGTGTGTGTGTGTGTGTGTGTGTGTGAGAGAGAGACGGTAATAATGTATGTGTGCGAGTGTTATGTTTATAGGATTGTCTATGTGTGCGCAAGAGAGGTGTGCGGTAAATACACACCCACACCGCCACTGCCTACACTGGTACAGTATATCCTTTGGAGAGAGAGAGAGAGAGAGAGAGAGAGAGAGAGGAGAGGAGAGGAGAGGAGAGGAGAGGAGAGGAGAGGAGAGGAGAGGAGAGGAGAGGAGAGGAGAGGAGAGGAGAGGAGAGAGAGAGAGAGAGAGAGAGAGAGAGAGAGAGAGAGAGAGAGAGAGAGAGAGAGAGAGAGAGAGAGAGAGAGAGAGAGAGAGAGAGAGAGAGCGAGCGAGCGAGAGAGAGAGAGAGAGAGAGAGAGAGTGTTTTCTTGTATATGTGTGCGTGTACGGTGTGCGCGGTAAACACACACCCACACCACCACTGCCCACACGACATCCTTTTAAAAACCAGTCGCCCCAAAAATAGAGGTGAACGCGAACCTGCTATATAGCTGGACTGGACTTTATTTTATGTACCCCAGTTCTGACCAGTCGTGACCATTGACAACCTACATCAATGCCACGTCCATGTTCTTTATCTGTATTGATAGGTTACATTTACATACATATGGAGTAAATTAGGCTATGTTAGTTTAGGAAGGGTGTGCTATACTGGTGTTGCCAAATATAAAAATGGACAGAACTGGGTTGTACTAAACACTACTAGTGGACGGGTGCGGACCTCAATTTAGTGGTCCTCCATCAGGTTATCAAAACACCCTTGATAAACTAATGCCCCCACCCCACCACCACACACACACACCTAGGGACAATATTTTACTTCACTTCACCGAGGGACCTATACTGTATAGGCTATGTGTTATTCTTGAGCAGCATGATATGACGTCACATTGTTACGTCGAAGGCAAACATCGGGAGACACAACAACAGCTACAGTATTATGATGTCATTGTGGTGTGGGCAGTGGCGGTGTGGGTGTGTTTACCGCGCACACCTAACACGCACACACACACGAAAAAGAAAAAAAAAACACAATCCCCCTCTCTCTCTCTCTCTCCAAAATGTCCTAATGTGTTGTTTTGGTTCCACATGTCTCAGTCAACCAATCCTTAATGGCTATCTATATCCATATAAGAAAGTCACTAAAACAATAATGTCAACACATAATTTCAAAGTCGCACGTTCTTCAAAATCTAAATTATCGAGACTCTTTAGTGAGTGGAAGGCGAGCCAGCTCTATGAATGTACTTTGAACCAGTAGCGAAATAAGGAGAACTATATTTAAACAAAAATACTTCAGATTCACATAGCGGTTTGAACCGGTGTGCAGTTAACAACTGCATATGGTCGATAATAGCTGTCAATTCATGTTCAAGACGAGATGATACAATGATTTATTATCCCTGGTTATTCAAAATTAGGTTTTTGGTGTAGCCTACAGTACAAAGTTGAGAAGCGGGTAGAATTTTACTAAGCCTAAAGGGACGCGCATTTGACAGGTACCACCACATATTTATTGGAGATTTAATTTAAGTTTCCACGCATCCATCAACAACCTACATCCTTTTCTGGTCTGATACTAGTAAGAGAAACGATTTAATAACGTTTTTAATGTGGTTTTCGACGAGAATAAAGAAGAACGTTTGGGCCGAAAATCGGGAGTTGTCTGCCTATTCAGATCGTCGGTTTGTTGACACGACACTCGACTTTAGTTATACGTTTGAGGTTGTGTTTTTGCCCCCTCCTGGCAATATATATGATGATGACAATAAGTAGAGGGAGGGGGGCAAAGCCCCCCGTCAACACATACGGTGTATCCCGCGGCCTAAATTTTAATTGAACCGCCAATACTGGGAAATTAGTTAGATGCGCGAAGTAGCCTATAGCCTAACCTCGAGCGCTGTCAACAAACGATCGACGTTATTCCCGCGAACGCAACTTTTCCCCAGTTATCTTTTTATTTCGTCTAATATTATTTATATTGAAGTGTCCTCATTATTTTGTTGGTGTTTCGTACACCAGAAAAGGGTGTAGCTTGGTGTTGGATGCGTGGAAACCTAAAACAATTAGGCTATGCAGGGTCTGGTAAATGAGTTTGGAACAGTGTGCGAAAAACTGAATTTGAAGGTAAATACGGGGAAGAGCAAGGTTATGGTCTTCGGAAGGGGTGAAGTCACAGAGTGTGAGGTGAAGCTGAACGGTCAGGCTATGGAGATCGGCAACTCTTTTAAGTATCTGGGCAGTGTGTTGAGTAAAGATGGGACTATGGATGAAGAAGTGCGGGAGAGGGTACAACAGGGGAAGAGGGTTGTAGGAACGTTAAAAGCAGTAACAAGAAATAGGGTGGTCAGTATGGAAGTGAAGAAGTCCTTGCATGACAGTGTGGTAATCCCGACACTGACTTACGGAAGCGAAGCATGGACGTTGGTTGAGAGACTCAGACCAAGAGTGAGAGCAGTGGAAATGAATTACTTAAGGAGTGCGTGCGGAGTTACATGGAGGGATAGACAGACTAATGAGGAAGTAAGAAGGAGGTATGGTGTGGAGGTAGATGTGCTGGAAAGTGTGAAAAGGAACAACTTGAGATGGTTCGGCCATATGGAACGTATGGAAAGCGAGAGAATGACTAAGAGGGTGTACGAGAGCGAGGTGGAGGGACAGAGAGGGAGAGGTACACCGAATATGAGGTGGAAGGATGGAGTGAGGAAGTACATGAACGAGGGCGGTGCTGGTTGGGGGGAGGGGCGTCGACTGACTGGGGACAGAGGTGCATGGGGGCGGTTGGTTCGTGGCCACCCCTTCGGGGATCACGGCGTCAGGCGATAGATAAATTAAATCCTCGGTGGTACTTGTCAAATGCGTGTCCCCATAGTAAAATCGTACCGAGAAGCGTAATAAAAATGCAGCATAGGCTAGTTCAAAAGACTCACAGGTTTGGCCTTACATGCTTCGAAACCTTAGCCTAATAGGCTACTGTCCAGATAATATTGATGGCAATTTAGTCACTCTCAAAAGTCACTTCCTTACTCCATTATTCAATTGTGTCTACCACTAATAATAAATAATGATATAATATAAGTAATTGACACACCTGAACACAGCCTATAGCCTATATTCAAGCATTGTTACATTTTAAATAGTAGGCTAGGCCTAGCCTATATAATTTATCTTGTATTGAAAGTTGGCAATTGTGAAAGAGGAACACAACTTTACAGCATGACTTGGGCCTATGTACTTAATAATGGAATGAACCGTATGTCCCCACAGGTGCACGGTGACGAAGTAGCAGTAGGTGGTACAGCGTGGGCGGGGGCGTGACCTACCTGGTGTGTTTGTATGTATGTATGAGCAGGTGCGACGACGGAGCCCCGGGTGCTGCCTCCTTATACGGCCCAAGCCCCTGCCACCACGCCCGCCCGCCCACCACAGAGATTCTACCGCGGTCTCAGGTGGGATGGATGCAGGGGGATTACGAAGGAGAGGCACTGCTACGAGAAAAGGGGGGCACGTGGAGGAAACCAGCTGGCACTGTATTACACGCCCACTGCTGGGTTGTACCGCGGGGTCAGGTGGGACGCAGGTGTTTCTTGGACGGGCACTGCTACGGTGTGGGTAGCCTACACGTGGATGTATACAGGCACCCAAAATCGCACCAATCTTTACTCGTTGCTTAACAATTCTAGGCACCACTTAAAATCAGTTTAGTTTCTAGGGTAACATCACACGAATTTCTCTAATCTAGTCAGCAAGGGCTATGAGATAGTTCTTGTTTGATTAGAACGCGGAGTTGTTATGGTGACGGGAGAGAGCTAGAGCGACGGGGCGACACCACCGCTCGCTAGGAGGGTCGCTGTAAGACTGACTAAGATTATTATGGAGGTTGATTCCGCCCCCTGCACCGCCGCTCTTGTTGTTGTTGCTGCTGTTATTTGTTTGTTGTTCGAGCTTGCAGCCTCCTTACCGCGATATTCAGAATTATTTTACACAGTTCATGTTACACCCACACATCCATTGCGCAAGTCATACACATAAACAATGCATAATATTACCCCATGCTGCACAGGTGGTCAATTGCAACCCATACTCTACTCACATACACTCGCGCAAGTAATTCTACATCTACACACACACACGCATACAACACGTAACTTATGATTCATTTACATACATATAACTTAAACTTAACCCTTAACCAACACACATTCACCATACAATTAGACAACACATATTCAACACATAGGCTATATATTCAATTTCATCAAGAACAACACGCACTTAACTCATATCTACCAACACACACACGCAAGTGTAATAGTTACTACCCTCCCCCCACCCTAACACACACACACACACACTTACACCAAGTTACAAAGTTAGCCAACATCTCCAATTATAGCCTACTGTTTGAACCAAGAGGAAATTCATGTCGTGATAAGACTGCATAATGAATCCCTCCTTGGGCCAGGCTGGAGGAGACATCCCCACTTCGACCACAACACTGTTTTACTCTCTGCGCTCTTAACGTATAGACTCCATTTATTCAAGGGTATTTTTATTTTTATTTGTTTAATAATTGTAAACAAATAATATACATGCCAAGGAAGGTTGTGGCTGAGTGGTCATCGCACATCGCAAACTTAATGACTTAGGTTCAATTCCCAGTAGTGTAATTGTCAACATGCTCAGATGAATGGGATACTTCCATAAAACTAATACTACAGGTTGTATCAGTATGAGGCCTGGGGTGGCTGTGTGTTGTGTGAATGAAACAGTCTTATTATACCTTTAAGGGAGCCCACCTCGCTTTTAGTTCTCTTTCTCTCCCTCTCTCTTTGGCTTGTATCCATTCGGCCCTATTTACCTACTGTTTTAAGACGTTTACCCCCATCCAGGTGTCAATATTTTCCTGGCGAGCGGTAGCGAGCCAGCATATATATATATATATATATATATATATATATATATATATATATATATATATACAGTATAATATATACACCGGTATATATATATATATATATATATATATATATATATATATATATATATATATATATATATATACTGTATATATATATATATATATATTTTTTTTTTTTTTTTTTTTTACAGCAAGCTAAATGTGTATATTTCTCCATACAAAGGGGGTCCAGTAAAACGGTCTTCCTCCCCTTAAATCCAAATCCACTATCTAACTCTACTGTACTTTGTGAGTAGGTGTTATTTATGTATTGTTTGTACTGATTGGATTACAGCACACGAATTATTAAGGGGGGTCACAGGCTTTTGTTCTCTTGCTCTCCCTCTCTCTTTGGCTTGTATCCATTCGGCCCCATTCAGCTTACTGTTTTAAGACGTTTACCTCCATTCAGGTGTCAATATTTTCCTGGTTAGCGGTAGCGAACCAGCATATATATTTTTTGCTTTGAGAGCAAGCTAAATTTGTACATTTTTCGATAGAAAAATTTCTCCGGCGAAGCCGGATTTCTACATACAATGCTGGCTTGCTATCGCTCGCCAGGATGATATCGACAACTGGATGGGGATAAACGTCTTAAAACAGTTGGCTGAATGGGGCCGAATGGATACAAGCCAGAGAAAGAGAGAAATGGAGAGAAAGAGAAAAAAAAGAAGGTGACCCCCCTTAAAGGACACCCTAACTTTACTACAATAAGACCGCCCACATATATCAACACCAGTAACCTCATCAACAAAGACTAATATAAACCTTTAAATATTGTTCTGGGCAGAAAAGGGACTGGTATTCTCGGAGAGGGGCTCCAGTCCTGACGTTATGCTTGACTTACAGTGTGCTGGCTTAATAATCCAATAGGGTTGATAGCCTCTGAAGTCCCATTATAACTACCTCAGGGTAAATATAGCTTAAACGTGAATATAAACACCTTACTAAAACCGTGGCGGAGTGTATGCTTTAACCCCCCCCCCCCCCCTTCCCCCGGTCCGTGAGAGAGGCAGGCAGCTTCCTTGTGTTATATAAGGCCTGAACTCCCGGCCCTGAAGGGGACAGTGGCTGTTTGTTTGGTCTATTAATTCATTTATTCACATATATTTTTTTAGTTTCCTCCCTAGACCTCCATCAAGCTTATCCCTTCAAGATAGATTTGTAAAAAAAAATCGGTAGAAAAATGTCCCGGCCAAAGGCCGATTCCTTCTAAAATTACACTCGCTATCGCTCGCCAGGATAAAATCGACACCTAAATGGCACGAAGGGTCCTAATATTGACAAAGAAATGGGGTGAGAGGTCATAAAACCCCCAAACTAATGGAACCAAGGTCTTAAAATTTCAAAACTAGTGGGGCTAAACATTAGGGAGAAGGGTGTCCAGAAAAACGGTCCGTTTCCCCTTCAGCTCTCATCACCTCCCACACTCACTACCATCATTACATAAACTATCTTCTATCGCCTCAACATGGTATTATTAATTGCATATTGATCTATTTATCTCCCTCCCACTCTCCTCCGTCTCTCTCTCTCTCTCTCTCTCTCTCTCTCTCTCTCACTTTATATATATCTATCTATTGCCTGACGCCGTGATATATACTGTATATATATATACTGTATATATACTGTATATATATATTATATTTAGTTCAATACTGATTATTTGCATTTATTATTAAATTCGTTATATACTTATTTATCGACATATCTATTTTACTTAATGTATTTACTGGATGCATGTATTTATTTATTATTACGAACGTCTTAAAATCTCAAACCTAATGGGGCTAAACATGAGGGAGAAGGGGGGCCAGAAAACCCCCCCACCCCCTTCAGGATTTCTTCTAGGGCGTGGTATGGGGGGGGGGGGGGAACCACTCATCCAGTTTTTCCATCAGGTAAATATAAGGGGCGCGGTGACCAATGATTAATCTATCTCTATACTTCTGCCCAAGCTCTGCCCAAACTGCATCTTTACCACTTAAGGGGGTAGTGCTTGTTTTGTTTTTGTGGTCATGTATTTACTTATTAATTTATTTTTGAGTTTCCGCGCTAGGCCTCCATCAAGCTTAAAATAACACCCCCTAGACCCCCTTTCAAGATAAATTTGTATATTTTCGGTAGAAAATGTGCCGGCCAAAGGCCGGTTCCTTCTAAAATTACAGGTTCGCTATCTCTCGCCAGGAAAAAATTACACCTAAATGGCACGAAAGGTCATAATATTGACAAGGAAATGGGGCGACAGGTCTTAATATCGACTAACTAATGGAACGAATGTCTTAAATTTACAAAACTAATATGCTTAACGTGAGGGAGAAGACGGTCCATAAAAAGGGACTACCTCCCCCTTAACACTATCTCAGCCGATGTCTTAGGGTTATTATGATATTATGTGTCATTGTTATTGAGGAATTTGCTTGCTTTTGCCATTTTCGAGTACTGTATTTTAGTTTGTCCCCTTGGCTAACAAAAACGCCTTCCCAGACTTCCTTCAAAGTTAAAAGAAGGCTCACCCAGACCCATTTGAAGCTAAATTTCTACATTTGTCGATAGAAAAATGTCCCGCTATCGCTCGGCCACTAATAAAATCGACACTTGAATAGGGTTAAGCGTCTGATTATCGCCAACCTAATGCGGTGAAACTTCTTATACTATCCAAGCTAATGGAGCAAAACAAGGAAGGTCCAAAAAATCTCCCTCGGACCCATATAAAGTTTAATATTGGTCAAAGACGATGTTTGAAAGAGTCGTATCTACCTCATTTCTGAAGGGACAAGTCATTACGCCCCCACACATACTGGAGGGACGCTAAAAAGGAGACTATTTAGACAGGACACACCCCAAAAAATCCTCTACACACACACTCACACACACACTCTCTCTCTCTCTCTCTCTCTCTCAAATTGATATCTAATGGATGTTTTTCAAGCTTGATGGAGGTCTAGGGAGGAAACAAATAAAATAATATACAAATGTATAAATGGTGAAATAAATACGCCCATCTGCCCTTAAGGTATGGTGGGTGTAGGTTGTGGTGGGAGTTATTCTAGGACAGTTATATAAGTAACACCCCGTTCTTAGCATTAATCATCAATAACAAACCCCCAATGTACTTGAATAAACTAATGAAAGCATATGGTCCTCCCGGGATTCGAACTCGGGACACCACACCCAGAACATAAGCACCTACAACCATTACACCACCAACACAGTTATATAATAGTATAGGTATGGTGGGTGTAGGTTATGATGGCCGATATATTAGTACTACTATATAATATACAGTATATATAGGGTGTGGTGGCTGTAGGTTAAGGGGAGGTAGTTGGTTTTTTTCTGGCCCTCCCTTCTCCCCCATGTTTAGCCCTATTAGTTTTCAGATTATAAGACGCTTGGCCCATTAGTTTGACGATTATAGGAACTTACGCCCCATTTCTTTGTCAATAATAAGACTTTTCGTGTTATTTATGTGTCGATTTTTTCCTGGCGAGCGATAGCGAGCCAATATTTATAGTCAACATGTCTATCTTGGGGGGGGGGGGGGGCTCCGTCCCCCTTCCCCCTATTCTAGCACCCCCTTAGTATGCATGCCAAGTATGGGCTCTCCATCTTTGAAAACTGTTCAACCAACACACTATCTAGTTACTTCTAGTAGTATAGTATCTACACAGGGTATAATAACATCGATGCTCATAATCCCTGACAAGGACATTACACATATAAGAGCCCAGCTACTTCATATGGGAGGGTATGTAAGGCGACCCAATATTAATAGCTTACTGTATATAACTATGTAGACCATCCCCCATACCCGCAGACCATTTATTATTTTATCTTACAATCTACATTACGGATATAAACTATTTAGAAAACCTCCTGTAGCCTCAACTTACTTTTGTTTCTACTTGCAAACAATTGACAGATATAAACTATTTAGAAAGCTTCCTATAGCCTCAACTTATTTTTCTACTTACAAACAATTGACAATTGGTATTCGAACTATTTAGAGCATATCCGTTATCCTCACCGTGTGTTCACGGTACATAAATCTTACACTATACGCTGTTTCTTTTCCACTGACGGTATATTGCAGTTCCCATCAAGATTTCTCAGTTATTTTGAAGATTTTGTAGTGAAATATGGTGTTAATTTTATGAACTTGGTCTTAATATTATGATGCAGAGATATAAGAGTTATATATTTGTCCATTAAGTATAACAAAAATAGCTGCAAAGGGATTCAATTTATCGCCAGATGAAAAGAAACAGAGTATAGGTATATTTTGACCAATTTAACCCCTTCTGTACCGGCACGTATTTTTCATTATATTCTGGCTACTATTAGACTACTTTCTTCAGTTTAAAAAAGGCCTCCAGCAATTAACAGGCTTCGTACTATCTCACTTGACCAATTTTACTAACACAGATTCTTCTTAAACTGCATAAAATCGTCTAAATTTATAAGAATAACATTAAAAAGACGTCGCCGGTACAGAAGGGGTTAACATATCTCCACGTCCCTTTTTTCGACCTACATGGAATACAAAAAGACAAGAAACCTTTATAACATCTACCTTAGCCCCAGCCCCCATTGTGCAACCAACATACAACGGGTAATGTCGGTAGCGCCCACGAACTTGACAATAATCTTGATCCCTGACCTCTCTGTAACTCAAAAGGGCCTAGAGGAAACTGTCTGTAAATATCCACACCTATTTCCTGGTGGACTCTTCCCAAATGATAGAAACGTCAGCCCGATTGCTTTCATTCATTTCGAGTTATAAGAAGTCAAGGGGTCAAGATTATTTTCAAGTTCGTTGGAGGTACCTATAATACGGTACCGTATTTAGAACATTGTCCATAGCTCCAATATCAATGGGTACAAAAACTATAGTTTGGTTTGTTTCTTTTTGAACTGACGGTAAATTGCAAAGTTCCCATCAATATTCCTCAGTTATTTTGAAGATTGTGTAGTGAAATATGGTGTCAATTATACTGTATATACTTGGCCTAAATATGATGCAGAGACATAAAGATTGTGTAGTGAAATATGGTGTCTAAAGATTGTGTAGTGAAATATGGTGTCAATTATACTGTATATACTTGGCCTAAATATGATGCAGAGACATAAAGATTGTGTAGTGAAATATGGTGTCAATTATATATACTTGGTCTAAATATGAGTAGTTTCATATTTTTCCAGTAAGTATCGTTAAATTAGCTGCAAAGGGATTCAGCTTATCGCCATCTGAAAAGAAACAGGGTATAGTGTATAAAAAACCTTCCCACAGTCCCATTGTCTCTTAGATCACCCTACAGAGGAGCTACACGAGGTACAAAAACAATTAGCGTTCGTCATCCGTGGCAAGGACATCACCAAGCCCTACAACCTCTTAAGGGAGGATGGCCATATTTATTTACTTATATATATTTTGTTTTTATTAATATATTAGTTTCCTCCCTAGACCTCCATCAAGCTTAAGAAAACGCCCCGTAGATATATTTGTACATTTTTCGTGAGAAAAAATTCGACCCCTAAATGGCATGAAAGATCCTAATATTGACAATGAAATGGGGTGAAAGATCTTAAAATCGCCAAACTAATGGAACAAATTTCTTGAAATCAGAAAACTAATGGGGCTAAACATGAGGGACAAGGGGGGCCAGAACAAATAGCCCATCTCCCCTTAATCTGGGGGGTATGTTGGGCGGCAAAATACCAACCCTTTTTAAGATTATGACGCATTTTGACAGTATATGCTGGCTATCATTCAACGATTGTATTCAACTTAAGAAGGATCTGTGGGAATTATAGGGGTAAAGACCATCTCAATTAACCCTTCGATTTCCATATACCCTTCCTAATCTGATTAAAATCGTCTAATAAGAACCAGAACCAAAATGTGTCACCGTATCTTCGGCGGGTAGATAGCTTATTGGAACTACAGACTATTGTATTCATCATCAAATCTATAGTAGGGGGTATGAGACGTATTACACACCCTTTACGGCACATCTCCTACCCGGAGTCTCCTTTGTTCAACCTACGGACAATCTACACACATATACACACACACTGGGGTACAAAAACAATAAGCGTTCGTCATCCCTAGTGGCAAGGACATCACAGAGAGCACCCCCCCCCCCCCGCCCCTCTTTATATGGGCGGGTATGTGAGGGGCGGGCTGATGTAACACCTGGCCATACGCTATTAACCCCTTTCTGTACGTGCGAGGTCCTATTCGTTTTATGCTTGTAATATTGTAATATGGCTGCGGCGAAGCCGGATTTCTCCATACAATGCTGGCTCGCTATCGCTCGCCAGGAAGAAGTCGACATCTGGATGGGGATAAACGTCTTAAAACAGTAGGCTAAATGGGGCCGAATGGATACAAGCCAGAGAAAGAGAAAAGGAGAGAAAAAAAGCAGGTGACCCCCCTTAAAGCAGATGGTACTGAATACATAAGCATGATAATACTAATCACCATAGCCTAGTCCATTTGTTTCCAGCTGATGGTAAACTGAACACTAACTGATTTCTCAATATTGAATGGAAATATATTCAACTACTATGTTTCTGCATATTAATGCCAAGTTCTCATAAATACAAATGTTCGCTCCAAAATCTTCGTAATAGCCGAGTAATTAACCCTTTCAAGCTCCAATACGCGTTTCTGTTCTGTTTTATGGCTACTATTAGACGATTTTAGTCAGATTAGTAACGGTATATTAAAGTCAAAGGGTTGATTGAGATAGTATTTACCCTTTTAATACCCACAAATCCTTCCCAAGATGCATAAAATCTTCTAATGATAGCCAAAATAAACAGCTAAAACGCGTCAGAGCTTCAAGGGGTTAAGGTCAGAACATGGCAATTTACCACCAGCTGAAAATAAACAGACTGTGGGAGTAACATGCCCAGCCAACTAACCTATTCTGTTTAGACTACTAAAAGTTCATTTCATTGATCCTAAGAAGATAAGGATCAACCTTGTAGCCTTTAAGGTTTTACAGACCTATTTATATGATAATTATGAACACCTTCCTCCCTCTCAAGGTCTCTGTTCTATGGAGTAACATAATATAAGAATGCCGGAAAAGATATCCACCTCAGAATTATATCCATTCGGGCCCATTAGTTCGGTGATTTTAAGACCTTTTACCCCATTTCTGTATCAATATTATGACTTTTCGTGTCATTTAGATGTCGATTTTTTCCTGGCGAGCGAAAGCGAGCCCTGTAATTTAAGGGGAATCGGCCTTCGGCCAGGACATTTTTCTTTCGAAAAATGTACAAATCTATCTTGAAGGAAGGTCCTGGGGGGGGGGGGGGAAGAGTTTTATTAGCTTGAAGGTCTAGGGAGAAAAAAAAATAAAAAATAATAAAACAAATATATAAATGAGCAAATAAATACCCCCATCCCCCCTTAATATTTTACATACCTATGTAAATGATAATTGTGAACACCTTCCTCCTTCTCAAGGTTACTGTGCTATGGAGTAACATATAAGAATGCCGGGAGAGATATCCACCTCAGAATTATACCGCTTAGCTATACACATACAGTATATCGAGAGACAGCGTTACCAATGTTTGACAAGTGGGTAACCGCATTCTGTGCCACCCTGTAAACTTAAATTCAAAATGTACACGATCAGTTCAGATTTAAGTAACGTTTAATGATAATAGTGTGTTATCAATAGCATTAGCGTGATGTACGGAGGCGCTAATAAGTCATGTCTCAGCTGTCATTACGTTTGGCTCGCTCTGTGCTTTATTAATGTCTGTAAGATGTTGAATAGTGCGGGTAAGTGTAGGAATATGGTTGTATAGCTCACTCAAAAAGACGAAATCATGTGTAAATATTGCTGATACCAATTATTGAGCAAAACATAATATTGAGACATCACTTATTAGCGCGACTGTACTGCGTGTGTCCGAGTGTTGCCGCCACACCAATAGTCTTTTGTTTTGGTGGTCACTCTGCCCCCGCCACCCTCCCTCACACCACCTATTGCATAACACCAGTTTGTATTGCTCACGGGTTGGGCTTTGTTGCTTACACCCGCTAATTTACCTTGTATAGGGGAACAAAAAAACAATGACAGTTGAGGGGAGACTAGCCGTTGTTTGGTCTATTAATTCATATATTCATATATTTTTTTAGTTTCCTCCCTAGACCTCCATCAAGCTTAGAAAAACACCCCCTAGACCCCCCTTCAAGATAAATTTGTACATTTTTCGGTAGAAAAATTTCCCGGCCCAAGGCCGGTTCCTCTAAAAATTGCAGGCTCGCTATCATTCGCCAGGAAAGAACCGACACCTAAATGCCACGAAAGGTCTTAAAATTGATAACGAAATGGGTCGATAGGTGTTAAAATCGCCAAACTAATGGGCCGAACGTCTTATAATTTCAAAACTAGTGGTGCTAAACATTAGGGAGAAGTGGGTCCAGACAAACGGTCTTCCTCCCCTTAATTGGGCTATTCCTACCGTGCAGTTTCGTCAGAGGTTGATGATTTCCGTAAATACCTAGTGCTTCGATATCAAGTAATCAAACAGTGAAAATGATCATGAAATGTTAATAACTTATCTGTTGGGGTGCTAATGCTGCTTGGCTCTTTGAGGGGAATGTTCTCCTAAAATAGATTGCCATAAGATAGATGAAGTATAGGGGATGAAGGTATAGTATTGGAGATAAAAACTAATCTATCTGCCTCGTGTGGGCCAATAGGCATTTTGCAGATGTTCATGTTTCTTACGTTCTTATATTAAATTACTTGGTTTATTGTAGAGGCTACTATCATAAATATATTGGTCATATTTAGCTTCCATGTGCATTGATGTACATACTAATATAGGTTTCCTCACGAATACCCTGTAAAGCTGGTATCACAAGTGCGCAATATACCTCCACTTTTACCGTCAACATGAATCTGGCCGTTTATCTACTGTCTGAGATAAAAGCGTTTACATTTTTCTGCCACCTAAAATTATCTATCTTTTGCCTAATTTCCGAAACCAGCGCACAAAGGATACCAGAAATGTTGCCGAAAAAATTATGACCATTGAAAATTGACGATAAAAGCTCCCGTGTAATAGGCCTACCCCATAATTATACAAGAAATGCCGAAAATCGCTAGAATAACGCCCCAATCTCCACAAAATCGCTCTAAAATGGCTCAAATCTCTTGAATATCGCTAGAATTCATGTTGCTAGATGTAAGAATTTGCCTCTAGATCGAAGTAAACACCTCAAGATCAAGCGGGAAAGTGGCTAAATTGGCAACACTGATGGCGCTCGGTGAAGGGGGAGGTAGTTGCTTTGTTCCTTCATTTTCTTTTTCTTCTATGTGGGTGAGGGAGACAAAAGGCAAAACTACCAGTGATGAGTGCCTCACCCAGAGTTGAAAGAGTGACAGGGCCAAAATCAAGAAATGTTCGAGCCAAAATGTCTGGACACGGAGTTTGAAGCAATTTAAGTCATTGGATGAGGGAAAGATGGATTATGGGAGCGAGTTCCAGAGCTCAGCTGTTGAATAGAAGAAAGGTTGAGACTATCGTATCACTTTTGGGTTGGAGATTTGCACAGAGTAGAAGTGGGATTGTGTTACAAGACGGGTGCTACGTGCTCTACGAAGAGGGGGTGGTATGTCACTTGGTTCATTAATATTAAGGGCAGATTTGTTTGTATTTGTTTAGTTATTTATCTATTTATTAATTTTCCTCCCTAAACCTCATCAAACTTAAAAGAAATATCCTGATGACCCTCCTTCAAGATAAAAAAAAAATTTGTTTTTTTTTTTTGGGGGGGGGGGAGAAAAATGCTCAAGCCGAAGGCCGATTCCTCCTAAAGTGCAGGCTCGCTGTCGCTCGACAGGAAAAGATCGACACCTAAATAGCACCAAAGGTACTTAAATCGCAAAATTAATGGTGTGAATGTTATAAAATCTCAAACTTAATGGGGCTAAACATGAGGGAGAACAAGGTCGAGAAAACTCCCTCCTAAGAGAGAATACTGAACGGTCTATCAGCATCTGTAGGTAGAGTTGGTCATGTTTGGTGTGTGGTGTGAGAGGGTGACAATGTGGGAGAGTGAGTGTGTGTGTATGTGTGTGAGAGAGAAAGAGAGAGTGTGAGTGATAATGTTTGTGTGTGAGACTTACAATGATAATGAATGTGTGTGTATGTGAGAGAGAGAGAGAGAGAGTATGTATGTGTGTATGTGTGTGTGTGCAAGAGATAATGATACTGTGCGTGAGTGTATGTGTGTGTGCATGACAAAGAGAGACTGTGTGTGTGAGAGAAAGAGAGACGGTGTGTGTGAGAGAGAGAAAGAGAGACGGTGTGTGTGATAATGTATGTGTGTGTGTGTGTGAGAGAAAGAGAGACTGTGTGTGATAATGTATGTGTGTGTGTGTGTGCATGACAAAGAGAGACTGTGTGTGTGATAATATATGCATGTGTGTGTGTGTGAGAGAGAAAGAGACTGTGTGTGTGATAATGGATGTGTGTGTGTTTGAGAAAGAGAGATGGTGTGTGTGATAATGTATGTGTGTGTGTGTGTGAGAGACAGAGAGACTGTGTGTGTGATAATGGATGTGTGTGTGTGTGCATGACAAAGAGAGACTGTGTGTGATAATATATGCATGTGTGTGTGTGAGAGAAAGAGAGACTGTGTGTGTGATAATGTATGTGTGTGTGTGTGTGAGAGAAAGAGAGACTGTGTGTGTGATAATGTATGTGTGTGTGTGTGAGAGAAAGAGACTGTGTGTGTGATAATGTATGTGTGTGTGTGTGTGTGTCCATAACTTCCTAAACGAGAGAAAACAATGTGTTGCTGTGGGTGGTGTCATTTCCCATGACTCAAATGTCTACAGTGGTGTCCCTCAAGGTTCTGTACTGGGGCCACTGCTGTTCCTCATACTCATATCCGACATTGACCAAGGTACACTCTACTCAAAAGTCTCGTCTTTTGCCGATGATACCAGAGTAATGAAAGAAACTAAATCAATGGCAGATGTGGACAAATTAAAATCTGACCTTACCAAGCTATATACATGGGCCGAAACAAATAATATGTCTTTCAATAATAACAAATTTGAACTGGTTAGATATGGTACAAACAAATATGAAGAAGTCCACTATTCGGCACATGATGGCCAAAGAATAAAGTGTAACAACAAAGTGCTAGACCTAGGGGTAACAATCAGTGATGATGCCACCTTCACTACCCATATCCTAGCAGTAGTACAAAAGACACGAGTCCAGGTTGGCTGGGTATTGCGTACTTTCAGAACTCGTGAAAGCGAACCTATGTTAACCCTGTATAAGGCCTTGGTAATACCACTCTTGGAATATTGTTGCCAGTTATGGAATCCCTGGAAGTCACGAGAGAAACAAGCATTGGAAGGCATCCAGCGCTCCTTCACTAGTAAAATAGTATCTGTGAAGGAGGAAGACTACTGGCAAAGACTTAAGTCTCTAAACTTGTACTCTCTAGAACGACGCCGAGAAAGATACTTGATCATTTATACCTGGAAAATTCTCAACAACTTAACCCCAAACCTGCTGGGAGAGGAAGAAAAGGAGTTGATAGAGACAAAAGAAAACCAACGACTGGGGCCGTATGTGTATTATCAGGTCAATTAACTCAAGAGCACTGACAAGAGTTAAGACACTTAAAAAAAATGCCTTCGCTACACGGGGTCCGAAGCTCTACAATGCACTGCCAAAAGAAATAAGAAACCAAAACTACCCAACCGTTGAAAAATTCAAAAAGGACTTGGATGATTTCCTGTCATCACTGCCAGACCAACCAATCCTACCCCACTACTACCTCCGTGCTGCCAGCAACAGCATTCTTGACCAGCTGGCACAGAGGAGGGTAGATGGGATGTACAGTGGCGGCGCCGCAACGGCGTGGACCACAGGGCGCTAACTGACAGCCCTCAACTACAACCACAGGAACCACAGGTGTGTGAGAAAGAGAGAGTGTGTGTGTGATAATGTATGTATGAGTGTGTGTGTGTGTGAGAAAGAGAGACTGTGTGTGTGATAATGTATGTATGAGTGTGTGTGTGTGAGAGAAAGAGAGACTGTGTGTGTGATAATGTATGTATGAGTGTGTGTGTGAGAAAAAGAGAGACTGCGTGTGTGATAATGTATGTGTGTGTGTGTGAGAGAAAGAGAGACTGTGATAATGTATGTGTGTGTGTGTGAGAGAATGAGAGACTGTGTGTGTGATAATGTATGTATGAGTGTGTGAGAGAAAGAGAGACTGTGTGTGTGATAATGTATGTATGTGTGTGTGTGTGAGAGAAAGAGAGACTGTGTGTGTGATAATGTATGTATGAGTGTGTGTGTGTGAGAGAAAGAGAGACTGTGTGTGTGATAATGTATGTATGTGTGTGTGATAATGTATGTATGAGTGTGTGAGAGAAAGAGAGACTGTGTGTGTGATAATGTATGTATGTGTGTGTGAGAGAGTGTGTGTGTGTGTGTGTGGGTAGCGGTGTGGTGTGGGCGGCCCTAGGTGGAGTCAACACAGTGTGGGGTGTGTGGGCGTGACTAGTTCCTGCCCTGGTCCAGAATTACAACTATCATCATCACTATCACCACTACGTCATAACCACAACACTATCACCATCATCACAAGCCTTTCATATCATTATCATCACTACGTCACCACAACAATCATCATCACTACGTCACCACAATATTCTTACACTATCACTACAATCAACATCACAAGCCTTTCATATCATCACTACCATCATCATCATTACGTCACCACAACATTATTACACTATCATTACAATTAACATCACAAGCCTTTCATATCATTACCACAAACATTATCATCAATACGTCACCACACCATCATTACCTTACCACTTTATTATCACAACACACCGGTACTTCACCACTACTATCATTACTACAACACTATACCAACATATCACTGCATCACTAAATCACAACAATACTAGCACCACTATAGCACTATTACCTATCACTATCAAAATCACTACATCACTATCACCACTTTACTACATTACTATCACCACCACAACATCACTATTACCTATCACTATCAAAATCACACTAACAATCCGACTACACCACTTTACGACATTTACTATCACCACCACAACAAATCACTATTACCTAGCACTAGACAATCACTACATCACTATCACCACTTTACTACATTACTATCACCACCACAACACTATTACCTATCACTATCATAATCACCACATCACTATCACCACCACACACACACACACACACACACAGTTTTCTGAGGGTAAATCTTAGTACGTGTATAAGTCATAAACTCCTATTTTGCACTTACACAATAGCTTCCTAAATATGTCGCCTCCTTCCCAAGCAACACCAGTACACCAGCCCTACAACCTTGTCTCTATACCTGTAACAGATAAACACAATCATTGTACCATCTGTTATTACAAGTAGGTTCTTTAATCTTATTTGTTTTCCCACGCAATCCTTCACACACACACACACATATATATATCTATCTATCTATCTACTGTATATATATATATATATATATATATTATACTGTATATCATCAATGTTATGACGAAAACATTACATTGATAGAACTAAAGAGTGAATGTGAATCACAATTTCCTCAGCATTAGAAGGATTACTACCCCAGCTCCCCCCCCATACACACACATATAATTTGCTGGTGTCATTTGTAAGCCAACATTATGATCATATGCACAACATACAGTGTTGTCACTACACCTTCAAGACGACTCTCAATTGTTTTGTCTTTTTAATTAAGACATGTATTGATAAGTACCTTTAAGGGGGTAGTGCTTGGTTTTTCTGGACCCCCTTCTCCCTCATGTTTAGCATAATAGTTTTAGGATTTTAAGACATTCGTTCCGTTAGTTTGGCGATTTTGAGACCTTTCGCCTCATTTTGTTTTCAATATTGAGACGTTTCGTGCCATTTAGGTGTCGATTTTTTTCCTGGCGAGCAATAGCCAGCCTGTAATTTCAGAAGGAACCGGCCTTCGGCCTGGACATTTTTCTACTATCGAAAAATGTACAAATTTAGCCTGCTGACAAAAACATTATATATCATAGCCTATGCTGGCTCGCTACCGCTCGCCAGGAAAGTATCGACACCTGGATGGGGATAAACGTCTTAAAACAGTAGGCTGAATGGGGCCGAATGAATACAACCCAGAGAGAGAGAGAGAGAGAACAAATATAAAAACGAGGAAGGCCCCCTTAACTCTACTTTGCACTCTCCCCTATCTAGATCAACTACCTGGTCGGGTGCCCAACCGGGCGGGTGCCCAACCCCGAAAAGGGTTGAAATAGGGGAGCTATCCCCCCGCCAAAGGCAGCTTTCTAGGGCCTTTCCTAGCTGATGCTGAGAGGATTGGGTTCTAGTCATGTGGTGATGGGCTGGTCTATCAGAGTGAGAACTGAGCGATCTCTGCCATACCCATAGCTTACTCTGACTGTTCCTTTTACTTATATATTTTCTAGATCTCAAGTGACGGCGTCTCTTGCGTGGATTGACCTCCTAATCTACCAAGATTGGAAGCCAAAGCGTCACATCTTTCCTTTGCCCTTCAACTTTCTCTTCATAATTGCTGAGGGGCACAGGGCCCTGGGTGGGGCTTTGGTTTCCCGGGCGTTTCCGCGCCCTCCTCAGCTCCCCGCCATGGAGTGGCTTCGGTCACCCAGGCTTTATTGTGGTCGGCAGGGAGGGTTCTGTGGGGGCGCTCGGTTATAGCCTTGGCCTTGCTCGGGGCCTTGGGGCTGTTCGGCCAGGCAGCTTGGGGAAAAACAACAACAACAACAACTACCTGGTAAAAAATATGGTGTGCAAAAAGTTAAGTGAAGGTTGCATTGGCACGGGAGCAAGTCGAGAAAGGCACCAAAGCAGTTTTTGTTATGTTTTATTTTTGTTTTTGTTTTTCCTAAAAGGGCGTCGGATAGTTTTGTTTATATATAAACCTAGGACCTAGGTGCTATGTTGCATGCCCCATACTGTGTTAACAACTTTAGTGCGATTATACCTATATTTATTTTGCTTTGATTATTCTTGAACGATTTTATGCAGACAAGGCAGAAGCTGGGATGGTCAAAGGATTCATTGGGATACCTTTTACGCCTTTGATATCTAGTTGCCATGCCTGAGTTGATTAAAATTGTCTGGCGTTAGCCATCATCCAATGTTTAAAAGCATCATCGTCTCCTATTTAATGACGTACTTATATAATTGTCTTGTGGTAGGTTGTAAGACAAGATTCCCGAAACATGACATAACTTTTGGATAAGGTAGGCCTACCATTAGGGCAACTCTTAACACTTGATACGAAAGAAAATAACCACTCATAATTGACCACTTGCGAGTTTCAGGCTATAAGGAAGTTGGAGCTGTAAACATCAATGTAAAACAGAAATGCAGTTATGATGTAGGTTTCTGATGGATAGAAAGTATGACTATTTAAATCTAATGGGTATATAAATGCACTACAAGAGAATTTTAGCTGGCAATTCTGCTAAATACCGATGTCTACGACTCCAACTTCCTTTTACCCTGAAACTCGCAAGTGGTCAATTCATGATATATGAACTTGTAGGATTGCTATAAAGAGACTATACCAACTGCTATTCCATGGTATGTAAGGCTAGCTATAAGAACCCATAAGGTGTATTATAATAAAGTAAATGTGCTTTCATTAATTTAATTGGAGGTGTTTGGTGTTGTGGTGAAATTAATAAAAAATAGTTTATGAAAGAACACAAAGTGTGCCAACAAAACTCCAATACCTACCAGTGATATTTGAACCCTAGACTTTGAGAACAAGAGTCCAGGGCATTACCACTGGGCCATTTTGGCATTACTGTGTTGGTGGTGCAATGGTGTTGATGCTTATGTTCTGGGTGTGGTGTCCCAAGTTCGAATCCCGGGAGGACCATATGCTTTCATTAGTATATTCAAGTACATTGGGGTTTGTAATGGATGATTAATGTTAAGAACGGGGTGTTCCTTAATTAATAATTCAGAGCCTTGAAGCTGCTGTTGTTAGACCTACTAGGACTTGAATCTCTATAGGCCTATGTATAGCCAAGTGATTTAGTGCAAATTAAATCTTAGTGCATTATTAGCAGCAAAGTTTTGAATTCTGGCACAGTGGTAATTATATCCTAAGTTCTCTTATGAAAATTTGGTGTTCGAATCCTACTTGTAGGCAGTGGATAAGGTATGAATTAATAGTATTACAAGGCTCGAAATATACGAATTATCAAAGAGGAACATGCAACATGTAGCCAACTGTAAGTAAATTATCTTAATTCTTCCAACAGACCGATTCTAGAACGAAAAGTGTTGAATGCCAGAGTCGCCAACCCACACACCTGTAACTGCGTCGGTACACAAATCATCACCCTCAACAAGACCCCCAGGGTAGTCCTAGCTCCCTCGGGAGCCTTCTACCTCCCCAGGCTTTACCCAGCATGACCCCTTGTCCTTCCGGAGACTCACTGAGGGCAGGAGTCATGATAGTAAGCGGGGTCATAAGAGGTCAGAGGAGAGGCATTAAGCAGGTGTCAGTTGGCAAGTGTACATGTTTACCCGCCTACATGCACTCCTCTCCCGTTCCTGCCGCTTATGATTTGCTCTCTGTTACTTACTATCACTATTATACACAGTTCCTTATCAACAGGCGATAATTGCTCTTTCCTTCATAGTTGAGTTGCTGATATTTAAGGACATTACAAGAAACAATAAATCGCCTTTGGAAAATAATCTATTGTATAACAAAATAAAGCTACACACTATCTCTATGATTCACTGAGCATGCTGACCCGCCTACATGCACTCCTCTCCTCCTGCCCTTTGGTATTCGCTCCTGGGCACTTGTTTGTTTCTTCTATACTCTATTCATTATACAGAGGCGAAAATGTGGCCTACCTTTACAAATATAATGTTGATAATTAATGATAGTAGAATATACTATAGTTACCCATCCTCTCAATACCGGTATTGTTTAACAATAGTAATGCATTTCTAAGATACCAGCCTTGAATATCATTGAGGGCCAGGTAAACTTTACTGTGTGAGTGGAAGGTTACTCAGGAACGGAGACATTTAATAGTATTTTGAAGTTATATTTGCTCTATAAAATATTTAAGGATAGCATGTTGTTTGTCTTTTTCTTCTTGGAGTCTCTGAACACCAGAGACTAATCGTAGCTACTTTTGCGCCCATCCAAAATGGTCCTGCCGGGCGTTGTGACAAAATTGCTCAAGCGTAACCAGAACGAGTTTCTCGTCTCTGGGGCGATGAGCTCCTTTTCTTGCCAGTCTTGTTTACCAACTTCAGATCGAGTTGCTTAGTTTCCTGATCTCTATTAGACTGTCGTAACACGAGTTGCTCAGTTGGCGAACTTAGCTCGAGTTGCTCAGAGCGAGAGGGAGGAGCTTTGAGTTGCTCAAGCACTGGGTGACAGAGTTGCTCATGACTAGTGCCAAGTTGCTCAAGCGTAACCCAAACAAATTTCTCCAAACGGGGGTCGAGTTGCTCAGACCAGGGTGCAATGGGTTTCCCAAATGGTTGCTAAGTTACTCATTCAGATCCTCACGAGTTGCTCAGAGAGAAGAGCTAATCCTTGTTCAGGTGAGATGCTGTCTGAATCGTCTCTGAACAAGTCATTGATTTTCTTACTCCTTCTGCGGGCTCTCCGGCTGCGTGCAACAAGGTCTTTCCTCCGTTCCTCAAGTAGGCTCTAGTCAGGTCCTTCTCGCACGGGAGTCGCTGAAACCGCGGAGATAAAAGGCAGCTGCTGAGGTGGGCCGGCCTCTGGATTCCCAAGGGACCTCTGGGGCATGACTTGCGGCTCCTTGGCTGCTGACGTCATGGCTGGGGGTGGCGCTTGGTAAATAGAGCATGGGGCAGGTCAATTTTCAATTAAGGAGTTTGGCTTTTCCATGGGGAACTGCTGTGTTCTGATGGTGGCTATTTTGGTCGTATTTCCGTGAGGTGTCAGTATAACTATTTTTTTACTAAGTATGTGCACAACTATTAAGTCAAATTGAGAGAAAGAACATTTGGCTAACATTCAGCTAAGGAAGACCTAGAAATCGACTGAACATAAATGACATCAGTTAACTCTGCGACCCCCTCAAGTCCTCCTTGTGCGGGATAATATCGTACAGTGTTAGCCAGAAAAATAATAGTGATTCGCCTACATGTACTCCTCTACTCTCCACGCCCTTTATCATTCGCTTCTTGCTGCTGGTTCACCACAAGTATACACTGTACACTATGAATATGCGAAGATTTGTCCTCCCTTTACAGATGATTAGTTAATATTTAAAGCAATTACAACGCAGGCCGCCTGCCAAGACACTCTGCACTAAATGATGTCATAAAACGGGCCCTGCAGAGTGCTAACTGTGCATCAATCCTCGAACCACATGGACTTCACAGAGAAGACGGCAAACGGCCAGATGGGATGACCACTTACCCTTACAAGAATGGCCGGTGCCTCGTGTGGGATGCCACATGTGTTGACACTTTCTCCACAACCAACGCCGCCAGAAACGCCGACGAAGCAGGTGAAGCCGCCCGGATAGCAGAAAATAAAAAGCGAGAAAAATATCAAGCCATCGCCAGAATTCATCAGTTCGAGCCCCTGGCATTCGAAACTTCAGGAGTCTTCGGCCCTACCACCCTTAAGATGGTGAATGAAATAGGCCGTAAAATCAGAGAAGTTTCAGGAGAACCCCGGGAAACCCTCTGGCTCAAGCAAAGACTAGGGATGGCTATCCTCCGGGGCAATGCCACCAGCGTCATGAGCTCAGTTCGACAGGACTGGGTCATGCCACTGCGCGAGGCCCCGGCAGGAGTGGTGTATCCGTAGTCTTTCCACAGTAGGGTAAAACAAAACATAAACTTTATTTGTATGTAACATGTGTGATGCACATTAATAAAAGGGGATGTGTCGGATGGTTGAAAGCCACAGTTGCTCGCGCGTTTGGGGCTAGCAACACGTATTATGAAAAACATGCATCCTCCTTCATTCACTGTCCCCCCCCTTCACTCACTCAACCCCACAATTTGCCGGAGGATAACAGGTTTTTCACAATACGTAGACGGAGGTCTTTTAAAAAAAAAAAAAAAAAAATTAAGTTAAATTAAGTTTTGGAGGAACATCTAGAATAAAAAGGATTCGAATTATCTCAAATTACTCTCAATAAACTCTTTGAAAGCTACATGTAGGTTCTTTCAAATCTTGCTGAAATCGTCTACTGGTGGCTAGGATATGAAGAAATGGGTAAAGGAGATGGACTAACCAGGTGATACTAGTCTTTATTATCTTTATATTAGTCTATATTATCTTTATACTTTTCTTTATCTTTATTATCTTTACACCTGTCTTTATTATCTTTATCTATCTATCTATCTATTGCCTGACGCCGTGATCCCCGAAGGGGTGGCCACGAACGAACCACCCCCATGCACCTCTGTCCCCAGTCAGTCGACGCCCCGCCTTCGTCCATATATTTCCTCACTCCATCCTTCCACCTCTCTTTCGGTTCAACTCTCCCTCTCTGTCCTTCCAACTCGCTCTCGTGTAAAGTCAGTGAAAATAGGTTAGCCTAAACAGACCGGATGCGGAAATAACTTGAGCCGACCTTGCCAAGAGAGATATCTTTCTTGGTGACACTGGTAAAGTGTTCGCCTCATAGCCGAAGGGTCCCGAGTTCAATCCCAGGCCCTGGCATATTTTCGTGAGGCTATTCCCGCATCTAATGAAGTTTAGATGGGTTGGTAAATTTTTTCAAATGGTTGAGAGTAAGATCGGAGCTCCATAAATTCTCTTTCGGGTATGGTGTAAAATCCAATTCCTACAGGGCAAGAAAGGGCATTGGAGAGAACAGGGGGTGTAGTGAGACTCGCTTGGGTTGGGTTGTGGAGTTGCCGGCCGCTCAAGCGAGTTGCCAACTGGGCCGTTAGTGTGCCTGTGTAGCACAAGGTGCCTTGTGTGTGCGCCGCTCAGTGAAGTTGACTCACCATTCCCGTTCGTCTCTCCGACGGACTCCCGGTCGTTTCGGCTCAGGCTTGTTCCTCTCTGTTCGGAGCCTTCGCTTCCCGGAAGGTGAAGTAGAGTAAAGTCAGTGAAAATAGGTTAGCCTAAACAGACCGGATGCAGAAATAACTCGAGCCGACCTTGCCAAGAGAGATATATCTTTCTTGGTGACACTGATAAAGTGTTCGCCTCATAGCCCAAAAGTCCCGAGTTCAATCCCAGGCCCTGGCATATTTTTGTGAGGCTATTCCCACATCTAACGAAGTTTAGGTGGGTTGGTAAAATTGTTCAAATGGTTGAGAGTAAGATCGGAGCTCCATAAATCCTCTTTAGGGTATGGTGTAAAATCAAATTCCTACACTCGTACACCCTCTTAGTCATTCTCTCGCTTCCCATACGTTCCATATGGCCGAACCATCTCAAGGTGTTCCTTTTCAGACTTTCCAGCACATCTACCTCCACACCACACCTCCTCCTTAGTTCCTCATTCGTCTGTCTATCCCGCCATGTAACTCCGCACGCACTTCTCAAGTAACTTATTTCCACCCCTCTCACTCTTGGTCCGAGTCTCTTCTCCAACGTCCATGCTTCGCCTCCGTAATAGTCAGTGTCGGGATTACCACACTGTCATGCAAGGACTTCTTCACTTCCATACTGACCACCCAATTTCTTGTTACTGCTTTCAGCATTCCTACAACCCTCTTCCCCTGTTGTACCCTCTCCCGCACTTCTTCATCCATAGTCCCATCTTTACTCAACACACTGCCCAGATACTTAAATGAGCTGACAATCTCCATAGCCTGACCGCTCAACTTCACCTCACACTCTGTGGCTTCACCCCTTTCGAAGACCATAACCTTGCTCTTCCCCGCATTTACCTTCAGATTCCGTTTTTCGCACACTGTTCCAAACACATTTACCAGACCCTGCAACTCCCATTCATTATCGCTCATCAAAACTGTATCATCAGCACAGCAGTACAGGCAGCTTCCACTCATTTCCCTCCCTTATCAGCGATACACCAACATCCACTGCTCTCCCTTGTACAGTATTTCTTTCATGACTGCATCCATATATACAGTAAACAACCACGGGGACATCACACACCCCTGTTTCAACCAAACATTCAGGTCAAAGAACTCGCTCTGCTCATTCTCCACACGTACTGCCGCCTTTGCGAAGTAGATGGCAAGTTGCTGAAAGCAGTGAAGAGCATGTATGAGGGCATACATGCTCTTCACTGCTTTCAGCAACTTGCCATCTACTTCGTATATTCTAAGTACTTTCCACATACCTTCTCTATCCACTCTCTGTCATAGGCCTTCTCCAAGTCCATAAAGGCAACATACACTTTTTGTTACTTCTCTAGATATTTCTCCAAAACACAATATTATTCAGGGAAAATCTGATCTACACATCCTCTTCCCTTCCTAAAACCGCCCTGCTCGTCACCTATCCATTTCTCCGTTCTCACTCCTTCAATCACTACCCTACTGTACACCTTCCCTACTACACTTAGAAGACATGTTCCTCAGTGGTTACCACACACTCCTCTTTCCCCTTTACCCTTATATAGGGGGACTATTATGCCTGTCTTCCAGTCATCAGGTGCACTCCCCTTCTCCCAAGCTAGTTTGCACATTTTCCATACCCATTCGATCACCATCTCACCACCATACCTCAAAATTTCCCCACACACTCCATCTGTTCCTGGTGGTTACCCCAACGTCACTCTTTTCATGGCTTCCCACACTTCTGACCTCCTGATCCCCACCTCCTCCTCCAGTACTTCTCTTCTTCTCCCTCCCATACCCCATCCAACAATGTTTGCTGGCACTAGATTCCTTACATTTAGCAACTCGTTGAAGTACTCCTTCCATCTTTCGACTCTCTCTTGCTTCTCGGCTAGCATTCTCCCATTCTTATCTTTAGCACCCTTACTGTTTCCCTTGCTACCTTCCCTACCTTTCTTTACTTCTTTCCAGAACAGTGTCTTACACTCCCTCCATTTTACATTCAGATTCCTTCCAAATTCCTCATCTACTCTTCTTTATCTTTTTTTTTTTTTTTTTTTTTTTTTTTTTTTTTAAAGAAACAATGAACGGAGGAAGGAAAAACACAGATAAAACAAAAAGGTCCATGTGCCTAAAGGCATCCTCCATTCATAAAATGTTTGTAACAACTGGATTTAAACTTTTGTAGATTGTAAGTTTGTGGAAAGCAACTCGAGGGAAGTGAATTCCAAAGAGTAGTAGTTCTAGGGATAAATGAATTTTGATAAGCAGAAGTTCTGCATTGTGGAGGAGAAAGTGTAAATTCATGGGCACTCTCAGCTGCCCTAGTTCTACGGGGAAAGATGTGGAGAGGCGGCACAATTGAAGCAAGTTCCTCGGAACAATTGCTGTGAAAATATCTGTAGAATAATGCAAGGGATGCAACGTTTCTTCGTATGGATAATGTAGGAAGGTCCTGTGTGATTGCAGGGTTATTGATTAATCTAATAGCTTTATTTTGAATTTTGTCCAACTGCCTCAATGCAACCACTCCACTTCCACTCCACAGAGGTGAACAGTAATCCATCTGAGAACGCACATGACTTTTATATATTACGGCCAACTGCTCGTCAGTGAAGAATTCTCGAACTCTGTACAGGAGTCCCAGTTTTTTAGAGGCATTCTTAGCAATGCTTCTTACATAATGTGTCCAGCTCAAGTTAGTAGTTAATGTTACACCGAGAATGTCAATACTAGGGGAAGTGGGAATATTTACATCGTTAAAAAATATATGGGAGTCAGTGAGATTCTGTCGGTTAGAAAATTGAATGTTAGTTAGTTATGTAGAGCAGATTAACCAGACCACTGAGCTCCATACGGAACTCTCATAGGTCTGGCCCGAAGGATTGGATCAGATTACTGAAAGGAGCTTAAGGAGACGCAAAAAACGGACGATAGGGGGGAAGGAAAATTATGGAGAATCGGATAAAAGGTCAGTGAATGATTTAGTACCAAAACAAACCGTACGCAGACGGGCAGTATCTGGGCAGTCAAAGACATGGCGAACAGTTAGAGGGGAATGACAGGAGGAGCAGGTAGGGGGCGGAGTGCGGGGAGTGGACATCAAATAACCGTGAGTCAGCCGGGAATGGCCTATCCTAAGTCTAGTTAGTAAAACTTCCTCACACCTGTGAGAGCGGGAAGACGAGGGCCAAGGACGGACAGAAGGTTTGATTGCACGGAGTTTATTATTGCAGGGTAGAGCATCCCAATGAGATTGCCACGTGCAAAGAATAGAAGGCTTGAGTAAGGACAGCCAATCACCTAACGGAAGGTGGGGCTGGCGAGGGATCATTAAAATAGCATTCTTAGCCGCAGCATCGGCGTCTTCATTGCCACGGACACCAATGTGAGCAGGAATCCAACATAACTGGACCTGGAATCCACGTAGGCTCATCTCGTGGAGAGCGTGTTTTATGGCTAAAACTATTACGTGGGAGGACGAATAAGCACGGAGCGCTTCGAGGGCACTATGAGAGTCACTGTAAATTATAAAGGGCTGTTGAGGGGTGTCACGTATAATGTCAATAGCAGATTGGATAGCTAAAAGTTCAGCAGTAAAGATAGAGGCTTGGGGCGGGAGAGAAAACTGAAGGAGCTTAGTAGACGACACAGCAGCGAGGCCCACCCCAGAGTCAGTCTTAGACCCGTCAGTGAAGATGGCAAAATGGGGGCCTTTACGACGTATGTGTTCGAGTGCGTGTTGGCAGTGATGGCTAGGGACAAAAGGATATCTCTTAGAGAGGAAGGAGAGGTGAGTGCAAACATTGGGGAGAGAGATAACCCATGGGGGGGAAGGGGAGACAACAGGCGGCGAAACAGCAATGTGAAAGTCAAGAGAGTTGAGGAGAATTGTAGCACGAATCGGAAAGGAGGGGGAAGATGGACACGGATCGGGAATGAAGATATCACTGAAAAGGGAATTAGTGGGAGAGTCACTATGTTTAATTTTTAATGCACGGCGCATAGTAACTAAATCGCGATGGAGGGAGAGCGGGGGCTCGCCACACTCAGCTAAGACGGAGGTATTTGGGGAGGAACGGAAAGCTCCAGTACAGAGACGCATACCCTGCGTATGAACAGGGTCCAACATCTTCAAAACGGAAGCAGAGGCAGACCCATAAATGGGGCAGCCGTAGTCGAGGATGGAACGAACCACCGCCTTGTAGAGCATCAACATAGTGGTACGTCTGGCACCCCAAGTGGTATGGGATAGTTTTCTGAGGAGGTTGAGAGCACGAAGGCCTTTACCTTTAGTATACTGAACATGGTCTCTCAAGTTGAGATGTTGGTCAAAGATTACGCCTAAGAATATAACACTGGGATAGAAAGAAATCTGAGAGGGTCCCATTCGAAGCGATATTGACTGGCCACGGAGCCGGCGTTTGTCTCGATAGAAGACTATTGCCTTAGTTTTCTCAGCCGAAAACTGAAAGCCAACTGAAGATGCCCAGGCGATCACCCGTTGGATGGAGATGTTGAGTATACGTTGAGCATGTCTGAGGGTACGGGCAGTGCAATAGATGGTAAAATCATCAACGTACAGGCTGCCATGGACTTCCGGCAGCAATTGTTGAATGACTTTATTTATGGCCGCGGAAAAGTTTGCTGCTGAGAACGCTGCCCTGGGGAACACCATTGACGAGTGGAAAGACATTAGAAAGAATTCCCTCCACTCGAGTCTGGAATGTTCGATCAGAAAGAAAGTTGGAAATAAAAAAAGGTAGATGGCCACGGGCACCACTATCATGAAGTAGTTGCAGGATGGGACGCCGCCACGTGGTATCATATGCCTTCTGGATGTCAAAGAAAACGGCGACGGTGATGGACTTACTTTCAAAGCCACGCTTGATATGAGATTCTAATAACGTAAGCGAGTCCAGAGTAGATCGATCTTTCTGAGAGCCAAATTGGGTCGGAGTGAGAATAGTGTTTTGACGGAGGAACCAAGTGAGTCTAGTATTGACCAATTTCTCCATTAATTTACAAAGACAACTGGTGAGGGATATTGGTCTATAACTCGAGGGCAAGCTCGGGTCTTTTCCAGGTTTTGCAATTGGGACGACAATAGCATGTTTCCATGAGGTAGGAAATTGATGACGGATCCACACCTGATTATAAAATTGCAAGAGGTAGGATTTAGCAAGGGGGGCTAAGTTAGTGAGTAAGGCAAAACTTATGTTATCTTGGCCAGGAGCGGAGTTAGGACAATTGGAGAGTGCATGTTCAAATTCATCCATAGTAAAGCATGCATTATCATCAAAGGTGTCTGGTGAAGAGAAGTTGAGGGGGATCGACTCCATTTCAAGTTTATGGCGGCGGAAATTATCGTCTAACCTCTCATTACTGCTGACATGGGCAAGATGTTGACCCAAGAGGTTCGATATCTCAAGGGGATCGTGAACAGTACGGCCACCGTGTACCAAAGCATGGCGCGGAGGGGCAATGTGAAGGCTGTTAATATTCCTGAATTTATGCCAAACGCATGATATCGGGGTAGACGGGGAAATGGTGGAGACATAAGTTTTCCAGGATTCGGATCTACTACGGATGACTTCTCGACGGAATTTAGCTGATAGTTGATTGTAGTGAGGTTTGATGGCACATATATCCATCAATAACGAGATGGAATGGCATAGAAGATCATCACGTAAAGGTAAGCGTGAACATAAAGAATTGTAACGTTTATTGAGACTATCGAGGCGGCGGCCTAATTCATGTTTACTTTTAGCAAGAGTGGATAAGGTGCTGTCCCACCAGGGGACTCGACGACGTAGGGGGGAAGAAGTCGTCTGGGGTATAGACTTAGTAGCTGCATTAGTAAAAAAATTAACGAGGAATGAATGTGTTTCATCAGGATCCCTTAAGGGATTAAAAGGTGGGATTTGTCTGGTGTGGAGGACATATGCGTCCCAGTCAGCTTTGTGGAAGTTATAGCGAGGGAGCGAAGGACATGGACGGAATTGCAAGTAAGACAGGATGACAGGAAAGTGATCGCTTGAGAACGTATCAACACAGACCCGCCACTCGAACTTATCAACAATTGCTGTGGAGCACAGGGTGACATCAACAGAGGAATAAGTATGATGGGAAGCAGAAAAGTAAGTGTGTGAGTCGGCCTCATTAAGGCAGCAAAGGTCATGGTTCAGAAGCAAATGTTCAATCTGCGAACCGGCTGTATCAGGATTGGAGGAAGTAGGGTCCCATATAGGGCTATGGGCATTAAAGTCACCCAACAGTAAGATGGGAGAGGGTAGTGTAGAGAAAAACTGAGAAAGCAAGGAAAGGTCATAATTGTAAGCAGGTTGGTTATAGATATTGCAAATGGTAACAGAGTCACCATCGGGGATATGAAGAGTAAGGATAGAGTGCTGTAGGAAACTTGTACGAATGGGAAACAAGTCAAAAGTTACTCGATGATGGACATAAATTGCTGTGCCATATTCTCCATCAGGGGATAGAGAACAGCACGCAAGGTGGTAGTTGGTGATGGATTTATTATAATTTCCAATGTGTTGTAAACAAATACACATTGGATTATAGACACGGAGTAAGCGCTGGATCTCACCTAGATGGACTCTAGATGAGAGACCATTACAATTCCATTGTAGTATATAGGGATTGAACAGGTTAAGTGAGAGACGTCAGGTTACGTAAATTAACAGCACTGTTCGGCTGTTGGAGATGAAGAGGAACGGGTCTGGGGGGAGGGTCATGAGAAGGCAGGGAGTTTCGACGTGGACGGTGGGGGGATACATTAGAGGACAGGTCATGGAGGATAGTAGCTATCTTGGAGTGTGAAAGATCTGAACGTGACTTTAAGTGCAAAGCGCATAAGCACGAAGAGTTATGAGAGGCGGTGTTATCAGGGGTTGGTAAACGTCGGTCACGGAGAAAGGAGCGTATCAACGCAGCAACAGTGGATTTAGTGCGGGTAGGCGTCCGGCGATACTCCCGCACAAAGCAGTCATGACAGCCGCAGTGGGGTGCATGGGAGCCCGAGGCGGTAACATTAATAGGTGCGTGAGGTCGAGGACGAGTAGGCGGGGGGGACGCAGGTGTAGAGGGGGTGTGGAGTGAGGGAGGCTGGGACGGAGAACCCATATCAGAGCGGAAGATGCGAGAGCGAGGAGGGACACGTTGAGGTTTGGGAGGCATAGGTCGGGCTGTGAGGGTCTTACGTTTTACGGAGGGAGATTGACGATCTGAGGAGGGAGAATGTAGAGCATCAGATCGGCGTTTACTGGTGGAGGGGGTAGAATCCATGACATCGTCAACATCGGTAGAGGGAGCCGGGGCAAGAGGCAAGGATTGAATATCAGTTACTGGTGAAGGGGACGCGGATGCTTTTGGGGTGGAGGCTTCATGAACAGGGGGAGGGGTATTCAGTGCATGAAATCGGTTGGAGAGGGAAACAGTGGCTGGACTAGAAAGGGGTGAATCCAACACAGCATCACTGTCCTCACGTCGTCGACTACCGGGAGAAACGTCAGTTGTAGGTGCACTAAGTCTAGCACTGTAAGTCATATCTCTAGAGGGATCTTTAACATCTCTTACTCTCAGTTCTTGCTTAGCTTCTCTGACAGACATGCCTGACCGACTAATGAAAAGCTTTAACTCAGCATTGTACATGTAGAACACACATTGCTTTGAGCGAGCATGGTGTTCAAGGCCACAGTTAACACACTTTGGAGTGCCACAATTCCAACGGGTAGCATGTTTGACGGAGCTACAGAAGGCACACACCCGAACCTTCTTACACCTACCAGCTGAGTGACCAAAGGTGGAACAGTTTGTACATTGTAACGGTTTGGGGACATATGGTCGTACTTCACGCCTTTGTCCTTCGATCCTGACGTCTCGTGGGAGGGAACGTCCACTAAACTTAATGCGAGCTATGCGGAGAGGATGAGAAGGAGTTGATTTGTTTGGGATACTATACAAATCAACGTCGTGCACATTTGGATAACGCAAGCGCAACGACGACAGGAGGGTCGACTTATCAGGAAGTCCGTCATGGTCATAAGTTGAGGGTAGAACAACAGTACCGAGGATGTAATTGAGGTCGTTATGTTTCGTGACAGTAACAGGGATATCGTCCAAGGTAGTAAGAGATAGGTATGTCTCAGATTGGGCACGAGTAGTGGTTTCCACAATCCAATCATTATTACCAGTCTCACGGAACGATAAGTCCGAAGTTGCATGCGCCGAGAGGAGGAGGTTCTCTAACTTAGCCCCCGAGATGTAGGAAGCCGGTCGTATGACGAGGAAACGCGGCCAGTCATCATCGCCAAAAATTGAATCGAAGTGCCGGAGGGTGGCATTGGGGACAAACTGACGCCGAGGTTTCCGCCGATGTTGGGGGCCGGAATGAGGCATGTGAGGCTCCAGAGTTGCAACGAGTGAGGTGGAAGTAATGGCTGAACTAACAATCGGCTGAAATGGTGGAGAAACAGTGTCGATGGGAGGTGAAGGGTCACCAACACTGGTGTCACTCTGCAGGTGGTCAGTGGAAACTGTAAGTCGGTTAACGGGTAGTGCTGAGGAGCAGGGCGTGTCAAGAGAACCCGGCACGCCAAGGTCTATGGTTTGAACAGGAGACTCAACACAAGGAGGGTCTCTCTTATCTTGGGAGAGGGGAGGGACATTTAAATCATGAGCGGCAGGTGTAGTTGGGCTCTGTGGAGAGTCGATATGAACAGGGGCCATTGTAGGGTCCACAGATGGAGGATGGGAATCCTTAGTCATAGAAGCAGGTAATTTAGTATCAGAGCGTGAGAGAGCATCAGACTCGGAACAACTCGGAGGGGAGGTGTCCAAGGTGGTAGACTCAGAGGGCAGAGGAAGGTCAGATGGAGAGTCCAGGGGAATGCAAAGGTCAAGTACCAGGGGTGCCAAAGCTGGATCCAGGGGAGGAGGTTTGCATGGCTGATCCATGATGACCCTAGTTGTTTTTACTATTCTATTTTCATTTTATCGGAAATCAAAAAAGAAAGAAAAACATAACCGAGGGGAAAAAAAAAAATAAAAATAAAAATAAAAATAGAAACAAAACAATAAATAAAGAACATACCAGAAGGGCCAACAGAGAACCCTCCGACGTGAGTCAGGGAGCCCCAGCCTCTATACCGGTGGCGCAAACAGGGGCAGGTCTCCAGGGGGCTCATCCTCATACCCTACCCCCCTAGACTAGGGGGGATAGCACCAAAACGCACAGAAAGGCCAAGCTTAGGCAAAACCGCTATACTGGGACCGAGGGCAAAGTTAATTGCAATCATCCCCAATCTGTGCGTAATGGAGGGCAGCCGGACAGAAGCCAGGAAACCCACCAGGAAGGAAAAACGGACCCCTGGAACCGAGACCGGTCCCCACTGATGGGCGACCCCAGGGGCATCAACGCGGGCAACTACGTCGCCGCTCCCGGGACCAGCCCCCTCGGGCGGTGAGCTAGACCGCCACGGCCCCTGTAAACGAGAAAATTGAATGTACTTGGTTTTCTGTGCATTAAAGGAAACTAATTCTTTTGTCCCCATTCATTAATTCTAGAAAGGTCCTGGTTCAGAGAAATTGCAGTGTTTATTTTTGAATTTATAAGATCGGGTTGGGTGAAAGAATTAGTAAATGTGAAGGAACTGTGGAGTGTTGAGTCATCTGCGTAGGAATGTATTGGATTATGAGTGGTAGATATGAGATCATTGATATGAATGAGGAACAGAGTTGGGGCCAAAACTGATCCATGGGGAACACCAGCATTTATTGAGTGAAATTGAGAATAAAGGCCATCTACCATTACACATATTTTTCTGTTATGAAGATAAGAAGAAATTAGTGGAACTAATGATGCATGGCCGTAGTGTGACATCTTCGACAATAAGGATTGATGCCAGACTCTATCAAATGCCTTTGATATATCCAGTGCTATTGTATGTGTTTCACCATATTGGTCTGTAGCTTGGTTGATTTGATGCATAAGAAGGCAAAGAATGTCTGCAGTTGATCGACATCATCTAAAACCATATTGCCTATCACTGATTAATTTATTATTCTCAAGAAGCTTAATTATGTGATTATTTAATATAATTTCAGACTTTACCAAGAGTGGAAGTTATAGCTTATATACTTATCTTTATACCGGTCTTCATTATCTTTATACTGGTCTTCATTATCTTTATACTTGTCTTTATTATCTTTACACTTGTCTTTATTACCTTTATACCTGTCTGTATTATCTTTATACCTGTCTTTCATCTTTATACTTGTCTGTATTACCTTTAGCCTAAACTTGTCTTTATTATCTTTATACTTGTCTTTATTATCTTCATACTTGTCTTTATTATCTTTAAACTTGTCTTCATGATCTTTAGACTTGTCTTTCGCTGTTGGTGCATCACTAATTACGACGGTGTCATTTATATTTTATTCTGGCCAACACTTGACTATTGTAATCAGCTTGGGAAGGACCTCTAAAAATCAGCTATCCCAATTATCTCTTTGACTCTAACAATAACAGGTCCTTCCCAATGCTAGCCAAAATAGAATGAAGTAACGTGTCATCTTAGTAAAAGGGTTAAGGGGAGATTTTGTTTTCCCTCTCTAGACCTCCCTCAAGCTTAAAACAAGTACCCCCAAGACAACCCCCCCCCCCCTTCGAGATAAATTTTTGTTTTTTTTAAATGCCTTGGTCAAGGCCGGTTCCTCTTAAATTACAGATTCGCTAACGCCCGCTAAGAAAAATATTATACCTAAATGGCACGGTCTTCAAATTGACAAAGAAATGGGGCGAAGGGTCTTAAAATACCAAAACTATCAGGGCGAACATCTCAAAATTTCAAAACTAATGGGGCTAAACATGAGGGAGAAGGACCTTAAGCTGACCATGTTGGTTGTAGTGCATGTTGATCTGCCTACATGCACACACTATCCACCTGTTCCTTGCTCAATGTCCTGCTATTTATTTTGCCTTGTGTTGTTCTTTTCGTTAGTAACCTCTTGAGGATTATGAAGTGTTTCGACAGTTTATCCTGGCTATTATTAGACAATGTTGTTCAGTTTAGGAAGATCTTGTAAGAGCTAGAGAATTTATTGAGATAGGTTTTACTTCTTTAGTGCCTAGAGATCCTCTCTAAATTGCATAACATATCTTAATAATAACCAGAATATAGTGCACAAATGAATCCTCAAATACTAAAAGAGCTAATTACTGAACTATTTCAATCACAATATGATTAGCTTGCTTCATTTCAATTATCAACAGGCGATTTTATGCATACCATAAGGAATAACTAAGAGGTAAAAACAATCTTGGTTGAACCTTTTAAATCAAAGTATGATTACTTATTTTTATTCCTGTAAGTTTAGGATGGATGGGACTCGTTAGAATTGGTCGGCAACCCATCTAGGGGAGAGAAGCATTTAGAAATCCGGGTAGATGGGACTCGTCAGTCTTGGTTGGTAACCCGTCATGGGGAATAAACCTTATCCAAATACGTACTGCTTACCTAAAGGTGAAGCAGGTTAGTGGATGAACTATCCGCACACCACTGTAGAAAAAGTGCTAAAAAGATACATAGAGGGTCTCTGAGTTGGACAGACCCTAAGTTGAGTTGTCAGCCCTGTAAGTCCTTAAATAAATTGGCAAGTTTTCCTTCTCACAGAGGACAGGTCCACTTGGGGGCATTTTGTGTATGGCCACCCTCATCAATGGGAGTAAATTTTTGGCAGTAGATAGATAGATAGTTTAGGGATGATTTAGCACAGTCAAAAAAGGTTATTAAACAGCAATCCGGTTCTATGAGTAGTCGTAAATGAAATCTAATTAAAATCCAGGATATTTCTTTAGAAAGATCCCTCTAAGCCAGGTCGTCATGTATATGGAAATCGTCTTGTCTTGCACTGCAGATAATTCTGTGGCTTCTTCTCTGGGCTGCTTCGGGTGACTGGCAGTGATGACGTGACTGAAATACTTAAGTTCTGTGCCAAGATGTTCAGGCCTACCCATATGAGGTACTGTAATCAAAACGGGGGTTAGGTGACTGCAACCAATAGATGTGATGAAGTTGTTCACATCAACTGCCGATATACTTAGGCGTAACCCGAATGAGTTTCTCAAATCAGGGGTTAGGGTGACTCATAACCAGGGTGACGGAGTTCCTCACGTCTTTTTCCGAGAGGGAGCTGTTGCGTTACCAAGGTGAGTTGCCGTCAGAATCGCTGCCAGAGGTAATTGACCTTTGACCTTTGACCTTTGACCTCTTCCTGCTGGTCCTCCTGCTCCAGGCCAGAATTTCTTGCTCCGCTATCCAGGTAGATGGTTCTTAGGTCTGTATCAACCTGGAGTGCGCGGAAGCGGTGAGATGAAAGGGAATGGGGCAGGTGGACCAGCTTGGGGGGTAGTGGCTTGGTCCGTTGCTCTTGTTTCTTTCAGGGGTTCGGGCGGTGTCCAGGCCAAAGAGGATGGGGCTAGCTTTTCTGTCTCAAAGTACAAAGGAGTACAAAGGAAATCAAGCAACAACAGGTCTAGTGACACTTCTAGGCTGCTTGTCCTCCAAAACACTGAGGATCAAGTGTCCAAACAGTGGTTTAGAGTGGGTAAGGGAACATTGGAAAGGGAACTACTGCCCTGGAACTAATGTCCGTGGCAGGATTAGGAAGTTAGTAGGGGACAGATGGGTTAGTAACTGAGGGGGGGATAAAATAAAGTGGAAATGGCACTGTGGAGTGGGTCAGTCGGGGCATGTCTGGGAGCCTGGAGGCAGTTTCTGCCATGGCCATCCCTTTTGGGGTGCTTCCTCTGGAAGCGAGGTGTCAGATTTGATGATGATGAATAAAGTTATTCATTTACAAACGCAGTCAGTCGCGGGTTTGATGCGAGATATTTGTCTAAGCGGAGTTTAAATGAATCAACGGTGCTGCAGTCTATAACGTCTCGGGGAAGCCCATTCCACAAGTTGACAACTCGATTGAAGAAAAATTCTTAGATTCGTGTGAGTTAAAAGATTTACCAATAATTTTGCAACCGTTTCCCCGCGTGTAATTAGATTGGTCGATAGTGAAGTACTTGCTACAGTTCATATTGTCGATGCCTTTGATGATTTTGAACACTTGAATTAAGTCACCTCTTAATCTGCGCTGGGTTAAAGGAAATAGATTTAATTCTCTAAGACGCTCTTCGTATGGTTTGTTCTTTAGGCTAGGTATCATTTTGGTAACTCTACATTGAACTCGTTCTAGCTTGTTTATATCTTTTTGGTAATAAGGGCACCAGGATTGAACGCAGTATTCCAGAAGAAGGCGGGCTAAGGAATTGTAAAGGGTTAGGATAACTTCTTTGGATTTATGCTCAAATGACCTGCCTATAAAGCCAATTATTTTGTTTGCCTTCTTAACAACTTCTGAACATTGTTGACTCGGTTTTAGGTTACTCGATATTGTTACTCCCAGATCAGTTTCTCTGTTTACATTCTTAAGCTGAGTGCCATTCATCGAATAGTTTGCTTTCTCATTTAGGTATCCGATATTTTAATGTAGTACTTTACATTTATCCGCATTGAAACTCATTTGCCAAATTTGGGCCCAACATGACAATTTATCTAGATTGTGTTGCATATCGTCAACTTGTTCTTTTGAGAGTACAGTACGCTATTTGCAATTTTTGTATCGTCAGAAAATTTTGAGATTGTACAGGTGAGACCCTCATCTATGTCGTTGATGTAAATTAGAAAGAGAATTGGTCCTAGTACCGATCCCTGGGGTACCCCGCTACTTACATTGGTCCATTTAGATGCCTTACCGTTTATGACTACTCTTTGCTTTCTGTCGCTGAGCCAATTTTCTATCCATTTCAACACACCGTCTTGTATTCCATGCGCTTTTAGTTTTAGCAGTAAACGTTTGTGGGAACTTTGTCAAAGGCCTTTTGAAAATCAAGGTATATAATATCTACAGCTTTACTCTCATCATAGAGTTTGAGGATATCGTGGAAGAAGTCTAAGAGGTTTGTTAAACAGGAACGTTTTTTACGAAAGCCGTGTTGAGTATCTTTAAGTAAGTTATTTGCCTCTAAGTGATTTACGAGTCTGTCTCTTATGACCGTTTCTAGCATTTTACATACAATTGAGGTTAAGCTAATCGGACGATAGTTACTGGGTAGGGATTTGCTGCCTTTTTTTAATATCGGTGTTACGTTGGCTAGCTTCCACTGATCAGGCATAGTCCCAGACTGCAAGGATTCATTGAATAGCAATGTCAGTGGTTTGGAGATCTCATCCTTAGCTTCCTTTAGAACTCTAGGCGAGATTGTATCAGGTCCAGGCGTTTTATTTACCTTGAGTTTATCTAAACAATTCAATACTTCTCTCTCTGTAACGGTGATATTGCTTAGAACATCTGAATTATCAATCTGAATCGGCGATGGTGTAGGGATATCACTGAGGTCTTCGTTTGTAAAAACTGATGCAAAGAAGGTATTGAGGGCATTACTCATTTGTACTTCGTCTTTGGTGTATTCTCCATTTTCATCGACTAATGGTCCAACAGTTGAAGTAACTACTTTTTTCTTTCTGATATAACTATAGAATTCTTTCGGGTTTGTTTTACTTTGATTCGCAACATGTAACTCCAGGGTCTTTTTACTTTGCTTAATTAACTTTTTGGCTTTGCGTCGTAGCTCTACAAATTTCACCCGTTCTTCGTCATTTTGTGAGGATTTTAATCTATCATTAGCAAATTTTAGGAAATTATAGAGCCCGTACTCTTAAGGGCAGACTCCGTAATATATGTAATCTTGGATATCGGATTTTTGGCTTTCGGCATAACAATCATATATCTTGTTTTCCCTAACTGGTTTCTGATACACCCAGCTTATTTTGAGTCAGGGTTGGCAAGTGACTAACTGGTCGACTAGCTAACTGATTGACTGACTTGTTGACTAATTGGCTGATTGACTGGCTGGCTGAGTTACTATAGGTTTTTTTCTTCAGATGACGGTAAATTACCGTCCATATCTTGGTTATTCGTTTATTACGAAGATTTGGAAGCAAAATATATTGTCAGTTATGAAAACTTAATATAAATATGATGCAGACAGTAGTTTCTTACTTTTACATCAAGTACCGTATCGAAAAATCAGCTGCTAAGGGATTCAATTTCCCGCCAGATGAAGTAAAACCGACTACAGCAATTTACTGTACAGTACTTAATTGAAGAACTGACAGACTGATTAATTGATTGAAGGACTGCCTGACTTATTTAACTGTCTAATTATTTGATGGATGAACTGGCTGACCAACTTACTGATACTGATTAAAATGCTGATACTGTCTTGATGGTGTAATGGTTAGAGCGTGTAAGTTCTGTATGAGATATCCTAGGTTCGAATCATGGGAGAATAAAAAAAAAAATTTTGTTTTCCTATATTCCAACTTACTTCCTCTCTGGCATAGGCTGAGAGCCTTATCATTCACCGCTTTACAATGAACAGTGAAGCCCATGAGGTCTTGTTCCAGTCTAGGGAGTGAGACATGCGAAGCACGCAGAGTACAACGAGCACCTGCCATCTTGCCTTCACATAAGGCACGGTGCTCACTCCTGGCCCGAAACGACCTCATCTCTGAAGCCACCTCGTTCCCGTGCCTCACAGTCTCACCCCCTACACTCGGACTCTCACACTTACACACACACACAATGCCACCTGTTGAGCAGATAACTCACCAGGCATTGCACCCCTATAGCATATTTTGAATATGGGAATATTCATACAGTGCTATTTAATCAGGGAACTGCTTTCATTCATTTCATTTGGGGGTTATTGGTGTTAAGAATGATGTTAAAAATAATAATCACTGGGTGGTTGGCTGACTAACTAAATAATTGATGGATTAACTGACCTACTGACTAAAAAATAAATAAAATTAAAGTATTAAATCAAATAATCTATAACATAACTTTAGATCAAATAACCTATAACAAAACCCTATAATTTTCATACACATACAAACTCCCGTGAATGTTGTGTCCACCTTTACAAGTTCACCTGTGAGTCACACTTGATCCTTGGCCAGCAGGCTTTAAAATTCCTAAAAGGGTTTTTCAGTGCCATCCCCACACCATGACTCAGAAAGGAAAAATCAGGCCGGGATATGTTGATTATAGTCCTTGAGCCTATAATATATACGTCAGTGGAAAGAGGAAGTGTTTAAGTGATTTGATTATCTATCTATCTATCTATCTATCTATCTATCTATCTATCTATATGCTCAGGCCCAATCATTGATTTGATTATACTGTATATAAATATATATGTGTGTGTTTTGTGCAAGTTTGTGTGTGTTAAATAATAGAATCGGACCGACAAAAATAGTGCAGTGATATGGAAATCATTCGAGAGGCAGGATTTTATATATTTTTCAACTGCTAGGCTTAATAATACATTCTTGCTGTTAAAAATCCCCAGTTTTCAGGTAAATCAAGTTTTTAGAAAACCGGATTTTTGGTGAAGTACCTATATTGGCAATGAAGAATCTCTCCTGCTGAACTAAGGGAAAGCTGTATACAGTACTGCATGTGTGAGGAGAGGAGTGTGTTACTTTATCATAAGGTAATGAGATGTGAGTAATCAAGGTGAGATGGATATTTGTAATGCCAAAGTGAAAGGGGGACCAATGAGAGAATTGATATAGAGTGTATTGGTGAGATGATGTATACTGGCATACTGTACCTAAATAGTTTGCCCATGCTGTGAGAATGGATGAGGATGACTGGGTGAAGCGTGTTAAAAGTATGGAAGTGGAAGGAAAGATAACAGTCAGTAGACCAAAGAAGACTTGTTGACGAGGTCCTAGGGAAGGATCTCGGGGTTAGGGGGTCGAAACAGGTATGCTGCAGGGAGACCATGCAACATAATATTATAGAGTGGCCATCAGGTAACCAAGGCATACAAGTGCAAAACATGGAACAACCTTTCAACTGATATTGGGACCGAAGTGTGGATTAGGTCGTTTTTAACTTAAACTGTAATGTTTTAATCATCTCATTTATTATTTTCTGTATGAGATTTCAAATGTGCAATTGGGTCCACATCGGTGAAATCCTCCATCCCTTTAGTTTTGACCCTGATCTTGATGGGTGCGGGTGAGTCCTGCAGCTTGGACTTCTCTGCCTCAGAGGTGGGAAGTTCTGTGTGTATGAAGACGGTGCAGCCGGGGGTGATGAGACCGCTCTCATAGGCCATCGCCAGTTGGTTCACTAGCCGACGCTCAACCTGCACCATAATAAAGGTAGGTACAGTATAGTATAATACAATTTGCCAGATAAATATATAATGCCACAAAGTTGGCATTATATTTGACTTAATGTACTTGCCACTAGTAAAGCCTATCCCTTTCAGACCTAATACTTTAAAAAATATCCAGGAATTTGGAAAAGGTATTTAATTTGGACTATTTTTTTATACCTTGATCAGAGGCTACAGACACAGTGTCTAGTTTAGATTCTCTCAGCTGTCTTTGAGACAAAAATATAATAAAAGGAGGCAGATGCTCAAACCCTTTATCCAGTTAGGACTCTTACCTCAAGCTTCACACTTTTGAAGTTTTCACTTACTTGATAGCTGAAGGAAAATGTAGCAAAGAGTAAAGTTGAGAAAAACTAGTCCATATGATGGAAGAGGAAGCAAATGTATTAGGGACATTAAGGTATGTGTGGTGATATAGATAACTGTCAATACAGGCGAAGATAGGAAAGTCTTGAGGAATAATAGGGCTAATAGGACTGTAGGGTTGTGAGGTATGGGCCATGAATGTCAGATAACACAGGAGGGTGACAGTCATGGAAATTAAGTGTGTGGGAAGAATAAGTGGTACTAGATTTTGATTGTCATAAGATGAGGGAAAGATGGATTCAGGGAGAGAGTTCCAGAGCTCAGCTGTTGAATAGAAGAAAGACTGGGAATATTGTTTTACTCTTGAGTTGGAGAGTTGCAAAGAGTAAGGGTGGGATGGTATGCATGACAGGATATTATATGGTACAGTATGGCAATCAAGCTAAATCATGTGTTAATCAAATGTTTGGGATTAGTACATATTAAACTGAAACTGATAACTTTCTTTTAGCGATCATCTTGCAAGACCTGATCTTATTTCTTCCTAGGTTTCCCAACCATGTAAGTAATGGGAAACAGAGTTAACTCTTCCGCTCCGGCAGTTTAAATCCCGCGCCACTTACCTCACTCCGGGATATTTGGCGCCAATACGCCTGTTTTATACCTGCTGTACCTTTGTTAAATACACTTCTACTATACTAAATCAAGTATCATGATCATGTACCTTCATTCAGTTTGAGAATAGTGAAAACCTTAGCCTTCCAAGTAGTCTGGTTGCCGTGTGAGCAACACGAAAGCAATGACAACTTTTCCGGTCGAGATACCGCTTGAGCGAGAGTGCGTGTGTGTGTGTATTTACCTAATTGTATTTACCTAATTGTAGTTTACAGGAGTTGAGCTAAGCTCGTGTTGTCCCGTCTCTCAGTCTACTTTTTATCCAATTTTTTCTTGAAAATATGGATATTCCTTGCCCCTACCACCTCCTCCTCCAGCCCATTCCATTTGTCAATACATCTATAGGGGAAGCTAAACTTCCTGATATCGTTCTTGCAGGTAGGTCTTTTTACTTTGTAGCTGTGGCCTCTAGTTATTCCTGTATCCATAATTAATATATCCTCCCTATCCAGCCTCTCCAGCCCCCGGGTGCATTTGTACATCATTATCATGTCTCCCCTCTCTCTCCTCTCTTTTAGACTCGGTATATTTAATTTGTCTAGCCTCCCTTCATATGGCAGTCCTCTGAGACTTGGAACCAATCTAGTAACCGCTCTCTGGATTCTTTCTAACTTGTGAATATGCTTCTTTAGATGCGGGGACCACACCACTGCTGCATACTCCAATCTTGGTCTAATCATACTCTTCATAATTTTCGCTACCATGGTCTCATCCAAGTAGTTCAGAGTAACTTTCATATTCCCGGCCATTGCATACATTCCGCTAAAGAGCTTGTTAATATGTTTCTATCTATCTATCTATCTATTGCCTGACGCCGTGATCCCCGAAGGGGTGGCCACGAACGAACCGCCCCCATGCACCTCTGTCCCCAGTCAGTCGACGCCCCTCCCCCCAACCAGCACCGCCTTCGTTCATGTAGTTCCTCACTCCATCCTTCCACCTCATATTCGGTCTACCTCTCCCCCTCTGTCCCTCCACCTCGCTCTCGTACACCCTCTTAGTCATTCTCTCGCTTTCCATACGTTCCATATGGCCGAACCATCTCAAGTTGTTCCTTTTCACACTTTCCAGCACATCTACCTCCACACCACACCTCCTTCTTACTTCCTCATTAGTCTGTCTATCCCTCCATGTAACTCCGCACGCACTCCTTAAGTAATTCATTTCCACTGCTCTCACTCTTGGTCTGAGTCTCTCAACCAACGTCCATGCTTCGCTTCCGTAAGTCAGTGTCGGGATTACCACACTGTCATGCAAGGACTTCTTCACTTCCATACTGACCACCCTATTTCTTGTTACTGCTTTTAGCGTTCCTACAACCCTCTTCCCCTGTTGTACCCTCTCCCGCACCTCTTCATCCATAGTCCCATCTTTACTCAACACACTGCCCAGATACTTAAGAGTTGACGATCTCCATAGCCTGACCGTTCAGCTTCACCTCACACTCTGTGACTTCACCCCTTTCGAAGACCATAACCTTGCTCTTCCCCGTATTTACCTTCAAATTCCGTTTTTCGCACACTGTTCCAAACTCATTTACCAGACCCTGCAACTCCCATTCATTATCACTCATCAGAACTGTATCATCCGCAAACAGTAGTATAGGTAGCTTCCACTCAATTCCCTCCCTTTTCAGCGATACACCAACATCCACTGCTCTTGATAGTATTTCTTTCATAACTCCATCCATATATACAGTAAACAACCACGGGGACATCACACACCCCTGTTTCAAACCAACATTCAGGTCAAAGAACTCGCTCTGCTCACTCTCCACACGTACTGCCGCCTTTGCACCCTCATACATGCCCTTCACTGCTTTCAGCAACTTGCCCTCTACTCCGTATATTCTAAGTACTTTCCACAAACCTTCTCTATCCACTCTGTCATAGGCCTTCTCCAAGTCCATAAAGGCAACATACACCTTTTGTTTCTTCTCCAGATACTTCTCCACAACACAATTCAGGGTAAAAATCTGATCTACACATCCTCTTCCCTTCCTAAAACCTCCCTGCTCGTCGCCTATCCATTTCTCCGTTCTCACTCTCACTCTCTCAATCACTACCCCACTAATATGTTTCTCTGGCGACAAATTATCTTGTATAATCAACCCTAAATCCTTTTCTTTTTCGGCCTTGCTAATTATATTATCTCCCATCCTGTACTCCCAATTTGGTCTATTCACACTTCTTCCCATATTTAACACATGGCATTTACTTATATTAAATTTCATTTTCCACTTGGTGCTCCATTCGTATATTTTATCTAAATCCCCTTGCAGCTCCTCACAACTACTTTTATTTGTTATTTGTCTCATAATTTTTACGTCATCTGCAAACATTGACATGTAGGAGTTTATGCCTATCGGCAGGTCATTCACGTACATAAGGAACATGAGAGGCGCCAACACAGATCCCTGCGGCACACCACTCTCAACCTTCCGCCACGATGAGTAAGTTCCTCTAATGTTGGTCCTCATTTCCCTATCTGTTAAATAGCTCTCCATCCATTTCAGCAAACTCCCCCTGACACATCCTAGCGTCTCAAGCTTAGATAACAATCTCTTATGTGGTACCTTATCGAATGCTTTGGAAAGGTCTAAGTAGACGCAGTCCACCCATCCGCCTCTTTCTTGGAGTACATCTATCACCCTACTGTAATAACACAGCAAACTGGTAACACAAGATGTCCCTTCTCTGAATCCAAATTGCTTTGGGGTTATTATCTTCTTTCTCTCCAACATTTTCATCCATCTCTTCCTAATTAGCTTTTCACAAATCTTGCATACAATACTAGTAAGTGAAACTGGTCTATAGTTTAGAGGGTCCTCAGGGTTTCCATTCTTGTATATCGGAATGATATTAGCTCTTTTCCATTCAACAGGAACCTGTCCTTTATCTAAGGAAGCTTGAATTATGTCCCTCACTGGCTCCACTAATTGCTCTGCACACTCCTTTAAAACCCAGGCAGACACTTCATCCGGTCCCATAGCTTTCCTTACTTCAAGTCCTCTCATCGCAGATAACAGCTCATCTCTAGTTATTTCAATCTTACTAAGACCACTCTCCAGTACTCCCGCCTGTGGTTCGTCAAAAACTTCCTCTCTAGTAAAAACTGACCCCAATTTGTTATTCATTACCTCGCACATGTCCGATACATTTTCATACGTCCTAGCATCAACTCTTAATTTAGTAATTTGTTTCTTTACCTTCAACTTACTGTTTATATATTTATAAAATAATCTAGGATCACTTTCACATTTACTTACTATGTTCTTCTCATAGTTCATTTTAACTTGCCTAATTATGTTAACATATCTATTCCTCTCCTGTTTATATTTATTCCGATTACTCTCAGTGTTCCTTCTTCTTAATCTAGCCCAAGCTGCATCACGCCTACCCAAAGCTCTTTTGCATTTCAAATTAAACCAATCTTTCTGCTTAGTAAAATTTCCAGTTTTATATATTGGGACAAACAGATTGGTTCCTACTCTATACATTTCGAGGAATCTACTATATTTACCTTGTACGTTCTGTTCCTTCAAAATAAGATCCCAATCTACTCCCTCTAAATATCTTTTCAAGGATACATGTGCGGGAAAAGCGAACAACACTCCTCAGCGTGTATGTGTGAGTGTGTGTGTACATGTGTGATTATCAATAGCGTAGCCTTGGGTGAGGGCATACTCACTCACAGTCTGTCAGTCACAAGCTGACAATTGGAGCAACCGTACTGATACATGTCGAGTGATAGGGAAGGGAGTGGGGGAGATGGTTGGGGTACTTGTGGGTGGAGGAGATGGTGGGGGGAATAGGGAAAGGCTTGGGGTGGGTGCAGGAGGGAGCCTAGTTCATCACTAGGCCGATGGGGCCCACAAAAAATTTGATTGCATGACGCGAAACATGCGGACGCCATATGGCATCATACCGAATTATGGCACAAAACACGTATACCCAGGTTTTAAGGGATAACAACAACATCCATTCTGATCGGACTAACCCACTATGGTATCAAAAGCTAAAATATTGACAAGTTGCTTTGGATAGACAAAAACATTAATACAAAGGATTCTATCAAACAACTAAACAATGTGCAATGTTTTAAACACATGAAAAACTATTGTTATGTCCAACACACACTCACATACATACACAAATTTAAAGACCAAGTGATCCACACAAAGTCTGGTTCCAGTCTCATGTCCTAATGATGGTGCTCCAGGCAGCCCTGTCCAGAGGAGTCTCACTTGGCAGGTGTTTTAATCCAAGATCAGACCGAATGGTTTGATCCCACGTCTTTCTTGGTCTACCCCTTGGTTAAATGTGAAGGCCCCTTAATATATATATATATATATATATATATATATATATATATATATATATATATATATATATATATATATCTCTCTCTCTCTCTCTCTCTCTCTCTCTCCATGCCTAATATTCATTGGACATAAAATTACAATACAGTATACTGTACTGTGCAATAATAAGAGCTCTGCAATAGGGAAAGTGAAATGCTATAGATATGAACCCAAAATTTGCAGTAACTTGGAGAAGACCTCTCAATGTGAGTTCTTGGGAGGGAGCCACACACATAAATACAGAAAGAGATAACAATTTCATATAAAATACCATATACAGTACTCTGTAAAGCTATGCATGATATACTAATAATGCATCATCCCAGACTTACCTCATGCTTGATGGAGCGTGCACCATAATAAACATTGTAGCCGTCAGCCAACACATCCACTACCATGGGGTCCCATTTTAGCTCTATACTGTGCTTCTCTTTTGCCTGTAATGAAAATTAAATATTAAATTTTGTACAGCTAAAATCATTAGTTGCCAAAAACCTTTATGATCATAATATTTGTGAAATCCAGAAAGATTGGATAATAATTCCAAACTTCTACGACTTGGAACAGATGGTACTAGCCACAGACTATTAAATGTACATGAGGATTGTCAAGGAAAAGTGCATAGTAAGTTAAAATTGTCTATCTATTGCCGAACGCCGTGATCCCCGAAGGGGTGGCCACGAACGAAACGGCCCCATGCATCTCTGTCCCCAGCCAGTCGACGTCATTCCTCCCATCCAGCACCGCTTTCACGTATATACTTCTTAACTCCATCCTTCCACCTCTCACTCGATCTACCTCTCCCTCTCTGTCTTTCCACCTCACTCTTGCACACTCTTAGTCATTCTCTCGCTTCGCATATGTTCCATATGGCCGAACCATTTCAAGGTGTTCCTTTTCACACTTTCCAGCACACCTACATCCATACCACACCTCTTTCATACTTCCTCATTCGTCTGTCTATCACTCCATGTGACTCCGCACGCACTTCTCAAGTAACTCATTTCCACCCCTCTCACTCTTGGTTTGAGTTTCTCCACCAACGCCCATGCTTCGCCCCCGTAAGTCAATGTCGATATTACCACACTGTCATGTAAGGACTTCTTTACTTCCATGCTGACCACCGTATTTCTTGTTACTGCTTTCAGCGTTCCTACAATCCCTTGTTGCACCCTCTCCCACACTTCTTCATCCATACTCCCATCATTACTCAACACACTGCCCAAATACTTTAATGAGCTGACGTTCTCCATAGCCTGACCGTTCAACCTCACCTCACACTCTGTGGCTGCACCACTTCAAAGACCATAACCTTGCTCTTCCCCGCATTTACCTTCAGATTCCGTTTTTCACACACTGTTCCAAACATATTTACCAGTCCTGCAACTCCCATTCAGTATCGCTCATCAGAACTGTATTGGCAAACAGCAGTACTGTACAGGTAACTTCCACTCGTTTCCTTCCCTTATCAGCGATGCACCAACATCTACTGCTCTTCCTTGTATTGCTTTCATGACTCAATCCATATATATATTGAACAACAATGGGGATATCACACACCCTTGCTTTAACCCAACACAGATCACAGAACTCGCTCTGTTCATTCCTCACACGTACTGACGCCTTTGCACCCTCATATATGCTCTTCACTGCTTTTAGCAGCTTGCCATCTACTCCGTATATTCTCAGTACTATCCACATATCAACTCTGTCATAGGCCTTCTCCAAGTCCATAAAGGCAGTATACAACTTTTGTTGCTTCTCCAGATATTTCTCCACAACACATTTCAGGGCAAAAATCTGATCTACACATCCTCTTCTCTTCCTAAACTCGCCCTGCTCGTCACCTACCCATTTCTCCGTTCTCGCTCTCACTCTCTCGATCACTACCCTACTGTACACCTTCCCTACTACGCTTAGCATACATATCCCCCGGTGGTTACCACACACTCCTCTTTAACCTTTACCCTTATACAGGAAGACTATTATGCCTGTCTTCCAGTCATCAGGCGCACTTCCCTTCTCCCATGCTAGTTTACACATTTACCATACCTATTCGATCACTATCTCACCACCTACCTCAGCATATCCCCCACACACTCCATCTATTCCTGATGCTTTTCCCATCTTTACTCTTTTCATGGCTTCACACACTTCTGACCTCCTGATTCCCACCTTCTCCTCCACTACTTCTCTTCTTCTCCCTCCCATACCCCATCCAACTATGTTTGCTGGCATTTCATTCCTTATGTTTAACAATTCATTGAAGTACTCCCTCCATCTTTCGACTCTCTCTCGCTTCTCGGCTAACACTCGCCCATTCATATCTTTCACACTCTTACTATTTCCCTTGCTACCCTCCCTAACTTTCTTGACCTCTTTCCAGAACAGTTTCATACACTCCCTCCATTTTACACTTAGATTTCTTCCAAATTCCTCATCTGCTCTTCTCTTAATTTCCTTCACCACTCTCTTTTTCTCAAAGTACCTCTCTTTTTTTATCTGCTCTGCTCTTACTTTCCTTCACCACTCTTTTTCTCCAAGTACCTCTCTTTTTTTCTGTCTCTCCAAGTCTTCATTCCCTCTACTACCCAACCACTCTCTATACGCTTTCTTCTTGACTTATTCAGTACCAGCGATGTCTTGTTTATTTGATTTCAGCTACATTTAGACGATTTTTTGAAGCTTAAGAAGGATAAATGGTAGCTAAAAGGATAAATTTAGATGGTCTGTAGCCTTTTAATGGGTACACATCCTTTGTGCGCTGAATAAAATTGTCTAATAGTTACCAGAATATAATTAAAAGGACGTCGCCGGTACATAAAGGGTTTGCAGTGTCCCTTAACCCTGGCTACTACCACGAATATCCTGCGTATATTTTACCATCTAATGACACAGTAAACACCTCCATGACCAAAATATTGTACCATTAACCTTTTTTTACGACACTTCACAATACAACACCCCAAAACTAACAAAATATGGCTGTATAATACGCGGTTATCTTTAAGCAGTTTGTCGAATGATTAACTTGATATATTTTCCACTTGAAATTATTTATAATCGAGATTGCCACCGTAATCCTCATTACGGAAAACAATAGATTAGCATGATGAGTTGATGACAGGCCAATACTGCATGCAGACAATATGATATGATGTTCATACGATTATATCCTGAAAATGATACAATAATGACCCCTTACAGTGGTGACAAGCTCACAACATACTGTCATTAGACTTAATCCCAACTGAGTATAGTATACAGTGAACCCTCAAATTATGTGGGGGATGCGTACTGTGCTGTCGGCGCGTATGTTCGTTTGCGCGTACATGGGAGTTCAATGAAAGACATGTTATCCAGCTTTTCAAAGCCACACACCTTCAGATCCTGGCGCTACTGGGCCAGGAGTGACGTCACACTGGAAAACGGTGTGACCAATATTATTTCAGGGAGTTAACTTATAGCCTTGGTCGGCAACCCATCTAGAGGAGACAACCTTATAACAATCCGGGTGGATGGGACTCGTCAGCCTTGATCGGCAACCTATCTAGGGGAGTAAACCTGATACAAATCCGTACTGCTATCTAAGTGTAAGGCAGGTTAGTGGATGGACTAGCCGAACACCACTGTAGAAAAATAGTGCTAACAAGATACATAGAGGGCCTCAGAGTCGGACAGATCCTAAATTAAGTGGTCAATCCTGTAAGTCCTTCAGTAAACTGGCTCGGGTTGTCCCTCTTACAGGGAATAGGTCCGCTTGGGGGCCTTCTGTGTATGGCCACCCTCATTAACCCGGGAACTGCGGGGAGACTCTTAAGAGTTCCCCCGGCGGACTGCGGGAAGACTCTTAAGAGTCAGAGAAAAAAAAAAAATCAACTTTAACCCGTGGAGCCCCGGCTAGTTTTGTAATGTTTGTTCACCAGAACCCGGCCGGTTTTCAAAAAATGGTTTTATTCCAGAAACAATAGCGAATGGGTTAGGAATGAAGGAAAAACCACGAAAAACCGCTCAAAAAGCTTAAAGAATGGTCCTACAGAGCCCCCGAAAACATATTTTACAAGAGTAAAAAATTGAAGGCAATTACCCCAAAAAAACAGGTTATTGCGCGCTCACGCGCACGCACGTGGACTTTGAGAGTTTTCAACCATCGGCACGGTTGCGTGGGATACGTACACAGTTCCCATACAAATCTGAGCCCTCTTGAGTGGCTACACCTGAGGTTACGGTCGGCGCAATTAGGGTGACGCGCCAGACGCGTCTCTGGGGCTGGGGCTGTATGGGTTAAACATAGATTTTTATTTTTTTTTTGGGGGGGGGGGGCGCGGCCCCTGGGCCATGCAAAATATCACTCCTCTACCTCCCCTCCTTCAGTTATCACCTATTTTCCCTGTTATTCCCTTATTCTGAGGTATATTTTCGTGCTAACATTAGCGAGTTGCAAGCAGGGCATTGTCATCAGTGTCAGCAAGCGAGTGCAAAAGAGAGAGAGAGAATATCGATTGACTGTGTCTCAGTGGCCTTGGGGGAAATTGGCGGGAAAGCAGGTTGCCTCACCCATACATTATATAACTCGCGGCCTATATCTCCGATTTTGACCATCCAAACGCTGTTTTCACTCGTTTTATTGTTGTTTCAGGTTAATACCTTTATAATCAACCCATAATAGGCGCGTATGGATAAGTATTAACCCCTTCTTTACCGCATATCCAAAACGTGTACTACCGTACTCGCAAAAAAAGTTTGGCTGAAGAACCGTGACTCGGTCTCGTGTACTATGGTACACAGGACCCTAATAGGAGTCAATGAGGCTTCATATTTTGCAGATTGGGTGCTATTATGATCCCCATGTGTTGGCAAATGGCATCTATGCCAATGATGCCACACATCATTGTCATGCCCCTGTCATGGGGCATAGAGTTATGCCAATGACTCAAATATTTAGTTTAGGTCATTGTACCCTATATAGTTTAGTGTTTGTACATATAATACCCTATATTATGTGATATAATATAACATGGAAATAACTAACATGGCAATGGGGGGTCTGGTTGCCAGTCACGTGGCCTTGGGCTTGAGCCATGAGGGTGGGGAGGGAGGGAGTGACGGAGTCAGTGTATCTCCGACAGGCGTCCGTGAGGGTGCCACAGGATTATTACCAGTGCCATGGCGTCCTTACCTAGTGAATCCGACCAGGAAGTGGACCTGTACAGTGACTTAGATGTATCAGATGACAATGAGGAACACTCAGACATCTCCATTAGTGACGAGGATGAAGATTATTTACCCGAGAATGACAGTGATGTTAGCGGTAGTGAGGAAAGCGAAACTGATGATGATATTTCCCCACCATTGTCCCCCACCCCCACTGCCGCCGCTGGCCCTCCCGCATTTCATCTCCTGGCTGATCCCTTTGCCGACCAGCGGCCCACCAATTTACCACAGGTTATTGAAGATTTTGAAGATGTGCATCCAGCTATTATTCAACAACATGAGGCAGAGGAAATGACTGCCTTGGATTGCTTTGAACTATTTATTTCGAAGGACATTGTGAATACTTTATGCCTGTGGACCAATGAGAGGGCTAATAAGTTCTTCAGGGAGAACCCTACCAAGAATAGAAAAAGATTTATGGGAAGGAAGTGGGTAGACGTGAAGGAAGATGAGATGTATGTGTTTATTTGCCTTCAATTATTGATGGGGGTAACCAAATTGCCCAAGATATCAGATTACTGGAGCACCTCCATAATGTGTAGAGGCCCTCCTGTGTACCACTCCTCCATCATGAGTAGGAACAGGTTCTCTCAAATCATGAGGTTCATTAGATACTCACACCCAGATTATGCACAGCCCAAGATGCCCATGACCAGGATTGGCAGTTTTTTTTCATTGTTGCAAGAAAAAACTACCTTGTATTTCTCTGCTGGAAGCAATTTCGCAGTTGATGAAGCTCTCATACTTTTCAAAGGCAGATTACACTTCAGACAATATATAAAAACTAAGAGAAAACGCTTTGGGTTGAAGCTGTTTGCACTTTGCCCAAGTTCACCCAGTGCCAGGGGGTATACATGGAACTTTTGCCTGTACACACCCCACCTCTATGACAGGATGTTGGATGACCCTGAACTACAGCCCCTCTCGAAGTCAGAGCGAGTACCTGTGTTTCTGATGTTGGACCTCATGAAGAAGGGAAGGCATGTCATCCTTGATAACTGGTATTCTTCCCTCCACCTTGCTGAGTACCTGTTGGCCCGGGACACTTTGACTACAGGCACAATTCGTGCAAATCGAGGTGTACCCAAGACTGTGAGGGATGAAAAACTTAAAAAAGGGCAAACCTTGTTCGCCAGAAAAGATGAGATTCTGCTGGTCAAGTTTCATGACACGAAGGAAGTGAATGTCATCACCACCAAGTACTCGCCATGTGAGGGGGGGTAAGGAGGAATTTATCAAGAAACCAGTACCAATCCAGCGCTACAACGAACAGATGGGTTCAGTTGACTTGGTGGACCAACTTTTGGAGCCAACTGACCCCACCAGGAAGTCGTATGCATGGTTCAAGAAGATCGGCCTACACATGATCTGCAGAATGTTGCTCAATTCCCGTACGATCTACATGAATCTTCGCCAATATACCAAGTGGATGGAATATGGAGATTACATAAAACTTGTCGCCCATGAACTTCTCTCCAAGTACTCTCTCGGCTATTGTGCTCTGTGTGTGGTGCAACATGAGGAAAGATCGCCTAAAAAGAAAGAGAAGAAGAAGGCCAAGCAGGGAGGGGGGGCAACAAGGGAAGGTGAAACTGGTATCTGCCATGGACTGCTTGTAATACCTGCCAATGACAACAAGAAAAGACCTCAAAAGCGTTGCCGAGTGTGTTCCAAAGAGGGTAGGGCAAAATTCAGTAGGAAATATTGCCCTGCCTGCCCTCAGCAGCCTGGTCTGTGCTCGGTGGAGCACTATCAGGCTTGGCACTCCCAGTAGCACTCTGACACTCATGGTGCACCAGCCTCGGAGTGCACCACCTCACCTGCCGCGGTGCGCCTACCTTTGATCGCACCGCCGCGCCTACCTTTCATCGCACCGCCCTACTTCACCTACTTTCTACCTGTACCTACCTCATTGTCAATGGATCTCATCCACACTTACAAGGTGAGTAATACAATCATTATTGTCTTCATTATATATGTTTTATGTCTCCAGCCATTATATTTATCTGTATAGTAAAGGATTAGTAAAGCAATTTGTTACGCATGTAATATTATATGTAAATTATTTTAATATATGATACACACATCTCATGGTCAATATCTACATGACAACATAAACAAATAAGAAATATAGCCAAAATTAACGATGTAATGATAAAACATAAACTACCCCACGAACGAGCGGGAGCGCGGGAAAATTCGGTTTGGGAAGGGGAGGGTAGGACTCGCGCGGGTATGGTCCTGCGGTAAAGAAGGGGTTAATGCTATTTATGGTAAAATGAATATTTTAGTGATGGAAACAGCTCAAATACGTCAGCACAGGGGGACGTTTCTAATTACCCCCATGCGCACTTGTTAGGTTAAGGGGAGTAAGGCATCCGGCAATAGATAGATAGATGTATATAAACTTTGTACAGTATATAAGTTAACTTGTAGTATGCATATAAACTTTGTATATATTATCTTATCTACCTCAAAAGCATTTTACTTTTATCCATTCATCATAAGTAAACAAAACTCTTACCTGTTTTTCCCATCGGTCAAGTTCCATTGTGACAAGCTTTAACAGTTCCCCTCTTGAGAATGGAACAAAGTAGACAATTTCATTTATTCGTCCAAGAAATTCGTCTCTCTGGAAGTGGTTCTTCAGAATTGGGCGAACTATCTTCTCCTTGAATCTGTTGACAAGGAAAAATATCATTTCCTAGACATAACTTGCATCAGCTACAGCAAATACATACAGCTTAGTTTGACTATAAAAAGAAAGTGATGTGTGTGTGTAAGAGCTAAATACAGATCTCCCTCGATTTACGATTGGGTTGCGTTCCTGAAAACCCGATCTTAAATTGCAAAATCGTATAGCAAACCTTAAAATTAATGGGGTAAATGGGGATGCATTCTCAGACCAGCCAAAACGCAAACACAAACCCCTAAAAAGCTATAATAATATCGTAAATCAGGGCATCGGATAGTGAGGGAGACTGTAGCTACATTAACCCTTGGGATCCGGGGGGCCTCATATGAAGTTTGGTATTTTCAAATTTCATAATTCAGTAGCTACTGATTGAGACCACCTAGAGCAGTCAATTTTTTTGCAAATTGTAGAACGTTTTCTTGTCTGTAGATTGCCGTTGAGATGACATCGCTACGTTGCGTGGTTGCCGAGTTCTGATGATTATATCGGCGACTTTTTAGCTGCGCATTTTGCCTCATATGAGGCCTCCCGGATTCCAAGGGTTAACAGTAGGAGTAAGCTTCTTTTCCTGTCAACAACTTGCATGCAGATATACTTTTGCAAGGCAATACAGTAGCTTTTTCTTTTGATGAATTTTAATGAGTCTCATTCACACAGGTCTGCCTTACAAAAATACAGGAATTACATGGGAAATATTTAAATTATCTCTATGACAAAGAGACGCCTACCGCCTGTGAGTAGACACATTACGGTAAAACCTCGGTCTTTCGGACTAATTGGGGGGAGAGGCCGTCCGAAAGACCAAAATTTCCGAAAATCTGAAACTCCAGAAACTCCTTCAGAGTTACGGAAATAAGTGCGAAAGGAAAGGGGACACTATTAACGTAGTAGTTACATGCTATATTAATAAATCATTGCTCCTTAGTACAAGGTGCCTCTCTATGATCCACGCGTCTGAATTTCTAATTTGATGTTGACGAGAGCACTTAGGTTGGTAGAGGCCATTTCTACGACAGGGATAGTAAAGGTGCTCTCCATGGAGCTTTGCGCTGGCCAGGTGGCGGCCTGATTTTTTTGTTTTGTTTAATGTATTATTTTTGTGCTTAACATATTGTAATTTTTCATGTAGCCTATTGCGATTCTGTTTTGCTATTATTTATGTTGAAACTTTAGTTAATGTTTTGTTTGCTGTGTTCAGCATGCATTTCAGTTAAATTGTCGAGTTTCATATATATATTTTACCTTTTCTAAAAAGTCGGAAAACTTAATACACCAGACTACCGGTAATGTTTGTGCAATAGTATTTAGTTCAGATATTTACCTTGTCACTGAGGTAAATGACCAGACACACAATATACAGTACAGGATACCAACGAACAGAAACGATCCGACAAACTATATTTATTAGTCACAGGCCGTAGCTCGATTGGTAGAGCATTCGCCTGCTAACCGTGAGGTTGACGGTTCGAGCCTCGGGCCAGCCAGTGAGTTATTGGCAGACGTCAGTGTTGTTGGTTAACGGTGCGGTCTAGCAATCTGTGGCAACTATTCACTAAGTCCCTGATTCATCAGGGCACCCACCCTAGCCTTGCTATTCAGCAGGAGTGTATGGTGGTAAAAACTGCATCATCTTACGTCAAATGACATAGTGCCATTAATCTTATATGGCCCAGTGGATAAGCTGGAAGACCCCATACACCTTCCAAAAATATTGAACCATCTTCATAGGCAACACCGTGCAAATACCTATGGGACGTCATTTGAATGGATGCCACTATGAAAAGATACAAAAAATTATAACAAAAGTATAAATAATTATAATGTAAAACTTGCAAAATAAACAAACCAAAACAGGAACGACACAATATAAAGACAAAAGAACTTATCAAAATCACTATGTGGAAATAATGATATAGCAAAATAATGTTTTTAAATAAAAGACCACACAGAATGGACATCACTATAATTATGAGTAAGTGAATTTGTTTCCCAAGCAAATTAGTCGCACATATATTTACATACCCTGTACTCTCGTCATATTCAAGGACTTAGTCAATTTGGGAAGTTCAGGACATTCTGGTAAATTCATTTAAATTCTGTATGAATAAAAACACTACAATTTCTGTCAAAATTTTCTATTCAAACAAATTTGTAATTTGACAATATATTAACAATAGTACAAAATGCATACAGCACTCACAAACGATAGTGCTATCGGGTAGGTACCTGTGAGCATAGCATGAACACATGACCCCTACCAACTGATACGTGCTACCCAACACATTACAAATGAGACTATCGTCAATATATCTACTACAGTACAGGTATTATTAGGCCTACTTAACAATTAAGCAAGTGCTGATTTTTCTGGTATGTTATCTTTCTTTCTACTGTCAACTGGCGAGAAATGTCTGCGTGTCTTCACCTTCCTCGATTTGTTCCCCTACTGCCCTTCCCAATCTATCTTGACTCGTTTAGTTATATATCTTGATCGAATTCTTCGGGCCAGCCCTATGAGAGTTCTTTTGTAGAGCTCAGTGGTCTGGTTAAACTAATATTAAAAAAAAAAAAAAAAAAAAAAAATGTCAACTACCGGTAAGTCTTTTATAAATTTAAATTCTAAAGCAAGCAAGAATAAATCTGCAATTAAAGGGCTAGTATTTCCACCCATAGGAATGCCTAAATTTGTTTGAAAATGTAGGGCCCGAATCTAACATAAGTATCGTATTGAAAAGGAGGAATTAAAGGGAATCTTTAAGTTTAGTTCTATCAAAATATACTGAACTAGTGGGAGTAGAGCTATGTGTCGCATTACTAAAATATGAATAAACATTTATGAAATAATTACCATTCTTAACAAATCTGTCAAAGTGCAAATCTATAATAAAGCAAAGTTCTGAAAATACAAAATCTAAAAGCATATTGGTATACCAAGTTGAAAAGTCGAAGCTATGTACTGTACTGAGGTAACTGTCTCGAGTTGGCCACCCCCAGCTATGGGGTATGTGCCTGTGTATATATACATACATGTATGTATGTACAGTATGTATATCAGGGGTGGCCAACTTCTTGCCTGATGTGATCTACTTCTTCCGCAGTTACCCTTATGCGATCTACTTGACTCATTTGTACGCAAAATACCCCCATCATATTGGCTAATTTAAGCCTAATACTGTATATGAATATAGAGGACAAATTATGCACATATTTTTCAACCATTATCATAAATATATTTAAAGGACAACTCCTACACTTACATTACTAATGAGATGATTGGCATTGCAGATTGTCAGCCAGCTTGTAATTAGGAGTGTAGGTGGAGACTGCTAGCCTTGAGCAAGCATCCAAGTGGTCATCTGTCATTGTTGATCAGTGTTTGGATTATATGTGTTTCATACGTGAAAATGTTGATTCACACAGGTAAGTTGATCCAAAATAAGCTGTTAGGTAGCCTACATGGCACATTTTCTGACATTGGGGTATTTTTCTTCTACGAGGTTCCAGAAACTTCCTCCTGTTGCCATTGATTTTATCTGAATATAATTTTGAAGTTTCAGAAGCTCATTTTCTACTTCAGATATATCCATGTGAAATTGTGATGCCATTGTAGATGCAATTAATTCAATAATTAATTTGTGTCTTTACCAAATGGAAAACAAATATGTGTTGCAACAGGTTCTATTGCTGCTGTCTTGAAACCGTCTGTCAAAATCTGGAGCAACGTTTGACACTTGATCAATACATCGAGCACTGTCAAACTGGTCACAGTCTTGTCCTTGCTTTTCTAGTTCAGACACCATATTTCTGAAGTTTCGTAGCTGATGTTGCTGGAGCTGTGAGGACACCAGCTTTAGTTTCTGCTTGAAAGTTGTCACAGCACTAATCATGTCAACTATAGATTTTTCTTTCCCTTGCAGATCTAAGTTTAGTACATTAAGCATAGCAGTAAAGTCAACCAAAAAAGCTAAATCTAACAGCCACACTTCGTTTTCCAACTGAATGTAATTAGAAGGTTTGTCTTTTGAGGCCAAATTTGTTTTTATTTCTGGCAGCAGATCTCTAAATCTCTGAAGAAATTTACCTCTACTTAACCACCTGACATCAGTATGTAACAAAAGGTCACAGTGCTCAGCTTCATTTGTTTCTAGTTGAGATCGAAACAGCCGTCTCTGAAGACTTCTGGCTCGAACTGAATTCACAACTTTGAATGAAATATCCATGACTTCTTTCATATTCAACATTTTACCACAAAATACTTGTTGATGAATACTACAATGATAACTAAAGAATTCATGAAACCTATCATCACTCTTGCATAGAGCAATGAATCCACTGTTTCGGCCAGTCGTTGCAGGTGCTCCATCAGTTGTTATTGATACAAGCTTACTCACAGGCAACTGTGTACGTTGAACATAATCACTGAAAGTCTGAAATACCGGTATGTCTTCACCCCTGGTTTTTTCTTTTAATGGTAGGATTTTCAGCAGTTCCTCTTTGGTTCTCATGTCTTTAATTAAACACCATTCAAATGAAAATGCATAGCTGTGCTGTGTCAACCACATCAGTAGACTCATTAAATTGTAATGAAAAGTACACACACTCACGTATGTTTTTATCCAGCTGTTCACTCAGCTCTTCAGCCATACATTCACAGCCCTCATAACAGTGTTTCTTGATAACTGAAGATCCTTAATAGATAACAGTATTTCAGATTTATATTTGTTATTTTCAAACAGTGATTTTGCTGCCTCTTAAAAATGCCTCTTTGAATATTTCTCCATCTTGAATTTTTGTTTTATGTTTTGCAAGCACCCTACTCACCCTGAAGGATGCAAAGGTTGCTAACCTTGATTTTGATCTGGCGCCGGTAAACAGGTTTTGTTTTGCACTCAGCTGTGATTTCATTTCATGAACTTTCCTCTTTCTTAACTCACTTTTTGGTGGGAAGTCAGTATCATACTTCTTGTGACAGCTTTTGAAATGTATTTCAAGATTTCCTTTCTTGGCGAGAGATGGAGACGCTTGGCAGATCAGGAACACACACTTCAAATTGTTCATGGTAAACAAGTAATCTTCCTCCCATTCATTGTGAAAATGGTATGTTTTGGCCTTTTTAGTACTTGGTGCAACACTCATATTTTATTCAATTGGTTGCTTATAGCCGGCCCTAGCCTGTACTAAAAAAAAACAAAAAAAACATACAATTATTTTTTCAATATTTCATATGTTAATACGAGAACAGTCTAATTAACCCTTTCAGTACCGGTAACATTCTTTTCATTATATTCTGACATTTATTAGACGATTTTATTCAGATTAGGAAGGACGTCTACCCACTAAAAGGCTACAGACTACCGTATCTCAATTAATCATTTTAGCTACCATATATCTTTCTTAAGCTTCATAAAATTGTCCAACTGAAGCTGAAATATAATACAAAAGACGTCACCGGTAATGAAAGGGTTAATCACGTAACAACAAAACATCGACAACTGTGAACACTTGTGTCTACTACTGTAACTACCGGTTCTCTATTCACTCAAGAGCTTCGGTGAGAACTGTTGCTAAGATAAAGTTTCCCTAATTCTGTTAATATCAATCAAGGTATTTTCTAATACCAGAGACACTCTTCACACTTCTGGGTACAGCAGATGACTGGAGCAGTCCGAGCAGACTCGAAACTCGAAAATACAGTTGGCAAATACCTCTTATTTGGAAAATACTCAATACTCTCTCAACTATCAGTGCCAAATTAATTAATAGACCAGTTTTCTGTATTCTTAAACATATAACACAGTCTTAAGAGCATATACTTGTTTAGTTTTAGCTTATTACTGGCGATTTTTTTTTTATAAATTTCCTGGCCAGGATCTAGCCGGCACTGCTGTCCTGACGGACGTGAATCCTTCACATCAGGTTTCACCACAGACAGTATATAAATACGTATGGGTCTGATGTATTCATAATAAAAAAACTATTCCTAAAAGCTTAGATTATCCCATTAACATTATTTAAATTATCTGAAAGTATTACCCCAAAAATTATGATTTAAAGTTGAACATTATTTCTGTTGTCACCTTATATATGATAAATAATTAAATTTTATTTAGGCTGCTGAATCATGCGATCGACTTGAGAAGAATTCGCGATCGACCAGTCGATCGCGATCGACTTGTTGGCCACCCCTGATGTATATACTCAGAGACATACCCCATAGCTGGGGGTGGCCGACTCGAGACAGAGCCGGAACAGGGAAAAAAAAAAATAAAAAAAAATAAAAAAATCACACACATCTAGGTTGCCTAGGAGAAGACCCAGAGACTAGGGATCACTAAGGACACTCCAGCATTCCCCCGACCTCCTAGAGATGTTCCGGTTTCAGCAGGCAGACATGCAGCGGAGCACACCACAGTATCCGCCCATCGCGCATCCAGGCATGACCCTTCATTATATACCTGCTCCCTGGGCCAGGTACCTGACGGACTATTATCTAGTCCATCTGGCGACCGACCCCCTCTCCCAAACGACCGCTTTTTCACTCATCTATTCACTAGCATTCTCTATTCATTCCTATTTATTACCACTTCTCTTGCCTGATCTATAGTCATTCCTCTATCTTCCAACGCCTGTACTTGTACTACACATTCTTTCCATCTCAATAGAGGTCTTCCTACCCCTCTATCTCCACTTATATCTGACTCACATATTCTCTTTGTAAGCCTTTCATCTTCCATTCACTCAGCATGTCTATACCAACACAGCACCCTTCTGTCCACTCTGGCCGACAAAGGTTCCAGCTGCCCCACTCTCCTACGTATCTCTTCATTCCTCAATCTGTCTCTACGAATCACTCCGCCCATAGTCCTCAAGCAGCTCATCTCTATCACATCCATCTTTCTTCTCTCTTTTGCCTTCAGAGCTCATGTCTGAGCCTTATATAGTACTATTGGTATAACTATCCCTTGATACATTGCAATTTTAGCTTTCATTACGAGATTTCTCACCTTCCACATACAGTACTTCCCATTGCTCCAAAAACTTTCCTTCCTTCACATACTCTCTATTCTACCTCCATTTCCATATCTGCATCCCTGCTTATCATTCCTCCTAGATATTTAAAACACTCCACTTGTTCCAGTATTTCCCCATCCAGCCGCACATCTAGATTCACCCTACGAGCACCTCTATTACACACCATCACTTTTCTTTTATTGACGTTCACCCTCAGCTTCCTCCTCCCACATACCACACCAAACTCTTTGACAACTCGCTGCAGTTTCTCCTCCGAATCCGCCACCAACGCTGTTTTATCAGCAAACAGCAACTGGTTCAACTCCCAATCTCTACCACTCTTTCCTACTAAACCCAAGGCGGGTGCCCAACGCCAAAAAGGGTTGAAATAGGGGAGCTATCCCCCCGCCAAAGGTGGCTTTCTAGGGCCTTTCCTAGCTGATGCTGAGAGGATTGGGTTCTAGTCATGTGGTGATGGGCTGGTCTATCAGAGTGAGAACTGAGCGATCTCTGCCATACCCATAGCTTACTCTGACTGTTCCTTTTACTTATATATTTTCTAGATCTCAAGTGACGGCGTTTCTTCCGTGGATTGACCTCCCAATCTACCAAGATTGGAAGCCAAAGCATCACAATTTTCCTTTGCCCCTCAACTTTCTCTTCATAATTGCTGAGGGGCACAGGGCCCTGGGTGGGGCTTTGGTTTCCCAGGTGTTTCCACACCCTCCTCAGCTCCCCGCCATGGAGTGGCTTCGGTCACCCAGGCTTTATTGTGGTCGGCAGGGAGGGTTCTTAGGGGACGCTCAGTTATGGCCTTGGCCTTGCTCTGGGCCTTGGGGCTGTTCGGCCAGGCAGCTTGGGGAACAACAACAACAACAACAACAACAACAACAACAACTAAACCCAATTCTCTACCCATAGTTTTCATTTTCACCCCCCGCACCACACCATCCAAATAGACATTAAACAGACACGGTGACATTACTAAACCATGTCGCAGACCTACATTTACCTAAATAATCATTGTAGGGCAACTGGAGGTCATCATCAAAGATATCTGCATGCTCAACTACAGAATCTACAGCATCACTTCCATGGATTCCCACATGCACTGGTGTCGAACAGAAAGAGACCAGTTTATGTCTACATGCAAGTGTGACCAGCCATTTCATTATCTCTGTGAGGACTGGGCTTCCACAGAATTCCCCTTGAAGGGCATAGAGAGAGCTCCTAGAATCAGAGTAAATCACGAAGGAGCTCCTCTCAAAGTTCCCAATCTTTTTGAGTGCCCGTAGGATAGCAGATACTGTAATTCCGCTGAAATAATAGAGGCAATTGGAGAGAGGCATCAGCTAAAAGTTAATGAATCCAGCACAAGTACAGCAAATAGGGACAGAAAGAGAAATACAGTACCAAGTTAAAGTACAGTACATTTATAATTTATATCAGCAGTTTGTCTCTTCTGCTTCGTGCACATAATGTCACCTTTCACTTTTATGCAGATGACACCCAGATTTATGTGAGAATCACAAATATAGTTGATATACAGAGTAAGATGGAATTGTTGATGTCTGATATCAAGAAGTGGATGAGAGCGAGAAAACTTAAACTAAATGATGGTAAAACTGATATTCTCATCATCCGAGGAAATAGAAGAGCTGATGATATAGTAGGTGCCCTCTCCATCAATGTGGGTGGATCTCAGCTGCGACCAGCCAACTCTGTTCGAAATCTGGGTGTATATGTGAACTCCCGATTAGATTTCAAAGAGCATATAAACCAGATAGTTAAAAGTTGTTACTTGCACATCAGAAATCTCTATTTGGTGAAGCCGTTTATAACCAGACGTTGCCTCCTAACGTTGGTTCACTCATTGGTCTTCTCTCGTGTTGATTATTGCAATGCCCTGTTGGTGGGTCTTCCGAATTATATTTTAAAGAAAGTTCAGTCTGTTCTTAACAGGGCCGCAAGACTCATTTTTGGTGTTCCACCTAGAACTCCTACTACATCTCTTCACATAGAACTGCACTGGCTGCCAGTAAGAGCAAGAATAGAATTTAAGTTGTGTTTAGTGACTTTTAAGGTTCTCAAATTTGGTGAGCCTAGGTACCTTGCGGAGCTGCTCAGGCGCCCACCGGCACACCATGGTGTAGTTGTGCGTCATGACAATGACCCTTTTCGTCTTGATGAACCAAGGGCTTTCCAGCAGTCTTCTTTCTTTGAGAGGTCATTCTCCTACATGGCTCCGAGGTTGTATAACAGGTTGCCGCTGTCCATGAGACAACTGAGTTCTGTTGAATGCTTCAAGAGACAACTTAAGACTTTTCTCTTTGAGAGAAGCTATGATCTTGAGAGAGGTGTCATGACAGATGGCTATAGAGTTTAGGCTATTTTGCCACTGCTAGTGATTGTTAAATGTGTGTTGTATATAAGCTTTCTTTTGATGCATTGATTTTGTTCTTTTTTCTTTCTCTTTCCGAGCGCTAGTGAATTCTTCGGAAAAATTGGCGCTTATGAGAAATAAGTAACATGCTTATTATTATTATTATTATTATTATTACCTGCGTGAAATGGTAATGGTTTCCGTAATCTCAAGGTCATCAGGTTGCCCCTCATAACGCTGTTTGGTGATCTTGTCTGCCTCCGCCCTGAGCTGCAACCCGTACTCAGCTATTTCATCACTTGCCAGATTAGACGTCATGATGAAAATGGCATCCTGCGAGGTAAAATAGTATATAAAAACAAAATAGTTATGATATAATTTACAATTGTGAAATGTTTAAAAATACAGGGTAAAGCTGGTATCACACGAGGGCTTTTATAGTCAACATTCTTTGATCAAAAAATTTCTGGCAACATTTCTGGATTATTTTGTACTACAGTAGTATCGGAAACTAGACTGATGATCGATGAATTTAGGTAACAGAAAAATATTAAATGTTTACCTCATGAGCTGCCAGACCAGTGTTATTATAAATGTTGAGTGAAAAAGCTCTCGTGTGATACCGGCTTAATTCAAAGGATGTTTTCATACTATTAAGTACCGTACATATTCGCTAGATAAAATTATGAGCATGCGACCCTCAGAATGAATTTCATTATTTTAGAGTTGTTACAGATTTAAAAGCTATCGATAGATAAAAAAGAAGTCTACGGAGTGGAGAAAAAAAAATTCGATACCGAGATATGAACTAAATTTACAGATATGATAGAAAGTAGTTAAGTAGAGTAATTTGGCAAAGTTCAGCGCAGGTGCACATATTATTTTCATTATGTGTAATATAATTCCATATTTAAACCCACTACCTTACAGTTTGAGAGATCATCTAAACCTTGATATACGGTAGGGTTCCGATTATCACAAGGATTTGGTAGATGAATGACCTTGCGCTAGCGCGAGTCGCGCTAGTTGAACAATGTAACTTATGGGGAAAATTTAATTTGGTGGACGTCCGGCCCAGACTTTAGGAGTGAAACTATTCTATTAAATTATAGGTTTGAGTCCCGAAGGGAAGTTGTTGCTGTTGAAGATGTATTTATTTTATACTAGCCCTCTGGGTCTAAGCCCTCATAGGGCTAGTGTTCAGCGGGGAGTTAGTAAGTCAAGTCATAAGTCACTGGCTGCCGGCCACGGGGAGCAGTCCTCCGGGAGCCAAACCGTCACACCTATCCCCTGCCCCCTCCCTGGGGGCACGGGTTCATGGAGCGGCTTCGGTCGCGCCGGGCAATTTCCACACCTCTCATACCACACACACACATTACACAGTTTTTCCTACACCGAGAAATGACTCTACGGCTGTTATTTCTCGAAGACTTCTTCTAGCCGGAGACATTGAGAGCAACCCAGGACCCACCTACACATACATATGTCCAACTTGCTCAAAACCCATCACTTCGAGTTGCCACACTAAGGGTTCAGTTTCCTGCAATTCATGCGGGAACTGGACCCATTTCACCTGCACAACACTTGCCTCCAAGAAACACTACACGAACACCTGGACCTGTTCCTCATGCCCCTCCCTCTCCCAGTCAAATCCCTCCCCTAAAACCCGTCCACCTCTCCTCCCCAATCCACCTAACCTTACCATACCATCCACATCCTCAACTCAACACACCACACCCCAACCTAATCCATTCTCACCCTCATCTCCTGCACCCCAATCCCCACCCCCACCACCACCTCACCCAACCAAACCCTACCCACTCTCACCCCCACCCCATCCTCGTGCAGCAGCACCCAACATACATCGTGCACATAACATTAACATTCTCCAATTAAACATAGATGGCATTAACACAAAGAAACACGAACTCTCACACTTCATCAAACAACATAACATACACATTGCCATCTTACAAGAAACAAAACTCCGTACAACACAAAAAACACCTACATTCCATGATTTCACCACCATTAGACAAGACCGGGCCGTTGGCGGCGGCGGTGGACTCATCACCCTGGTACACAAAGAAATATCATACATAGTCACCAGTGTACATACCAAATCCCTCCTCCCCCCCAAATGACAACACAACAGAAATACAATCAATTAAAATACGCACTGGCAACAACTCCAACATAACCATTATAAACACATACATCCCTCCCCAAACATCCCCTAAAGTACCAAATGAATACAGACCACAATTACAACATATCACAAACACCCCACACATCATCCTGGGTGGTGACTTCAACGCAAAGACGTCGGCCTGGTTTGTCGACAACCCCGACACAGACAGAGGGCTGGTACTTTAACACCAAACAGATAACCTCATCATCCTTAACGACATCCATCAACATACCCATATTCCCCACCAAGCCCTCTATAACCCATCATCTCCAGACATCACCTTTTGCTCCCCAGAACTCGCCCCCACAACATCCTGGAGGGTGGTTAGAACCTTAGGCTCTGACCACCTTCCGATCATTATCACCACCATAACCAGACTCACCCCAGCTAGCCACAAACACACTTACACCAATTATAAAAGAGCTAACTGGGAAGCATTCACAAATGAAACAGAACAACACTTCACAATTCTAAACAGCGTACCCATCACTAACATCAACAATGCTGTACACATACTCAATAAAACTAACCAAAATGCTGACAAGAAACACATTCCAAGAGGTAACAGAAAAAGACACAACCCCAACTTCACACCAGAAATTCAAAACCTCATCAGACAACGCGACATACTGAAACACTCCCCAGCACCCCACACACAAGACATCACACAACAAATCCAAGCACTCAACACCCAGACTAACAACAAAATACAAGAACAACAAAAACTAAATTGGAATAACTTCCTACAAACACTTGATTACAAAACAAACCCTAAAAACTCTACAAAACGCTAAACAGCATCACACTTTCCAACAGCAACACAACACAATCACATATGATACTCATATGACATTCAAACAGCACACCACAAACATTAAAAAGAAACTGACACCCAGACTTAACGCCCTCAGGTCACTTGCTCACACAAAATTTGGACACAACAAAGAAACCACCACCACAGTTTATAAACAATACATAAGATCAGTGATGGAATACGCAAGCCCAGCCTGGGCTTCTAACCTAGCTGAAACACATCACAAGACCTTACAGACTATTCAAAACAAATCCCTAAAAATCATTACAGGCTGCACAGCTACTACACCCACAGATCACCTACATCAAGAAACCAAAATCCTCAAAGTCAAAGACCATCTGGACATGAGAGGCACTCAATTCCTGGCAGCAGCCTCCACGAACCAAAACCACCCACTACACTACATGGCAACACACCCACAGACACCAAGAAATATCAAAACAACACCCAGCACACGGTATCACACACAAATACTGTCCTCTCTCCCTCCCTGCCCACCCCAAACCAACTTCCAGAAGCACATCCATACTCATATCTCTCGCCGATCCATCCACTCACTCATAGACAACGTGCAGCTGCAAGCACGACCTCCCGAAATCCATCCTTCCGAATCCTCCCTTCCTCGCGAAGACAGAGTCCACCATCCAGCTCTTCTGAGCTATCAGAAAAGACTGGATGACTCCGTCGTCGACACCTGCCCAGGATGTAACACAGCACCCCATACCATCAAACACATCATAGAAGACTGCATTTCACACAACCACTTACGCCAACAACACAATCTACACTCAATGAGAGCTCTGTGGGAAAGCCCGATCGCGGCCATGGCCTTCCTCAGGGACTCGGGGCTGTTCGGCCAGGCAGCTTAGGGAACAACAACAACAACAACAAGTGAGGACTGTGAAGCGCACTCAACACATGCTTAATATTTTATATTATGTACTGTATTATTATTTTATGACTTCATAGTAGTACCCGATTCAAATGACGTTCCTAAGGTGATTTAATAGTGTTGCCTAAAGTAAAAAATAGGAAAAGTGGGGATTGGGCCTGAGCATATAGATAGATAGAATAGCCTATGAAGTTGGTTACTCATTGTTGACGAGCGAGAGGTTCCCTATAAAAGGCTTGATGGGTCAGCAATAGCACCAAATATGAATATTGGCAGCATGTTATTGACTCTGGAGCAACTGCTAAATACTAGGTTTTTATACTACGCTTCGGGACTCAAAGCTTTAATACAAGTATGGAATATACAAGTAATTTACCTTACAATCAATGGTCTTGCCCTTGCCATCTGTGAGTCTGCCTTCATCAAACAGCTGCAGCAGTATAGTGAGGACATCAGGGTGAGCCTTCTCTACCTCGTCAAAAAGAACCACCGCCCCAGGGAAGGCTCGAAGTTTTTTTGTCAGCTGTCCCCCGTCTTCATGCCCAACATACCCAGGCGGTGATCCAATGAACTTAGCCACCTAAATAATAAAAATATATATAGTTAGGACAGTTTGTCAAAAAAAATCACTTTTTTCTAAAAAAAAATCAGTAATGCTCACAGAAATGTAATGTATAAACTATCTTCTTATCTATCTATTTCCAGATGCCCTAATCCCTGACGGAGTTGCCACGAACAAACCTCTTTCAGGCCACACTTGTCCTCCCTCCCAGCCCATCCCCCTCAACCTCCCACTCCATCCCTCCACCTCATTCTCGGTCTAGCCCTCCATCTAACCCCTTCCACTTCGGGGCTGTTCGGCCAGGCAGCCTAGGGAACGACTACCACCCCTTCCACCTCACTGCCCAACACCCTCTTTGCCATCTGCATGCTCTCCATTCATTCCATGTGCCCATACCATATCAATACATTTCTCCCGGCATTCTCCACAATATCCACCTCAACACCACACCTCTCACATACTTCCTGGCTCGTCAGTCTGTCCATCCACGTGACGCCACAAGCTCCTCTTAGATAACTAATTTTGACTGCTCCCACACTCGACTTGTATCCCTCTAGCAATGTCCACACTTCACTTCCATATGTCAAGATGGGGACTACAGCCCTATCATGCAATAACCTCTTTGCATCCATACTAACCTCTCCATTCTTTATCACCTTCCTCAATGCGCCTATAACCCTCCTGCACTCTGTCCTGTATCTCACTCTCCAAACTTCCATCCTTACTCAACAGACTGCCTAGATATTAAAGGATCTCACATTCTCCATCTCCCGATCATTCAGCCGTATCTCACAGTTGGTTATCGTATTCCTCTCAAAGATCATAATTTTGCTCTAATCCACATTCATCTTCAAACTACGCTTCTCAAACACCATTCCGAACCCACTTACTAAGCCTTGCAGATCCTACTCATCATCGCTTAACAGCACGGTATTGTCTGCAAATAACAGCATAAGCAACTTCTACTCATTTCCCTCTCTTATCAATAATGTCACTCCAATATCCACTGCTCTCCCTTGAACTTCTTTAATAACTGCATACATGAATAAATTGAACAACCATGGAGACATGACACACCCGTTTCAACCCAACTTTCAAATCAAAGAACTCGCTCAACTGGCCCTCCACGTGCACTGCCACCTTTGTACCCTCATTCATACTCTGTACAGTACTGCTCTCAGTAACTTGCCACCTACACCTGGGCGGGTATGAAGTAGGGGAGCTATCCCCCCGCCAAAGGCGGCTTTCTAGGGCCTTTCCTAGCTGATGCTGAGAGGATTGGGTTCTAGTCATGTGGTGATGGGCTGGTCTATCAGAGTGAGAGCTGAGCGATCTCTGCCATACCCATAGCTTACTCTGACTGTTCCTTTTACTTATATATCTTCTAGATCTCAAGTGACGGCGTCTTTTCCGTGGATCGACCTCCCTACTGCCAACCTAAAAGTTGGCAGATTGGGAGCCAAAGCGTCACATTTTTCCCTTGCCCCTCAACTTTCCCTTCATAATTGCTGAGGGGCACAGGGCCTTGGGTGGGGCTTTGGTTTCACGGGCGTTTCCGCGCCCTCCTCAGCTCCCTGCCTTAGAGTGGCTTCGGTCACCTGGGTTTTGTTAGTGGTAAGCAGGGAGGGTTTTGTGGGGGCGCTCTATGGCCTTGGCCTTGCTCGGGACCTTGGGGCTGTTCGGCCAGGCAGCCTGGGGAACAACAACAACAACAACAACAACAACCTTCCACATTCCTTATCACTCCACTCTAACAGAGGCCTTTTCTAGATCCATGAAGGCTGCATAAATCTGTTTACACTTCTCCAGATATTTCTATACTATACATCTCAGAGAGAAGATCTGGTTCAAACATCCTCTTCCTCTCCTGAAGCCACTTTGTTCCTCACCCACAAATCCCTCTGTCACTCCCCTCACTCTGTCTATTAATATTCTACATAACACCTTTCCTACTTTGCTAAGGAGACCTATTCCTCTGTAGTTCCACACAAGTTCCCTTTCTCTTTTATCTTTATACAAGGGAGCTATTATACCTGACTGCCAATCATATGGTCACTCTCCCTCCATCCCATGCTCGTCTGCACATCTTCCAGATCCACTAAATCAATATTTCTCCTCGATACCTTTGCATCTCCCCAGAGTCCCCACACACTCCATCTATGCATGGTGATTTTCCAACTTAACCTTCTTACAATGGTTGAACATTGTTTTCCATTACATTCATTGTAACGGCTCAGACGTGGTTGCCTTTCTGCAGTTGGATTATAATACAATAAAGTCCCGTCACAATACTGCACCATCATGTCATCACTTTGACTGATGTTGGCATAGTGCTAACTGTGCTTTAGTAAGACTCAACTAAGTCTAACTGCAGTATCTGCAAACCACACCAGCCTCAACAGTGCTACAACAAGACAGTACCATACCAGGACTGTACTGTACATTCGGCAACTTGGCCACCCCTTCGGGGATCACGGCGTTAGGCAATAGATAGATAGATAGATAAATAGACTCTTAGAAAATAAAAAACCTGCCACAACACTGTGGCTGACTCTGGCGTGGCGCCAAATAGCACACAGGTAAAACTAGTAAAGTTCTCTGTGGCACCTATCCGCGCCCCAACAGCCTCGGTAGTGCCAATGGCAAGGCTACATTGTATAGTAATGGCTGTTGTTCCACAAGTCTACCGCCATCCACCATATTAGTCGCCTTGTACGACACCCAGTAGGATGCGTGGGGCATATTATTTTCTTCCTCCACCAAAAGATGAAGGCCCCCTTACCCCCTGGGGGTTCGCTGAAATGTTCCCTCCACCTCTCTGCTCTCTCTCTCTCTTTCCTACCATCATTACTCTATTATTATCCTTCCCACCACTACTACCTCATTTTCCACCTTCAAGTAGAGTGGGATGGTATGGACATGTGAAGAGAATGGATGAACAAAATTGGGTGAAAAAATGCAGGTCTGTGATTGTGGAGGGAGCTGCACCAAGGGGTGGACCGAGGAAGACCTGGGATCGGACTATTCGCGCCGATCTCAAATCCAAGAACTTGACAAGTGAAGCAGCCCTTAACAGGGTTGCCTGGAATGCCGCCGTTAGGACAAGAGACTGAAACTGCACTTATGTGTGGAACACTCAGTCTTAAAATTTGATGTATGTACAGTAAACTTCCGTTAATCCGAAGGGCAGCGGACCGGCTCTCGTTCGGATTAGTGGATTTTTCGGATTATCGGACTTTACCCCTATGAACCTGTGTATGACGAAAACATTGAGGCATTAGGCCACTCAAATGACACATAATGGAGCACACACATATCATATGTTCATGAATTCACTTTAAAAGTTTACCATTGTCATTGTAGCCTATTATCTACTTCAAAACATTCAGATTAATGGTCAAAGGAATCTGCTGATATAAACGTCTTCTTCTTCTTCCGTCTACTAGCGAGTTTGTCTTGCTCTTGAAGATCAGATGTGGTTCGGGAAGTAATGCCTTAACAACGGCACTTCCCTGAGAGGTTCTTGTAATTTTCCTTTTGTGATTTTCCTTTTGTGACGTGCTCTGTTATATTATATTGTATTGAAAGCACCCTTGTCTTGTTGTCTTGAAAGCACCCTTGGGATGCTCCGATCACTGAACTATAAATAGTAGCGTATCGGAACATCCAAAGGTGCGTTTTCAAGCTCAAGACTAATACGTCCAAAGGTGCGTTTTCAAGCTCAAGACTGAATGCGCTTGCAGAAAATGCGGTGCAAGCCAGTAGCGCATCGGAGCGTCCCAAGGATGCGTTCAAGAGCAAAACAAACTCTCTAGCAGACGATGTGGAAGAAGAAGAAGACGAAGGTGTTTACGATTATATCAGTAGCTTCCTTTGACCATTAATCTGAATGTTTTGAAGTAGATAATAGGCTACAATGACAATGGTAAACTTTTAAAGTGAATTCATGAACATATGATATGTGTGTGCTCCATTATGTGTCATTTGAGTGGCCTAATGCCTCAAAAAGGGGACTTTGGGACTTCTTGAAAGGTGCGTTTTCAAGCTCAAGACTGAATGCGCTTGCAGAAAATGCGGTGCAAGCCAGTAGCGCATCGGAGCGTCCCAAGGATGCGTTCAAGAGCAAAACAAACTCTCTAGCAGACAATGTGGAAGAAGAAGAAGACGAAGGTGTTTACGATTATATCAGTAGCTTCCTTTGACCATTAATCTGAATGTTTTGAAGTAGATAATAGGCTACAATGACAATGGTAAACTTTTAAAGTGAATTCATGAACATATGATATGTGTGTGCTCCATTATGTGTCATTTGAGTGGCCTAATGCCTCAAAAAGGGGACTTTGGGACTTCTTGAAATTCGGACCATCGGGTGAATTCGGATTTGGCCTCAAATTGAAAAATTCGGACTATTGGGAGATTCGAATCATCGGTCGTCGGATTAACGGACTTTTACTGTATGTATGTTTCTTCACCTCCTTCTAAAACAGTTTCCTACCCACCAACATATCAAACTAGTTATTCACACAACACAATACCAGACATTTACCTAGGAGTTTCAGTCTCTTGTCCTAATGGCGGCATTCCAGGCACCCTGTTAACCTAACAAGTGCGCATGGGGGTAATTGGAAACGTCCCCCTGTGCTGACGTATTTGAGGTGTTTCCGTCACTAAAATATTCATTGTACCATTAATAGCATTAATACTTATCCATATGCGCTTATTATGGGTTGATTATAAAGGTATTAACCTGAAACAACAATAAAACGAGTGAAAACAGCGTTTGGATGGTCAAAATCGGAGATATAGCCCGCGAGTTGTATAATGCATGGGTGAGGCAAGCTGCTTTCCCGCCAATTTCCCCCAAGGCCACTGAGACACAGTCGATCGATACTCTCTCTCTCTCTCTTGCACTCGCTTGCCATCAGTGATGACAACACCCTGCTTGCAACTCGCTAATGTTAGCACGAAAATATACCTCAGAATAAGGGAATAACAGGGAAAATAGGTGATAACTGAAGGAGAGGAGGAAAGTGGGGAAGGAGGGGAGGTAGAGGACTGAGATTTTGCATGGCCCAGGGGCCAAAAAAAAATAAAAAAATAAAAAAATAAAAATAAACAAAATATTTTTTTTTCGATGTCAAAAGTTGATTTTTTTTTTTCACTCACTCTTAAGAGTCTCCCAGCAGTCCGCCAGGGGAACTCTTAAGAGTCTCCCAGCAGTTCCCGGGTTAAGGGCTGCTTCACTTGTCAAGTTTTTGGATCTTAGATCGGCACGTATAGTCCGATCCCAGGTCTTCCTCGGTCCACCCCTTGGTGCAGCTCCCTCCACAATCACAGACCTGCATTTTTTCACCCAATTTTGTTCATCCATTCTCTCCACATGTCCATACCATCCCAGTCTACTTGTACGCATCACTTCGCTAATACTCTTTATACCTAAACGTCTCCTCATCTCAACATTTGTTATTCTATCCTGCAGCCTGGCCCCACACATCCATCTCACCATTCTCATCTCATTACGTTCCATTCTGTTGACATCCTCTACTTTAACGGCTCATGTTTCTGAGGCATACGTCATTACACTTCTAACAACGACATCCATCAACATACCCATATTCCTCACCAAGCCCTCTATAACCCATCATCTCCAAACATCACCTTTTGCTCCCCAGAACTCGTCCCCACAACATCCTGGAGGGTGGTCAGAACCTTAGGCTCTGACCACCTCCCGATCATTATCACCACCAAAACCAGACTCACCCCAGCTAGCCACAAACACACATACACCAATTATAAAAGAGCTAACTGGGAAGCATTCACAAATGAGACAGAACAACACTTCACAACTCTAAACAGTACACCCATCACTAACATCAACAATGCTGTACACATACTCAATAAAACTATCCAAAACGCTGACAAGAAACACATTCCAGGAGGTAACAGGAAAAGACACAACCCCAACTTCACACCAGAAATTCAAAACCTCATCAGACAATGCGACATACTGAAACACTCCCCAGCACCCCACACACAAGACATCACACAACAAATTCAAGCACTCAACACCCAAACTAACAACAAAATACAAGAACAACAAAAACTAAATTGGAATAACTTCCTACAAACACTTGATCACAAAACAAACCCCAAAAAACTCAACAGCATCACACTTTCCAACAGCAACACAACACAATCACATGCTGCAATCACAACAACAGACTCTACTCCTTCATGTAAACAACAAGCAAACACTCTCATCTATCACTTTTCACATGTCAGCCACCTAAAACCTCACAAAGACGACCGACGTGTCATCCGACGTAAGAGACAATTCCCCACAGACCCTGACTATACACCCTTCACCAATCACCAGACAAAGCATATCATCAACAATCTCAAGCACTCACCCGCCTGCGGCCTAGACAACATAAGCAACATACACCTCAGACACCTGGGACCACAAGGCATACAAGCACTCACTAACATATCAAACTACAGCTATTGGTGATGGGCTGGTCTATCAGAATGAGAACTGAGCAATCTCTGCCATACCCATAGCTTACTCTGACTGTTCCTTTTACTTATATATTTTCTAGATCTCAAGTGACGGCGTCTCTTCCGTGGATTGACCTCCCAATCTACCAAGATTGGAAGCCAAAGCGTCACATTTTTCCTTTGCCCCTCAACTTTCTCTTCATAATTGCTGAGGGGCACAGGGCCCTGGGTGGGGCTTTGGTTTCCCGGGCGTTTCCGCACCCTCCTCAGCTCCCCGCCATGGAGTGGCTTCGGTCACCCAGGCTTAATTGTGGTCGGCAGGGAGGGTTCTGTTGGGGCGCTCGGTTATGGCCTTGGCCTTGCTCGGGGCCTTGGGGCTGTTCGGCCAGGCAGCTTGGGGAACAACAACAACAACAACAACTACAGCTATTCACACAACACAATACCAGACATTTGGAAGCATGGTATCATCATCACATTCCCCAAACCCAACAAAGACCCCACGCTACCCTCCTCGCACTGCCCCATCACACTTCTTTGCTCCCCCTCCAAAGTCATGGAACGCCTAGTATTACAACTAATTACACCTGACCTACCCCTTGCTCCAACACAACATGGCTTTAGGCCACTGCACTCCACAAACACTCTTCCTACAGACCTTACACAAAGAGCTTTCGACGGTATCAACTCAGCTAGACCACCACACAGATCACTATTAGCCACACTCGACATTAGTAAAGCCTTCGATGCCATCCCCCGCCACAACCTAACAAACAAAATCTACAACACAAACATGCACAACAACACAAAAAGGTGGCTGGCCAACTTCCTAGCAGGCAGATGTGCACACGTATCTATTGCCGGTCAGTCATCTAAAATCAGAAACTTTCCAAACGGAGTCCCACAAGGATCCGTCCTATCGCCCGCACTCTTCAATCTGTACATGCACAATATAACTACACCCAATACGCCCCAAATAAACTTAGCCTCCTATGCAGATGACATAACACTCACATGCACACACCATGACTCAAAAAGAGCAACAGATCTCCTTCAACCCTATCTCAACACACTACATGGTTGGTGCACTACAAACAAACTTAATCTAGCCCCAGCCAAATCCACCGCAACCCTGCTCACAAGTTGGACAGAACACGAATACATCCCTCAACTCACCATAAACAACACACCCCTAACACATACACACACACCCAAAATCCTAGGAGTAACATATGATACTCATATGACATTCAAACAGCACACCACAAACATTAAAAAGAAACTGACACCCAGACTTAACGCCCTCAGGTCACTTGCTCACACAAAATTTGGACACAACAAAGAAACTACCACCACAGTATATAAACAATACATAAGATCAGTGATGGAATACGCAAGCCCAGCCTGGGCTTCTAACCTAGCTGAAACACATCATAAGACCTTACAGACTATTCAAAACAAAGCCCTGAAGATCATTACAGGCTGCATAGCTACTTCACCCACAGATCACCTACATCAAGAAACCAAAATCCTCAAAGTCAAAGACCATCTGGACATGAGAGGCACTCAATTCCTGGCAGCAGCCTCCACGAACCAAGACCACCCACTAAACTACATGGCAACACACCCACAGACACCAAGAAATATCAAAACAACACCCAGCACACGGTATCACACACAATTATTGTCCTCTCTCCCTCCCTGCCCACCCCGAACCAACTTCCAGAAGCACATCCATACTCATATCTCTCACTGATCCATCCACTCACTCACAGACAACACGCAGCTGCATGCACGACCTCCCGAAATCCATCCTTCCGAATCCTCCCTTCCTCACGAGGACAGAGTCCACCTGACCAGGCTGAGATGCGGACACCATCCAGCTCTCCTGAGCTATCAGAAGAGACTGGATGACTCCGTTGTCGACGCCTGCCCGGGATGTAACACAGCACCCCATACCATTAAACACATCATAGAAGACTGCATTTCACACAACCACTTACGCCAACAACACAATCTACACTCAATGAGAGCTCTGTGGGAAAGCCCGATCATGGCCATGGCCTTTCTCAGGGACTCGGGGCTGTTCGGCCAGGCAGCTTAGGGAACAACAACAACAACAACAACACTTCTAACACTTCTAACAAGTCCTGATGTGGCGGCGTCTACGCCGTGGGGCCACCTCCCGAGGCTGCCAACCGCGGATGGCTGCCGACCCTCCACGGCCGAAGACAAAATCAACGACCAGTGGAGGAAAACCGGATGCTGGCCGCGGGGAGCAGTTTCGGGAGCCAAACCGTCACAACCATCCCCTGCCCCCTCCCTGGGGGCACGGGTCCTTGGAGCGGCTTCGGTCGCGCCGGAAATTTCCACACCTCTCACACCACACACACACATCACACAGTTTTTCCTACACCGAGAAATGACTCTCCGGCTGTCATTTCTCGAAGATTTCTTCTAGCCGGAGACATTGAGAGCAACCCAGGACCCACGTACACATACATATGTCCAACTTGTTCAAAACCCATCACTTCGAGTCGCCATACTAAGGGTTCAGTTCTCTGCAATTCATGCGGGAACTGGACCCACTTCACCTGCACAACACTTGCCTCCAAGAAACACTACACAAACACCGTGTCATCCGACGTAAGAGACAATTCCCCCCAGACCCTGACTATACACCCTTCACCAATCACCAGACAAAGCATATCATCAACAATCTCAAGCACTCACCCGCCTGTGGCCTAGACAACATAAGCAACATACACCTCAGACACCTGGGACCACAAGGCATACAAGCACTCACTAACATATCAAACTACAGCTATTCACACAACACAATACCAGACATTTGGAAGCATGGTATCATCATCACATTCCCCAAACCCAACAAAGACCCCACGCTACCCTCCTCGCACCGCCCCATCACACTCCTCTGCTCCCCCTCCAAAGTCATGGAACGCCTAGTATTACAACTAATTACACCTGACCTACCCCTAGCTCCAACACAACATGGCTTTAGGCCATTGCACTCCACAAACACTCTTCTCACAGACCTTACACAAAGAGCTTTCGACGGCATCAACTCAGCTAGACCACCACACAGATCACTATTAGCCACACTCGACATTAGTAAAGCCTTCGATGCCATCCCCCGCCACAACCTAACAAACAAAATCTACAACACAAACATGCACAACAACACAAAAAGGTGGCTGGCCAACTTCCTAGCAGGCAGATGTGCACACGTATCTTTTGCCGGTCAGTCATCTAAAATCAGAAACTTTCCAAACGGAGTCCCACAAGGATCCGTCCTATCGCCCGCACTCTTCAATCTGTACATGCACGATATAACTACACCCAATACGCCCCAAATAAACTTAGCCTCCTATGCAGATGACATAACACTCACATGCACACACCATGACCCAAAAAGAGCAACAGATCTCCTTCAACCCTATCTCAACACACTACATGGCTGGTGCACTACAAACAGACTTAACCTAGCCCCAGCCAAATCCACCGCAACCCTGCTCATAAGTTGGACAGAACACGAATACATCCCTCAACTCACCATAAACAACACACCCCTAACACATACACACACACCCAAAATCCTAGGAGTAACATATGATACTCATATGACATTCAAACAGCACACCACAAACATTAAAAAGAAACTGACACCCAGACTTAACGCCCTCAGGTCACTTGCTCACACAAAATTTGGACACAACAAAGAAACTACCACCACAGTATATAAACAATACATAAGATCAGTGATGGAATACGCAAGCCCAGCCTGGGCTTCTAACCTAGCTGAAACACATCATAAGACCTTACAGACTATTCAAAACAAAGCCCTGAAGATCATTACAGGCTGCACAGCTACTGCACCCACAGATCACCTACATCAAGAAACCAAAATCCTCAAAGTCAAAGACCATCTGGACATGAGAGGCACTCAATTCCTGGCAGCAGCCTCCACGAACCAAGACCACCCACTAAACTACATGGCAACACACCCACAGACACCAAGAAATATCAAAACAACACCCAGTACACGGTATCACACACAATTATTGTCCTCTCTCCCTCCCTGCCCACCCCGAACCAACTTCCAGAAGTACATCCATACCCATATCTCTCACCGATCCATCCACTCACTCACAGACTGCTCACAGACGCAGCTGCATGCACGACCTCCCGAAATCCATCCTTCCGAATCCTCCCTTCCTCGCGAGGACAGAGTCCACCTGGCCAGGCTGAGATGCGGACACCATCCAGCTCTCCTGAGCTATCAGAAGAGACTGGATGACTCCGTTGTCGACGCCTGCCCGGGATGTAACACAGCACCCCATACCATTAAACACATCATAGAAGACTGCATTTCACACAACCACTTACGCCAACAACACAGTCTACACTCAATGAGAGCTCTGTGGGAAAGCCCGATCGTGGCCATGGCCTTCCTCAGAGACTCGTGGCTGTTCGGCCAGGCAGCTTAGGGAACAACAACAACAACAACACTTCTAACACATGAGGCATACACCTTTCCCTTCAGGGGGAGAGGCATTCTTTTCATGGTCAGAATTGGCAGCAGTTCTCTGAACTTCCCCCAGCCACATCTAATTCTAGCGACAGTGGCAGCCTCGGCCCCACCACCGGCAGAGATGGTATCTCCTAGGTATCAAAACTTGTCCACCAGCTCCAATGACTCATTTCCAAAATTCACAGCCACAGGATCCTCACTTAACACAAGCTCGCCTTTGCACACTACGCACTCAAATTTCTCTATTTCTGACTTATCCTTCGACAGGGGTCCCTTTATTCTACTACAGCACTTACTCCCATGGTGCACCCAGCGTAGACAGATGCTACATTGAATCGTGTTTACGCCCACACACTTCCCACACACTGCACATGGGTATGCACCGTTTTTTTCCACATTGCCTCGTCTCAATCTACAATGCATAACCTTGGTTTTGTTAATATTGACTCTTAAACCCTTGCTCGCCATGCCCTCTCTCCATCTTCTGAATTTGGCCTCAGCATCTTGCCTATTGTCAGCTATAAGGACTAAATCGTCTGCATAAAACAGTTTCAACGGGAGTCCACCTCTAAATACTCTAGACAGTGCTGCCAGGACCATAATAAAGAGGAGGGGGCTTAACACTAAACCCTGATGGACTCCAACACGGACTGCGAACTCATCACCCAGTACACCCTTCACCCTCACCGCATTTCGCGAATCCTCATACATCTTCATTATCACACGCACCAGCCACTCTTCCGCGCTCTTCAATCTGTAAATGCATGATATAACTACACCCCACACACTCCATATAAACATAGCCTCCTATGCAGACGACATAACACTCACATGCACACACCAAAAACCCAGACAGAGCAACACTTCTCCTTCAGTCCTATCTCAACACACTACATGACTGTTGCACTACAGACAGACTCAAGTTGGTCCCAGCCAAATCCACCGCAACCCTCCTCACAAGCTGGAAAGCCGAACACAAATACACCCCGCAACTCACTATAAACAACACACCCCTAACACACACACACTCACCCAAAATCCTAAGAGTAACATATGATACTTTAATGACATTCAAACAACATACTGTACCACAAACATATAAAATAAACTGATACCCAGACCTAACACCCTCAGGTCACTTGCCCACACAAAATTTGGACACAACAAATAAACCAACACCACAGTTTACAAACAATACATAAGATCAGGAATACCAGGCAGCTAAACGAACTGCCAATAGAGTTATTTACAATGCTAAAAAAGGCATTAAGGACCTGGTCCTCGAATAAGTGTGTAACACTGATAATCCCAATGGGATCTTCAACCTAGCTAGGCGAGTTAAAAATTACAGTAGGGATATTATAGGTGAACAATGTGTTAGAAACAATAATAGGAAGATTGTGTATGCAGAGAAGAATGGAAGGCACACTATGAACGATTGCTAAATGTAGAGTTTGATTGGGATAAGGAACAGCTTAGTATCGAAAAAACAAAATCTGGACCCCTTCCTTTGATAGCACCAGCTGTAGTGAGCGACGCAATCAATAAAATGAAGGACGGTAAAGCTCCAGGGTGCTCTGACATTGTCGCTGAGATGATAAAAGCCTCAGGGGAGACTGGTGTCAACTTAGTCACTGAGTTGATAAACACCATTATTAAAGATGAGAAAATCCCCGAGGATTGGCACAAAAGTGTAATAGTAAATATATACAAAGGAAAAGGGGATGTGCTAGATAGAGGTAATTATAGGGGCCTGGAAATGCTTGACCAAATCATGAAGGTCTGTGAGAGAGTCTTTGAGGGTTTTATCAGGCAAAGCATCTCTATTGATGATATGCAGTTTGGTTTTATGCCAGGACGTGGTACAACCGATGCTATCTTCATAGTCAGGCAGATACAGGAAAGATACTTACTAAAAGGCAGGGATCTTTACATTGTGTTTGTGCCTTTGACAGGGTGCCTAGAGATGTTGTGCAGTGGGCTATGAGGAAACTTGGTGTGGAAGAGTGGCTGGTGCGTGTGATAATGAAGATGTATGAGGATTCACGAACTGTGGTGAGGGTGAAAGGTGTAATGAGTGAGGAGTTCACAGTCCGTGTTGGAGTTCATCAGGGTTCAGTGTTAAGCCCCCTCCTCTTTATTATGGTCCTGGAGGCACTGTCTAGAGTTCTTAGATCCGGACTCCCGAGGGAACTGTTTTATGCAGACGATATAGTCCTAATAGCTGACAATGTGCAAGATGCTGAGGCCAAATTCAGAAGATGGAGAGAGAGCATGGCGAGCAAGGGTTTAAGAGTCAATATTAACAAAACCAAGGTTATGCATTGTAGATTGAGACGAGGCAATGTGGAAAAGAGCGGTGCATACCCATGTGCACTGTGTGGAAAGGGTGTGGGCGCTAACTCGATTCGATGTAGCATCTGTCGATGTTTGGGTGCACCATGGGAGTAAGCCCTGTAGTAGAATAAAAGGACCCCTGCCGAAGGATAAGTCAGAAATAGAGAAATTTGAGTGCGTAGTATGTAAAGGCGAGCTTGTGTTAAAGGTGAATTACACAAAGATGATAAAAAAGTGAGATAAGTTATCTAGCAGAACGTTAAATGCTCTAATATTACACCATTATCGGGAATATCCTTAAATTTGCCCCTAACATATAAAATAAATAGGGTCAAGTAAAAGGTAAATTTCTGTTGCCTGACAACTATCGGGATTTATGGCGTCATCATCGGATTTATGACACAATACTGGAAGGCGGGAAATTTGCAAGACAGTCAACTATCAGACGTCGCCAGATATTAAACTGTTTAATATTTGTTTTCTTTACTGGCGTAAATTTACTTTATTATACACAAACCTGAGCATCCTTAATATGTTTTGATGCATACAAAATATACATCTTACGAGGTATGCCGCTTATGTAATTCACCTTTAAATGATGATCCTGTGGCTGTGAATTTTGGAAATGAGTCATTGGAGCTGGTGGACAAGGTTTGTTACCTAGGAGATACCATCTCTGCCGGTGGTGGGGCTGAGGCTGCCACTGTCGCTAGAATTATATGTGGCTGGGGGAAGTTCAGAGAACTGCTGCCAATTCTGACCATGAAAAGAATGCCTCTCCCCCTGAAGGGAAAGGTGTATGCCTCATGTGTTAGAAGTGCAATGACGTACGTCTCAGAAACATGGGCCGTTAAAGTAGAGGATCAACAGAATGGAACGTAATGAGATGAGAATGGCGAGATGGATGTGTGGGGCCAGGCTGCAGAATAGAATAACAAATGATGAGCTAAGGAGACGTTTAGGTATAAAGAGTATTAGTGAGGAGATGCGTACAAGTAGACTGGGATGGTATGGACAAGTGGAGCGAATGTATGAACAAAATTGGGTGAAAAGATGCAGGTCTATGATTGTGGAGGGAGCTGCACCAAGGGGTGGACCAAGGAAGACCTGGGATCGGACTATATGTGCCTATCTCAAATCCAAAAACTTGACAAGTGAAGCAGCCCTCAACAGGGTTGCCTGGAACGCCGCCATTAGGACAAGAGACTGAAACTGCACGTATGTGTGGAGCACTCAGTCTTAAAATTTTATGTATGTATATGTATGTAGTGATGGCATATGCAAGCCCTGCCTGGGTTTCTAACCTAGCTGAAAAACATCAGAAGACCTTGCAGATTATACAAAATAAAGCCCTAAAAATCATCACAGGCTGCATAGCTACTACACCTACAGATCACCTACATCAAGAAACCAAAGTCCTCAAAGTCAAAGACCATCTGGACATGAGAGGCACTCAAATCCTGGCTGCAGTCTCCACAAACCAACACCACCCACTACACTACATGGCAACACACCCACAGACACCAAGAAATATCAAAACAACACTCAGCACACGATATTACACACAAATACTGTCTTCTCTCCCTCTCTGCCCACCCCAAACTAGCTTCCAGAAGCACATCCATACTCATATCTCTCGCCGTTCCATCCAATCACTCATAGACAACACACAGCTGCAGGCACGACCTCCCAAAATCCATCCTTCTGAATCCTCCCTTCCTCGCGAGGACAGAGTCCACCCGGCCAGGCTGAGATGTGGGCACCATCCAGCTTTTCTGAGCTATCGACAGACAGACGGAAGACAGACATTTCGGCTGCCAGGGCACCAGTATATGAGGGGGGGGGGGGGGGAACCACTCTACAGTACTTACACAGAGTTGAATAATTATTATTATTATTATTTTTTTTTTTCAAAAGTCTATGGTACTGTGATTATGATACTGATGAAGTATTGGGGAGATTGTAGACACCAATCGACCAGGGAAGGCCTCATAGGCATGTGATAAGGAGTTGCTGGAACTCCTGTTTCATTTGTCTGGCTTCCCTCACTATTTCTGTTTGTGTCTAACCTACACAGAGAGTAATCCAGCTAGCTCTCACAAACACTTCCTATCCATTTTACTACACTAAAGAAGCACATCACTCTTCTTTCCAATACTGTACACCAAATAACAAATGTTTAATTTGGCTCTCTCACTCTTTCAACTTTGAGGGAGACACTTGCTACAGACAGTTTTGGTCTCTTTCATACACATAGACAAAAATTACTAGCCTACTGAGCCAGAGCCCTCTTAAGACTTGTGCACTGAGTAAAGATGGTAGGCCTAATGAAATAGTGTGAGTGGAATGATGATAACAATGTTCAATTCTTGTAAAAAAGGTGGATTGCTTTCAAAAGGTGACAGAATAGTGCAAAATTGAAGTGGAGTAAATTTTGCACCATTATGTGTATGTCATGTAGGGAAAAACCCTGGAAATATAGTTGCTGTTCAGTACCGTACTGTACACCGGGCACTCGCAAAGAATGTGGCCGGCATTAATGAACATCTGGGAGCTGTTGACAATATGGAGGCTGATCCCAGGGAATAGATCTCAAGTATCTGTGTGTATATTGTGTGTACAGTATAGCAGTTGGAATATCCTTCCACTTTCCATGCCAAGTCACAAGGAAATGAGACTGAATGTCAAGGAAAACATCTGATGGATATAACAGGATCATGGAAGGAGTGCCAAAATAGGTTTGCTAAGCTTAGCAAGAGAATCTATACTTTCATTTCCTCGAAGACCCTCACGAGCAGGGAGCTAGCATAATATGATTCGGCATCCCACTTCTTGCAATTCATTGAGCAAGCGAACAATATGACAAACCAATGGCTCACAAGGAATATGATACTGTGAACTTTACTGCAAATGAAGCCTATAAATATTATGATCTTTGAATACCTACAGTATAGAGTGAGTACAGTACTATTGAATCCGCTGATGTTCAGAACTTGTGTTTATGACAATACAAAACATCAACTTCTATCATTACTACTATTATAATTACCTCATGTTTCTGCTGGTACTCAGACATGTCTATTCGGATAAAGGAGTCTCGCTTGCCCTTGTGGATATACTCAGCTATTTGCTTCGCCAGTTCTGTTTTGCCGATGCCAGAGGACCCAAGGAAAAGGAAGACTAAAGGGTGCTCTTCATCATACCAGCCATTCTCCTTACGCCTAATAGCCCCGCACACAGTTGTAATGGCTCCTTCTTGGCCTATTATACGCTGCTTTATTCTCTGTTCCAGTGGGAATTTTCTCCTTTCTTCCATCTGCTGTTGTTTCTCCTCCCCTTGGTACTTCTCAGAGTATTTCTGCATCATGGACTTCATCCCAATGTCCCGGGCATAATCTTCCGGCATGAAGCGGTACTCATTGGTGGTGAGAGGATTGGCCCCAGCATTGAGGAGGTGGTGGATGCCCTCGTGATCATTGGAGAGGACAGCATAGTGGAGCGCAGTGCAGCCACGGTACATCTGGTCGTGACGTAACAGTGTGGTGAACTCTGCTTCCCGGATAACTTCTACACTCATGGGAGACGTACGGTTCTCCCGCGCCACCTGTAACATCATGCATGTGTACAGTCAACAATATTTATGTCTGGTCTATCTCCTCAAAGACTTCAGATATGGTTCAGAATGAAATGTTAACAAATCTCATGGTTCATGGAGACTGAGAATTTATAATAATAGTCAGGTCTTTTATTAATCGCAATTTCTCTCCTTCGAGATTTAATAGCGCTGTAAAACCTAAAAAGACCATTACCCCATCCCCTTGCTCAAGTGCGACAGTAACTAACCAGGGTTATTGGAAAATCCTTCACGCCTGACCGAACGCCCAAATAGCCTACTGGGTAGGAAGTCAAGACACTATAATTAGCTTACAAAAGTCAATAGTAAATCTTTATATCAGTATGTTGTCAGTGTTATATAGTTCATACTGTATACATACCGTCAACTCGGGCGAATTCGAACGTGGGGCGAATTTGGACGTGGGGCGAATTCGGACCTTACGTCAATTAAAAGTTAATTAAATTGATAAATAGATAACGAATAAACACAATAGAAATCTGTTTTCACTCAATTGTTTGAAATGCTTTTATCTAACTTTCTTGCTTAAATAGTTTTAATGTATAATGCGATATGTACCGATTACAAATTAAAAACCGAAAAACAAATAATCAATAATCGTAACATCGGCAAACTTTCTTGGGCCTACGTGTTGATGAGTAGATGCAGGAAAGTCTACAGTGCCAAGATGTACTTTCTTAATTAGTGTGAAAGTACAAATTAATTGATTGGCATTATCTTGTATATTATTACCGTAATTGGGTATTAACCCAGGAGCTGCGGGAAGACTCTTAACCTAAGAAGTGCGCATGGGGGGTATGAGACACCACACTCCTGTGCTGACGTATTTGAGCTGTTCCCATCACTAACATCGTTATTTTACCATAAATAGCATTAATACTTATCCATATGTGCCTATTATAGGTTGATTATAAAGGTATTAACCTGTTACATCAATAAAACAAGTGGAAACAGCGTTTGGATGGTCAAAATCGGCGATACAGGCCAGGAGTTACATAATGTATGGCTGAGGCAACCTCCCTGCCCTACTCTCCTCCCCTTGTCTGGAGAGACACTGTTACGCAATAGTCTCTCTCTCGCTCTTTCCCACGCTTGGTAACAGTGATGACAACGCCCTGCTACCAACTCGCTAATGTTAGCACGAAAATATACCACAGAATAAGGGAATAACAGGGAAAATAGGTGATAACTGAAGGAGGGGAGGAAAGTGGGGAAGGAGGGGAGGTGGAGGAGTGATATTTGGCATGGCCCAGGGGCAAAAAATTTTTTTTTTTTTTTTTTTTTGGGGTGTTTTAAATGGATTTTTGTTTTCTCTTACTCTTAAGAGTCTTCCCGCAGTCCGCCGGGGGAACTCTTAAGAGTCTCCCCGCAGTTCCCGGGTTAAGAGTTTCCCCGGGCGACTGCGGGAAGACTCTTTAAGATCCTGGGCCTAAAAAAATCCATTTAAAACACCCCAAAAAAACTTGAACCTTTTATTTATTTATTTTTATTTTTTTTGCCCCTGGGCCATGCCAAATATCACTCCTCCACATCCCCTCCTTCCCCGCCCCCCTCCTTCAATTATCACCTATTTTCCCTGTTATTCCCTTATTCTGTGGTATATTTTCTTGGTTTGCTTGGGAAACAGATTAACTTGCTCATGTAGTGATGTACACCCTATGTGGTGGATTGTGTTCTTTTATTTAATAATTTTCATTTTAGTAAGCGTTGTTTCCACATAGCGATTTTGATAATTTAATTTGACTTTATATTGTCCTTGTCCCAATTTTGGTTTGTTTAGTTTGCAAGTTTTACATTTTAATTCCCTTATTCTGTGGTCTATTTTCGTGCTAACATTAGCGAGTTGCTATCAGGGCGTTGTTATCAGTGTTACCAAGCGTGGGAATTAGGGGAGAAGTCAGGAAGAGAATTGAGAGGTACCTCCAGTGTCTCTCAAAGCTTCGTGAGTGGAAGGTTGGCTCACACTCACTCACACACACTCTCGCTTTCATTTCGCGATTTTGACCAGCCAAACACTGTTTCCACTTGTTTTATTGTTGTAACTGGTTAATATCTTCATATTAATGCTAAAATAGGCACATATGAATAGGGTACGAGTACCAATGCAGACGCAAAAATGGGCACTATTTTTGAAAATTGGGGGTAGGAGGGATAAATAGCAAAAAGGCTATATTTTTAAAGCAAATCAAAAAAAATCTTGTATCTCTTATTCTTTAAGAGAGAGAAGACAAATAAGATATGCGTCTCCATTTTTTCACAAAACCATAAGGAGACGCAGGTATGTTTAAAACACAAAAACGCACATAAAATGATATAAGTACTTACCTCATGGGTACCAGAAAGAAAGCATGGTACTTTTGGTTGTAAGTTGACAATGCTAAAGCAATAAAACGGACTGACATAGGCCTTATAATATATATTATTAGAGAGACATAAAATATTACTAAACATACTAATTGCTCATTGTAGGCCAATAACAAAACAGTTTAGAGGATGCAGGGAAGTTATATATGTAACATTCATGCTAATACGAGGTTTAAATCAAGCACCAGTCGCCATCCCCCAATATTTGGGGAAAATAGGGATAGGAAATGGGCGGAGGGCCTGGAAATATAGTCTATTTTTTCATCACTAGGCTGACAGGGCCCACACAAACATTTGACTGCTGGCAAGAACATGCCTAATGTGATTTTGAATTGCTGAGGGGGTAAAAGGGGTGCGTCTCCTTAGGGCCAGCAAAAAATTCTGGAGGTCCAATAGAGACGCCTTTTTCAAACTGTTGCCATACCTCACTGGTAGAAAGCCATTCTCCCCACTATGTATCGTGTAATTAGGGTCGAGTTTCCTTCACCCAGGATAAAAGAAAAGGTTATTATGTTTAATAATGTTAACAAAATAAACACACATTTACAAGGACCTAAGGAGACGCAACCCGGCTACCCTAAGCAGACTTGTGCGTCTCTATAAATGCGTCTCTATAGGGCCCAGGGTTCTAGTTAAGGCAGCTTCGTCAATGGTGAAGGAAACTCAACCTTATTTATACCAGACATAGAGGAGAGTATGCTATGTTACCAGTGTGGTGTACGACCTTCTGGCATCAATTTGAAAAAATGCGTCTCCATTGGATTTTACTATTTTTGCTGGACCTATGGGGACGCACCCTCACCCCCCTTCAGCTGTGCAAGTAAAAGCCTTTTGATCATGCAGTGTTATACTTCAACTCATGCACTATCAACCTGCAGTAATAGAAACGAGATTCAAATTAGGGAACTGTAAGAAATTTAGCTTTTAAAAAAAAGAAATCCTTAGGTTTTCGTAAGAAATTTGCGAAAACATTATTTTTTTTAGTTCATCTCATCTCACACAATAACATATGAAAATAATAAGCTGGTTCTATGTGAGCATATTAGGTGATAGTTAAAGAATATTTTGGCCCACCATTCATGCATCTATCTACTCATCCTATGCCTGTGCAAGTTTTTTGTTTCAAGTGCGTCACCTTTGGGCAATGCGTCTCCATTGGTACTCGTACCCTAAGTACATGTATTAACGATATTTATGGTAAAATAACAATGTTAGTGATGGGAACAGCTCAAATACGTGCGAACAGGCGTGTGGTGTCTCATACCCCCCATGCGCAGCCGAGAGGTTATATAATACATTTTTAAATTTCCGTGAAAATGGGGCGAATTCGGACTGGATGAAAATTAATTAAATAAATAATATTCTTTAATCTAACTTTAACTATAACCTGTCAGATTCGGATATTGAGAGTAATTTGGGTTTATAGTTGTCATTACACGTGGTATTTCTGAGTTATGTCACAGAAAATCCTTATTTTTACATTATTAGGGTCATACTGCTACGCAGAGTATGGTAAATAAATAAAGATTTGTCCGAAATTGCACTAAAAGTGTCGTATCTTACGATATGGTTTTTATGGTCTTTACGTTTTCAGGTACTGTAGTATGATAAGACCCTTTTAAGATGTTCAAAGATGTCCGAATTGACCCCTGAAAGGTCCGAATCTATACTGGGATCACTGGTTAGTCCTATGAATGTATTTTAAATCCATGTCCGAATTCAGGCCAAGTGTCCGAAATCGCCCCAAATCGTGTCCGAATTCGGACACCTTTATTATATTTATAATAAATATATGCAATGCATTTTAATTGTTTTAATGCTATGATTGTATACCCCAATGTACCAGCTACACATACAATGCTTAAGATCTTACATTGAGATAAAAACAAGACTACATGCTACGGAAATACGCAAAAATCGTCCGAATTCGCCCCGGTTGACGGTAATCTACCAACCTGAAATATGTTGGAGAAATTATCTTGCAAATTTGGATCAGCACCATTTTCCAATAAAACTTTGATGGCCTGAGAGCGGCCGTTGACAGCAGCAGCATGAAGAGCTGTCCAGCCGTAGGGGTGACGACAATTCACATCTACTCCCTTCTTGAGAAATTCCTGGAAAATATTGCATTACGAATAAATGCTAAATATTGATAATATCAATTACCGGTAGTCAGGTACAGTGATATAAAGTACTGTACTCTGGTGATGGGCTGGTCTATCAGAATGAGAGTTGAGCGTTCTCTGCCATACCCATAGCTTACTCTGACTGTTCCTTTTACTTATATATTTTCTAGATCTCAAGTGACGGCGTCTTTTCCGTGGATTGACCTCCCTACTGCCAACCCTGGCAGATTGGGAGCCAAAGCGTCACATTTTTCCTTTGCCCCTCAACTTTCCCTTTATAATTGCTGAGGGGCACAGGGCCTTGGGTGGGGCTTTTGTTTCCCGGGCGTTTTCTCAGCGAAGCCTTTGAGTGGCTTCGGTCACCTGGGCATTATTAGTGGTAAGCTGGGAGGGTTCTGTGGGGGCGCTCGGTTATGGCCTTGGCCTTGCTCGGGACCTTGGGGCTGCTCGGCCAGACAGCCTGAGGAACAGCAACAACAACAACTGTACCACAATCAAAGTGGATTGTGGTGCCGGTACCAGTACATAGATAAACTAGTAGAGGTATTATTGAAGTTTCCACTAGCCAGTGGCAAGACCACTGTCACCACTCCACCACACCTCCCCTAGTGGCAACAGTTATGCTGTATGTTGGTAGTGGTACGCCCACTACTCCTAATCTTACCGACTATTCTCTGTAGGATTGGTGAGACACAAACAGAAACAGTGAGAGAAGCCAGACAAATGAAACAGGAGTTCCAGCAACTCCTTATCACATGCCTATGAGGCCTTCCCTGGTCAATTGGTGTCTACAATCTCCCCAGCAATGTAGTATGGTACGGTATATATGAAACCTATATAATAAATATATGGGTCTGATAACAGGCTAACGCTTGACTTAAATAGAGTACCGGTACTGTATATCTATTTACGGACAAACTGGATTTTAGGTCACGTATGGGATATAATGTTCTAAATGTAGGCCTATACTATAGCTTTGTATTAGAGTATTAGTCACCACAATATATGTCTTTACCGCTCATATTAAATTATTTTTCCTTAGACTTTGTGGGTTAAATAAGGGTGATGGCGGCCATCTTGGATCAGCTGAGAACGAATATTTTTCATTTTTTTACCGTAGTTTTAGTATTTTGTCATATTCTATATCAATACTAACCCTGCGGGGGTCTGGGGGCGGCAGCCCCCAGGTTAGGTTAGGTTAGGGTAATGACAAAATATGGTTTTAGGGGGCATGTTTTAATATTGCAAAATAATGGGTAAATATGAATTTCCAGAAGGAAAAACACCTTAAAACACACTAATCAATGAAGAAAGTGATGAGAAAAAGGATTATAATACAAAAAACACGTACGTGACCCAAAATCCAATTTGACTCTATTTACATATATATCTCCCTTATGATACATTTCAGGTCTTAATTGCATACATAGCAATTATGTACGGTACCGGTACTGTATATGCTATAGCAAACCTAGCACATAAATACCAATGGGACTAGTGTCGATCCAAAATATAATATATACCGGTACATGGTTCATGATAGTTGTATGATTTTGATATACCGGGTAACTTTACTCTTATTCTTATTCACTCAATTGTGATGTTATGTCATTATGAAATCCCAAAATAATTTCATACAAAACAAACCTAGCCAAGGCTAACACAATTTAACATTAGGTATGATTAGGTTAGCCAGTAATTATTTAAAGACTACCACAAATTTGTTCTAAGCATTTGAAGGCTATTAGGTTATAGAATAAGGATATTGCAATTTGCAAAGATCATATAAAAATTTGTTTCAAGCATCGGAAATCCGTAAAATGTGCACTACAGTCCATCCTCCAAATATGCGAGTTTGAAAAATGCGATCCTTGAAATTTGCGAGGGGGGGGGGTCAAAATTGGAAAAAAATATAATATTCCACATTTGCGAACCAGCCCGTAGAATTATAAGGGAAATCCGTCATTTCCTCTTAATTTGCGACCCCCTAATCCACATTTGAACATAAGAACATAAGAAAATGGGAGTCTGCAGAAAGCCGATTGGCCTAAGCAAGGCAGATCCCTGTCCCACACAACCCCAATTACAAAGCCCAATTATAGGCTCAACACTCTAATACCCTGAGGATCATCTTACCAAAACGGTTAGAGATTAACGCAGGATTACGGGGGTCTGCAGAGCGCTGATTGGCCCAACCCTGCTGATCCCCCTTCACACCCTACCCTTCTCGTCCATATGCTTATCCAATTTTATCTTAAAGCTCCCTATCGTTTTTAATCCCACTATAGCACTTGGTAGTCCATTCCACCCATCTACAACTCTGTTACCAAACCAATATTTGCCTATATCTTTTCTGAAACAAAATTTATCTAATTTGAAACCATTGGTACGAGTTCTTTCGCTATCACTGAGCTTTTTTGCGAGGAAGAAGTGGCAGATGATAGGCGAGGCGGCTGTGTTGGGTGAGGAGGACGAGCGGGGTGGGGGAGAGAGAGGCGGTGAGGCCCAGTAGGGGTGCCTAGCCTAGCCTCGGAACCCAAACGTCAAGCCAATTAAGCCAACAAACAATTTATTTAAGGTAAATGACATATCCTTTTAATATTTTCTTATCGTTTACAACGGTGATTTTTTTAAAAAGACTCGCAGCGTTATTATACATAATTTATTAGGGAAAGTGAAGCTCTATGGAATCCTTATAATATACTCACATAGATTCCACTGTGGAAGAATAGTTTTGATAGTTAACTATAGTTTTGATGTAATACTACCGCAGTATGAAAGTGTCTTCAGCCCGCCAAATGAAGACAAGAAAATCGAGAATGCAACGACTTTCTTTGGCAACGCTCCAGAGACACCACATCAACTCTCCTCGGTAACAGTATCAACAGAGGACATAATAGCAGCCATCGACAAGATTGGACCAAACTCTGCGGCAGGACCAGACGGCTTTCATGCCCAACTGCTAAAAAACTGCAAACATCAGCTAGCCCTGCCTCTAAAACTGCTGTGGAGCAAGTCCCTCCAAACTGGATATGTACCACAATCCCTAAAAGAAGGTAATGTCACACCAATACACAAAGGGGGTAGTAAAGGCATAGCCAAAATTACAGACCAGTGGTGCTGACGTCACATCTTATTAAAATCATAGAAAGAACAATAAGAGCTAAGATGGTCAGCTTCCTGGAAGATAATGAGGCGTTCAACGAGGGGCAACATGGCTTTAGAAAAGGCCGCTCCTGCCTCTCACAACTACTATCACACTACGACAAAATCCTACAGGATATTCAAGACGGAGAAAATGTAGACGTCATATATCTAGATTTCGCCAAAGCTTTTGACAAGGTGGACCATGGGATCCTTCTACATAAACTCAAATCACTGGGAATAGGGGGAGACCTTGGAAGATGGCTCCACAGCTTCATCACCAACAGAAAACAAAGAGTCACGGTTCAAGGAAGCCTATCAGATGCAGGTGGGGTCATCAGCGGAGTACCACAAGGATCAGTACTGGGACCTCTCCTATTCCTCATCATGATAGGAGACATCGACAGGGACCTGGAACACTCAACAGCCACATCGTTTGCAGACGACACCAGACTCATGAAGAAAATCACCTCACAACATGATGCTCAGCTACTACAACAAGACTTGGACAAAATCCTGAAGTGGGCAGAAGAAAACAACATGGCCCTAAACGGAGACAAGTTCGAGCTTCTAAGGTACGGGAACAAGAGAGCACTACAAAACGACACCAACTACAAAAGTGGACAGCAAGAAATTACCGCCAAGGACACAGTAAAGGACTTGGGAGTAAATATGAGCAGTGACGCCACTTTTTCCCAGCATATTACCAAAGCCACAACAACAGCAAAACAAATAGCAGACTGGATCCTGAGAACCTTCCACACAAGAAATGAGAGGTGTATGCTAACACTGTGGAAGTCACTGGTCCTACCACGACTGGAGTACTGCTCCCAGCTCTGGTCTCCCCAAAAAGTAGGAGAAATAACAGAAATTGAAGCCACCCAGAGGACATTCACCAGTAAAATCCATGGGTTTCAACACTTTAACTACTGGGAGAGACTTCAGGAGCTGCAGCTGTACTCACTTCAAAGACGTAGGGAGAGATACATCATCATCTACGTCTGGAAGATTTTGGAAAAAAAGGTACCAAATCCAAACATCCAAGAGACTCAGCACCAAAGGCGAGGGAGGCTGTGCTATGTGAGGACTACGCCGGGATCAACACAAAAAATCAAATCCCTGATCCATCACAGCTTTACATACAATGGAACCAGACTGTTCAACTGTATACCAGCCCCTCTCAGGAACATGACCGGGGTGTCTCCAGACACCTTCAAGAAACACTTGGACATGTGGCTGGCCAAAATACCGGACCGGCCACCAACACCAGGATACCCCAGCACCAACTCCAACCGACTTCTGGAATGGAGAGTGGAAGAAAGGGAGCTGCCTGGTCGCAGTGGAGCCCCAGCTCAACTGTGTCACTAACGGACGGAATACAACTAAGTGTAACTAAGTGTAAGTGTAACTACGAATCTTGTTTCCGAGACCTAGTATATTACCCTAACCAAACAACCTAACCTAACCCTAGAGTGCCCTAGACCCAGTACGTGGAATACAACACTAGCCCTTGCAAGTTGCATGCCAGCTACTGTGGGTTCATATATTAGACATACAATAAAATCTTTGTAGAACATAACACTTTACCGTAGCGAGTGTACTCCATTTCGAACACTTTTTGTAAACATGAACACGTCCATAGCAGAGCTCTCAAGATTGCGGGACTGAGTTTGTTTACGCGCGGGACTATTTATATTGACAAAATCGAGTTACAAAACTTATCAAAACTATTCTAACACAACGGAATCTATGTGAGTATATTATAAGGATTCCATAGAGGCTAGTAATAGAGCTTCACTTTCCCTAATAAATTATGTATAATAACGCTGCGAGTCTATTCGCGATAATTATCCTCGGTTTATATGTTTATTATGAAATATAATTTAGTAATAGGCCTATGGTAAGTTGGCTACCTACAATTATGTTTATAAGATAGAATAAGTACTGTAATGATAAGTAAATTATTGTAGGCCTAGCCTATATCGGCGATGTCGGTCACTCAGAATCTTGGCGCTTCAAATAATTTTTTTTTTAGTCATAGGCCTAAACAACTTTACTATATGTAGGATATTTATATATCCCATGGCCTGTCGAGGTTCGGATAATGACAGGTCTTGAATGGGGGAGATTACTGTATATATAAATGTGTCCCACAACCGATATAAATATAAATGACTGAAGAAAGAAGATTTCAGAAAAAGGAATTAAAAATGAGATAGGCTATATTTATTTTTAGACAAATGAGCACATCACAAAGTCACAAAAAGAAAAATAACAAAACCTCTTAGGGAAGTGCCGACGTTAAGGCTAAACTTCCCGAATTCCAACTGAACTGAACTGAACTGAACTAGGCTAATTAGCCTAATACGGAAATTCGGCGGGTGTCGCCCATAAGTAATAATTACTTATTTCTCATAAACTATGTTGTTTGAAATTTGCGAATTTGAAATTTGCGAGGTCACATGTCGCCCATACTCCATAGGCCTAATCTTGCAAATTTGGAGGATGGAGTCATGGACTGTATAGCCGCTAATTATAATTTTTAAAGCACCGAAAATAAAATTTGTAAAAAAATAACAAAAAAAATTCCCATATCCTAATTCTCCCTATCGAAAGCTGTAACACTCTAATTAGGACCCTTACTAGCAAAATAGATGCCAATTTCAATGAGTCATGGGGGCAAATCCCCCATCTACTTATCCTTTATCGCAACTTCGCAAGGCAAATGCCGGTAGGCCTAATAGTTTTTCTTTTCTTTTAGGCCTAGGCTACTCTGAATATTAAAAAACTTAGCCTAGCCTATCCAAAGTGTTTTAAGATTAGCCTAGGCCTATTGGATATAGGAAAATATATTTTCCGAGGATTGCATGTAGGCCTAGGCTAATTAAAACCACTGTACTGTATAGGCTATTGCTATAAACTACCTTTAACTAAAAGAAAATCCCATGAAAAAATGTGTGGCCGTCTTGTAAATAATTTCCAGTTAGCCCAGTCAAGGTTGGGTAATAGGCCTATAGCCTAGGCTATGTATCCTATGTGTGACGTGTCATACCTGCATTCTCTCAATATTTCCTACCATCGCAGCCAAAATAAATTCTCTCTCATTTATCTTTTGTTCTCTGTTCATTTCCCAACAATTAGCAACTAGGCCTATTAGGCCTAAGCCAAGAGAAAAATTACCAATTTGATTTTGCTTAGATCTGGACCAACTAGGCCTATGTTTCCTTTCATGTTCTTCATAGTCTTTATGATGATAAGAAAGGTCATCGATTACGTTCAGTTTGTTCAAAATATCACGAGGAAGTCCACTGGGAGTCAAATTACTAAAACTTGAAACACAGGGTTGAAATCGAGTTGCTAGAGTTCTGATTTCACTTGCTCCTCGTGACAGATTTGTTGTCATTTTGTGTTTGAGTAGTAAAGCATACTGTAATCTTGCACAGTAATTACTTCCGAGGCTAAACAGCCTAGTTAAGCCGGTTCTTGACATTTTAAGAGAACTAGCCTATTGATAAAGGATATAATCCAGAGCAACCAACCCGGTTACATAATAATTAGTTGTATTTCTTAGTTGGGTAATCATAGAAATACAATAAAGTCATTTGTCAATAACGAACGTATGGTATTGAAATTAGATTATCATTATTGACATAGCATTTCTTAATCTAATGTGCATTAGCCAAATTAAAATTTATCATATGAAATATGTAGACGAATCATCTATTCAATGTTTACATTGAATCCTCCACCATACCTTTGCATCGGCACAACGGTTCGATCACAAAAAATATTTTTTACCACAGACCAGGTCGATCACAAACCAATTTTACTTAAATTATTAAGATTAACTTTCTTCTTCAAAATGTATGTAGGCTATGTATGTATGTAGCCTATATATATGTATGTATGTATGTATGTATATACTCTGCTAAAGTGGACCTTCGCAGCGACCATGGAGGCAGCCCTGCTTCTTGGGTGTTTCGCCGGTTAATCAGCTAATTGATTGCAATGCGGGGGTATCTTGGTACCCTGTACCCTCAAAATCCCGTAACCACAAAACTACCAGAGTTGATGTCTGGGATAGCGTAAAATAATCGTTAACTGGTATAGTGTCTGCCTCACAACCCAAGGGTCGAGAGTTCAAGCCCCCACCAGGGCTTGATATTTTCGGGAGGCTATTCCCGCATCTAACGAAGTTTAGGTGTGCTGGTAAAATTGTTCAGATGGTTGAGAGTAAGATCGGAGCTCCATAAATCCTCTTTCGGGTATGGTGTAAAAAACAATTCCTACAGTAGTACATACGTGGTAGTGCGCAAGTCTGGTAGACCTACTGAGGCTACTAACCAGCCGGGTTCGAAACCGCGCCAGGCCACGGGGCAGGCCTGGGTTTTTTTGCGAGAGTTAAATTCCCTTCACACCCAGCATTTCATTGGTGGCAGTCATGGAACAAGATCTGGTAGCTAGATAGAGCACCCATCACACGGACCTTAAGAATACTGAGATTGTTGAGGTGCTGTGGCTACGATACCTTACGCGTAATACCTCAAGATAGGCTAAGGACTAGCCTTGTTAAAGAAGGATGTTGTGTAAAGCCCTGTAGGCTACCCACAAAATTCTGCAACCACAAAACTACCCAAGTTGACGTCTGGGATAGCGTAAAATAGTCACTAGTGGTGAAGTCTAATAAACCCATCATGTGAATCACCACAAGACTATCACTTGGTTCTTTCAAGAACTAAGGTTGCTATACTATTGTATGTCCATGGTAGTACAGTGGTAGCGCGCGAGTCTGGTAGACCTACTGAGGCTACTAACCAGGGATCGAAACCACGCCAGGCCACGGGGTAGGCCATTTTCAGGAGGGTAAATTCCCTTCGCACCCAGCATTTCACAAAGTAATCAAAGGGCAAGTTAACATAACAGTATGATCAGAATGGCAATTACAAAACGTGGCAATAATAATAATAATAATAATAGTTCTTAAAGCTAGCGCATGCTAAGCCAGCTAAGGATAGCTCAATAAGGCCGATTAGGCGTATTTCCATTGGGGTCCTGTACTACTATCCCATCCCTTTGCTCATGAGGGATGGTAATGACTCAGTGCTTGTGAAAAATCTTTAATGCGCCGAGCGTGGGCGCGAACCCGGGCCTTCTGGGTGGAAGTCCGAGACGCTAGTCACTACACCAAGCGAGCCGCTAATAAGAATATACTTGTTTTAATAGAAAGAATAAAGCCTGCTGGAGTTGTGATTTGTCAGCTTTGTCTCGAAGAGTGTTTGTTATTTGTAAGCGGGTGTTCAACTGTGAGGCGTTAATAATTATTACTGTAACTGGAATATACATATATCTCAATAGGCACTGGTGGAAAATGACCAATGGAAATCTGAGATATAAGTATATCAGATGAGAGGCAAAGACAGTGTGTGGATTGTTTTACCTTTTATATTAAGTAGGTAACCCAGACTAAGGGGAACAACAAGACATTATATTATAACTCCCCAGATGGTGATGGGCTGATCTATCAGAGTGAGAGCTGAGCGATCTCTGCCATACCCATAGCTTACTCTGACTGTTCCTTTTACTTATATATTTTCTTGATCTCAAGTGACGGCGTCTCTTCCATGGATTGACCTCCCTACTGCCAAACTAGAGGTTGGCAGATTGGAAGCCAAAGCGTCACATATTATGATATTTCCTTTGCCCCTCGACAACTTTCCCTTCATAATTGCTGAGGGCCACAGGGCTTTGGTTTCCCGGGCGTTTCCGAAGAGGTCCTACTGGGCGGCTGCGGGAAGACTTTTAAGTTCCTAGGCCTAAAAAAAAAAAATTTAATACATCCCAGTGGCACTTAACCCGGGAACTGCAGGGAGACTCTTAAGAGTTCCCCCGGCGGACTGCGGGGAGACTCTTAAGAGTCAGAGACAAAAAAAAATCAACTTTTGACATAAATTTTTTTTTTTTTTTATTTATTTTTTTATTTTATTTTTTTTTTGGCCCCTGGGCCATGCAAAATCTCAGTCCTCTACCTCCCCTCCTTCCCCACTTTCCTCCTCTCCTTCAGTTATCACCTATTTTCCCTGTTATTCCCTTATCCTGAGGTATATTTCATGCTAACATTAGAAATCCGGTTGCAGGGTGTGGTCATCACTGATAGCAAGCGAATGCAAGAGAGAGAGAGAGTATCGATCGACTGTGTCTCAGTGGCCTTGGGGGAAATTGGCGGGAAAGCAGCTTGCCTCACCCATACATTATACAACTCGCGGGCTATATCTCCTATTTTGACCATCCAAACGCTGTTTTCACTCGTTTTATTGTTGTTTCAGGTTAATACCTTTATAATCAACCCATAATAGGCGCATATGGATAAGTATTAATGCTATTAATGGTACAATGAATATTTTAGTGACGGAAACACCTCAAATACATGCGCACAGGGAGAGGTGTCTAATTACCCCCATGTGCACTTCAGAGGTTAAGAAAAAAAAATGGTGTTTCAGCGAGATAATTCCCCTCCATACTTCCAATCACTCCTTCACATTTGTCAAAGTCCCCTCCTTCCCCCCCCCCCCCTCCCTTCAATTATCACCTATTTTCCCTGTTATTCCCTTATTCATTGGTATATTTTCGTGCTAACATCTGCAAGCCGGTTGAAGGGTGTGGTTATGTGACTAGCGAGTGTGTTTGGCAGAGGTAGAGGGTGGGGACCGTGTGGTGAGAGACTGCTACTACTACTACTACTACTACTACTACTACTGCTGCTGCTGCTACTACTACTACTACTAATAATAATAATAATAATGATATAATAACATACGACAAAGGTGAAATATTGCATCTGAATAGTACGTGAATCAGAATATCGGAAACTGACAATAATTACAAGTAAGAGTGTTAGATTTCACTTGAGCTTCCAATAGAAACAGGAATTTATGATTAGAGAAGTAAAATAGTTGTGTTCATTTCTTGGCCTTTGAATATGAAGGCCTTTTGTATCCTGTAAGTAGCCTACATGTGTATTGTTTGTGTAATTTGTGCATGTAAGTTGAATATGAACATGGGCCACACTCCTAAATGGCCACACTTCAAAACGGCCACAATAAATCAATTAACATTCCTTAGAGGGGCCGACTTTTTTTTCTGGGTAGTAGCCATTCTACTCCATTCAACCTACTGCTTTTCAGTATACCATGATGTATTTTATATATATATATACTGTATATATATATATATATATACATACGAGGTTGAAAGAAATGGCAATTTCTGCGTTGGCAATTTTATTATTCAAAGTTTCCAGGTCTCTGATGAGTTTTCGCTGGGTGGCAGGAAGTAGATGAAGGAGATGAGCAAAATTCATGGTGGTAAAGGGTTACATAAATGTACATGATGATACAGGATATACGACGCGTTTCACTGGACAACCAGCATTATCAAGTAAGGATGGAATTATATAAAAGGTAAACAGGAAGGGTATGTATAGAGGGTGGAGGATCAGAGGAGGCGAAAATCAGGGGGCAAAAGTCTGCTATTGGTGGAGGGGTATTCTAGGAGAGAGAAAGGGAGAACCGCTTCACGCATGCGCACTGGATGCGGGATGGTGGTCGGTTGGTGGGGTCGAAGCTGATTGGCTGCGTGTCGAGGGGCGTGGCCTAAGTTGTGTGGCGCCTGTGGAAGACGAAGCTGAAGGAGGTAGCGCGGGGGGCTGCGTCAAGGGCACCGGGGGTCGAGGGGGGGTGTTAGGTCCTGTAGGAAAGTGGCTTTTGGCAGAAGGAAGGATCTGAAGGTCCAGAGTTTGGTTGTTGATGTTGGGATGTAAGGCTTGGATATATAAAGCTTTGAGTATAGGTAATCTCCTTGGGTCACTTTCTTTATCGAGTATGGTGGTGTGTTTCTCTAACTCGTTGCGTGTGAGGTGAGGGTGGTTAGGGGTGAGATAGTGGTCTTTGATGGCTCCAGCCTGAAGGTGAAGAGTTAACCGACGTGAAAGACGAGTCTGCGTCATACCAATATAGGAATGAGGTCCACAGTCCTCATAATTACAGGTATGTTGGTAAATGACGTGATCGTCGGTCATCGGGCTCTTTATCTTGGTGGAGGCTGGTTTGTTGCGGAGAACGAGGTTGGAGGTCTTGGGGGATTTGTAATAAATTATTAATTTGATTTTGTTTTCCGGGTTGGTTGGGTGGACATGCTTGGAGATTATTTCTTTTAAGACGGCCTCGTCATTTTTGTGTTCAGAGGACATGTAATTGCGGTAGAAGATCTTAATTTCATTGGGGGGGTCAATGTTGGGAGGGCTTTGGGTGTACCATTTTTCAAGATGGTGGTTGATGGTGCTGGAGATGTCGTAGTTGGAGTATCCGTTATTTACTAAAACTTGGGATAGTCTTTCAAGTTCCTGGTGGGTGTCGGCCCAGGTAGAGCAGTGCGTGAGGGCTCTCCTAACATAGGCGGAGATGGAGGATAGAAGATAACGGCGGGGGCATTCACTATCGCCGTTGAGGCATTTTCCTGTGTTAGTTGGTTTAATGTAGACGGTGGTTTTGAACCCATGGTCGTTCAGAGCTACGAGGATGTCGAGGAAGGGGAGTTGTCCATTGTTAGATTTTTCAAAGGTGAAGTTAAGTCCGGAGGAGGTCATGAAGCGACGCTGGAGTTCCTGTAGTTCGTGGAGGTCCTTGATTTGCACGAAGATGTCATCCACGTATCTACAGTAGACGGCGGGTCGTTGGGCAGCTAGGAGCTCTTCCTCGATGGTACCCATGAAAAAGTTCGCAAAAAGAACTCCTAGGGGGCTGCCCATCGCCACACCATCTATCTGCTTGTACATGTTGCCCCGGGGGCAAAGGAAGGGGCCTCCTTGGTACATAGCTGTTTTCAGGGCCATCTCCGGGATGTCCAGTGTTGGTGTATCAGGGCAATGATAAATTCGACGTAAAATCATGTCAAATTATAAGTCCTCCGGACTTAACTTCACCTTTGAAAAATCTAACAATGGACAACTCCCCTTCCTCGACATCCTCGTAGCTCTGAACGACCATGGGTTCAAAACCACCGTCTACATTAAACCAACTAACACAGGACAATGCCTCAACGGCGATAGTGAATGCCCCCGCCGTTATCTTCTATCCTCCATCTCCGCCTATGTTAGGAGAGCCCTCACGCACTGCTCTACCTGGGCCGACACCGACCAGGAACTAGAAAGACTATCCCAAGTTTTAGTAAATAACGGATACTCCAACTCCGACATCTCCAGCACCATCAACCACCATCTTGAAAAATGGTACACCCAAAGCCCTCCCAACATTGACCCCCCCAATGAAATTAAGATCTTCTACCGCAATTACATGTCCTCTGAACACAAAAATGACGAGGCCGTCTTAAAAGAAATAATCTCCAAGCATGTCCACCCAACCAACCCGGAAAACAAAATCAAATTAATAATTTATTACAAATCCCCCAAGACCTCCAACCTCGTTCTCCGCAACAAACCAGCCTCCACCAAGATAAAGAGCCCGATGACCAGACGATCACGTCATTTACCAACATACCTGTAATTATGAGGACTGTGGACCTCATTCCTATATTGGTATGACGCAGACTCGTCTTTCACGTCGGTTAACTCTTCACCTTCAGGCTGGAGCCATCAAAGACCACTATCTCACCCCTAACCACCCTCACCTCACACGCAACGAGTTAGAGAAACACACCACCATACTCGATAAAGAAAGTGACCCAAGGAGATTACCTATACTCAAAGCTTTATATATCCCAGCCTTACATCCCATCATCAACAACCAAACTCTGGACCTTCAGATCCTTCCTTCTGCCAAAAGGCACTTTCCTACAGGACCTAGCACCCCCCTCGACCCCCGGTGCCCTTGACGCAGCCCCCCGCGCTACCTCCTTCAGCTTCGTCTTCCGCAGGCGCCACACAACTTAGGCCACACCCCTCGACACGCAGCCAATCAGTTTCGACCCCACCAACCGACCACCATCCCGCATCCAGTGCGCATGCGTGAAGCGGTTCTCCCTTTCTCTCTCCTAGAATACCCCTCCACCAATAGCAGACTTTTGCCCCCTGATTTTTGCCTCCTCTGATCCTCCACCCTCTATACATACCCTTCCTGTTTACCTTTTATATCATTCCATCCTTACTTGATAATGCTGGTTGTCCAGTGAAACGCGTCGTATATCCTGTATCATCATGTACATTTATGTAACCCTGTACCACCATGAATTTTGCTCATCTCCTTCATCTACTTCCTGCCACCCAGCGAAAATTCATCAGAGACCTGGAAACTTTGAATAATAAAATTGCCAACGCAGAAATTGCCATTTCTTTCAACCTCGTATGTATTAAAGAAAATTTATTACCTGGCTTTACTAACATATATATATATGTATATATATATATATATATATATATATATATTATATACTGTATCCCGGTATATATATATATATAATATATATATATATATATATATATATATATATATATATATTATTGGATGATACTATAGTCCATTCATTATAGGTAGGCCAGGTATCTGAGCCCTAACCTCTATATTTAATAAAACGAATACACAAATTAAACTAATCAAGCTAATGTGTCTACCATTTTGGGAAGAGTCAGCCAGGGAATAGGTGTGGACATAATTATACATACCATTTGTTCTAGCCCTTTTTGAGTTACATAGGTTAGGGGTCACGATTTAAATGGTCCGGATTATATTAAGTTTAGGAAGGGTTTGTGAAAAGGTTACCCCATATAATTAGTGGAGGTCCTTCCGAAGCTGTATAAAAATCGTATATTTCTACTAAAAATTGATATTGAAGAAGACGCCGTATTTCTGAAAGGGTTAATTGAACGTTTATCGTAATCTTATGTGCATGATTAAAAAGATATAATGGCATTCACTTAAACAAAAATCTACGGACACAACAAGCCAACCTACGTTAACCCTTTGAGTACCAACGACGTGTGTTATGTTTTATTCGAGCTATATTTAGACGATTGTATACAACTTAGAAAGGATCTGTGGTAGTTAAAAGGGTTGGTTGAGATAGTTTGCAGCCTTATCATTGCTAGAGGTCCTTCCTAAGCGAATAAAATCGTCTAATAGTGGCCAGAATAAAGTTAATTGGATGGCACTGGTACTGAACGGGTTAATGCAAGGCGTATACGATGAGGGCGGTCTTCAGTTTAATCTTAGCATTAGATGATTTAATGTAGCTTACCGAAACCAAACCAATGTATGCTTTTGACTCTCACAGATCCTTCCAAAGCTGAAAAAATCATCCATTGATAATCTGACGAAACTGTTAAAACCCCATCTCAAGAGGGTAAGGGGAGATTTTGGTTTATTTGTTTATGTATTTTTTGGTATATATATTTTTTTCCTCCCTATACCTCCATCAAGCTTAAAACAATACCATCATTCCCCCCCCCCCCCCCCCCCCCCCCGCCCCCCCCTTCGTGATATATTTGCAAATACCCAAACCAAAGGCCGGTTCCTCCTAAATTGGAGGCTTGCTGTTGCTCGCCAGAAGAAAAAAAAATCGACACCTAAATGGTACAAAAAGTCTTAAAATCGCTAAGCTAATGGGGGCGAAAGGTCTTTAAGTCGCCCAAATAACGGTGTGAAAGGTCTTAAAATCGCCCAAATAACGGGAGCGAATGTTGTAAAATCTCCAAACTAATGGGGCTAAACCTGAGGGAGAAGGGGGTGCTAGAAAACCCCAGCCCTCGGTGTTGTGTTTAAGGGAGCCCATCTCGCTTGTTGTCTCTTTCTCTCCCCCTTTCTTTGGCTTGTATCCATTCGCCCCATTCAGCCAACTGTTTTAAGACGTTTACCCCCCAGGTGTCAGTATTTTTTTTTTGACAGCAAGCTGAATTTGTAAATTTTTCGATAGAAAAATGTCTCCGGCAAAGCTGGATTTCTCCATACAATGCTGGATCGCTATCGCTCGCCAGGAAGAAATCGACACCTGGATGGGGATAAATGTCTTAAAACAGTTGGCTGAATGGGGCCGAATGGATAAAAGCCAGGGAAAGAGAGAAAAGGAGAGAAAGATAAAAAAAAAACGGTGACCCCCCTTAATGTCGCCAGTGATGCAGTGGGGGAGATATACATTGGCCCTGAGAGAGGTACAGGATATTAGGTAAATGAGAGCTGGCAGAGAGAGAGAGAGTGTGTGTGTGTGTGTGTGAAAGTGAGTGAGTGTGTGAGAGAGTGAGTGAGAGAGTAAGATAGATAGATAGATAGTGTGAGAGAGAGTGTGTGTGTGTGTGATAGGGGGAGAGGTGGAGACACACTCACACAAATACAGAGAGAGAGAGAGAGAGCATACATTTCACCTTTAGCGTTGAATTTGCTCTTACTCTGTTCATCTGCTATAAGTTTTTAAGGGAATGAGGACCATCTATAAATTCAGTTATATTTAATGGGGAGGAGGGGGGCTAATTCGTTCCCTAGACCTGGATCAAGCTTTAAAAACACTCCCAAGATCCCCCCCCCCCCCTCGAGATAAATTTGTAAATTTTTTGGTAGAAATATGTCCCAAAGGCCGGTTCCTCCTAAATTACACGATTTCTACCGCTCGCCAGGAAAACATCGATACCTAAATGGCATAAAGAGTCCTAATATTGACAAGGTAATGGGGAGAAAGGTCTTAAATACACCTAACAAATGGGGCTAAACATAAGGCAGAAGGGGATCCATACCCCCCCCCCCTTGATTAATTACATAGTTGGGATTATAAACTAAGCAAAGATCTTACTTGGATTATATGACTTTGATAATATAATATACCGCTAAGCTTAATGGTGTTACACTACCTCATATTACCTGGAGAATGTTGGGGTATGTATGTACAGTATGTATGTATGTATGTATGTATGTATGTATGTATAGTATGAGAATATTACCTGGTGAATGTTGGTGTAGGTATGTATGTATGTATTTATGCATTTATGTATGTATGTATGTACTGTATGTATGTAGGCTATGAGAATATTACCTGGTGAATGTTGGGTCATGTATGTATGTATGTATGTATGTATGTATGATAATATTACCTGGAGAATGTTGGGGTATGTACCGGTATGTATGTATGTATGGATGGATGTATGAGAAAATTACCTGGAGAATGTTGGGGTATGTATGTATGTATGTACAGTATGTATGTATGGATGTATGAGAACATTACCTGGAGAATGTTGGGGTATGTATGTATGTATGTGTGTGCTCAACCGCATCAAGGGGTTCTTTACCCCTGCACAGCTTCTTGCTCTGTACAGGGGCACAGTGCGTCCTTGTATTGAGTATTGTTCACATGTGTGGGGAGGATCCTCTCACACCGCACTCCTAGACAAAGTAGAAAGGAAAGCCTTTCGTATCATTAACTCTCGTTCACTCACCAACTCTCTGCAATCTCTCTCTCTTCGCCGCAATGTTGCATCTCTCTCGCTATTCTATCGCTACTACAATAATCAGTGTTCCTCGGAGCTTTCCCAGTGTATGTAGGGTACGTAGTACCCGCCTTGCAACACAATCCCACCCTTACTCTGTGCAACTGTCCAACCCAAGAGTGAAACGCTATTCTCAGACTTTCTTCTATTCAACTGCTGAGCTCTGGAACTCTCTCCCAGAATCAGTCTTTCCCTCTTCCTATGACTTAAATTGTTTCAAACTCCGTGTGTCCAGGCATTTTAGCTTGAACGTCCCTTGATTTCGGCCCTGTCACTCTTTAAAATCTGGGGGAAGCACTCGCTGCAGGCAGTTATGCTTTTTGTCTCCCTCATTCACATAGAAAAAAAAAGTATGTATGTATGAGAATATTACCTGGAGAATGTTGGGGTATGTATGTATGTATGAGAATATTACCTGGAAAATGTTGGGGTATGTATGTATGTATGTATGTATGTATGTATGAGAATATTACCTGGAAAATGTTGTGGTATATGTATGTATGTATGTATATGAATATATACCGGTAAGCTTACTTGTGTCACACTATAGGTAGCGCCAACGAACATGACAATAATTTTAATCCCTGACCTCTCTGTATCTCAAAAGGGTCTAGAGCAAACTGGCTGTAAATATCCACACCGAACGTCTTAAAATCTCAAAACTAATGGGGCTAAGCATGAGGGAGAAGGGGTCCGAAAAAAAGCGACTACCTCCCGCTTAACTGAGTGACTGTAGTAGCGTGGCATTCAAAATACTAAAGCTACTGGCCAAGTCGTAAGGCCACTAATACCAAGCTTGCCAAAGGTCACCTCATTATGTAATCGGATATACCATAGGCTTGGAAGGTTGGGCTTGCATATTTTAACTCACCGGCGTGAAGCGAGATATACTGAAAGAAAGATATGTCTGTATACATTCTCCTACGTGAGTTCTGTTCTTCCAGGTATAGGTTATTCTGTTCTTCCAGGTTCTGTTATTCTGTTCTTCCAGGTTCTTCAGTGCAATGACGACTTTAGCATTGATTACGTTGGGTTGAATATTATCCCATTCAGTACCAGTGCCATATTTTTTCATGCTATTGTGGCAAGTATTAGACGATTTTATTCAGCTTAGGGAGGACGTCTACCAATGAAAAAGCTATACAGACTATCTCAATTCATCCTTTTAGCCACCTCGATCATATCCTTCCTAAGCCTCATAAAATCGTCCAAATGTAGCTGAAACCAAACTAAAAGAGACGTCACCGGTACTGAAAGGGATAATTCAGGGTGGGGAATATTATATGGTGGGGAACTCGAAGAATATAATATGAGCGGTTACACTAATGGTAATTATTCGTTTATCTATCTATCTATATACTCAGGCCCAATCTCCCCACTTTTCCTTTTATTTTATTTATTTATTTATTTATTTTTTATTTATTTTTGGGGGGGCGTCAAGACAGAGCCAGAATAGGGACAACACAACATAAAACAATGAACACACAAACACAAAATACAAATTCACACATTATTTGTTTATGCTTTCAAACAATATCCTTAGTGACGTCTGAGTGCAGGATTAGATTGATATCCAGTATTCGATACATGGATATTAATCGTAGTCATGTACTCAATTTTTAACTGTCATGGTTAAGCTGTGTATGTGGTGTCCTGGGTTCTAATCCCGGAAGGATCATATGCTTAATTATTGGAAGTTATTGGTGTTAAGAACGATAATAGTTAAAATATTGCCTGTATTTGTCACTATCTGGTAAATGCTGATGTCGCGGGTGGGATAGATGAATTGGAGTATACTGTATATATTGTGTTTGGTTGAAATATCTTGGAATACTGACGAAAGAAGCCCTCTCTGAGTATCTGTATCGTAACTAGAACAATCACATAATTATAATATATGCATGTATGTAGTTTGTATGTATGTATCATTTTGAGAGAGAGAGAGAGAGAGTGTGTGTGTGTGTGTGTGTGTAACGGAAAGGTGGAGAAAAAATAGTAAATTCTATGGTTAATCCCCACCGACGTTCGTATTGTCATATTCTTGGAAAAGAACACCATTAGCTGGGTTACTATTCAGTTTTATCAGAACACCCACACACACAAACACACACACACACACATACATACATACATACCTACATAGTAAGAACCTACTTAACCCCTACTGTACCATAGGGTACAGCCTCAAGCAATGTGGTCAAAATGGCAAGATATAACAACCTCCCACCTCAAAAGATGGAGGAATACTGGCTCTCCCAGCCTGTAGAGGCTTGCATATAAGCTGAGAAGTGTTGTCAACTCTAAAGCAGTGCTCAAACGGTCGTGGTACCAGGCACTGCCAGATACTGGTAGTTACAAGGAAAGTATATTACTGACGGCTCCCTGCCGTTGCTGGGACTGGGGAGTGATTTATCTACTAACGGTAGGGAGCCGTTGCTGGCACTGAACGGGTTAAATAGTTCAGCTAACCCCCAGCAAAACCTGGCATAACAAATATATATATATATATATATGCACCTGTCTTTCCCTCAGCGGTGGTTGTTGTGCTGGTAGAGTCTCGTGGTTCTTCCTGGTCCGCCTCGTCCCACTGCTACTGGCGACCCAACAGCGGGGCGGCCACCTACACTGAGTCCTCCCGGGTGTGCAGGATGGGCGGCGGGTACATCGCCTCCTTGCACTCAGAAGAGGAGAGCCGCTTTGTCATCTCCAAAGTCAAAGCTAGTGAGTAGTCGGTCGGGTTTGTTCAATGTGTGTATGTGGAAGGGGTATGTTGCGTCTGTGGTGACTGAGTACACAAGAGATGTAGTGGAGCTAGAGGACCTTTGACAAGAATCATAGATTTTGAATGTGCAGTGTGCAAGGTAGATCTTGTGTTAAATGACCCGCAAGTTAGTGTTGGTTGCGACAGTGTAACACTGGAATGTGTGAATAAGTTCTGCTACCTGGGCGATACGGTTTCCGCCGGAGGTGGCGTTGAAGCTGGCTCCATTGCTAGAGTTAGAAGTGGATGGGGAAAGTTTAAAGAGCTGCTGCCTGACCATAAGAGGGCTCCCACCCCACCTTAAAGGGAAGGTGTATACCTCGTGTGTTAGGAATGCGATGACCTATGCCTTGGAGACGTGGCTGGTTAAAGCGGAGGATATCGATAGAATAGAACAGAATGAGAAGAGAAGGCGAGATGGATGTGTGGGGTTAATCTCAGGGACGAGGTATCGAGCGAGGAATTAAGAAGGTGTCTGGGCATTAGGAGTGTCGGTGAAGTGATGCGCATGAGCCGACTTGGTTGGTTTGGACATGTGGAGAGAATGGATGATCAGAACTGGGTGAGGAAATGCCGGACTGTGAACGTGGGGCGAACTGCGTGTAGGGGTAGACCTAGAATGACATGGGATCAGGTACTCCGGTCCGATCTAAAAATAAAGAACTTGACAAGAAAGGCAGCCCTTGACAGGGTCGCCTGGAAAGCCGCCATTTAAGATTTTAGACTGTAACCACATTCCCTGTGGACAAACCGGTCTTTAAACTTTTATGTATGTATGTATGTATGCATATTAATCAACTGCTCTATGGTACAGGGAGAGGAGAAGGGGGGTTAATTATAGGTGTGTGTGTGTGTTAATTGTTTGTGTATCATTGATGAATCGAGTGTGTATGTGTGTATCTTCCTCTACCCAGTCCATTATCTCCTGTTCCATTTTAATTATAATCATGAAAAATATATACAGTGCCTGGGTGTCAGAGTTGGAAGCAAAGGTCATGGTAGTACGAGGAAGGAGCTGTGTAACTTGTCAAATGTTAATCAGATTCAAAGAAAAATGAAAGGCTAAAATATAGTTTGTAATCATCTCCTAAACTTATATTCCGTGTGGGCCGGTTACCTTTAGGCTTTGTGTGAGGGTGAGGAAAGCAAAAACTAAACTTACACTTCGCTAGCTTTAACTTCATCTAATTAACTTTATTTCTCCACTTCTATTTATTCATTATCCTAACAGCTTTTATATATTCCAGGCGGCGCGAGATCTGCCTGGCTGGGCGTACGAGTGGGGGGTGAGAAAGGCAGCATAGGAAACCAGGAGCTGAGATGGCAAGATGGATCCGCTCTCACCTACACCAACTGGACCAAACAGCCCACACTTAAGGCCGCGTCCCATACAGTACGTCAAGACCCGACAAGAGCCGATCTTTTCAAAATATTTGAATTTTTGAAAAATCGTGCATGATCGAGTAACATCGTGTAAATAAATCGGCTCTACTCGAGTTGATCTGGAACTGGACGGGGTGCCCGCCGACAGGTCCGTGAAGTCGGCCAATAATTAGTGTATGCACTATTTTTCAGCCGACTGTTTTTGATGGTCGGGGAAAAAAAACTTTAAATTTTGGACGTGCTGCTGACGTATGTCGATCGGTTTTCGGACGTGCAGCAATCGTTTTTGACGTACAATAATCGGGAATTAATCGGGCAAAATGTTCGAACCAGAATATAGTAAGCTCGACACGACCATGACATGACAAACGCCCGACTAAAAACAGACAACCAATCCGATCCTTTCGATAACGATATCGTTACTTCGTTGTATCGTTATTTATCGAAGATATGGATATTTATCATATTTTAAATAAAAAATCTTAAATGCAGCAATGCTATAATTATTTTATTAGAAAAAAAAACACCTGCCATTACGAGGGTTCGGTTCGGCTTTTAGTTTACCTATTTATTGACTATTCTGCAGATTTCTGCCTGTTTGGCAATTAACCCGCTGAGTGCCAGCCAATTTTGACGGTGTGCTTCTGCCAGTGCCAGAGTTTTTTGTTTTTTTTTGGGGGGGGGGGCTAAATCTATCAAGTTGGGAGAGAAAGGAAGGATAATGGTAAAAAAAAACACTCCCCTCGCCAGAAATCAGGTCCCCGATGGTCCCGAAAGTAGCTGAAAAGACACTATAGACTACAGAGACTTTTATGGTATCGGAATGTATGGGTGGGAGGGTGGTTTTGGGGTTGGTGGGGGGAAGGTAGAAGGGTAATTGACTTGTGTTTTACACATATGAAGCCGATTGGTGAGGTAGTTTCGCCACCACGGATTTTCCTTTTTTTCCTTTTCTTCGTACGGATACACTAGAAGTGGGTGGTGAGAGGCGGTTGGGGGTGTGGTGGGGGGAAGACAGAAGGGTAAGGGACTTGTCACACAAATATGGAACCGATTGGTGCAGTCGTTTCGCCGCCACAGATTTTCAATTTTTTTCCTTCTGACGGGACCAGCAGTCAGCGAGTGGGTGGGAGGAGGGATTTGGGATTTTTGTGGTGGGTAGCCTAAAGGGTAAGGTACATGTGGTAAAAATATGAAAGCCATAGGTGCAGTCGTTTCTTTTTCGGCGAGGACGTATATATGCGTCCCTGGCACTCAGCGGGTTAATTAACGATTATCGATTATCGCTATTTTGGAACAAAAAGTATGACGTTACCGTTACCGTTAATTCGTTAAAGCTGGAAAAAAAATTATCCGATAAACGTTAACCCGAAATCGTTAACGCTTATCGCGTTACTTTATCGCGTTAGTGCCCACCTATGGGTAGACTGTGTGGGGGTCTACGGCCCCCGACCTTTATATAGGGTTGGGTACTTGGTCGTGCTTCTGTCGTAGGAGTCGACCCTGTCGGATGACACACGTATGTATCGTGCGACACACTTGCGCAGCACATATGCTGCTCGTCTGGCAGACGACTAACATCCTATCAACATCCAACTTAGCGTACTGTGAACGTGTTGCGCGGACGTGTGTGTCGTACTGACATCTTAATAGGGTCACGAGTTAACGTGTGGCAGACGTAAATGTGTCGTGAGTGACGTGTGAGTGACGTGTGAGTGACGTGCGGCTGTCCTTGTCTGGCGAGCCTCGTGTCAAACGTGTCGATTCGGCAAAAAGTTGTTAAATCGGCTAACATCGGCCGTTGTCGTGTCTTGACGTACTGTATGGGACGCGGCCTTTACTACACAACAAGGAAGGAGAGAGAGAGAGAGAGAGAGTACAAAGGAGTACAAGTACAAAGGAAATCAAGCAACAACAGGTCTAGTGACCCTTCTAGGCTGCTTGTCCTCCAAAACACTGAGGATCAAGTGTCCAAACAGTGGTTTAGAGGGGGTAAGGGAACATTGGAAAGGGAACTACTGCCCTGGAACTAATGTCCGTGGCAGGATTAGGAAGTTAGTAGGGGACAGATGGGTTAGTAACTGAGGGGAGGATAAAATAAAGTTATTCATTTACAAACGCAGTCAGTCGCGGGTTTGATGCGAGATATTTGTCTAGGCGGAGTTTAAATGAATCAACGGTGCTGCAGTCTATAACGTCTCGGGGAAGCCCATTCCACAAGTTGACAACTCTATTGAAGAAGAAATTCTTAGATTCGTGTGAGTTAAAAGATTTACCAATAATTTTTCAACCGTTTCCCCGCGTGTAATTAGATTGGTCGATAGTGAAGTACTTACTACAGTTCATATTGTCGATGCCTTTGATGATTTTGAACACTTGAATTAAGTCACCTCTTAATCTGCGCTGGGTTAAAGGAAATAGATTTAATTCTCTAAGACGCTCTTCGTATGGTTTGTTCTTTAGGCTAGGTATCATTTTGGAAACTCTACGTTGAACTCGTTCTAGCTTGTTTATATCTTTTTGGTAATAAGGGCACCAGGATTGAACGCAGTATTCCAGAAGAGGGCGGACTAAGGAATTGTAAAGGGTTAGGATAACTTCTTTGGATTTATGCTCAAATGACCTGCCTATAAAGCCAATTATTTTGTTTGCCTTCTTAACAACTTCTGAACATTGTTGACTCGGTTTTAGGTTACTCGATATTGTTACTCCCAGATCGGTTTCTCTGTTTACATTCTTAAGCTGAGTGCCATTCATCGAATAGTTTGCTTTCTCATTTAGGTATCCGATATGTAGTACTTTACATTTATCCGCATTGCAACTCATTTGCCAAATTTGGGCCCAACATGATAATTTATCTAGATTGTGTTGCATATCGTCAACTTGTTCTTTTGAGAGTACGCTATTTGCAATTTTTGTATCGTCATCAAATTTTGAGATTGTACAGGTGAGACCCTCATCTATGTCGTTGATGTAAATTAGAAAGAGAATTGGTCCTAGTACCGATCCCTGGGGTACCCCGCTACTTACATTGGTCCATTTAGATGCCTTACCGTTTATGACTACTCTTTGCTTTCTGTCGCTGAGCCAATTTTCTATCCATTTCAACACACCGTCTTGTATTCCATGCGCTTTTAGTTTTAGCAGTAAACGTTTGTGGGGAACTTTGTCAAAGGCCTTTTGAAAATCAAGGTATATAATATCTACAGCTCTCATCGTAGAGGTTGAGGATATCGTGGAAGAAGTCCAAGAGGTTTGTTAAACAGGAACGTTTTTTACGAAAGCCGTATCGAGTATCTTTAACCCGTACAGCCCCAGCGACGCGCCTGACGCGTCGGCGATGTATGTAACGCACAGCCCCAGAGACGCGCCTGGCGCGTCACCCTAATTGCGCCGACCGTAACCTCAGGTGTAGCCACTCAAGAGGGCTCAGATTTGTATGGAAACTGTGTACGTATCCCACGCAACCGTGCCGATGGTTGAAAACTCTCAAAGTCCACATGCGTGCGCGTGAGCGCGCAATAACCTGGTTTTTTGGGGTAATTGCCTTCAATTTTTTACTCTTGTAAAATACATTTTCGGGAGGTCTGTAGAACCATTCTTTAAGCTTTTTGAGCGGTTTTTCGTGGTTTTTCCTTCATTCCTAACCCCTTCGCTATTGTTTCTGGAATAAAACCATTTTTTGAAAACCGGCCGGGTTCTGGTGAACAAACATTACAAAACTAGCCGGGGCTGGACGGGTTAAGTAAGTTATTTGCCTCTAAGTGATTTACGAGTCTGTCTCTTATGACCGTTTCTAGCATTTTACATACAATTGAGGTTAAGCTAATTGGACGATAGTTACGGGGTAGGGATTTGCTGCCTTTTTGAATATCGGTGTTACGTTGGCTAGCTTCCACTGATCAGGCATAGTCCCAGACTGCAAGGATTCATTGAATAGCAATGTCAGTGGTTTGGAGAGCTCATCCTTAGCTTCCTTTAGAACTCTAGGCGAGATTGTATCAGGTCCAGGCGTTTTATTTACCTTGAGTTTATCTAAACAATTCAATACTTCTCTCTCTGTAACGGTGATATTGCTTAGAACATCTGAATTATCAATCTGAATCGGCGATGGTGTAGGGATATCACTGAGGTCTTCGGTTGTAAAAACTGATGCAAAGAAGGTATTGAGGGCATTACTCATTTGTACTTCGTCTTTGGTGTATTCTCCATTTTCATCGACTAACGGTCCAACAGTTGAAGTAACTACTTTTTTCTTTCTGATATAACTATAGAATTCTTTCGGGTTTGTTTTACTTTGATTCGCAACATGTAACTCCAGGGTCTTTTTACTTTGCTTAATTAACTTTTTGGCTTTGCGTCGTAGCTCTACAAATTTCACCCGTTCTTCGTCATTTTGTGAGGATTTTAATCTATCATTAGCAAATTTTTTAGCAAGCAGACAGTCTGAAATATCTTTATTCCACCATTTGGGCTTATCATTATGGCCTGGACGCCGTATTTTCGATGGTATGCAGTCTTGCACTGCCTTAAGGTAAGTGGTTGTGAAACACTCCCAAGATGTATTTATGTCGTTATTGTTAGTCAGAAAGCTCCAGTCAGTTTCTTTAAGCTTTGATTTAAGTTTATGAAAATTTGCTTTCATGAAATTAGGGACTTTCTCAATGCTGCTATTTGGTTTGTCCGGGTCTTCGGTACACTTGAGGGTGTGTGGGGGGGTTTCTGATGGCTTCTTTTGTGGAAGTTTTAGGCCGGTTGGCCAACAGCTTGCGAATAGTGATGATATCCTTTGTAAATCCCACGGGATCGTGGATATCAAAGTATTCCCTAATATTTGAGGGAAGGATCCTTAAGAGCACACAGAACACCTGTTGCTGTTGTTGCTCATAAGTGTACAGAGGGTAAGCACGTTTTACCTGTCGGCTCACTATTCTCAAGGTACTGTTTAGGTTCCCTCCGTACTTGATTTCGTTGATTTTGGCTGCAACGGGGCCTAGTGATGGCTGAACAGCGTTGATCACAATATTCCGAAAGTTGTCCCATGTCAAATCTGGGTGTACATGTTCGGCTACCAGGGGCACGGCCTTCCCCAGGTGAATTAATAAACCATAGACCTTCCTTACGTCGGTCGGGTATGCCAGGCTAATTAGCGGGCTGACCATCTCTAGGTACGTGCGAATATCCTGAGTTTCCGCGTCATACGTCGGTATGGGGAATTTTGGATCCATGATGACGCATGTGCTCTCTATCTCTTTCCTGATTACTGTGTCAAACAACTTCCTTCCCGAATCAAGAACCACCAGCTGCCGCCAATGTTATGCCAGGTTTTTACTGGGGTTTAATTGGTTTTGATCAAGTGGGCTCTTCCTAACTGGAGAAGTTATATTGTTTTACCACAGACACAGAAAGACAATAGAGGATAATTATCACAAGACGTGTATTCATATTCCGTTTATTTGCACAAGAATATCGCATACGTAAAAGCTAGAACAATAATGGTCAAGAACAAAACAATTAAAGTGAACGAACGAGGCTCCACTACGTCTGACTCGCAAGACTGGATTATTCTATGCTATATCTAAGTAAGTATTAGGGACCGCTTTCTAACTGAAAGATTACACTTGTCCTGTATTTATTTCAGAATTAAGAGTAGCACTCCTTTCAATCGAGGATTTACACTTGTGCTTAGAAAGGTTATATAGTAATTATATATGTGAACTTGAGGTATTTACCTGCGTAGAGTTGTTCTGGAATTTGGGAGCTAAACGTAATTATTTTCCTGAGGTTAAATCACTGTGGTGCTTACGCATAAGTTAACTTGAATTTATTTGTTATTAATTTTAGCAGAATTATTATCAGTACTTCCCTAATTTCTTTGAGTTTCACTAGAGCTTCCTTTCTCTCTCTTTTATAGACGTGCGTAGTATCCGATGTTTCCAGAATACCTTTTATCATATACGCAGTAGATATATTTTAATTACTTTCACTTTCGATCTTTATATACTTTCTCTCTGACAATACGCCAAGTATAATTTCTTATCACAGTTAGATCTTCTATAACTTTTACGGTATAATAACTTCACTTTCGATGTGTAGAATAATTAATCCAATGGGTGTAGAATTAGTAATCCAATCTGGGGTAGATCCGCTGGCCGTGGGGTTGTCCTGACGCCACTGGGTTCCCACAGTGTAACTCGAGCACTTTGGTTTGGGACCTTAAATAACTAAATTGCCTAGCCCAAGCCGTGACAAAAGAGCATCGAGCGAACGCAGGAGTGAACTCCTGTCTACTCTGGTCTTTATAAGTACTTTGATGAATTTCTTGTGGTTTGGTCTATCCTGGATAAAGCTAGTTAGTACCCGACTGTCTGCTTATATCCACAATAGCGCCGGGGTTGAGGTAGGCCGAGAATATTAGATTACTTCACCCAGAAGGCTCTAATAAACCAGCTTGTTGATACCCACTAAAAAGAATTAGTATAATGGGTGACTACAGTCTCGTAATTGTGTCTACGCCTTGCGATCAACTGAACCAACTCTTCAACTGTGTCCTCAACTTTCAAATCTGTCCTTTTACCCGGGGTGTCAAGAACAGCTCTAGATTGAGATGTCGGTCCTAAAATCTTCCGTCATAGTCATACCGTTTCTCAGGGCCTCGGGGGTGATATGGTTGAGCATCAGAAAGGCACCTAGGGGTAGGATGTTATAGGGTGGTTAGTTCCTTGTGGCTTGGAGAGGGGTGATATACTTATTTACTTATAGTGCCATTTCTTGATTAATTTCTCTTCTTCGCTTTTCTTCTTCTGTTGGACTTTGGAATTGGTTATGTTGATGGATAAGTTTTTCCCTGGTGTTAGAGGGCGTGTCATCTCGATGGTAGTAACTCGTGTTGTGTGGGGCCGGTTGTGTCCTTTCTAACTCTCCCGTCACGTGATATAATATGATATTGTCTTCTGATTTGGTCTGGGGCTGTTATGTGTTTTACAGGCTGGAGGTAGATGGAGTGGACAGTGGTTGCAAGTTTGTAGGTTTGGGGTGTTGCAGGAGAAGTGTAATATCGGCGAGAACTGATCACATGTTATCTTCTGCCCTGCACAGGTATATAATTGTTATCCTTGAGTCTTTGAGTCGACGTTTTCTCTGATGCGGGAGAGGTGTGGTAGAGAGAGAAAACGACTTGTGGTGGTGAATGCTTGGGTAACTGTTTCTCTGTTATTGGTAGAGGTGGTGGTGGTGGTGGTGGTGAGCAGCTATAGGTCTAAGTATGTTGGCCGTGGTGGTGGTGGTGATGATGGTGGTGGAGGTAGGGGTGTGGATCTCGGTATGTTGGCTGTGGTGGTGAATATGTTTTTCTGTTATTTCATATATATATATATATATATATACACACACATATGGGTACTAACTCATAGTAATACAGTATTTTAAGGAAAAATGAGAGCAACTGCCGTGTTGAAATATGCTACGTTGGAAGAACAGATAATGCAAGTTAACCTATTTAATCAGATATAGATTATGTTATTTAATCATGGTTACTGTCTAATAAGGGATTTAGCTGTAGAGAGATCATGGGGGGCTTTTTTAATCTCCCCTGTTTCGCTCTAATAGTTTGGCAATTTTACGATATTTCACCCCATTGTTTTGGCAATAATAAGACACTTTGCCCCATTCAGGTGTCGATTCTTTTCTGGGCAAGCGATAGCGAGACTGTAACTTAAAGCTAAATTCTTGGAGTACCACATGTAGGCCTATTCATTAGTTTCATTTATTTCATTAATTAGGTTTATTTGTAAGTTAATTAGTGTGGTGGTGATAATATGAATTGATACATTTTTTGATAGAGAAATTTGTCAGCCAAAGGCCGCTATCTTTTAAGTTACAGGCTCGCCATCGCTCGCCAAGAAAAGAATTGAACACCTGAATAGAAAAATGTCCTATTACAGTATTGCCAAGCTAATGGGGTGAAACATCTTATAATCCCAAACTAATGGTGCAAAACAGGGGAGATCCAAAAAGATTTTCCTCACACCAAATAGGTTTAAGTAAACCTATAGAATATTTCGGACTTTTGCTATATTTAATTTTCGTTGTATTTTTAATTTCAGCTGTTTAGTGAGCCGCTGACGTGGGAGGTTGCTGAACTGATGTGTATGTCCTTCGGTGCTCACCTCCTCAGTCTCAGCTCCCAGGAAGAGAACGAGTTGTTACAGTGGTCAGTTTCCTTTACTATACAAATTTATTAATGCATATTGAATGTGCACAAAATAAATATACAGTCCTTACAGTATAAAGTATATATATATAATTTGTTTTTCTATGTGTAAGAAGGAGACAGTTGAAAAAGTTGCCTGTATCGAGTGTCCGTCCGCCCCCCCTTTCCCCCCCCCCCCCCCCCCCCCCCCCCCTCCTTCCCCTCCCCTCCCCTCTCATAATTGAAAGCTTGACAGAGCCAAATTCAAGGTACGTTAGAGTCAAAATGTCGTGACAAACGAAGCTTGGTGCAGTTCATGTCGTAGGATGAGGGAAAGATAGATAGAGGGAGAAAGTTCCGGAGTTTATCATTATCCTCAGGTCTGCTAACATATGTATCTAACTTTTCCACCTCTCTTATTAAAAGTTAAACTGTTCCATCATTCTCTAGCAAAGAAATGTGTTTCCCTATTCAAGAATAAATTGTAGCTTATTATTGCCATAGATCAATATATATCAGCCAATGTGAAGGTCTGTTTCAGGTTGCTGACGATGAAGCAAGGCAGACGTTTCCCCGAGCCTATCTGGGTTGGTCTCAAACTTGAAGAGAATTCAGGTAGGTTTGGATGAATGGAACCAGATAATTTTCTTGTTTCTGTATTATATGGGTGGATTGGCATTATTTTGGGACTGATATGAAGTCCATGAAAATATTTTGTATTGATATACAGTACAAAGTAAACCCATTAATATAACACTGTTTCACATTTTGACCAATTGAGGAGCACTCGAAAAGGGTCGAAACTATCATGTCATTGCAATAAAACTTTTCACTTTATGAGGCCTACAGTATATGACTGTTCTTCAGGAACGTACAAGTGGGTGGATGGGTCGGTGTTCGGCGGTGTGAACTGGGCCCATGATGAGCCAAGCAGCCATGAAGGACGAGAACAGTGTGTCAGGGTCCTCCCGCACAACTATGAGTTTGCTACAGCCGTCTGCGTCACCTCACTGCCCTTCATCTGTGAGGCCCCCCTGGGTAAGTCTGCATCAAGATTATTTTTTAAGCAAAGCCACATCAGTATTTTTATTGGAGGAATTAATCCGAGTTTTAGTCTTAGTTCTTTTCTCTCTCTTTTAGTATTTAGTAAAATATATTACTGTAACTGTAAATTTGTGTAAAATCTCAGATAACGGAGTATTGTAAGTCTCAAATGGTTAATTTCCAAGAGAAGATGTTTCCTCAGGATTTGTTTAAGTGTGGAAGACATCGAGTATCTGTTTAATATCCACACACAAATATTAATACTATATTTGAATAGCTTATATATAAGCATGCAGGAAAAGCATGTGTGCATGTGTAAGCATTATTAACCCAAAGGAAGCACTCTTGGTGATGGAGTCAGATAGGAGAATCCCCAACTGCAACACAGCAGTTAAGTCTGTGCCATCTATTGTTTGGTAAATATGTGGTTAACAATGGTGAATTGCAGGGCCATGGTTGTTAGGTAGTTCTGCCTTTTGTCTCCCTCACTCACATAGAAAAAAACAATAAAAAAGTAGTAATCCTTCACTTATCCCCATCCAGTGGTATCAGTTAGCTGGGTAAATACTGTAGACTATTTGTCCTTTTTAATTTATGTAGGACTGTACTGATTTACAGGGTAGCATTGTATAGAAGTGAGTAGATGGTGAATGCTCCCACATACCATCAACATATTTCATATTGTCTTGGGACTCAAACCAATTTGATATCCCATTAATTAGCGATACAGCATGCAAGATTCTATTGAAAAAGAGACCCAGACAGTCAGATAGAACATGGTTAGACATTCACACCAATCATCCTAAACCTATGAACATGTTTTACCCATACACATTCCAAGCATCACCCTGGTACCCTTGATCCCATACCCTGATATATTGCACAATGACAATGTGCCCCTGAACAAAGAGAGAGAGAGAGAGTGTGTGTGCGTGTGATCATAGTAGACAGCCAGATGGGATACAAAGAGACATGCATACAAATCTATCTAAGTACATGTCGTTATACTCCTAGGCATGCCGAGCACTACCCTGGCACCCCCAACCCCATCCCCTGACATACTGTGTGAGGATAACGTGACCCTCAACGACTCGAGCGACTCTCCCCCGTGGCACCTTTATGGAGGCTATTGCTACAGGTTTGTGGGGTCGGAGACTAAGCTGGGGGAAGAGCTGCTCAACTGGTGGGACTCACACCTGCGTTGTCGAGAGGAGGGCGGGGAGCTGGCCTCGATTCACTCGCTAGAAGAGAACTACTGGATTATGTCAAAGGTAAGGTATAGTAAGATTCCTAGTTGAGGATATGAATTTGATCCACTCACTACAGTAGAACAATTGAATTGTCAATGATATAAATAGATGAGAGGATAGGGAGCTGGGCTCTATCCAGTTAGATGAGAATGATTAGAATATGAAAAGCCATAATTTGTACTTTCCCTGTGAAATTGAATGTGGAAGTAGACAAGTGAAAAATAAAATGTGCTTGATATCTTATTCCATTATGCAACTACCTGCCTTGAATTTTTTTGTAATTACTAAAGCAAAAACAAAATTTAAACAATTTCCTTAAAGACATTTTCTGTGTTGACATTTACTCTTGTAACTACTTATACAAAATTGTATTTGAGAAATTACTTTTGTCCCACAGCTCCCGGCTTTGGATAGCAAAGTGGTATGGGTAGGTGGCCGGTCAGAGGTGGATGAGGGTTACAGTTGGCTGGATGGCACACCCATGGAATTTGTCAACTGGCGGACAGGGGAACCTAATAACATCTTTGGTTTGTACTGTCTGTTTGTATCTGTGTGTTTCAATCTATTTATTTATCTCTCTATTTATCTACATGGCTGGGCAGAGGTGGATTAGGGTTGTAACAATCCAGAAATGTAGCACTTCAACTATTTGTACTCTACTATTTTTTGTTTTAACCATAGTAGCTAAACTTTGTTTAGAAGAAGAAATCGCCTCCCCAAATTGATTTTGTGAACGAGTTCCCGAGCCAAGATTGGTCTTGGGTCCCTATGCACCATGAGGCAAGCACTTTACCACGAGACCATGAAAGGTACCCTGCTTGGTGTAGCTCGAGTGTTATTTCCAAATCATGGTTTCCACTTAAGCTGTAATTACAATATTACTGACATTACCGGTACATCACTTTACCATCCAGATAACGAAGACTCCAAGACCAAGTGAACTTTAATGAGCACATACTGGGAGGCTACAAGATGATGGCAATATCACCAGTGGTGTAACGTCTGGTAGTCATCAACTTGCCGATGACAGCTGGGAGACACCCACACACCTGAGTGTATCAAACTTACCCCTGTTGTTCCCACAGCTGTCCCCATGATCCAAGATGCCTAGCAGATATAATACAGTAATTAACAATCCATCTCCCCTGAGAATCTACAAGAGCCTTAGCAGTGACCAACAACTGCTGGAAGGAACCATCAAGGGTATACTGAATGAGTTAATGAAAAGCATATATGGTTTTTAGACCAGGAGGACTGTGTTGATATGCTTACACAACAGGAATGAAGGAATGTGTCCAGATATATTGAGAGGGTTAATAAAATTATGCCTATTTGTTTATTTGTTTTCTTCCGACCATAAGGACTGTTTGCGTATGTTCACATGGCAGTAGAGGTATTGGAACAACTAGAAGAGGGTGTTCCAAAATTCAATAAAATTGTCTAATGGTAGCCAAAATTAAACAAACACAGGATATAAAAACCATACTCGAAAGGGTTAATGAAATAAAATTATTTTTCAGACCAAGAGGACTGTGTGGGCATGTTCACACGGCAGCAGGGGTACTGGAACGATCAGAACTGTGCGGTTAAGGGGAGATTTCCACTTGAGGGATTTTTTTTCTTGACCCCTTTCTCCCTCATATTTAGCCCCATTGCTTTTGATATTATAAAATGTTTGCCCCATTAGTTTAGCAATTTTAAGAACTTTCACCCCTATCTATCAGATCTATCAGAGTGAGAACTGAGCGATCACTGCCATACCCATAGCTTACTCTGACTTTTCCTTTTACTTATATATTTTCTAGACCTCAAGTGACGGCGTCTCTTCCGTGGATTGACCTCCCAATCTACCAGGATTGGAAGCCAAAGGGTCACATTTTTTTTTTTCCTTTGCCCCTCAGCTTTCTCTTCATAATTGCTGAGGGGCACAGGGCCCTGGGTGGGGCTTTGGTTTCCCGGGTGTTTCTGTCGCCCTCCTCAGCTCCCCGCCATGGAGTGGCTTCGGTCACCCATGCTTTATTGTGGTCGGCTGGGAGGGTTCTGTGGGGGCGCTCGGTTATGGCCTTGGTCTTGCTCGGGGCCTTGGGGCTGTTCGGCCAGGCAGCTTGGGGAACAACAACTTTCACCCCATATTAAGACCTTTCGTGCAATTCAGGTGTCGATTTTATCCTGGCGAGCGATAGCGAGCCTGTAATTTAAGAGGAACCGGCCTTTGGCCGGGAAATTTTTCTACCGAAAAATGTACAAATTTATCTTGAAAGGGACTCAAGGGGGTGTAATTTTAAGATTGATGGAGGTTTAGGGAACAAACTAAATACCTCCCCTTAAGGAGGGTCGAGTGTGCAAGAGGCGACATGGGGAGGCCCACCAGCCCGTCCTGCCCACCACAACCCCAGCAGGAAATTGTCCACAGGGATGGATAGATGCAGGTCAGTACTTCTGTGAATATACACAGACACTTTAAAGAGGGTGAAAGAGACATCTTCCTGAATATTAGAGGGTAGATGTGGTGGAGTGGTATTGTTATTGAGTTTGTAAACCCACATTACCACTAAGCCCACTTACACGCCTCAAATACCAGCCTTGCTTTAAAATACATTCACATTGTTAAATATATGTAAATATATAATGTATATATATATATACAGTACATATGTACACTACCAATGCACCGACCAATATAGTTCAACAAATATATACTGTACATAATTAAGTATGTGGCTAGCTTTTTAAAAAAAATCTTTATGTGTAGCCTACAATTAGGCTACTGGTGCTCTTGAACTGTATCACATAATTTCCTTTTCCCTCAACTTTTAATGGCAATTCTGGTCAGGCAGCTTATAAGTTAAGCATATATAAGAATTCTAAGCTAATTTGACTTCAGTCTAGTTTCCTGTATCAATGTTAAAGATCCAAGAAATGTTGCCAGTAAACTTTGGCGTTCGAAACATAGCAAAAACAAAAAAATTAATAGGCTTACTCCTTTTACTCGTAGAGACAGATTGAGGAATGAAGAGATACGTAGGAGAGTGGGGCAGCAGGAACATTTGTCAGCCAGAGTGGACAGAAGGGTGCTGAGCTGGTATGGTCATGTTGAACGAATGGGAGATGAAAGGCTTACAAAGAGAATATGTGAGTCAGGTACAAGGGGAGATAGAAGGGCAGGAAGACCCCCATTGAGATGGAGAGACTGTGTAAGAAAGGCTTTGGATGATAGAGGAATGACTATAGATCAGGCAGGGGAAGTGGTGGTGGACAGGAGTGAATGGAGAATGCTTGTGAATAGTTGAGTGAACACGTGGTCATTTGGAGTAAGGGGTCGGGCGCAAGTTGGACTAGATAATAGTCCATCAGGCGCCTGGCCCGGGGAGACGATTAATATGAAGGGTGTGCCTGGAAGTGTGGTGGGAGGGCTTGTGGCTTTGGCTCCGCTGCATGTCTGCCTGCCGAGATCGGAACCTCTCCGGGTGGTCGGGGGCCGGGGGAGTGCTGGAGCGACCTTGGTGACCCTGGTCTCTGGGTCTTCTCCTGGGTGACCTGGATGTGTGTGAGTTTGTGCTTTTTATCTGTGTTTATTTGTTGTTTTTTGTTGTTTTTGTGTTTTCCCTGTTCTTGCTCTGTCTTGAGTCGGCTACCCCCAAAATGGGGATTGGGCCTGAGCATATAGATAGATATAGATAGATAGACTCCTTTTACCGTTTCCCCCAATTTCAAAGGATTTATGAATAGTTGTTATAATTGATTAACCCTTCTGTGTCATTGTATCTTTAATTATTTTTTCCATTTGCTAACACTAAGCAATTTTGTATAGCTGAAGAAAGACCTCTAGTAATCAAAGGGTGAACTTTGATCTCAACCCTTTAACTTTCACAGGCCCTTTCATATCTTAATCAAATTGTCTAATGATAGCCAGACTAAAACAAAAGAATGTGTCATATATTGGAAAGGTTAAAGATTTTATTCTTCTCAGGAACCAAGTGTTACAAGATCTTCACTACAGAAATGACGATAGACTCTGCCATCGCTGCCTGTAAAAACCTGAGTTATGATGGTAATTTAGCCAGCATCCATTCAGCCGTTGAGCAAGGTAAGATTCCAGACCAATTAACTAGTATGGAATATATTTCTCAAATTATATTAAACCAATATAAACACATAACACTCAAAATGATATGCCTTTATTATTTTAAAGCACTATAAACACATAGTACTAGTACTGTATATTGAATTAGTCATATACTTATATTTAATCCTTGTACTGAGTACTGATGATGTGAAGTATAGTTGCCCACAGTTACATTTGCCTGATTGCCATGATGATGATGCAGTTTTAAGGGCTGTGCACTCCCATGATTGGCAGGGCGAGGGCGTGCACTTATTATAACAGGGACTTTACTGGACATTTGCCACGAATCGCTAGACCTGAGCGTCCAAATTCCTGACTTCTACCAATGGCATGGGGTGGGATCGAACTGCAGACCCTTCGATCAGCAATCAGACACGCTACTGACCATGCCACGGCCCGCGGCCCCGGGGACTACCTAGATTCCGCGGGATGCCCATATACGGCATCTTGGAGATACTACAACAACAACCTACTGCATAATAAATTATCTGTCTATCTATATACTCAGGCACATTCCACTTTATTATTATTATTTTTTTTTTCTTATTTTTTTTTGTATTTATTATTTTTTAGTTGGGGGTGGCTGACTTGAAACAGAGCCAACTACATTCAAAGTTTAACCTTGGAATAATTTTCCAGCTTAGCTAACAAGTGCTATGGGAGAGCTGAACAACTCGGTGTGGCTGGGCCTTTGGAACCACGAGTCGAGGTTCTACTGGATGGACCAAACAGCCATGACCTTCACCAATTGGGCCGTGGAGGAGCCAAGTGGTATGGTTATTAACCAGGTGAGTGATTTGGTGTATCGTCAATATTAATTTCTTGATCAGCATTATCACTGTCATCATTGTTGTCTTCACCTACTTAATCCTTCTTTTCATCTTCCTCATCATCTTTAAGAATATTTCTGTGAATGGTATCTTCTGTGAACGTTTATATCTTAATCCAAGAACTGAAAGTGACTGAAATATACTGGTGTCCTCAGGCTTGGATCCGACTGAAGGAGGACTGTGTGGAGATGCTGCCCTACCACGAGGCAGGCCGCTGGAACAACCACGGGTGTCATGTGCAGCGAGGATACATCTCCCAGAGACCCACTGGTTAGTATACTCATTGATGGTTATTCTGACACACTTTGAGCCCTTGAATTGCTTAAATGAACCTTCAGCTTGTACACTCAACCAAAAAACAATCTTTACACTAACGCTCTAAACATTCTGGAAGTGGGTCGCAATCTTATGATAATACCTCACAGACGTTTGTTTGACCCGATTCATTAATCCGTTCACACTAGATTATTTACAGCTCACCAGTGTAAAGATTGTTTTTTGGTCGAGTGTACATACCAGGTAGAGACTTAATTACCGATTCAATTAAATGTGGGATAGCTAGAAAATATAAGGACATTACAGTACAGTATTAGTATTTCAGGGTTCAGTGTCAGACTATCTCATAGCAATTCGGCCCTGTGTCATTTTGGTCCATGTCAATTAAAAATCAGTCATATCCGCCTCCTAGTCAAATTAGCCGCTCATCAATGTAATCCACTGCCAATGCAATGCCCTGTCAGCTTAGTAGCCTACCTTGTTAACTTATTACTCAGTCAACTTAATACCCTGTCATACTAATATATTCTCCATTGCAGATCCCAACATGACCAGTCCTATTCCCCGGCCCAGCTGTAACCCGCCCCACGCTCACTATGTCATCGTTGCCGGACAGTGCTATCGGGTCGTTGCATCACCTTTGTCTTGGACGGTACTGTTTTTGGTGTATTTAAAGTTTTCTGTGCTTTTATCACTATTTAGTTTCAACAATTTGCCCTATTTCTACTTTTGTGAGATACTGTAGTAGCAGCACAGTACAGTACTATAGTCTATTCGCTGCAATTAGGCGATAAATCATTACCTCTATCCTCTGTAACTCAAAAAGGGCTAGAGCATATTGACTGTAAATTTCCACATCTATTCCTTAACTGATTCTTCTCAAATGGTAGAAATATTAGCTTGATTACTCTAGTAGTTTTTGAGTTACAGAGGTTATAGGTCATAATATCTCGCCTACTTACAGCGAATAGACTATAGTAATACAAGTACAGTTGGTGGAATACTCTAATGTTGTGTCAACAAGGAGTTTATCTTCATGACTTTGCCCTTTGGAGCTTGTGGTGGATAAGTTACCCTGCATGGTACACCGGGGCTACTTCATATTATCCAGGTTATCAAAAATACTTCTCCAGTTGGGTCATGAGAGCTGTCCACTACCTACTGTTAGGTAAGCAGAGCCATCAGGTGTAAGAAGACTGCCCATCCTTCTCTCCCTGCCTAGCTATTGAACCTGGAACTTCCGGTTATCATCAAATGTGTTATTTAGGTGGTAGTAGAAGTATGGGCATATACTAGACCAGTGCAACTCATCCTGGGCCTAGTCACCAATGCTAATAAAAAAAATTATCTTTAAACTGTACTTCTTCCCGGTGGATCACATGCTTTCATTAATTTAATTGGAGGTGTTTGGTGTTGGGGTGAAATATAATAAAAATAGATACTCAGTCTTTAAAGAGCATTTTGCATAAACCAACTTTGCCTAACCTGTCTATGCTGATATATATGATCTACTGGTTGAGTTGTCCTGTCACCCGGTTATGAATATGGCTCTAGAATATATACTGTATATATTTTTTCTTATGCTTTTGTTAAGGGTGGCTAGGCAAGCTGTGTGAGAGAGGGTGGTCATTTAGCGGTGGCCAACACTGTGTCCGAGGCCGCCACTCTATGGGTTCTCCTAATGGAAGCAGATTTTCATGATGCTTGGATTGGCTTATCTAATCAGGAGGTAGGTTGATTTGTCCCATAACTCTCTCTTTCTCTCATAGGATTAGAAGTTAGAGATGAAGAGGTTTAACACTAGATGTGGAAAAATGTTCAATATATGATCTATTGTACCTAAAGTAAATCTTGAATAATTCTGGTACTCTCTATTTCTCTCAACCAAAGCCTACATCTAAAAGCATAGTTTTACTTACTACTCTCAGGAAAAGGAATCGTTCAAGTGGTCCAGCGGATGGTCTGCACTGTACACCAACTGGGGAGAGTCGGAGCCCTGGCTGAACCATACCACCCGGTACTGTGCCTGGATCAGCGCCACCACTGGACTCTGGCACACCGACGCCTGCCACCGGGCTAAGCCCTTCATCTGTCAGTTCCACAATGGTTGGTCATCTGCTGGTTTGGTGTGACAAGAAGTTCAGCACAGTACATTTTGTTTTGGGATGATTGAGTTCTCATATTTAGCCAGAACTAGGGTCTTAATACATGAACTGTATCATCTTGAAGGAAGGAAAGTTTCGGAGCAATGGGAAGTATGTGGAAGGTGAGAAATCTTGGAATGAAACTTAAAAGTGCAATGTATCAAGGGATAGTTGTACCAACAGTGATATATGGGGCTGAGACATGGGCTCTGAAGACAAAGGAGAGAAGAAAGCTGGATGTGATGGAGATGAGCTGCTTGAGGAGTATGTGTGGAGTGAATCTTAAAGACAGATTGAGGAATGAAGAGATACGTAGGAGAGTGGGGCAGCAGGAATATTTATCGGCCATAGTGGACAGAAGGGTGCTGAGCTGGTATAGTCACATTGAACAAATGGAAGATGAAAGGCTTACAAAGAGAATATGTGAGTAGATACAAGGGGAGATAGAGTAGTAGGAAGACCTCCATTGAGATGGAGAGACTCTGTAGGACAAGTGTTGGAAGATAGAGGAATAAAGGATGTACAAAGGAAATCAAGCAACAACAGATCTAGTGACCCTTCTAGGCTGCTTGTCCTCCAAAACACTGAGGATCAAGTGTCCAAACAGTGGTTTAGAGTGGGTAAGGGAACATTGGAAAGGGAACTACTGCCCTGGAACTAATGTCCGTGGCAGGACTAGGAAGTTAGTAGGGGACATATGGGTTAGTAACTGAGGGGAGGATAAAATAAAGTTATTCATTTACAAACGCAGTCAGTCGCGGGTTTGATGCGAGATATTTGTCTAGGCGGAGTTTAAATGAATCAACGGTGCTGCAGTCTATAACGTCTCGGGGAAGCCCATTCCACAAGTTGACAACTCGATTGAAGAAGAAATTCATTTACCAATAATTTTGCAACCGTTTCCCCGCGTGTAATTAGATTGGTCGATAGTGAAGTACAGTACTTACTACAGGTCATATTGTCGATGCCTTTGATGATTTTGAACACTTGAATTAAGTCACCTCTTAATCTGCGCTGGGTTAAAGGAAATAGATTTAATTCTCTAAGACGCTCTTCATATGGTTTGTTCTTTAGGCTAGGTATCATTTTGGTAACTCTACGTTGAACTCGTTCTAGCTTGTTTATGTCTTTTTGGTAATAAGGGCACCAGCATTGAACGCAGTATTCCAGAAGAGGGCGGACTAAGGAATTGTAAAGGGTTAGGATAACGTCTTTGGATTTATGCTCAAATGACCTGCCTATAAAGCCAATTATTTTGTTTGCCTTCTTAACAACTTCTGAACATTGTTGACTCGGTTTTAGGTTACTCAATATTGTTACTCCCAGATCGGTTTCTCTGTTTACATTCTTAAGCTGAGTGCCATTCATCAAATAGTTTGCTTTCTCATTTAGGTATCCGATATGTAGTACTTTACATTTATCCGCATTGCAACTCATTTGCCAAATTTGGGCCCAATGTGACAATTTATCTAGATTGTATTGCATATCGTCAACTTGTTCTTTTGAGAGTACGCTATTTGCAATTTTTGTATCGTCAGCAAATTTTGAGATTGTACAGGTGAGACCCTGTCGTTTATGTAAATTAGAAAGAGAATTGGTCCTAGTACCGATCCCTGGGGTACCCCGCTACTTATATTGGTCCATTTAGATGCCTTACCGTTTATGACTACTCTTTGCTTTCTGTCGCTGAGTCAATTTTCTATCCATTTCAACATCCATTTTAGCAGTAAACGTTTGTGGGGAACTTTGTCAAAGGCCTTTTGAAAATCAAGGTATATAATATCTACAGCTTTACTCTCATCATAGAGGTTGAGGATATCGTGGAAGAAGTCTAAGAGGTTTGTTAAACAGGAACGTTTTTTACGAAAGCCATGTTGAGTATCTTTAAGTATGTTATTTTCCTCTAAGTGATTTACGAGTCCGTCTCTTATGACCGTTTCTAGCATTTTACATACAACTGAGGTTAAGCTAATTGGACGATAGTTACTGGGTAGGGATTTGCTGCCTTGTTTGAATATCGGTGTTACGTTGGCTATCTTCCACTGATCAGGCATAGTTCCAGACTGCAAGGATTTATTGAATAGTAATGTCAGTGGTTTGGAGAGCTCATCCTTAGCTTCCTTTAGAACTCTAGGCGAGATTGTATCAGGTCCAGGCATTTTATTTACCTTGAGTTTATCTAAACAATTCAATACTTCTCTCTCTATAACGGTGATATTGCTTAGAACATCTGAATTATCAATCTGAATCGGCGATGGTGTAGGGATATCACCGAGGTCTTCTGTTGTAAAAACTGATGCAAAGAAGGTATTGAGGGCATTACTCATTTGTACTTCGTCTTCGGTGTATTCTCCATGTTCATCGACTAACGGTCCAACAGTTGAAGTAACTACTTTTTTCTTTCTGATATAACTATAGAATTCTTTCGGGTTTGTTTTACTTTGATTCGCAATATGTAACTCTAGGGTATTTTTACTTTGCTTAATTAACTTTTTGTCTTTGCGTCGTCGTACCTCTACAAATTTCACCCGTTCTTCGTCATTTTGTGAGGATTTTAATCTATCATTAGCAAATTTTTAGCAAGCAGGCAGTTTGAAATATCTTTATTCCACTATTTGGGCTTATTATTATGGCCTGGACGCCGTATTTTCGATGGTATGCAGTCATGCACTGCTTTTAGGTAAGTGGTTTTGAATAACTTCCAAGATCTATTTATGTCGTTATTGTGAATTAAAAAGCTCCAGTCAGTTTCTTTAAACATAGCTCTAAGTTTATGAAAGTTTGCTTTCTTGAAATTAGGGATTTTTTCGATGCTACTATTTGGTTCATTACTAGTAAAGTTTAAAGTGAAAGTTATCGTACGATGGTCGCTGTTACTGAATTCATCACCAACATTCAAATTCTCTATTAATTCTTCTTTTGTTGCAAGTACAATGTCAAGAACGTTATTACCACGGGTCGGTGTTCGAACAAATTGATAAAGCGAACTCTCTTGCAAGTTCGTATACAAGTCATGTCCGGAGTGTGAAGTAAGAGTATCGCCCCACTTGGTCACAGGTAAATTAAAGTCGCCAAAAATTACGGTATCTTGTGAGTTACTTACATCTGCAATTTGATCGTAAATTTCTCGGTGAGTTTGCACTGATTGAGCTGGAGGTCTGTATATTAACGCAAGTATTATTTTTGTACCTTTATTATTCTTTATTAGCACAAAAGATGTGTCGACGTTCACAATTTGAGGTTTTGACAAGAGGGTAGGGTTAAGACTTTCTTTGATATAAAGTAAAATGCCACCTCCATTTAGATTTATTCGGCTTTTCTCAAACATTACATAACCGGGAAGTGAATACTCTGCTAAAGTCTCTATCTTCTGTATTGAGCCAAGATTCTGTTATGCCAATCACATCATAATTTTCTGTAAACACTAGCTCCTCTAAATCTGAAAATGTATTGCGTATGCTACGAGCGTTTGCATAGAAAACCTTTAAATTTGTTATTTTAGAACTCACGGAACGCTCTTTAATAATATTGTTGGTTCTTGTCGGATCTACATGTATGTTCATGGCTGTCCTCGGTCCTCGCTGTCTTCGGTCCTTATCGCTGGTGGTCCTTGGTTGCCTCTGTTTTTTGCTTGGCGTTGGATGATTTATGTCACTGCCGCTTCTTCTCGGATGGCGTTTTTTGATCCATGGCTGCGGACTGCTTCGTGTAGGAGACGACCCATGCGTGCTGAACCCACAGGGTTTAGATGAGTGCCATCCTTGCGGAACAGAGTAGGCTGGTTATAGAAATTATCCCAGAGGTTGATGAATTCAACTTCTTCCTTCAGACACAAATATTTTAGTCGGCTATTTGTGCTGAAGGCCTTGTCGTAGAATTTGTCAGGTGCGTCGATCTTCGGGAGAATGCCTGAGATGATGATATTCCTTGACTTGTTTTTGTAGTGCTGGATCATCTTGCGATATTTCTCCATCAACTCTTCGGATCTGGTGCGCATGATGTCATTTGAACCAGCATGGATAACAAAAAGGGTATATTAGTTTGCATCCTTTGTGGTATCTTCGAAGGCTTCCACAATGTCGTCCAGTCCAGCTCCTGGGATGCAAAATCTTTTTCGTTGATTTGGGACTCTGTCGCAGAACTCTTTGACCTGTCCTCGTAGGATGGAATCCCCAACGAGCCTGGTCTCTTCTGGTTCGTCTTCCATCTCTACCAAGATCTCAAATCTGTTTGACATTGTGACTGGTATGTGAGACCTTTTCTGCGTTGGTCGTGCACCGTTCCTCACTGGTGTAAATCCGGAAATCTGTGGTGGCGAGACTCTGCGTACAGGTCGGGGAGAGGAGTGGTTAGAACGGGGATGAGGGGTAAATATATATATATAGTGAATGACTATAGATCAGGCAAGAGAAGTGGTAATAAATAGGAATGAATGGAGAATGCTACTGAATAGATGAGTGAAAACGCGGTCGTTTGGGAAAGAGGGTCATGCGCCAGCTGGACTAGATAATAGTCCGTCAGGCGCCTGGTACTCAGTGCCTGAGTACATACTTACATACTGTACATACGTCATCTTAGTAAAAAAATGGTGGATAGGTGGGAGGATAGACAGATGAGGAAGAGCATTCTCAAAGGGTAAAGTGAACAAAAATGGAGAAGGAAGAAGGAAGTTGAAGAGTGAATGGTTAATAAACAATGTTAATAGTAACATAAATTACAGTACTTTGCCTCCTGGACAGATACTGTGCCGACACCAGATCCTCCAGTGGCTGGATCATGTCCTAAGGGTGACTGGCATGACTTCGGCGGCTCCTACTGTTACCTCATTGTACTGGACGTTATGCCCTGGAAAGACGCTAATATGAGGTTAGTCAGTGGGTGTGCATTTTTATGCATGTGAACTGAAAGTGAAATGCATCAGTGAAATAAAAAATGTGATGATGTTGGGAATACTGTCTCTTGACATTGGCGAGTCTCAGCTCCGTCCAATGAGTTCTGTTCGTAACTTGGGTATTAAATTTAACTCAAAATTAAACTACTGTATAGTGAACACATTAACCAGGTTGTCAGGAGCTGTAATTTTCAAATCAGGAATTGTACTCAGTGAGACCATTTTTGAATCGACATTGTCTCTTGACATTAATTCATGCAATGGGCCTTTCTTGTGTTAATTAGTTTAATGTATTGTGGATTGGTCTCTAAAATTGTCTATTAAAGAAGGTTCAGTCCGTATTAAATAGGGCGGCAAGGCTTATCTTTAAGCTTCTTCCTATGACCCCCACTACTTCATCTCTAATTGGATTGCACTGTCTGCCAGTAAAAGCCTGGATAGCATTTAAAATACAGTATGTCTTATGACCTTCAAGATTAAAAAAATAGATGAACCAAGGTATCTGGCAGAACTACAGTGGTGGTGGGCTGGTCTATCAGAGTGAGAACTGAGCGATCTCTGCCATACCCATAGCTTACTCTGACTGTTCCTTTTACTTATATATTTTCTAGATCTCAAGTGACGGCGTCTCTTGCGTGGATTGACCTCCTAATCTACCAAGATTGGAAGCCAAAGCGTCACATCTTTCCTTTGCCCTTCAACTTTCTCTTCATAATTGCTGAGGGGCACAGGGCCCTGGGTGGGGCTTTGGTTTCCTGTGCGTTTCCGCACCCTCCTCAGCTCCCCGCCATGGAGTGGCTTCAGTCACCCAGGCTTTATTGTGGTCGGCGGGGAGGGTTCTGTGGGGGCGCTCGGTTAGGGCCTTGGCATTGCTCGGGGCCTTGGGGCTGTTCGGCCAGGCAGCTTGGGGAAAAACAACAACAACAACAACTACAGTACTGAGGCATCCATTGGTGCACTCGGGTTCAGTATTGCGAAGTGATGATGATCCTTTGCACCTTGATGAACCTGCAACCACACACCAGCCATAATTCTCTGATCGTATGTTCTCCTACGTGGCCCCTAGATTATATAATTAACTACCGTTTTCCATGAGGCAGTGGGCTTCCATTGAGTCCTTCAAGAGGAAGCTGAACACTTTTCCTTTCTTGAAAAGTTATGATCTCAAAGAAGTATCATGACTGACAGTTACAGGGTGTAAATTGGTGGTTCTTTTTATGTGTTTACTTAGCATCAAGGTCCTTTTTAATTAGTGTCTCAAGCGCTAGTGAATTCCTGTGTTTTGGAAGAACTGGAGCTTTTGAAAAAGAAAAGACAAGATAATTATTATTCTCTTATGTGCGAGATGGTGAGCTTAGTATGAAATTACTTTTGATACTACCTTGGCTCTGTCTTCCACAGGTGTCTGAGGGAGAATGCTGATCTGGTGTCCATTCACTCCAAACAAGAAAACTACTTCCTACAGAAGGCCGCACATCTCGTTAAGGATACATTCTGGATTGGGCTGCTTCATAAAAGAGATAGTAAGTTATTTGCCAGTTTTATACACAAAGATGCTCTTTAAAAGTAAGTCTTCATGACTAGATAATAAGCCCTATAGTATCTTTATGTGAAAGCGCCACCATATCCCTTTAATTTCTCCACTCCTAGACTATGGTTGGAGTGACGGCAGCGGCCTGGTGTGGCAGCAGTGGGATGACCAGGAACCCACTGGCGGGGAAGAGAAGTGTGTGGAGATGTACGTCGCCACAGGCCTCTGGAACGACATACATTGCTCCATGGTCCGACCCTCCATCTGCAAGACCGCTAAGAGTAAGTTGTTGTGTGTTAGGTCAATGTTTAGAGTTTATTATTTGTTCAAATTCTACCTGCTTTTGTATCAGCAAAAAAACCTAAGAGTAAGAATCTGTCTGTGTCATAGTAGCCAATATACAGTAGGCTATATAATTTTAACCTTGAGTTTGGAGAAACTCTTGCAGTAAGTATGCAATAACTATAGTAAAAGTAATTTAATGGCATTTCATTGAGAATATGAAAGAGTAGTGGAACTAAATAGACCACAAGATCATTCCCAATTATATCTGCCACAAGATAGTACTGTATGTATAGGCTTAAACCTGCTAAAACGGGGTTAATACTGGACTACAAAAGTGGCTCGGCCATACCCAAATATGTACAACTGCCTGCATAAGTAGCTGGTACATTACTTGATGATAAATTGGGGGCAGAGAACATTGATTAAAGGAAAACACAGACTCGATATCTGCGATTAATAGCCTTCATAGAGATGTGACATTATTACATCAGTATATCAATGCAGACAAAGTTCGTAGGGAGGAGACTACGTTTGCTCACCTCTGTATTAAGTTCAGTACAGTAGAGCAGATTAACCAGACCACTGAGCTCCATACAGAACTCTCATAGGTCTGGCTCACCTCTGTATTGGCCACACTAGACTCACACATGGTTATCACATGGAAAGGACAAACCAGCCAGAGTGTACCAATTGACCACTTGCGAGTTTCAGGCTATAAGGAAGTTGGAGCCGAAAACATCGATATAAAACAGAAATGCAAAAATAATGTAAGTTTCTGATGGATAAATGGTATGTTGAATTGGGTTTTATGTATTTATAAATGTACTACGACCGTATTTTAGCTGTAAATTATGTTAAATATCGTTGTCTACAGCTCCAACTTCCTTATAGAACAAAACTCGCAAGTAGGCAAGTACCGGTATGCTGTTCTCCTCACGACCAAGCACATCATGGTGGACTGTCCATGTTATCAGTGCCAAAGGGATAGATTCTTTGGTAATATCCCTAGACCACTCAGCCTGAAGGCAATCTTGGCTGAGGGCGGTACGTTTTCTGCAGGAAAGATATTTTCTTTCTGCCAATATAATCGTATAGTTGATAAGCTTTAGTAATTTTAATTTACAGTGTATCTTAATTTTTTGTTTCTTATCAGCATCAATTTAGGTTCCTTGTACACTGCCTTTTAACATTTCTTATTGACACAGGGTAAGGCTGAGTCCTACTTCAGTGGACTGCACATTCCCTAAGATTTTTACATTTATATGCCAGCTTCTTACCTGTTTATTTACCTGTATTGAAAGTGTTATGCCTCATTCAGCTGTTTGACATATAATCATGGAAATGTTCTATAAAACAAAATAATACATCAGTGTATCAGTGCAGGTGATTGTACACAGCATAGTTTGTGCTAACGTCTATATCTCTAAAGATCATCACCCTGATTGAAGTTTGAAGCCTATTGTTGATCCTATATTTCTTTGAATTTTCTTTGTTTTGCAAGTTTTACAATATAATATTGTACATAAAATTTCATATCTAAATTATAAACAGTACCGGTAATCAATTATCTAAATTTCCTTCATTCCAGTTGCACCGAATATGACAGTTATGTCCAACTCTATCAACAGTGTTACTTCAGAGGGATGTAAGTATATACAGTATAGAAATTGAAACTAAGCTCCAACCAGGCTGACATGGCCAAAATTTGTAATATTGCCTTTCTCATTCACTTTATGTAGCCAATCAGCACATATCATTAACTCTTTTACAGTTTTAATATAATCACAGCCAGTAGTCTACCTCCGAAGTTAACCAGGGGAGGAACATATGTTAGCAGAGGACCTGCTTGTAATCCACAAACAATCAGTAATTTATTATAAAAGATGTCAATAACACGCATGTAAATATTATTATTACTAGTAGTAATTGTTGTTGTAAAAGTATTATCCAAGTATCATCATCAATCTGATGCCATGCTTCCAGAGGAAGCACTCCAAAAGGGATGGCCATTGCAAAAATTACCTCCAGGCTCCCAAACATTCCCTCATTGCCCCACTTCACTGTGCCATTTTCACTAAGTAAATTGTTGTTGCAGTAGCCCCAAAATTCCCTTTATGGGAATTCTGTGGCATCAAAGTAGTCCCAGGGGTCCCAGGTAGGGTATAGTGAGATCCGTTTGTGAGGGCAAGGAGGAAGGTCAGTTCCTCAATCCGCAGCTCTTCCAGCAGTATCACCGTTGCAGGCAAATCTCATCAGTGGATTATCCCCCCTTTTAGTCGCTTTGTACAATATGCAGTAGGATACGTGGGACATATTCTTTTCCTCCACTAAGTATGGAGGACCCCCTTACCCCCAGGGTGTCCACTAAATGGATTAGAACCATTAGCACTGAAGGAGGAGACCCAGAGCACTCCATCACCCGGACGACTGTTCCACCACTGCACTGGAGTCTTCTGAATATATAAACCAGTGGTCCACTGCTACGTAAGCAGACTGCACCACCGAAGTGGCGAGTGGTGGTGTCGCCACATCCCTACGCCAAAATTAAAATTTGGAACATGAGTTCAGTTAGTGTAGGGTGTGTATCGCTTTAAGGTTTTATGCAAGAAAGCAAGAGTATGTGTAATTTAATATTAAGCTAGAAAGGCTCTTTGCATACTCTCTCTCTCTCTATCTATTTATTGAACTATCTACCCATATATATCCATCCAACGGTCCGCATCTCTCCCTCCTCCCAACACATACATTTATATACACACACACACACACACACACACACACACATACATATTGACCTACATACCATACAGAGAGAGAGAGAGAGAGAGAGAGAGAGAGAGCGAGCGAGCGAGCGAGAGAGAGAGAGAGAGAGAGAGAGCGAGCGAGCGAGAGCGAGCGAGCGAGCGAGCGAGCGAGAGAGAGAGAGAGAGAGAGAGAGAGAGAGAGAGAGAGAGAGAGAGAGAGAGAGAGAGAGAGAGAGAGAGAGAGAGAGAGAGAGAGAGAGAGAGAGAGAGAGAGAGAGAGAGAGAGAGAGATAGACAGACAGACACAGGCATGATAGATAGGGGAGGAATTTACTTATAAATAAGTCTCAATTTCCATGCAACCATGGAACCTCTCCAAATGCCCCATGACAGCTCTTCAGGGCAAGAGCAGTCATTCCAGAGACTGAATTTGGCACTCTGATGTCCAACAGCTACAATGGGGCTGAAATTGACTAAATAGGATGAACTGTGGCCCAGACTTATGTCATCCCCCATTTAGTCGCCTCTTATGACACACAGTAAACTCAAGGGACATATTCTTATATTTCCTCTACCACATGGGTAGAGGCCCCCCTAGCCCCCTGTTATCACTATCATTATATCAAAAAGTATTAAGACAGTGGTAGTATTTGGTTGCAATTGTAGTACAGTAGTAGCCTAGTATTGTTATCAAACCTATTATAATTTTTACATTATTATTTCCTTTATTAATCTTGTCTACGTTGCAGTACGTCAAGCCCATCTGAGTGCAGGTGGGACGGCCGGCATAGCAGTGGCCCTCGTGGCGTTTCTGGGGCTGTTGGTTGGGGGCGGCTACATTTACTGGAGGAAGGGACGCACACCACAGAAAATCAACGGAGGCTACAGCTTCGACAATGCTCTTTATAATACAGGTAAAGTATATTAACCTTATCCCCTTCAGTACAATGGCTATTTGTAATTCATTCGGGTTAACACTAGCTGATTATATTTTGCTTCTTTTATGTGTATGAAGGAGACAAAAGACAATGCTGCCTGTAACGAGTGTCCCCTTTAAAGTTGAAAGAGTGACAGGGAGTTAAATTTAAAGTATATTAGAGTCAAAATGTCTGGACACAGAGCTTGGAGCAGTTTAAGTCATAGGATGAGGAAATTAGCTCTTAAGCTTCTACAGGTGCTTCATATTTTTTTGTATTATTGTCTAACAATAACCAGCCTTATGAGGGCTAATGCCCAGTAGGCTAATATAAATAGTTTTCTCTCTCTCTCTCTCTCTCTGTCTAACAATACAGTAGTTAGAAAAAAGGAAGAAGGCGTCTTGTTACTGAAAACAATCAAATTTAAGTGTTCTCGCCTTTTATTAACTTCTGCACCTTTCTGAACTGAATTATATCTTGTAGCAATAAAGATAAAGCTAGGATGTTGTATAGTTACTGACTGTGAGTGAAATGAAAAGAGGACATATCCAAGACATGTTGTAGTGGCACTTTCATTCAACGTCTCTCCCATGAATTGCACGTTTGGCAGAGATATGTGATTTACAGAAACTACAGGGCTCTATCACTGTACAGTATCAGTATTTGAACTTTGCACCTGAAGAGTGCTACTGAGAGAGTCGAAACTTGTCTTGTCATCACAATAAAAAGTTTTTCAATTAATCCTCATAGCTACCACATATCCTTCCTAAGCCTAATAGAATTGTATAAATGTAGCTATAACAAATTAAAAAGATGTCGCCGGTATAGAAGGGGTTAAAGAATCAAATCAAATCTAGATCCTTACAGCCACGTCAGCCACAACGCCCAGGGTGCAACATTACTACCAAAGCTGCCATTAGGCAACGTGAAAGATGATTTTAGTGGGACCGCAATGCCGCATGCCCTTGCTGCCCCCAAACAGTTATTGGCAATGGGTCTAGTCTATGCTTAAGGGAGCCCACCTCGCTTTTTTTTTCTCTACTCTCCCTCTCTCTTTGGCTTGTATCCATTCGGCCCCATTCAGCCTACTGTTTTAAGACGTTTACCCCCATCCAGGTGTCAATATTTTCCTGGCGAGTGGTAGCGACCCAGCATATATATATTTTTGTTTTGATGGCAAGCTAAATTTGTCAATTTTTCGATAGAAAAATGGCTCTGGCGAAGCCGAATTTTTCCATACAATGCTGGTTCGCTATCGCTCGTCAGGAAAAAATCGACACCTGGATGGGGATAAACGTCTTAAAACAGTTGGCTGAATGGGGCTGAATGGGGCCGAATGGATACAAGCCAGAGAAAAAGAGAAAAGGAGAGGAAGATAAAAAAAAAACGGTGACCCCCCTTAACCTCTGAAGTGCGCATGGGGGTAATTAGACACCTCTGCCTGTGCGCATGTATTTGAGCTGTTTCCATCACTAAAATATTCATTTTACCATAAATAGCATTAATACTTCTCCATATGCGTCTATTATAGGTTGATTATAAAGGTATTAACCTGTTACAACAATAAAACAAGTGAAAACAGCGTTTGGATGGTCAAAATCGGCGATACAGGGCGGGAGTTGCATAATGTATGGGTGAGGCAACCTCCTTTCCCGCCAATTTCTCCCAAGGCTGGAGAGACACTATCGATCGATACTCTCTCTCTCTCTCTCTTACACTCGCTTGCTAACAGTGATGACAATGCCCTGCTTGCAACTCACTAATGTTAGCACGAAAATATACCTCAGAATAAGGGAATAACAGGGAAAATAGGTGATAACTGAAGGAAGGGAGGAAAGTGGGGAAGGAGGGGAGGTAGAGGACTGATATTTTGCATGGCCCAGGGGCAAAAAAAATAAAATAAAAATAAAAACAAAACAAAAAATTTGATGTTTATTATTTTTATTTTTTTCTCTGACTCTTAAGAGTCTTCCCGCAGTGCGCCGGGGGAACTCTTAAGAGTCTTCCAGCAGTTCCCGGGTTAATTGTCAGTAGCCAATTATTTATCCCGGCACCTCTATTATCCTGAAATACCCAAGCTCCAACACTCTGGAGAACGTTGTCGATGAAGCGATGTGTGTGTTGTGTATGGTGAGTGAACATAACATTAATAAAGGTCTAGCACCAGGCAACAAAGGCCATATGGCACTAAAGCAGGAAACGGATAGAGTTAGAAGGAAAGGAAGTTAAATATCGTTAAGGAGTCTGAGAGAGGAAAGGAAAGCCATTACGTGGTCAACGGAAAAGAAAGGGGACTCTGAGAGGAGATCGGCAAGACAAGGACGACGACCAAGGGAAAATAGAAAGGGAAAAGAACGGCGACGGGCCGAAGAAAAGAGAGGACAGTCAAGGAAAATGTGAGAAATAGAAACCTGAACACCACACCGGGAGCAAAGAGGTGGAGGCGAGCGGGACATGAGGAAGGAGTGGGTAAGTCTGGTATGGCCTAGCCGAAGCCGGGCCAACGCAGTCTCCCAACGCCAAACACGGTGAGAGGGGTCAGCCCAGGCAGAAACGGAGGCCTTAACAGTGCGGAGCTTATTAGAGGAAAGAGAAGACCACATTGTTTGCCAGCGAGACAGGAGGAAGGCAGAGATAGCTGGATAATAGTCAGAGGCGGAAATAGAGAGAGAAGTTGATCAGACCGCCGCAGCGTCGCGAGCGAGAACATCAACCTGCTCATTCCTACGGACACCAACATGGCTAGGCACCCAACAAAATTGGACAACCTTTTTCCGAGCAGAGAGACTGACAAGCCAATCGTGGATGGCAAGAACCAACGGATGGACAGCAGGGAAAGACTGCAAGAGAAGAAGGGCACTGTAAGAGTCAGAAAAAAGAGTAAAGGAGGAAGAAGGAAAGAAGCACATGAGACGGACGGCAAAGAAGATAGCGTAAAGTTCGGCAGTCAGAACACCAGCTGGAGAAGGGAGAGAATACTGATAAGAACGAGAAGGAAAAAGGATGGCAAACCCGACGCCAGAAGACGAACGGGAGCCATCAGTGTAAACTGGGGTAGAAGAAGAATGCTGTGTAAGGTGTACAAGGAAACGAGAACAAAGAACTGAGGGCGGGGTAGAGGACTTAGAACAAGGAAAAATAGAGGGACACAAGGAAATACGAGGAAGGAGCCAAGGAGGACACTTACTGAGCCGGAGCGGAAGAACATGGAAGGGGGAAAACGAAGAATGAGAAAGTAAGGAATCCATACGAGAAAGGAAAGGGGGCCGAAGGCGAGAATGAGACGGAACAGGAACAGTAGGAAGAAGAGAGGTCTGCAAGGAAGGAAACTGAAGCGACCGGGCGTAGTACCGGAGAGAGAGAAGGGCCCAACGTCGGTACAAAGAAGGGACGCCGGATTCAGCATAGAGGCTTTCAACAGGGGAAGAGCGAAAAGCACCCAAGGCAAGACGTAAACCGAAATGGTGAACAGAGTCAAGTTTATGGAGGACTGCGTCGGAGGCTGATGAGTAAACCTGACAACCATAATCGAGTTTAGAAAGAACAAGGGCAACGTGAAGGCGAAGAAGGAGAGCACGGTCCGCACCCCAAGTGAGGTGGGACAGGGTCTGGAGGAGACGAAGACGGTGCAAAGCAGCAACCTTAACAGAGGAAACATGAGCTGCCCAGTTAAGACGGGAATCAAAGACAAGACCCAAGAAGGTAGTCGAAGAGCGATGAGGTAAAACGGAACCATACAGTTCAAGGGAAGGACGCGGGATTACGTGGCGACGAGTGAAAGATATAGCACAAGATTTAGTCGTAGAAAAACGAAACCCGTGAGCAGTGGCCCATGACGAGGCAGCCACAATCGCTGATTGGATAAGGGAGCGTAACGCAACAATATCCGAACCAGCCGCATAGATCGCAAAGTCGTCGACATATAAGGAGGACCTGACCGTAGCCGGAAGGGAAGAGATAATGCCGTTAATGGCTATGAGAAAGAGGATAGTGCTTAAAACGGAACCCTGAGGTACACCTTCTATCTGAGGGAATAACCGAGAAAACGAGGAATTCACCCGGACACGAAAAGAACGAGAAGAAAGGAAATTACGGATAAAGACGCCCATATTGCCACGGACATGAAAAGAACGGAGTTGGCATAAAATATGATGTTTCCACGCGGAGTCGTACGCCTTCTCGAGATCGAAGAAAACAGCAAAAACTGACTCATGGCGAGCAAAAGCAGACCGAACGTAGGTCTCCAAACTAAGTAAAGGGTCGATAGCGGACCGAGCACGCCGAAAACCAAACTGGGTCGAAGACAAAAGCTGACGTGACTCGAGAAGCCACATCAGGCGGACATTAACCATCCGTTCAAACAGCTTGCATAAACAACTCGTCAAGACAATAGGGCGATAGTCTTGGGGCGAGAAACCCGACTTTCCAGGCTTAAGAAAAGGAATAGTAAGAGCAGAACTCCATGCAGGAGGGAAAACACCAGACGACCAAACCTTATTAAAAATAGCCAATAAAAATACCAAAGCCTCAGTGGAAAGATGCTACCTGACAAGCGCGATTTGACAGTAGGTGCTAGGGTAGTTATTTGTGCATTTCTAGCCCTGGATTCTGACAGAATTCGTTATATTTACAATATAAACCATTATTTGTTTTCGGTATGCTTTTATTTTACATATATGATGTATATATGAACCTTCAAGAGTGCTAAAATAAGTGGGAAAAGCATTTGGGTGGTGAAAAACGAAGATATTGGCCACCCGGTCATAATCTCAGGCGAGAGAGAGAGACAGGCAGCCTTCCCCTCTCGCTGTCTGGGAGTCAACTGAGAAGAGCGGGCGGTGTGTGCCGGTGTCTGGGTGTTGCATAACGATCTTTTATGCAACCCACTTGTGCTACATTATCGCGGGAGAGAAAAATAACCGATAAATGATGATAATAAGAGGAAAAATAGGTGATAATTGAGGAGGGGAGGGAGGGGGGAAGAAGGAGGGGAGGGGGGTGGGTGAGATTTACATGGATGAGTACTGGAGGGGAATTATCTCACCTAGAGACAAATTCCTTTGTTTTGATAGGCCCTTTTTTTTTTATGGAAGGCTTTTTTTATGGTCCTGCTTCCGTGAGGCCTATCGCGTTCCCTATAGGAAGCCTTCCGTGAGGCCTATCGCGCTTGCCGGGTTAAGCATTAAATTATGGACGCCATCAAGACCCTCAGAAGTAGCCTTACAGGCACGAAGAGCGGAGAGCAACTCACAGGAAGAAAACGGGGCGTTGTACGACTCTGCCGAAGACAGAGTGAAAACAACTGGAGAAGTCTCTGCGACGGCTTTAAGTGAATGAAATTCCGGGGGGAGATGAGAGCCACTACTGACCGAGCTAAAGTAAAGACCCAAACGATCGGCGACTGCCTCCGAGTCAGCAACTGACTCCCCATCAACATGAAGCACAGGAGAATGAGGAGGTAAACGCTTGCCCGAAATCTTGCGAATGCGCTTCCAGACGGACTGAACAGTAGTAAAGGACGTAATGGAGGAAACATAGGACACCCAACTCTGACGTTTAGCAGACCTGACTGTGCGACGGAGGAAGGCAGACGCCTGACGAAAAAGTATAAAAGAACGATCATGAGCGGGAGTAAAACGTTTACGACGAAAGCTCTTCCAAGAAGCCCATTTGACGCGGAGAGCCTTGGAGCAGTCCGGGGACCACCAAGGAACACATTTAGACGTAAAAGGACGGGAAGTCCGAGGAATAGAGACTAAGGCAGCACTCAAAACTGTGACTAGAAAAAAGGCTAGTAAATCATGTACAGATGAAAAATCAGACGGAGGTAAGGAAGGGATAGATAGTGAAGCAAAAGTAGACCAGTCCGCATGCTGGAAGCACCAACGAGGAGGACCAGGGACAGGAGAATAGGAGGTAGGAGAGAGCAGAACAGGGAAATGGTCGCTATAGAGAGAATCCTCCAAAACAGACCAATGAAAAAGAAGAGACAGGGAAGGGGAACACAAAGAAAGATCAACACAAGAAAAAGAACGTGTTCTAGCATCAAAATGAGTCAGGGAACCAGTATTAAGGAGAAAGAGGTTATTACTAGTAATGAAAGACTCTAATGCACGACCACGTGAGGTAATGACAGAATCACCCCACAGGGTGTGCCTACAATTATAATCACCAAGCAATAAAAACGGAGGAGGCAGCCGAGCTAAAAACATGGTAAAAGAGCCAAAATCGACGGGAACAGAAGGAGAGAAATAAAGAGAAACAACCGTAATCCATCGACCAAGAAAAACCCTAACAAAGGTGCAAGGGAGGGAAGTAGGGCAGGAAAACTCTTCATAAGGAACAGAGTGGTGAAGGAGAATACAAGTGTCGGAAAGAGAATGAGGAGAACTGATAAAACGGTAGCCGGGAACAGGAATCGGAGGAGAAAGAAGACGAGTTTCCTGGAGACAGACAACCTTAGGGGAATGGGAAGAGAGTAAAAAACGCAAATCGTCTCTCTGAAGAGAAAAACTGCGAAGGTTCCATTGCAAAATGGACATACTAAAAACACTAAAAAGAAAGTACGAGAAAATAAGCTGTAAAAGAGAGAATAAAAACGATATATACAAACACATATCAGAGAGGCGGAACAAAAACACACCGAACTTAAGAGGAACAAGGGAGGAAAAAGAAAAAAACAAAAAACAAAAAGAGAAGAAAGGAACGGAAAAATCGAAGAAAACAAAGAAAGGACAAAAAAGAGAAAACATCAACAAAAGTAACACACAAGTGGGAAGAAAACAGATACACTATAGACAACACAGACACACAAAATACAGCAAACAGCGGGAAAGACGCATACATACAAGAGGAAAGAAAGAGGGACAAAGAACAAGAAAATAAGAACACACAGACTTATGGACAACGAAGAAAAGACTGATGAGGTTAACGGTGAGTAATAATGGAAGGAATGGGGGACGAGGAAGAACAAGGAGGGAAAGAAGATTGATAACCAGGTGGCATAGGGAGGCTTAATAGGGAAGGAGAAGAAGAGATAGGAGGGCTAGAGGGAGAGGGAGGAAGGGGAGAGGAGGGAGTACAAAGGAGTACAAAGGAAATCAAGCAACAACAGATCTAGTGACCCTTCTAGGTTGCTTGTCCTCCAAAACACTGAGGATCAAGTGTACAAACAGTGGTTTAGAAGGGAGGGGGAAGGACGGGAGGATGAGGGTCGGGAGGATGAGGAATGGGAAGGAGAGGCCCGAGAGGGGGAAGGCCAGAGGAGGGAGGGAGAGTGGTAGGGGAAGGCGGGAGAGGGGTAGGGGGGAGCGTAGAAGGGATGGGATGAACGTCGGCAGAAACGGAAATAGGCGGTGGATGAGAAGAAAGAATATACTCCTCAATCTTGGGCAAAGATTCAAAGGATAAGTCTAAGGAATCGGGGGGTTGGACACAGGACGAAGAAAGAGGAGAAGGGGGGGGGGAAGGAGGGAGCTTTTTCTTCTTCCCACTGGGACTCGGGCTCCGCACACTGTGGAGGCGGTCCCTGCGTTTAGAAGAGGAGGCGGGAGAGGAAGAAAGCGAGGAACGGGGCAAATGCTTCGAAACTAGTTTGGTAGAGGAGGCAGGAAGCCGGGAGGGAATCTTGGAACTACGAGACGAGGACGGAGGAAGAGAACGAGGAGGCAGCGTCGGACGAGAACGCTGGCGGATGGGACGTTGAGACAAACAGGAAGAAGTGGAACGAGGAAGAGTAGTGGAAGGAGGGGGGGCGGAAGTAGGAGTAGAAGAGGTAAGAACAGAAAGAGAGTTAGATAAAGGGAGAGAACGCGATGAGACAGCCAAGGGGATGGGGGAGACAGAAGAAACTGAAGGAGGAGAGGAAGAAGGATGAGAAGAAGGGACAGACGACGGAACCGGAGAAGTAGAGGGAGAGGAGGACGAAGAAGATGGAGGCGCAACGGGGGGGGGGGGGGAGCGGAAGAAGTGGAGGAGACGGGAGGGGAAGATAGAACAGTTGAAAATGGATGAGGGGAGAAGCCCAGGCGGCGAACTGCCTGACGAGCCGTAGAATGAGTAAGGCCGTGCAATGTCTTAAGGATCGTAACTTCAGACTCGAATTTGAAAACGGGACAATCTCGGGAATCAGCAGAATGGGAGCCCTGACAGTTTAGGCAGCATCGTATCGGAGACCGGCAGTCACCGACGAGATGGCCAGATTGTGCACAGCGTGGGCACCTAGGGCAGTCGGGAGCGGAAGAGCGACAGTACTTAACAGGATGCCCAAAGCGGCAGCAACCACGACACTGCTGAGGACGAGGGAGGGACTCAGTGACGGGCAGGCGAGTACCGCCGACAATAACGTGAGAAGGGAGAGACCGACCATCGAACGTGATTTTGGCAATATTGGTGGGATGGCGGCGATTGGTACGAGGTGGGATGGCGTAGCAGACAAGACTAACCACAACATGGTCTTGAGCAACAACAATAGACTTAATAAGGTCGGCACAGTCTGCGAACTGCCGACCACCGAGACGGATGGAAGGAGGGATCAGGACGGTACCCGTACAATAGTTCAGTCTTTGGTCTTTAAGAGCTGGGATGGAAGTTCCGGAGAAGTCGACAATGGTTGACATAGCAGCAGCCTGACGTTCGTTCTGGACCGTAACGAGACGGGAGTCATCATGGCGGGAGTGGAAGGTGACATCCCTGCCCACCTGCTGAAGGAGACGCAGGTGGAACAGGAGGTCATCTCCGGCGAGAGGAGCTGAGGCGGGGACTGAGAAGAACTTAATAAAGTCAGCAGGGGCAAAGAGTGAGGATAAAGGGAGAACAGAAGAACGAGGGCGGGGAGCGGAAGAAACGGGAGGAGAAGGAAAAGAAGAAGAATGTGGAACGGGTGGGAGATACGGTTCGAAAGTGACTACACGAGAGGAAGGGGAAGAAACCGAGGAAGTGGAGGAGGACGAGGGAAGAAGAGTGGAAGAGGAAGCAGAGGAGAGAGCGAACGGACGAATGGAAGAGGGCCGATCAGGTAGAACGGAGTGGGACACGGAAGAGGACAAAGGGGCAGGGACTGAGTGAGCGGCTAGGGAGGAAGCGAACGTAGAGGAGGTAGACGTGCCAAGAGAACTCGACACGACTAGGCTCGGAACTGTATGAGGAGCAGAGGTCGAATGGACGGTCACAGACAGTGCATGGGTCGGTAAAGGACCCGGTATAGTGGTAGGCAAAGATCCACCACCAACTGAGGAGAGGACGGGCAAGGAAGGAGAGACAAACACATCAGCCATATCATCGCCAGCGCCGGTGATCGAAGATCCAGAAGAAGGCTCCATAAGACGAAGGTAACATGGTTCATCCGGGAGAAGCTCCACACCCACCACGGAGCCACAAATTAGAGGACAAGGTACATGCCCCAGGAGTCAAACCCGGATATACACCCCGACCCCCTGTGCCTAATGGGCGGTCAACTCGTCAGTATCGGGTCCAGCACAGAGGGCGAGATTTGACGATAAAAGATTCCCCTCGTGCGGGCACGTCAGGTACTACAGTTCTACGGGTGGAAGGGAACGCCGTCCACATCCACCCCCCACCAAAGCATGAAGAATAGTCCAGCCGGCAACGATAGAAGAAGGTGAAGTAAAGAAAAGGAAAAAGGTAGAGGGGGGAAAAAAGACAGAAAAGAGGTACCTCGCAGGCCTCTGGAAACCAACGAGGCCGGCGGGGCCCCAATCCTAAGAAGGGCTGTGGCCCCCCCGAGGAACAGACGCCACCGGCCACGCTTCAAGCCCCGCCACCACGACAAGGTGGCTCCCTAACGGCGGGGGTATGGTGAGTGAAGATGCGAAACAAATAAAAAAATAAATAATAATGAGCGACAATATAAATACATAAGTTACCCAAATAATCCAATTGTTTTCTTTAATATTATAGTGAAAGAAAACCAGTATTTTGGGTAACTATTTTAAATTATTTAAGCAGCCGCATTTTATTTATAATATTATGTATAAATTATCAAGTGTTTTAATATATACAGATGATTAAATATATACACCAATTTTATAAAAAGAAAACTAATGAAAAAAACTAATTTGTAATTTTAATACAGATTCTTAATAAATTAGCCTATGTCACAAACTGATGAATCTCCTGTCGCCACTCTTTGAAGAGAAATCGATCAGGTTGGACGTACATACACCGAGCTGTGTTATAGACATTATTTAGGCCAAGTGATAGTTATACATTACTCCGTACTATCGTTCTACAAAGGGATATTGTTTAAATATCTTATTGTTTTGCTCACAAACACATTATTTAGTAGCAGTCTCTACGTTTCCAACGTAGGGCTTATGATCTCAGCCGCTACCACAGCGGGCCGATTTATCGGTACTCACGCGAAGTAACCAAATAATCTCTAGAGTTGCACCTCAATTCACTACTAGGCACGTTGTACACACTCCGAGACGACTAAGAAGGAAGAGAAAGCGAAGGAGAGAAAGAATTGTTATAGTTACCCATTTAATCTAGCTGCTCTCCTCTAAGCCATGCTCCATGTTCTATGAGCCTGCGCCAGGACCTGCCAAAGTATCAGTCACTTCGCGCCCACCGTCGATGTCACACGCCTTTTTTGTCTGTGCTTCGCGAGTGCCTGCTTTGCATCCCCTTCGCTTCAACTATTAGTGAATGCGAGCCTTTTCAGGCTGTTGAGGTTTTAGAAGGGTGTTCAGAGATGTAGGCAGCACTTTATACGGATTTATGGCGTGTTAACTGGGTGTGCGCGTAGTGCTGGAGACGTGTTTATTTATTTGTTTTCTTCGGGGGGGCGTTTGGTCCGTGACGCCGCGTAGCGGTCGTTGTGTGTCGATTCTACCCTCGCTTTCGGGTTCATGTTCACTTTAACTACCCTTAACGTAACTTGGGGGGGGGGGGGGGGAGATGCTTCCCGTGGGATGCATTGTGTTTCTTTCCCTTTGTAACTTTTTGTTTTATTGTTTTTTCATATGACTACGTGTCGATGTTTTACAAGACTTGAGCATGAGGTTTCTCTTGATTCTGCTTTTGTGTGAGCATAGGCCACACAGCCTTTATTCTCTCATAAACATGCTGCTTTGGTCTCAACTGACATTTAGCCCTTCTGACTTGTTTATTAAACCTGTCCATAGTTGGTGGTCTTGTATTTCGTTCGCCTTTTCACGCTTTTGTCAGTTCCTTTTTGTTTCCCCGGGCCTCCTTGGCTCGTGGATACGTGGTTCTGGTGAAAATGTCGGTCAAACCCTAGGCTATCCTCCTTTTATTTTATTAATTTAACGTAATTGTGGGGCTTCTCGGGCAGTGTTTAGCTTTGTTACTAGGTTTTTTCACTCAGGGATTGACGCTGCCCTAGTGTTTTCTCTTTTATGTGAATTGTGTAACTAGGCTAGGCCTGTGTTTTTTAACTTGAGCTGACCACCGTCGGATTGGGCCACATAGTCCTGTCCTTCTGTTTTCCTCTTGTCTCTACTGACTTGCTGGTTGGTCTTCTATACTCTTGTTCAAATTCTCATTATATTGTGTGTTTAAGCTAATCGGTTTTTTGCCTTGAGCTGCCCGCCGTTGGAATGATCCACACAGGTCCTTTCCTTCTGACTTCCTTTTGTCTCAACTGACTGGGAGGTCTCGGTCTCGTAGCTCTCGGTTTAATTCTCGTTTTTCTTACATTTTACATGTTTCTGTTCTTCCCCTGCCTGTGGTTACTTGATCACTGTAAGGGGGGGGGGGGGATGTCTGGAAACTGTACGCAATAGGGAGGATATGCTTGGACAAGTTGACTCGATTTTCGTGTTTACTCACGTTTTTTCGCCACACAGGCAGGGGTCTTCTGGTGTCCTCAGCTCCTTCATCTTTTTAAATCCGCCCTACAAGTGCCTTTATCTTTTTGACGTGCCCTGTGCCTTGTCAAGGCCTAGGCCACATAGCTTTTTCACTTGACTTGGTTTTCAGCGCCCTGTTCTGCCACCTTTTTTCTTTGTACCTGGACAGGACTCCTTGGACGACAGCTGCTTGGCTGTTTCCTCTTCCTTGTGTCCTCCTTCGGTACCTAGTTTCCGCCCTACGGGTGCCTCCTAGTATACTAGGTGGCCCCCAGGACCTCCTGAAAAGTCCTAGGACTCGACCCAAAGTGGCGATTGTCCTGTGTGTATTGGATTCCCTCCCCTTCCCTATTTCCTCTAATAGGGTTCTGTTGGGTTGCTCACACTTGACCTTTTTCCTTCCTGCTGGTGCCCGCTCTCCTGCCGGCGAGACCTTCCCCGCTTCGCCCCCTCCTCCCTCCGCTGTCCCGGAGGGTTCTCAGGTATTTTGGGTGGGGTCTTTTTTCCCCAAAGGACTTGGACCTGTTTACCAGGGTTGGGTCTTGCCAACTGGGCTTGTCCCAGCCCTGGTGGTTGTGGTCTACTGTGTGGGTGTCTTTTAATTGACTTTCCTTGCTACTTGGCGTCTTCCTGGATATTGTCTTACTTGGGTTTCGACTGCTATTTTGGCTCTACTGCCTCATACTTTTCCCCTGTCTCACCTCCACTGGTGTGTGACGCTCCCCCCCATTTTTCGGTGCCGTACTGACGGCTCCTCCCTGCTTTCGGTCGTGGGTGCTGCCTCCGCACGGCCTGCTACGCCACGGATGTCTACGACCCCCGCCGATGTGAAGTTTGTCTCTCCGCCCTTCACCTCCTGGACGCGCCCTGCTTCGGAGGAAGGCTGACGGGCCTAGATCGCCTCACAGGCGAGGATCTCCTGGTGTCCTCTGGCTCTTCATCTTTTATAGAATTCCGCTATACAAGCAAATTTTCTACTTTTTGATGTACCCTGTATATCTGTATCTGGGAATCGGCCACATCGCCTTTTTTCTCGCTTATTGATGGAGTTGGTGCCCTGTCTCAGTTTAAATGTACATATGGTCCTGGATATGGCTACTTGGCTGATTTCCTATCCTCTGTGTCCTCCTGTGCTTCGTTTCCGCCCTACAGACGGCCTTCTAGTGTACTAGGTGGAGTCAGGGACCTGTTGCCTAGTCCCAGGACTCTGCTCGCGTGGCGATTGTCCTGTGTGTCTTGGATTCCCCCTCCTATTTGTACCACTTAGGTGTCGGGTAGCTCACACTTGACTTTTTACTGCCAGGGGGGTTCGGCCTTGACTCCGCGTTGTGTTTACACACGTTTTCCGCCAAACAGGCAGGGTGTCATCTGCCTCTTCCTCTTTCTCTAGAACCTCGCTCCACAGGTGGGTTTTATAGTCTTGGATGTACCCTGTGCCCTGTATCTGTCACCAGGAATCGGCCACGTGTCTTTTTCCTCTGGTTCTTTATGCCCTTTGCATTCATATGCACCCAGGGACCGGCTGCTTCGCTGGGTTTCCCCCCCTTGATGTGTCCTCTGTTAATTTCCTTCTGTGCCTCGAATCCGCTCCACAGTTGGCCTCTTGCTCCTAGATCGCCACAGTGCCTCGCTGACAGGCCCCAGGCCTCCGCTCACGTGGTGTTGGTCCTGTGTGTATTGGATTCCCTCCTTTCTTCATTGACCTTTTACCGTCCATCCCCACCGTGGCCTCCACTTTTGTGTCTGGCCTGCTGCTCCTGGCCCATACCCTCTCCCCTCAACCGGCCGTCTCATTGACTTGGTGGTGGGCCTGACGCAAAGCGCCCGCACCGGCTTCTCCTGCCCCCACTTCCTGCGCTAGCCACGCCGGTCGTGGGCACGATGGGGTATAGTAGGGTCTGGCCTGGAGGTGGAGGTCTCAACCTCCTCTCGGGTGCCCTCCCCGTCATCGACGCAGTGTCTCAGGAGGTGGCCCAGGTACTCCGGTCCATGTATGGGGAGGTGCTGTCGCGATAACATCTCCACCCATTGTGTCCTGGACACACTCGCTGTAGTCGTCCGTGTCACGGGCCTGGGGTTCACCATCGCTATTTCACATGGCGGTCCTCCCACCTTCACACTGGGGGCCATGGAACCTCCACTGTGCTCCTGTTCCCCCGGGTCGGGTGTCCACGTCCACACTTGTCGTGTTCTGCCCGTTCTCGTTCACGAACGTGTTCTGGGTGTTTTCCCGGCTGGGATCTTTACCTTGGGCGGCACTGACCGTGCCTTTAGGCCAGCTCGGACTCGACTACCTTGTTCTACTGGTCCCCTAACACTTCCCTGTATCGCCCCCCCCTTTACTGGCTGTGGCCGGTACCGCGCTTGCTACATCTGAGACTATCACACTGGGTCGCTCGGGGCTCGCTCCCGGCAGCGGTACCCAGGCCTGCTCCCCCGGCGGCCATCTGGATAGCCACAGATGCGTCGTGTGAGGGGGGTGGGGCTCCCGATCTAACATGGGTTTTCGCCACCACGGCGAGTGGTCAGGGCTCTTCGCTTTTGCGTCCGGGCCTTGATCCTGTTGGTACCGTTCTTCTTCCTGCGGGATCGCTGTCTTGCCCTGGTGGGCTTGTAGGTGGCCTTTCGGTTGGTCTTCTTATCCGCTGATGCCTTCGGCACGGACTGGAGTGGGTGACAGTCGGTGTCCACATTGCCTCCGCCCGTCGCACTCCTCATGTGCTACGTCCTCCACGGGCTGGGATTTTTCTGGCGCGGGGTTTGGTTGATCGCGCCCATGTGGCCGGCCCGTGCTTGGTACGCTCCGCTATACATACGTGTACTGGGTTCCCGTCATTTGTCCGTTCACATGCATTTGTACCGGCTCCGTCGGGTTGCTTTTCGGTAGTTGGGGTGTACTGTAGGACAATCAGGTCCCACCTCACCACTGCCCCGCGCAGTCGTCACTGTGGATGTTGTTGGTGTGGTGCTAACCGTGCCTCAGCACGACTCGCCGGAGTCCCCCCCCCCGCTGCACTTGCTCCTGCAGTCTCGGTTACCACACCAGCCTTAACAGTGTTCCAATGAGACTGCACCTTCACAAGACTCTCCTGTCGGTTAGACAATTGGCCTATGGAACACTAAAGTCCTGCCCCACCGCTGCTTCAACATGTAAACTCTGTTGCCGCCGCATGTGTGTTGCCAAACGGCTGAAACACTGGTGTCCGTGTTCCGTTCCCCTCCCTGTCTCCGGCTTCCTCTTGGGCCGGATTGGGGCCCTAGGGACCTTGTTGGCATTTGTGTCGTAAATGTTAGTGTGGCTGGGTGGTTGCCGCCTTTTGACCTCGGCTTGGCTGATATGCTTCATCGGCGCTGGCTGATGTCTCCGTGGAGGGCTTCAGTCATCTTGGATTGGGTTCCCTAACTGGCTCCGTGACGCTGGGTAGTGAGCACACAGCTCCCTCGGTTGCGTTTGTGTTCCGTTCCCTTCATCACTGGTTTGGGACACTCGCCGGCATGTACGGTCCTACATCTTTCGAGGCCGCCTGCCCGCTCTTGGGGTACTCTTGGAGGCCTTGATGGGGCTGGTGCTCCCTCACAAGGGGTGTCACCTTTCTGAAGACCTGCTTTAGGCTCCGTCCGGCTCCAAACCATAGCCAGGGCCCCTTCCCTCGGGTTCGTCACTTTGACCCCTTCTGTTCGTTTTGTAGACTCGTATGGAACTTCTGCTATGCCAGATTCACGCCCTGTTGCTTCTGTGTGTGCCACTGTGCCGGGACGGGCTTCAGTGTGCACATACCTCTCCATGCCCACGGCCAGGCTTCATATGCCTTGGGTCGCGTTCCATCAACGTGTTCCCTGCTTCGTCATCCATCCTGCTTCTCTTCCTGCTGTCTTCGTCCCATACTGTATTTTCTTCCTTTCCCTGACACAGGGGGGGGGGGGGAGGTCTTTTTTGTATGCTTGTACAAAGCCTTTCTTTCAATACATGTCTGTTTGGTATGGAGGATGTCGCTCTTACGGTTTTTTACATTATGACTACACTGTCTACGGGTTTTACCTTGGTATGCTTATGCCGCATACCCATGTCTTGTACATGACGAATGTCGGATGATGTCGTCAGCCGGCTATACCGTGCCATTTTGTTTTGTAAACACTTAACACCTGCCTTCACTTACGGTTTTCGCTCTTACACTTTTTCCGTTCTGACTCCACTGTCTCCGGGTTCTGTGTTGGTATACTTATGCCTCCTACCCGTGTCATGTACCTCCAGAGTGTCGTCTGATGGCGTCCGCTTGCTATGCCGTGCCTTGTGTTTTTGTGAATACTTTTCACTTGGCTTCACTTTAGGATTTCGCTCTTTCAGCTTTTACTTTCTGACTCAACTGTCTACGGGTTTTGTGTTGGTATGCTTCTGCCTCCTACCCATGTCGTGTAACTACAGAGTGTCATGTGGTGACGTCCACCGTCTCCTGTGTCTCTTCCTCCCGTACTGTATTTTCTTCCTTTCCCTACAACAGGGGGGGGGGGGGGTTTGTATGCTTGTACAAAGACTTTCTCTTTCAATACTTGTCTGAACAGTACTGTCTGTTTAGTGTTACGGATGTAACTCTTAAGGTTTATTACGTTTGGACTATACTGTCTACGGGTTTTTGTATTGGTATGCCTATGCCTCATACCCATGTCTTGTACATAAGAGTGTCTTCGGAGATGACCCACATACTGTGCCGTGCTGTTTGTTCTTGTACTACTTTACAATTGACTTCACCTTTCCCATGTTGGTGTGCCATTCCAAGGTCGACATGACCTCTTCCTTTACCTGCCTGTGCATTTTAGACCCTAGACTGATACACTTGTAACATGTACTTTCTTAATATGCACTGTACTGTTACGCTAATTTTGCTATAAACTGATTTGTTTATTTGTGTCTTTTCTTGGTCATCTACTTTTGCTAAGGCTTGGAGTTTTTACGGTTTCTTGGATGTCCGCCTCCAATTTGGGATTCAAGCCCTACGTTGGAAACGTAGAGACTGCTACTAAATTGGGAGGTTTGACGACCTCCCTTATAACCAAATAAGGAAAACCTCTTATTTGGTAGCAGTCTCGGAGTATCCAACGACAGAGTATCCCGCCCTCATGCCGATCCCCTGCCCATCCAATCTAAACTGATTACTTGATACCTCGATACTTTGGCAGGTCCTGGCGCAGGCTCATAGAACATGGAGCATGGCTTAGAGGAGAGCAGCTAGATTAAATGGGTAACTATAACAATTCTTTCTCTCCTTCGCTTTCTCTTCCTTCTTAGTCGTCTCGGAGTGTGTACAACGTGCCTAGTAGTGAATTGAGGTGCAACTCTAGAGATTATTTGGTTGCTTCGCGTGAGTACCGATAAATCGGCCCGCTGTGGTAGCGGCTGAGATCATAAGCCCTACGTTGGATACTCCGAGACTGCTACCAATCAAGAGGTTTTCCTTATTTGGTTATAAGGGAGGTCGTCAAACCTCCCAATAAACAATATATCAGTGACGCGCGCACCATGGTGTTCGGGCGGATAATTCGAAATTTGACCGGGTGGGTGTCGCATCCCAAAAGCTCTAAGCAGCCCCCAGAAACCTCAGGGCAAGGCAATATAAAGAAAACTTTGGAATCTTCTGAGAAAAATAAGTATCATAACTAAGGATAATGTTATTTCGGACTCCTCCCAACTGAACTATTCCAATGTTACTTCGGAATCTTCAGGGCAATATTCTACAAACGCCAGTATGGATTCTGATTCAAACACCAGGGAACAGACGCCTCAAAGTGAATGTACCGTGAGTATGAATTATTTCGTTGATCCAGAGGCAGCTGGGGACGTGGGAGATTATGTTCCCACGGCGAACAGTTCTACTTCATGCTCCACTTGGGAGTCCTCGCAGCAGAACTCTTCATATGGTTCGTATTCACAAGCCCTTTTGGAATTTTATGAAAATCCAGATTCAGATTCAACCCCCACTTGTGATTCATATTCATATCCCACTGTGGCTTCAGAGTCAACCCCCACTTGTGATTCATATTCATATCCCACTGTGGCTTCAGATCCAATCCCCACTTGTGATTCATATTCATATCCCACTGTGGCTTCAGATCCAACCCTCACTTGTGATTCATATTCATATCCCACTGTGGCTTCAGATCCAACCCCCACTTGTGATTCATATTCATATCCCACTGTGGCTTCAGATCCAACCCCCACTTGTGATTCATATTCATATCCCACTGTGGCTTCAGATCCAACCCCCACTTGTGATTCATATTCATATCCCACTGTGGCTTCAGATCCAACCCCCACTTGTGATTCATATTCATATCCCACTGTGGCTTCAGATCCAATCCCTAGTTGTGATTCATATTCATATCCCACTGTGGCTTCATATCCAACCCCCACTTGTGATTTATATTTATATCCCACTGTGGCTTCAGATCCAACCCCCACTTGTGATTCATATCATATTCATATCCTACTGTGGCTTCAGATCAACCCCCACTTGTGATTCATATTCATATCCCACTGTGGCTTCAGATCCAACCCCCACTTGTGATTCATATTCATATCCCACTGTGGCTTCAGATCCAACCCTCACTTGTGATTCATATTCATATCCCACTGTGGCTTCACATCCAACCGCCACTTGTGATTCATATTCGACATATCCCACTGTGGCTTCACATCCAACCGCCACTTGTGATTCATATTCGACATATCCAACTGTGGCTTCATATCCAACCCCCACTTGTGATTCATATTCATATCCCACTGTGGCTTCAGATCCAACCCCCACTTGTGATTCATATTCGACATATCCAACTGTGGCTTCATATTCAATCCCCACTTGTGATTCATATTCATATCCCACTGTGGCTTCAGATCCAACCCCCACTTGTGATTCATATTCATATCCCACTGTGGCTTCACATCCAACCGCCACTTGAGATTCATATTCGACATATCCCACTGTGGCTTCAGATCCAACCCCCACTTGTGATTCATATTCATATCCCACTGTGGCTTCAGATTCAACCCCCACTTGTGATTCATATTCGACATATCCCACTGTGGCTTCAGATTCAACCCCCACTTGTGATTCATATTCGACATATCCTACTGTGGCTTCAGATTCAACCCCCACTTGTGATTCATATTCGACATATCCTACTGTGGCTTCAGATTCAACCCCCACTTGTGATTCATATTCATATCCCACTGTGGCTTCAGAGTCAACCCTCACTTGTGATTCATATTCATATCCCACTGAGGCTTCAGATTCAACCCCCACTTGTGATTCATATTAGACATATCCCACTGTGGCTTCAGATTCAACCCCCAATTGTGATTCATATTCATATCCCACTGTGGCTTCAGATCCAACCCCCACTTGTGATTCATATTCATATCCCACTGTGGCTTCAGATCCAACCCCCACTTGTGATTCATATTCATATCCCACTGTGGCTTCAGATCCAACCCCCACTTGTGATTCATATTCATATCCCACTGTGGCTTCAGATCCAACCCCCACTTGTGATTCATATTCATATCCCACTGTGGCTTCAGATCCTACCCTCACTTGTGATTCATATTCATATCCCACTGTGGCTTCAGATCCAACCCCCACTTGTGATTCATATTCATATCCCACTGTGGCTTCAGATCCAACCCCCACTTGTGATTCATATTCATAGCCCACTGTGGCTTCAGATCCAACCCCCACTTGTGATTCATATTCATATCCCACTGTGGCTTCAGATCCTACCCTCACTTGTGATTCATATTCATATCCCACTGTGGCTTCAGATCCAACCCCCACTTGTGATTCATATTCAGATCCTACTGTGGCTTCACATTTGGATGAACATTTTAACTCTACTGGTGAATCATACTCGGAGGCAACTGTGGATTCCTCCAATGTTGGTGATTCAAATGCCACTACGGGTACTTCAGGTTATAACAACTCAGATTCCTGTGCCTCAGAGCCTAGCAATAAAAACATTAATTATTGGGACACCGTAGATTATGACAATCTGATAAGGAATTTGGATACTTCTGAGTATAGGGATACAACATACTCAGATCTTGAAGCATCAGGTGATGATGTTCAACCTGAGATCCGCATGCGTAAATATGAGGATTTGCTTGCGTATTCATTTTACTGGTTCACAAAATCCTATGAAAAATATTATTTCCATTACTGCGAGTATGACCGTTATTATCATTACTCTCAGAAACTCCATAAGTATTACTTTGATTCCTATATAGATGGTGATCATGATTCAGTAAGTCTGTATTATAACGATTACCTTAAGTATTTTAAGCGTTGTTATTTTCATTACTATTATTCCCAAAATGTATATGCCCAATATAAATATCATTTTCGTCGACATATGTACTATTATAACAAAACAAATCATTAACAATAGTTCATGTGTAGCCTACTTGACTTTTGTAACTGTATAAACTTCACGGTGACGCAATTTTACCTTTGTTTTTGGCTAAAATTAGATGATTTTGTTCAGTTTAAAAACGGCCTATGGTGTTCAGAGGGTTTATTGAGATCTTCTTTACTCGTCTGAGTCCTAAAGGTAGTTTATAAGCTAAAGAAAATCGCCTAATAGCAACCAGAATACGATTAAAATTACGTCATCGTGCTGAAGTGGTTAATAGAGAATTATGACACTATATCTCAACGCTATATATCCCCTATTTGGTCCAAGGGGGTCGTTTTGAACCTCCCGTGCTTAGCTCCATTTGTTGTCGGTTTTAAGACGTTTCACCCCATTAGTTTGACAATAATAAGACGCTTCACCCTATTCTCGTGTCTATTATTTTATTCTGGGCAAGCAAATTACGACCCTGTAACATAGAAGAAATCAGTCTTCGGCCAGGACATTTTTCTATCGATAAACGTATAAATTTAGCTTAAAGGGGGTCTGGGTGGGCATCTTTTAGTTTGAAAGGAAGTCTGGGAAAGCGTTTCTGTTAGCCTAGGGAACAAACTGATATACACTGATAGAAAACCACAAGAACAAGCAAATTCCTCTATAATGATTTAAGGGGGTAGTGCTTGGTTTTTGGTCTATATATTTATTTATTTATATTTTTTTTAGATTCCTCGGTAGACCTCCATCAAGCTTACAACCCCCCCCCCCCCCACCCCCAGATTCCCTTTCAAGATAAGGTTGAATAACCTTATGAATTAATTTCATCTGGGGGATGTCCCCAACTGTAATTAATTCTACAGCACTAAGCGACGAAGGCTATATAGCACTGGAAACTGTCGTAGCATAGCCGAGATTCGAACCCACGCGGCTAGTCGTCACCAACATAGCGCTAGAGCCTTACCCCGTTAGACCACGACAGCTCCTCCTTTCAAGATAAATGTTTACATTTTTCGGTAGAAAAATTTCCTGGCCGGAGGCCGGTTCCTTTTAAATTATGAGGCTCGCTATCGCTCGCCAGGTATAAATAGGCACCTAAAGGGCACGAAAGGTGTTAATAATGACAACAAAATGAAGCGAAAGGTCTCAAAATCGCCAAACTAACGGAACGAACTTCATAGAACTTCAAAGGTAATATGCTAAAGATGAGGGAGAAGGGGGTCCAGAAAAAGCGAGTATTACCCCCTTAACAAAATATCATAATAACTCACAATCCGTCGGACTGGATAGTGTTAATATCGAGTGTTCATAATTACCGACATATTTAGCGCTAAAATCTTCGTAAAGGTAATTAATCTTTATATGGACATTGCAATTTACCACTTGTGAGTACCATTTATAAGGAAGTTGGAGTTGTACACATCGATAATTTAAGGGGGGTGGCCTTCTTTTTTTCTCTCTTTCTCTGGGTTGTATCCATTCGGCCCCATTCAGCCTACTGTTTTAAGACGTTTATCCCCATCCAGGTGTCGATTTCTTCCTGGCGAGCGATACCGAGCTAGCATTGTATGAATAAAAACGGCTTCGCCGGAGACATTTTTCTATAGAAAAATTTACAAATTTAGCTTGCTGTCAAAACAAAGTTTTATATATGCTGGCTCGCTACCGCTCGCCAGGAAAATATTGAGACCTGGATGGGGGTAAACGTCTTAAAACAGTAGGCTGTTTATGGCCGAATGGATACGAGCCAAAGAGAGAGGGAGAGAAAGATAAAAAAAAGCGAGGTGGGCTCCCTTAAGAAAATCGTCTAATGGTCACCAGAATATGATGAAAGTTACGTCATGGTGGTGAAGGTGTTGGATATCGATTTTTTACGGCTCCAACTTCCTTCCTTATAGCCTGAAACCGTCATCTGTGGGGTGAGTTTTTTGTCTTCCCCCACGTGGCGATAATTGACCACTTGCGAGTTTCAGGCTATAAGGAAGTTGGAGCCGTAAGCATAGATCTGAACCCTGCGTAGATTATGACGCATTTTGACAGTTTATTCTGGCTATCATTAGACGATTTTTAAAATGCCCCAGAACGAGAAGCCCACCACAGAAGCCACGAGCGAACACCACACAGAAACACCCGGAAGAAAGGTCCACAGAACGAAAGGACCAGCTGACCGAGCCAGCCATTTCATACAGGCCCAAGCCCGCAGGGCTAAACAGCTCCAGGACACACCCATTTACCTTTTCTAAACTGACCATTTTCCACACCTCACGTACACTAACCCCCTCGTGTTCTACACTCCCCTAACTACAAAGATGATGAACAGGAATATACATTCATATTAAAAACACCCATGCCCTGTCCCGACGTTGAGCCAATGCCAACACATCAGACAGCCATAATTATATCTATGTATGTTCTTACATCCGAGAAGTAGATGTTATATATCTTAGAAGTTAAAACACCCACGCTGTCCCTAGACCTCGTATATCATTTTCCATGACGAGTATAGATATATGTAACCCGTGCTCAGTCGCCCCTTGCATTGTTCCTCTAGTAACTAAGTCTATAATATTAACTGCCACCAGCATTGATGCGACATAGCGGCACTGTCCTTGTGTCGTATTGTGCCAAGTAAAGATCAACCAGGTTTCATCACCTTATTAGGACGACGACTATAATGTCATCGTTCATCGATGTATGCAATCCTTAGGTTAAGTATTTTTATCCGCCATTGTGTTCACCTTTTTCCATTTACTTTCCACAATTGTCATACGTCTTCCCCTTGCATTGTTCCTCTAGTAACTAAGTCTATAATATTAACTGCCACCAGCATTGATGCGACATAGCGGCACTGTCCTTGTGTCGTATTGTGCCAAGTACAGATCAACCAGGTTTCATCACCTTATTAGGACGACGACTATAATGTCATCGTTCATCGATGTATGCAATCCTTAGGTTAAGTATTTTTATCCGCCATTGTGTTCACCTTTTTCCATTTACTTTCCACAATTGTCATACGTCTTCCCCTTGCCTCCTTCGTATCCACAGTCCACACTACGCCAATATACTTCGTGTCTTACACCTCTTACCCCAACCAGAGATTATATAAGATAACCTGGTTACCAGTATCTGTCATAAGTACCCCGAAACAATAACTAAGTACCCCTACGAACTGCCGCTGTTGTTGGTATTTATATTTAATAGAAAACGCAGTTCCCAGGGCCAACTAATAGTATCCATAACCCTCGGACTGATCACATAACTCTATCTTTTCCAGACTCATATACCACCCCATAGTTGCATTCCCCGGTAGCATTTGGCTAACGTATTCTACTGCCTTTTCAAACTTCCATATCAATTGTAGCCTAATGCCACCCCCACGCCCAGGGACCTTAGGGGCAAAATTTCCCTGTAGCCCTTGAACTCTCCCCCCCCTCTCATAAGACACCCGCGCTTCTCGACTCTTGTCCGACCTAGCCTCTCTCTCATACCTCTTGAAGATCCTTGAATTGTCCGTTGCTAACGCTCTCCAACCTTTTATATATATACTCCTATCCAGCCTACCTTCACTTAGTAGGCCAGAACAACATTAGAACTTTACTAGCCCCTTGCATGCCATCTATTCTCTTACAACACATTCACAACCCTGCACCCAATGGTCGTCGGTGCGAGGCTAGCCGCCCCGCCAGTAACTAATTTCTATTGCCATACTTCCAGATAAATGTGGCAGAGTTAGCAACCCAGTCTCCACCACATCCAGCAAACCCTACAATTAACAACCAGCCGAGTAAAACCAGCTAGCTAAGGCACCTTCGGTTTTGGTATTAAAGACACCCACATCTGTCTCATACACAGAGGGTTATTACAAACACTGGTGATATGGCAAGCCCCTAGCCACAGCCGCCGGACGACTATCACAGAGAGAGGGCGCCCAGCTCCCCCTTTTTGCCCACCCGAGGAGGGAGAACCCCCACCCCCGCGGAGGTATACCTGGCCCCTGTTTTGACTTTCGAGTCATTGCCAGGTAGCACAGGAATTCTTCCTATCAATGAACTAACCATGAATGACTAACACTTTTACTAACCTCTATTAACTCACAATAAACCATTTACCTTTCTTGCATGCTCTGATCACTAAATTAGCACCTCAGCTATACCATAGAATGAAGATTGAACAATCTAGAGAGACGCTCCTATCACAGCTGTCCCCATCCTCCTCGCAAAGTAGATCCAGTCTCTCTCCCCTAAATACGTCCAGTATAGCCAAAATAGTACCTCTTACTAAGGCTCAGTTATATGAAAATATAAAGGCTTCCTATCGCCCTGTGCCACAACAGTAAATACCATCTTACCTAGTCCCCATATCTATTGAGAGCTCAATTAAGTCCATAAGACTCGAGATCCCTACTGTCTACAGGGTCCAGAACCGAGCCTATAAATCTAACTCCCGCCCCCAGTCAAATCAGTTGAAAGCTAGACACCAACCAGGGGTCACTACCCTGCCGTTAACTTCTAGCTCTGCCCTTGTGTTGTTCCGGAGTGAGATCCCAGAGCCGGCAGACTCCGTGGCAGATTTGGATAGAAGGACCTGCCCACGTATTGAAGAACTTCACACATATGGCCCCCCTGGATGGCCGCGGAACCAGTCGTTAGCCCCCAACATCATGGACGCAAGATAACCAGGACCAGACCCATCAGATACTACCCAAGATTCCTTTTAGCAGTACTACATATTACTGTGCTGTTTAGAGATTCACTAATTAATATTTCTACGAAGTGGCTAAGACCTTGCCCAGTGTAATTCATACTTAACCATTCCATTTGGGACGTACTAAGCGATCAGTGCTCTTTAATTAACAGGCGACCTTGACTCTCGTAATTACCTTATTCAGATATTAAAACTCTAGTGATATCTAACGTTCGCCCACTGATTTGCGTTCTATGTATTTCTGAAACAAGGATATAAAACTTAGATCAGTACCCCCCGAGGTTACTAGAATTCCCGTGCTCTAAAATACGTGTGTCTAATCTAGTCTGTGAACTACTACTTGTGCACCAGAGCTACCAGTAATAAATCTAACAGTGAATATGAATCTATAAGTAACATTGATGGTCTTCGGTATATAAACCTGTGGAATCGAAGCCAGTGATCAGAAGATTAATACCTGAACGTTGGAAGTGGGAAACTAGGCTCCATCCAGATCCACTTATGCTAGTGTTGTTCAATTCTATTGTATTGTCTTACACAAGTATTCTGCAGTGGTATATCAATAAACGTGATCATGTAACTTGCTACCATGTGTTTCTTTGTGTTCTCTATTCCTCATATCTTGTATTGTGCATGCAGCCTTATATATCCAGTCAATTTAGAACTCACATTACCCAAGTTAAACCTGTAGAAAAACAGGGCATAGCTGGGTGTGAAGGGAATTTCATGGTCTCCTGAAATATCCCCAGGCTACCTTTAGGATCAACTTTTCCTGGTACCTGGCGCGGGGTACGAACCTCTGAAGGGAATTTAACCCCCCTAAAAACCCACAGGTTTTGAGATGCCTTGGGTGGGGTTCGAACCCTGGTTAGTGACCCAACCATCACCACCAGGCCCGCGCGCTAACCCACTGTACTACCACGGACGTACTAAAAGTATAGCAACCTTAGTCCGATTTTTAAGAACCAGGTGATAGTCTCGTGGTGTTATCACGTGATGAGTTTATTGGACTTACCATCTACGACTATTTTACGCTATACCTGACGTCAACTCGGGTTAGTATTATTGTGGGTGCGGGACATTTTCGAGGGCATTACATTACATCCTTCTTTAACTAGGCTAGTCCCTAGCCTATTTTAAGGTCGTAAGGTATCGTAGCTGTATTACCTCAGCAATCTCAATATTGTTGGTATAGGGTTAGCGTGACGGGTGCTCCACGTAGCTACCTGGTCACGTTCCCTAGCTGCCACCAATGAAATGCTGGGTGTGAAGGGAATTTCATGGTCTCCTGAAATATCCCCAGGCTACCTTTAGGATCAACTTTTCCTGGTACCTGGCGCGGGATACGAACCTCTGAAGGGAATTTAACCCCCCTAAAAACCCACAGGTTTTGAGATGCCTTGGGTGGGGTTCGAACCCTGGTTAGTGACCCAACCATCACCACCAGGCCCGCGCGCTAACCCACTGTACTACCACGGACATACTAAAAGTATAGCAACCTTAGTCCGATTTTTAAGAACCAGGTGATAGTCTCGTGGTGTTATCACGTGATGAGTTTATTGGACTTACCATCTACGACTATTTTACGCTATACCTGACGTCAACTCGGGTTAGTATTATTGTGGGTGCGGGACATTTTCGAGGGCATTACAATTTTATACAGTTTAGGAAGGATCTGTGGAAATTAACCCTCTGAGGATCGATGACGCGCTTCTTTTCTGTTTTCTGGCTTTTATTAGACGATTTAATGCAGATTAGGAAGGGCATGTGGAAGTCAGAAGGTTAGCTGAGGTAGTCATTAGCCTTTAAAATCCCACAGATCCTTCCTAAGCTGTATACAATTGTGTAAAGGATCTGTGGGAATTAACAGAGTAAAGCCTGTCTAACTACCGTCTTGGTGGTATAATGGTTAAAGTGTCCAACAGTCTGTGTGTGATAACCCGGGTTCGAATCCTGGTGAATTACATATATGCTTTCATTAATTTCATTGGAGGTGTTTGGTGTTGTGGTGATATTAATAAAAAAATAGATTACCCCTATGACTTTCTATACACCCTTCCTAATCTGAATATAATCGTTGAATAATAGCCAGAAAACGGAAAAGAAATGCGTATCTTGATTTTCTTGATTTTTGTTAGCACGTTATAAGGTTAACAAAATCATCTAATAATTGCCAGAATGTAGCGAAAAGGACGTTGCCGGTATAGAAGGGGTTAATTAAGGGGGGATGGGCGTATTTATTGGCTCATTTATGTATCTTTTTATTATTATTATATTAGTTTCCTCCCTAGACTTCCATCAAGCTTAAAAAAACACCCTCCCAAAACCCTCCTTCATGACAAATGTGTACTACCGGTATACGTGTGTGTGTGTGTGTGTGTGTGTACGCCACCAAAACCTTCAAAACAATCCATCACCCCAAACACTCCCCCCCCCCCCCCCACCGCGACCAAATGGATCCCTTCCACAAAGATGACCACTATGGGAAAAACATGAAAAAAAATATCATTAGTGTCCCTTAGGTGATATTGGTGGTGGTGCAGCTGGTGGATAATGTGGTGGTGGTGGGGGTAATGGTGATGGTGATGGTGGTGGTGGTGGTGGTGGAGGTGGGTGCTGTGGTAGTGATGGTGGTAATGGTGATGCAGGTGGTGGGGGAGGTGGGTGCTGTGGTGGTGATGGTGGTGGTAATGGTGATGGTGGAAGAGGTAGTGGATGGTGGTGGTGGTGTAGCTGGTGGAGGAGGTGGGTGCTGTGGTGGTGGTGGGGGTGGTGATGGTGGTGGTGGTGGAGGTGGGTGCTGTGGTGGTGGTGGGGGTGGTAATGGTGATGGTGGAGAAGGTAGTGGATGGTGGTGGTGGTGGAGGAGGTGGGTGCTGTGGTGGTGGAGGAGGTAGTGGATGGTGGTGGTGGTGTAGCTGGTGGAGGAGGTGGGTGGTAATGGTGATGGTGGAGGAGGTAGTGGATGGTGGTGGTGGTGATATTGGTGGTGGTGGTAATATTGGTGGTGGTGGTGATATTGGTGGTGGAGAATGTGGTGGTGGTGGTGAGGGTGGTAGTGATGGTGATGGTGGTGGTGTAGCTGATGGAGGAGGTGGGGAGTTGGGGGGGGGGGGGAGGGCAATGATGTCACCATCATCCCTACTACTATCACCAGCATCACTACTACTATCACCTTCATCACTGCCTGCGACACCGTCATCACTGCTACTAACACACACACATACATTCATACAAGCACACACATACACGTACATGTTAATCACAATAATATGCCACCCCTACGGGGGGACTCCATAACTATTACCACCTCCACCACCATCACTAATGCTATCACGTGACATCATCACTAATACTGCCACAATCACGCAGACACACCACACATTATTATGGAGCCCCCGTCCGGTTAGGTCAGGTGAAGGTATTGACGGATAAGCCTTTACAACGGCACCTCGTAGCTACTTTCTACTTTTACTATTATCTGAAGAGTAGAGAGGGGAGAAGGGGTGTTGGAGAAGAAGGAAGCTGTTGTAGTGGCTTTGTTATGTGTGTTTAGTCTGTAAACTTCGTCGAGGTGTCCCTCGACTGGGTGTGAGCATGTGAAACATGCTAAGCCGTACAGTACTACCACACTCACTAAATGTCCGCCATGGCTGGGATCGAACGCATGTCAAGCAGATTCACATGTGAGCCTGCTCTCCACTCGGCCGCTTCCGCTCATCAAACATACAGACGAGCCGCGGCGGTCGAGTGGAGGGCACTCTCACGTGTGAATTTGCTTGACCTGGGTTCGATCCCAGCCCATTTAGTGGGTGTGGTATTACGTCCTAGCATGTATATCATGTTAGCACCCAGTCCGTGTCCCTCGACGTCGTAGGGAGCAGGTCTTTCCCACCCTCAGACCATTCCGACTAGAAGATCCCGCCCGCTTAGCTAGGTCCATCCCGCCTGAATGTTGTGGGCGGGAAGAGCCAAGCAATCAATACTTCCTTGGCTGATTCAGCCCTCTAAGATTAGACCGTCCCGCCCATTTGAGGGCGGAATAGTCAGTAATCCACTCTCACCTCCATCACCTACCCATCCTCCTCTGCCAACCCATCCTCCCCCCTCGCTAAAAAATTTGATTGCTAAAAAATTTGCTAATGATAGATTAAAATCCTCACAAAATGACGAAGAACGGGTGAAATTTGTAGAGCTACGACGCAAAGCCAAAAAGTTAATTAAGCAAAGTAAAAAGACCTTAGAGTTACATATTGCGAATCAAAGTAAAACAAACCCGAAAGAATTCTATAGTTATATCAGAAAGAAAAAAGTAGTTACTTCAACTGTTGGACCGTTAGTCGATGAAAATGGAGAATACACCAAAGACGAAGTACAAATGAGTAATGCCCTCAATACCTTCTTTGTATCAGTTTTTACAACAGAAGACCTCAGTGATATCCCTACACCATTGCCGATTCAGATTGATAATTCAGATGTTCTAAGCAATATCACCGTTACAGAGAGAGAAGTATTGAATTGTTTAGATAAACTCAAGGTAAATAAAAAGCCAGGACCTGATACAATCTCGCCTAGAGTTCTAAAGGAAGCTAAGGATGAGCTCTCCAAACCACTGACATTACTATTCAATAAATCCTTGCAGTCTGGAACTATGCCTGATCAGTGGAAGCTAGCCAACGTAACACCGATATTAAAAAAAGGCAGCAAATCCCTACCCAGTAACTATCGTCCAATTAGCTTACCTCAGTTGTATGTAATATGCTAGAAACGGTCATACGAGACAGACTCGTAAATCACTTAGAGGAAAATAACATACTTAAAGATACTCAACACGGCTTTCGTAAAAAACGTTCCTGTTTAACAAACCTCTTAGACTTCTTCCACGATATCCTCAACCTCTACGATGAGAGTAAAGCTGTAGATATTATATACCTTGATTTTCAAAAGGCCTTTGACAAAGTTCCCCACAAACGTTTACTGCTAAAACTAAAAGCGCATGGAATACAAGACGGTGTGTTGAAATGGATAGAAAATTGGCTCAGCAACAGAAAGCAAAGGGTAGTCATAAACGGTAAGGCATCTAAATGCAAATAGCGTACTCTCAAAATAACAAGTTGACGATATGCAACACAATCTAGATAAATTGTCATGCTGGGCCCAAATTTGGCAAATGAGTTTCAATGCGGATAAATGTAAAGTAGTACATGTCGGATACCTAAATGAGAAAGCAAACTATTCGATGAATGGCACTCAGCTTAAGAATGTAAACAGAGAAACCGATCTGGGAGTAACAATATCGAGTAACCTAAAACCGAGTCAACAATGTTCAGGAGTTGTTAAGAAGGCAAACAAAATAATTGGCTTTATAGGCAGGTCATTTGAGCATAAATCCAAAGAAGTTATCCTAACCCTTTACAATTCCTTAGTCCGCCCTCTTCTGGAATACTGCGTTCAATCCTGGTGCCCTTATTACCAAAAAGATATAAACAAGCTAGAACGAGTTCAACGTAGAGTTACCAAAATGATACCTAGCCTAAAGAATAAACCATACGAAGAGCGTCTTAGAGAATTAAATCTATTTCCTGTAACCCAGCGCAGATTAAGAGGTGACTTAATTCAAGTGTTTAAAATCATCAAAGGCATCGACAATATGAACTGTAGTAAGTACTTCACTATCGACCAATCTAATTACACACGGGGAAACGGTTGCAAAATTATTGGTAAATCTTTTAACTCGCACGAATCTAAGAATTTCTTCTTCAATCGAGTTGTCAACTTGTGGAATGGGCTTCCCCGAAACGTTATAGACTGCATCACCGTTGATTCATTTAAACTCCGCCTAGACAAATATCTCTCATCAAACCCGCGACTGACTGCGTTTGTAAATGAATAACTTTATTTTATCCCCCCTCAGTTACTAACCCATCTGTCCTCTACTAACTTCCTAATCCTGCCACGGACATTAGTTCCAGGGCAGTAATTCCCTTTTCAATGTTCCCTTACCCACTCTAAACCACTGTTTGGACACTTGATCCTCAGTGTTTTGGAGGACAAGCAACCTAGAAGGGTCACTAGATCTGTTGTTGCTTGATTTCCTTTGTACTCCTTTGTACTCTCTCTCTACTCCCACCACCACCATCCACCACCACCTATCTATCCTACCCTTTTCGGGTCTTCCCTCCACCTCCACCACCTACCTATTCTCTCCTCTACCCCTCCCCCCTACTTCCTTCGCTCCACTCATCCTCCCCCCTACTCCACCGCCTACCCATTTCCCCCTTAACCCTTTGAGTACCAGCGACGTGTTATATTTTATTCTAGCTATAATTTAGACGATATCAAGCAGCTTAGGAAGGATCTGTGGTGGTTAAAAGGGTAATTGGTTGAGATAGTTTGAGACCTTCTTAAGCTGAATGAAATAACCAGAATATGATGTAAATTATGACCCTGGTACTGAATGGGTTAACCTCACCTACCCATCCTCACCCCTACTCCTCAAAACCTATTCCTATAATGGACAATAGGCTACAGCTATTACCCCATTCCCCGTTAGTTGGTGAAGCTGAAAGCACAGTTACCCACATAAGTTGTGTTCCTCTCCGTGATCTTATATGTATGAAAGTAAAATAGTATGAATGCAACGCGAGTGTGGTTTCTTTTAATTATCTATTGACAACTTAATCAGATGAGTTAACCACTGCATAAGAAACTACACACGTAATTCAATCATGCGCAATATATTTCTAGGTATAAGATCACGGAGAGGAACAGAACTTATGTGGGCAACCGTACACTGAATCCCTTACCAAGTATTTCATCATACCTAATGGGAAATATAAAAACAATAAACTCCTGTTTCTTTTTACTTGACGATAAATTGAATCCCTTGGCAGCTAATTTATCAAGACTCCATGGAAATTATATGAAACTACTAAATCTCTGTATCATACTAACACCAAGGTTATATAATTAGCACAATATTTCACTACAAAATCTTCAAAATAACTGAGCTATCTTAAGGGGAACATTGCAATTTACCGTCAGTTGAAAAGAAACAGAATATAGTCCTCTGAGTCACATTATTACAAAATTGTCACAAATAGCAACATATTTCGCTACAGTATCTTCGTAATAGTGCAGTAAGCAAAATGGGGACATGATAATTTATCTTCCGCTGGAGGAAACACACACAGACGCACACATACAACCCCCCCCCCCCCCCCTCCACCACCATAGTGACGAATCTCATAAAACTCCAAGTTGATTTAGTTGAATCATTACCACATTTCACTTACCGATACCGCGGTTTGGCTATAGACCTACCTGACTTTTGAACATTAACTTCTATAACTCACAAACAACTAGAGTAATCCAGCTAATATTTCTACCATTTGGGAAGAGTCAGCCCGGTAATAGGTGTGGAAATTTACAGCCCATTTGCTCTAGCCCTTTTTTAGTTACAAAGGTTAGGGTTCACGATTTCTGGCCTACCTATTTGGAACATGGTATAGCAACCCTCCCCTAAAAGTATGCTAGAGAAACTAACAAATTACCTCGGGATATGGAGGTGATTCATTCGTGTCCACCGCTGAAGGTACATCTATACACTATGTGAGACCTTTCCTAAGTTGAATAAACTTGACTGACATTAACCATAATGCAATATTTACTGAGAGAATACCGAAAAAGTTGTCTACTGATTCCTAAGTTGAATACAATTATCTAAGACAATTTCTACGCACTGACAGGGAGATAATTCTTAACCCCTTAAGGATTATGACGCTATTTAACAGTTTATTTTGACTATCACTATACGATCTTATTCAGCTTGAGAAGGATCTATGCGAGTCAGAGGCATAATTGAGTTACAGTAGTTTTATCCCCTTAACCCCTTCTGTACCGCAGACGTCTTTTCAATTGTATTCTAGCTATATTTAGAAGATTTTGTGCAGTTCAAGAACTTAAGGATTTGTGGTAGTAACAGGGGTTAAAAGGGGATAGTTCGAAACCTATTTATTGCCGACTTGCGAGTTTCGGTCTATAAGGAAGTTGGAGCTGTATACAACGACATTTGACAGATTTTAGGCTACATAAAAAATACGGTAGTAGTAAGCTACATATCTAAATACATAAAACCCAATTCAACATACCATTTGTGCCATCAGAAACGTACATAATTATTGCATTTCTGTTTAATATCGATGTCCACGGCTCCAACTTCCTTATAGCCTGAAACTCACAAGTGGTCAATTGCTCGAGGCCCTTTTTAAACCGAATTAAATCTTCTAATAGTAACCAGAATAAAGGTACAGTAAAAGGACGGCACCGGTACTGAACTGGTTAAAATCCTAAAGATTGTTTCTAATTTGCATACAATCGATTAAGGACAGCCAGAATGAAGGCAAGAAATGCGTAATTGTATACTGAAAGGGTTAAGGCGGTGTCACACGAGCTATATTTCCGTCAATTTTTACGAGCAATTGTTGTCTGGCAGCTTTAAAAATAGCCTAATTATATCAGAATTTCAGCCACCTATAAGCAGTTATATTTCAGCTGGCAGAATGGGGAGGGGGGGGGGGGAGACGTGGTAGGTAGGTCTAAAAAACTGTCCCTAGTACTATCCTTCTACTCTGGTAACCAGCATTCCCCCATTAGAGAAAGTTTGAATATGAGAAATAAGGACAGTTAGAATATGATAGTATGAGAATGACAGTAGGAGTATATATAGTTTGAAAAAAGCTTAAGATGAATATCTACTACAAGTATTTTTCACTCTCCCTCTCCCCTTTCTCTCTCCTAATCCATACTTCTTTCAAGAATGTTTTCATTATCATCATTCTTTCCTTCACTCTTCCGTCTTCTAATCCTTCCAACCCAGATAACCATGCTATTCCTCTGTCCTCCCTGGTTTTCACTTCCTCCCATCCCTCTGCTCCCGCACATCTTCTCATCCTCGTTTCTAGCTCCTCCCGCTCTCTCTTGTATGCTTCACATTCTGTTATTACATGCTCCACTGTCTCTTCCACCCTCTCTCCTCCTACCCAGCAGTTCATACATTCCTTTACACCTCCATGTTCTCGTGTTTAATTCCCATGCCCCAGCTCTTATCTTAAACACAATTTTTCCTCCTAAACCCCCATCATACCACTCTTCTTTCTTCGGCTTCGGCTTCTTTCTGTACATATCTAAGGTCTTTTTCCTGTCCATTCCACTTCTCCATTCTCTTAGCCCCCATTCCTGAATTCGCTTCGCAACTCTCTTTGTAATGTTTCCTCCCTCTCCAACTGTATCTCCACCCAATATTTCTTTCCATTCTGTTCCTGGTCTCTCTTGTCTCATCCCTATTCTCCTTAGCTTTCTCCTGCATTCCCCTCCCCATCTACTCCTATCCCTTGACCACTCATAGATTCTCCTAATCCAGGTATTATTCTCCATCTTATCTAACCTTATCCTGTATTTCAATTTTGCCTTCATGATTCTTTCCCTAAAGGTGTTCCAACCCATATCCCCTCTAATTGCCTCCACTGCTGTCCATGTTTTTGTTCCTAGTGCCAGTCTACCAACTCTGTTCTGTACTCTCTCCAGCCTCTCAACCTCCTCCTCGGTGCAAGCTATCGCCTCCAATCCATGCACTATTTCTGGTACCCCAATCCATTTCCATAGCCCTCTTATCACTTCATACCTATTTACCCTTGCTTTCACTTTATTTAACAAACTACCCCAGATTCTCACTCCCTTTCTTGCTTTCTCATTTATTTCTCTCTTGAACCCGTTTCTTCCTATCCATATTCCTAGGTATTTGTATTCCTTGACCTCCTCCATCCTCTTGCCTCCAAGCCACCACTCTCTGTCTTCCCCACGCTCCTCTTCATCGACACCTACCACCATCACTTTACTCTTTTCCTCACTAAACTTTACATCTAGTTCATTCCCAAACCTGTCCACCTCTTCCAGCATTCTTCCGTCTCTGCCATCACCACCACATCATCAGCGAAAGTTAATATTGACAGCTTCCATCCCTCCCCCTCTATTCCTTCTCCTAACCTCTTTATCCGCTGAACCAGTTCCTCCATAAACATGCCAAATAGCAGTGGTGACAGAGTGCACCCCTGTCTCACACCTCTCTTCACCTCCACCCAGTCATTCTCCCACTCTCTAACGTTTCTGAGCCAGTACCGATACAAAGGTCAGCCCTGTGGATCTACGCGGTCTGCGGACGAGCTCAAAAGAAGAAGATGAAACTGTTTGTTTACAAGTTGAGACACTCGAGGATCTGTGTGCAAAAATGATCCGCCTGAGTTTACCCCTTTCCAAGGTTGGCGTACAGTGACGGAATTATTTATGAGGTAGGGGAGGGGAAGAGGGGTGTAGGGAGGTGGAGGTGGGGATGTTCGAGAGGTGAAAGGGTATTTATAGGAGGGGGGAAGAAGGGACCTGCTGAACGTTTACCACTCCGCGTTAGGACTCCCGTCGAGGATAATAATATGCAGTATAGGCCTAGGCTATATAGCCTTGTGATCATCGAACGCCTATACAGTACTGCGAAAATGGGCGTCTATACAGTATAGGCATATATATATATATATATATATATATATATATATATATATATATATAGCATTGTGCTCAACAAACGCCTAGGCTAATGCGGAATTGGGCGGCAGTTGGCGTCCTCTCGTAGGCTATAGGCCTATAGCCTACAGTGACCCTCAAGATTCAAGATACTGGAAAAAAAAAAAATGGAGGTCGGTGGGAGAGCGGATATCTCAGGATAGGCTATAGCCTACGGTAGATTCTTCATTCCTTTATCCATTATCCTGCTAAGTGATGATTCTATACTCCCATGGTAAGTGTTTGATGGCTGTATATTAAGCCGGTGTCACACGAGCGATTTTCAGTAATTTTGTACAGGAAATTGTAGTTTGGGATCATCAAAACTAAAGTCATGTCACCTAGCATAAATTGAATAGGCTAAACTACCTTCAGTCTTAGTTTCCGAAGCCATTGTGAAAGAGCTTCAAAATAGCCTAGGCTATTACGAGAAAAAACTTGCTAGGCCTAGGCCCTAATCGAAAATTGCCAGAAAAAGCGCTCGTGTGACATCGCCCAAGTTTAAGACTTTAAGAGCATGTTATGCCATATAGAAGTAGGCTAGCCTAGGCTAATTATTTGTTGGAAAAATACAATGCTATTATGTACAAATAGCCTAAATATGAGTGTAAATTTTTAACCGATAGCCTAGTAATTTCAAATGCGTAACTTCGCGAGTGGTTGGGAATAATGCTTAGAATAATTCGTAGTAAATTTACTATTGGGCCTAGGGACTTGGTTATTATATATAATTCCGAACGCAATAAACTATATGTAAGCCTACATGTTCTTTTATTCTGTGTGTGGTGTCCTGGTTGCGAATCCACGGGAAATATCACATGTTAGTATAGGCCTACAGTACTGTATATATACAGTATAATCTACGGTAAAATAAATGTAAATAATTATCAAGATACCGGTACGTCATTACAATCAATAATAATCTACGGAAAATAAATATCAATATACAACATTAGGCCTACTGTCAATTGCAATATACGGTAAAAGAAAGGTAAATACATTTAAATAATACCGTAGTAACCGTACACCATTATTATCAATTTGATAATAATCTATGGTACCGGTAATACATCTCCCAGACTCGCTCTTTTCATTTGTCATTCCCTCTCTCCCTCCCCCTCACCCTCTTGTCATTCCTTCCTTCACTCCCTCCCTCCCTCTCCCTCACCCTCTTTCTCCAGCCGCCGATGACACCACCACCACCTCCTCCCATATTTGCTTTAACCCTTACAGTACCGCAACGTATTTTGTATTTATTTTAGCTGCATCCACGAGGTAAAGCTAACCTTCTTGCGGATATTTTCTCCACCAACTCAACCTTAGATGAAATAAATCAAGATGTCCCTGTACTTAATTTTAATTCGCCTGAAATTCCCTCACTTAAGATCCACACCAGACATGTCAAAACTATTTTGCAGAATCTCTCAGTAGATAAGGCTCCTGGTCCAGATGAAATTCCTCCAATAGTACTTAAGAATTGCTCCTTGGTGCTCGCTCCTGTATTGGCAAAAAAATTCCGTCTGTGTACTCACACCTCATGCTTCCCAGTACCCTGGAAAGAAGCAAACATCCATCCAGTTCCTAAAAAAGGTGCCTCTTCAGATCCATCAAACTACAGACCAATAGCTATAACTTCCACTCTTGGTAAAGTCTTTGAAATTATAATAAATAATCACATAATTAAGCATCTTGAGAATAATAAATTAATCAGTGATAGGCAATATGGTTTTAGACGATGTCGATCAACTGCAGAAATTCTTTGCCTTCTTACGCATCAAATCAACCAAGCTACAGACCAACATGGTGAAACACATTCAATAGCACTGGATATATCAAAGGCATTTGATAGAGTCTGGCATCAATCCTTATTGTCGAAGATGTCGCACTACGGCCTTGCATCATTAGTTCCACTAATTTCTTCTTATCTTCATAACAGAAAAATATGTGTAATGGTAGATGGCCTTTATTCTCAATTTCACTCAATAAATGCTGGTGTTCCCCAGGGATCAGTTTTGGCCCCAACTCTGTTCCTCATTCATATCAATGATCTCATATCTACCACTCATAATCCAATACATTCCTACGCAGATGACTCAACACTCCACAGTTCCTTCACATTTACCAATTCTTTCACCCAACCCGATCTTATAAATTCAAAAATAAACACTGCAATTTCTCTGAACCAGGACCTTTCTAGAATTAATGAATGGGGACAAAAAAATCTAGTTTCCTTTAATGCACAGAAATCCAAGTACATTCAATTTTCTAACCGACAGAATCTCACTGACTCCCATATATTTTTTAATGATGTAAATATTCCCACTTCCCCTAGTATTGACATTCTCGGTGTAACAATAACTACTAACTTGAGCTGGACACATTATGTTAGAAGCATTGCTAAGAATGCCTCTAAAAAACTGGGACTCCTGTACAGAGTTCGAGAATTCTTCACTGGCGAGCAGTTGGCCGTAATATATAAAAGTCATGTGCGTTCTCAGATGGATTACTGTTCACCTCTGTGGAGTGGAAGTGGAGTGGTTGCATTGAGGCAGTTGGACAAAATTCAAAATAAAGCTATTAGATTAATCAATAACCCTGCAATCACACAGGACCTTCCTACATTATCCATACGAAGAAACGTTGCATCCCTTGCATTATTCTACAGATATTTTCACAGCAATTGTTCCGAGGAACTTGCTTCAATTGTGCCGCCTCTCCACATCTTTCCCCGTAGAACTAGAGCAGCTGAGAGCGCCCATGAATTTACACTTTCTCCTCCACAATGCAGAACTTCTGCTTATCAAAATTCATTTATCCCTAGAACTACTACTCTTTGGAATTCACTTCCCTCGAGTTGCTTTCCACAAACTTACAATCTACAAAAGTTTAAATCCAGTTGTTACAAACATTTTATGAATGGAGGATGCCTTTAGGCACATGGACCTTTTTGTTTTATCTGTGTTTTTCCTTCCTCCGTTCATTGTCTCACAAAAAAAAAAAAAAAAAAAAAAAAGACGATTGTGTGAAGCTTATTTGACTTTTATTCAGCTTAGGAAGGATGTCTACCCGTTAAATGATATAATATCTCAATTAATCCTTTTAGCTACCATACCGGTATATCCTTTTATGGTAGCTAAAATAATTAATCGAGATATTCTAGTCATTTAACGGGTAGACATCCTTCCTAAGCTGAATAAAACCGTCAAATGGTTGCCATATGTCAAACCAAAGCCGAGTCCATTATTTTTTAGTCGTTATTATTGTACTTTATATGTACCGGTATATTGTTTGATAAATTGATAGTTCATAGTTCAAAATAAGTTATTGGGAAGTGATAAAATGGTCAAAACAATGCTAATTTATGTTGGTTTTCTTGCATTTTTTGACATACTTGTGATAAAATGGCCAAAATACTACTACTTTATGTTTGTTTTCTTGAAGGATGGGACATTCTTTCAATAATTTATATTTGTTTTCTTGAAGGACGGGACATATTCTTTCAAACATTCAAACACAATTGCTCCGGTTTGACACATTTATACCACCACCGGTACTAAATGGGTTAACATCGAAACTTACTGATAAAGCTTAGATAACTATATAACCCTTTGAGTACCAGCGACGTGTGCTATATTATATTCTAGCTATGTTTAGACGATATTATGCAGCTTAGGAAGGATCTGTGGTAGTTAAAATGGTTGGTGGAGATAGTTTAAAGCCTTATTATTGACAGAGGTCCTTCCTAAGCTGTATAAAATCGTCTAATAATTGCCAGAATATGATGAAAAGGACGTCCCTGGTACTGTACGGGATAATAATATCACCACGTCCAGTACAGCAACTAGAGGTAAGGGTTTTAAGGCGAATCTTATAGGTTAACCCCTGCTGTACCGGAGACGTCTTTTAACTTTATGCTGGCTATTATTACACGATTTGTAGTCAGTTTCAAAAGGACCTCCAGCAATTAACAGGCTCCGAATTATCTCAATTAACCCTTTTTATAGTCCATCAGGCGCCTGGCCCAGGGAGACGATTAATATGAAGGGTACGCCTGGAAGTGTGGTGGGAGGGCTTGTGGCTTTGGCTCCGCTGCGTGTCTGCCTGCCGAGATCGGAGCCTCTCCGGGTGGTCGGGGGCCGGGGGAGTGCTGGAGCGACCTTGGTGACCCTGGTCTCTGGGTCTTCTGGGTGACCTGGATGTGTGTGAGTTTGTGCTTTTTATCTGTGTTATTGTTGTTTTTATGTTGTTTTTGTGTTTTCCCTGTTCTTGCTCTGTCTTGAGTCGGCTACCCCCAAAATGGGGATTGGGCCTGAGCATATATAGATAGATAGATAGATAGATACAACCCTTTTTACTACCACAGACCCTTCTTAAAGGTGGGGGCTCATGGGTTGAGGTAAACATGGAAAAATAATCGCCAACCTGCATATAATTATCTTGTAAAATGCAATGTCACTGAAATCATTATTAACCCGTACAGCCCCAGCGACGCGTCTGACGCGTCGGCGATGTATGTAACGCACAGCCCCAGAGACGCGTCTGGCGCGTCACCTTAACCCTCTCCGACATATGACGCAATTTTGAGCCTATTAGGGATACTTTAAAGCCTTTATTACCATCAGGGTTTTTTACAAACCTTTATTTTAGTTACTTCAACCTCTGCAGTTGTCTTTGAGTTAGATGTGGGCAGAAAACTAATTTTGGAGAGGTATTTATAAGAGTGAGAGAACTCTATTTCTTATTGCTAATCTGGCAACCTCTGCGTCATATATGTCTGAAGGAGCTAATTGCGCCGACCGTAACCTCAGGTGTAGCCACTCAAGAGGGCTCAGATTTGTATGGGAACTGTGTACGTATCCCACGCAACCGTGCCGATGGTTGAAAACTCTCAAAGTCCACGTGCGTGCGCGTGAGCGCGCAATAACCTGTTTTTTGGGGGTAATTGCCTTAAATTTTTTACTCTTGTAAAATACGTTTTCGGGGGCTCTGTAGGACCATTCTTTAAGCTTTTTGAGCGGTTTTTCGTGGTTTTTCCTTCATTCCTAACCCATTCGCTATTGTTTCTGGAATAAAACAATTTTTTGAAAACCGGCCGGGTTCTGGTGAACAAACATTACAAAACTAGCCGGGGCTCCACGGGTTAACAATGGTATAAAGGATTTTGCGGATCGTCTATACCGGGCCTGGTCACACCAGTATCCTTAGCCTAGACTGGATGGTGGACTTACACTCTTGTGACGTCACAGGCCCGGTATAGACGATCCACAAAATCCTTTATACCATTGTTAATAATTATTTCAGTGCCATTGCATTTTGCAAGATAATTATGTACAGCTTGGCGATTATCATTCCATGTTTACCTCAACCCATGAGCCCCCACCTTTAAGGTGCAGAAAATCGTCTAAATATAGCTAGAATAAAAATAAAAAGACGTCGCCGGTACGGAAGGGGTTAATTTTGTATTAGGAACCCATAACTCCAAACACAACCTCAGCTCTCAACCGTGAGTAGCACTCTGCGAGTCTCAGAGCTTAATTTAACCCGCAGAGTGCCAGACAATTATTGACCCTATGCATCTGCCAGTGCCAGAGGATTTTTTTTTTTTTTTTTTTTTTTTTGGCTAAATCTATCAAGTTGGGTGAGAAAGGAAGGATAATGGTAAAAAAACACTCCGCTTGTCCATTTTCGCCAGAAATCAGGTCCCCGATGGTCCCAAATGTAGCTGAAATTTTCAGAGTAAATCATCGACTTTTATGGTATCGGATCGTATAGGTAGGAGGGTGGTGGGAGGGTGGTTTGGGGGATGGTGGGGGGAAGGTAGAAGCGTAATTGACTCTTGTTACAAATATGAAGCCGATTGGTGAGGTAGTTTCGCCACCACGGATTTTCCTTTTTTTCCTTTTCTTCGTACGGATACGCTGGAAATGGGTGGTGGGAGGCGGTTGGGGGTGTGGTGGGGGGAAGGCAGAAGGGTAAGGGACTTGTCACACAAATATGGAACCGATTGGTGCAGTCGTTTCGCCGCCACAGATTTTCCTTTTTTTTCCTTGTGAGGCGACCGATAGTCAGCGAGTGGGTGGGGGGAGGGGGTTGTGTACAAATTAATCTAGAAGGGGGATCTGATGGATATATTTTTTAAAGTTTGATGGAGGTCTAGTAAATCGACCAAAAAGTGAACCATCCCTCCTTTAAGTTCGGGTTTCCTAATCCTACTTCATTATCTTTCCATTGACCCATTACCGGCGACGTTTTTTAAATTTAATTCTTGATATTTTTAGACGATTTTGTGCAGTTTAAGAAAGTTCCAAGGTAGTAAAATTGGTTAAGTGAGATAGATCGAAGCCTGTTAGTTGCTGGAGGCCCTTCTTTAACGGACTTACATCGTCTAATAGTAGCCAGAATAATGTTAGAATGACTTCATCGGTACGGAAGGGGTTAACTCTCTACATAATCCCCGCATATAATGCTGCTCGTGAGCAGCCCGACAAGGAATACGGACCTACGTGTCGTACTGAAAGGGTGAGGTAAGAGAGAGAGAGGGGGGGGGTGGGGGGACACTTTGGGGTAGGAAGGGTGGTTACTATGGAGTATAGTAACTAACCCCTTCAGTACCGGCGGTGATTTATTTTATGCTAGCTACATTTAGACGACGATATTCTGCAATCTTTTAACCCATTCACCACCATGACGTAATTGTATTCATATCTTGGTTAGGCCTAACCTTAGACGATTTTTTTTATCTGTAAATACTCAAAGGGGTAAATGCGATCACAATAAACCCTCTTAGTAACATAGGTCCTTCTTAACCCTCTCCGACATATGACACGATTTTGAGCCTATTAGGGATACTTTAAAGCCTTTGTTACCATCAGGGGTATCTAGAAACCTTTAGTTTAGTTACTTCAACCTCTGCAGTTGTCTTTGAGTTAGCTGTGGGCAGAAGACTAATTTTGGAGAGATAATTATAAGAGTGAGAGAACTCTATTTCTTATTGCTAATCTGGCAACCTCTGCGTCATATGTGCGTGAAAGGGTTAAATTGCATAAAATCATCTAATTTTATCCATAATCAAAGCCAAAAAGGCGTCATGGTGCTGAAGGGGTTAGGCCTAATGGGTATATGTCCTTCCTAAGCTGAATAAGATCGTCTAAGACTAATAGTTGCCAGAATATATTACAAAGGATGACACCGGTACAGAAGGGGTTAAGGGTGGACACGGTACTGTTAGATGGTCTTATTCAGCTTATGAGGGACGTCTACCCATTACAAGGTTGCAGCCTATCTCAATGAATCGCTTTAGCTACTCCATAGGCTATCTTTATTTAGCTTCATAAAGTCGTCTAAATGTAGCTAGGATAAAATAAAAACAGACGTCGCCGGTACAGAAGGGGTTAATACACTCCACGGTAACCACCCTCCCTAACCCAAAGTGTCCCCCCCCCCCCCTCTCTCTCTCTCTCTCTCTCCTCTGTAAAGTCGCGCTAATAAGTGATATCTCGGCACCAAGTATATTTTGATCAATAATTGGTATCAGCAATATCTAAGCTTCATTTCTTCATATCGAGTGAAATATACAAACATGTTCCTACACTTACCCACCCTATTCAACATCTGACAGACATTAACCCCTTCAGTACCGAGTTGTTCTTGTCATTATAATCTGGAATTTATTACAGCACAGAGCAAGCCAAACATAATGACAGCTGGTACATGACTTATTAGCGCGACCGTACCGTACCTACTCCAACATCCTCAGCTTTTCAGTACCGTACGATAGCATAGGTCCATATTCCTACGCAAACCATCATTGTTGGTGGTCATTATTATAAAGTTTACTCGTATTCCTATCTATCTATCTATCTATTTACTCAGGCCCAATCCCCACTTTTGCTATTTGTTTTTTCTGTTTTCCTTCTTTGTATTTCTAGTCATCTATCTATCTAGGCTATCTATTTACTCAGACCCAATCCCCACTTTTGCTATTTGTTTTTTGTTTTCCTTCTTTGTATTTCTAGCCATCTATCTATCTATCTATCTATTTACTCAGACCCAATCCCCACTTTTCCTATTTTTTTGTTTTTCTTGTTTTCCTTTTTTGTATTCCTAGCCAGTCATTATGATACGCCATACCCTGTGTTCCATGTCTGCCAAAACTATTGAACATTAACCCCTTCTGTACCAGCAACGTGTTATTAACTATAGGCCTACTATAGCTATATTTAGACTATTTTATTCAGTTTAACAAAGACCTCAAGCAAGTAACAAGCTTCGAACTATCGTCCTTAACCCTTTTCACTACCACAGATCCTTCTTAAACTGTAGGAAACCGTCTTAACATAGCAATAATATTATAAAAAAGACGTCGTCGGTACGGAAAGGGTTAACCTCTATAACTCACAAACGACGTGACTAAAGTAATCCAGGGTAGCCTACTTAACCCCTTCTATACCGCAGACGTCTTATTAATTGTATTCTTGCTATATTTAGACGATTGTGTGCAGTTTAAGAAGGATCCATGGTAGTAAAAGGGCTTAAGTGAGATAGTTCGAAGCCAGTTAATTGCTGGAGACCTTTTTTAAGTTGAATAAAATCTTCTAATGGCAGCCATAATACAGTTAAAAAGACGTCGCAGTTACAGAAGTTGTTAACCTCTATAAAGCCGGTATCACACGAGCGCTTTTTCACTCAACATTTATCCTTAACACTGGTCTGGCAGCTTATGTGGTCAACGTATATATAATTTCGGTTGCCTAAATTCATCTATCATCAGTCTAGTTTCCGATACCGTTGCAAAATATTCCAGAATTGTTGCCAGCAAAAATGTTAATCATCGAATGTTGACTATACAGTATAAGCTTTCGTGTGATACCGGCTTAACTCACAAACGACTAGAGTAATCCAGGGTACCGTAGCCTACTTATTAGCCTACCGAAACTACCACTAATTATTTTCTCAATTTGTGAAGGTTCTTATAAATGTGTGTGAATTTGTGTTTTGTGTTTGTGTTCGTTGTTTTCTGTTGTGTTTTGTGTTGTCCCTGTTCTTGCTCTGTCTTGAATCCCCCCCCCCCCCGAAAAAAGAAAAAGAAAAAAGGGAAAAAAGGAAAAGTGGGGATTGAGTCTGAGTAAATAGATAGGTAGATTATAGAATAAGGATGTTGCAAATATCAAAATAAAATGTGTTTCAACCACCGGAAATAAATGTTATGTGCACTATATAAAACACTAAAAAAACAAAATACGTCTCCCTATAAATCTCCCCATTTACGGCAGTAAAACTCCTATTAGGGGAGGTTTTTAGTTTGTTCCGTGGACCTCCGTCAAGCTTAAAATTACAGCCCTTTGATCCCCTTTCAAGAAAAATTTGTAAATGTTTCGGTAGAAAAATTTGTAAATGTTTCGGTAGAAAAATTTCCGGAAAAACTAAATAAGATGGTCACCAATTTTCCCATGGATTTTTTTATTTTTCCCTGTTAGTTTTCATCAATATATAGTGTTTGGAAATAATTGCAACCCTCGGCGAAACCGTTTTCCCCATTATACAACGATCTTAAGACACGCCGCCCGATAGTGGGGAGGGCTATGAAGTACAGGGAAAATGAGGGGTTAAATGCGTAAAACGGCGATTAAAACGTATTTTAGCAAAACTTGGCTCGGGTTTTAAGGTATTTCTAAGGCCTAAAACCCAATATTTCGAAAACCCGAGCCAAGTTTTGGCCAAAGCTGGCTCGGATTTTGAGAGTTTGTGGACAACAAAATGACAGTAACCTCATTTAGAAATTTGGCTCAGGTATCCCGAAATTGCAAAGGCATAAAAGCCGAATTTTGGAAAACCCGAGCCAAGTTTTGCCAAAACTTGGCTCGGATTTTGCGAATTTTAAGAGTAAACAAATTACAGTAACCTAATTTAGAATTTTGGCTCATGTTTCCCTAAATTGCAAACTCCAAAAAGCATAATTTTGGAAAACCCGAGCCAATTTTTGGCAAAACTTGGATCGTATTTTGAGAATCGAAAAAGACTAACTACATGTCGGAAATCGGCTCATGATTTCCCTAATTGCAAAGCCATATAACCAGATTTATCGAAAACGTAGCACTTATTTAAATCATAAATATCCAGTAACATAGACCTAGTACATTGGATACAAGCCTAATCCACACCTAACGCCTACAATGTGTCCGTAGTACCTAGTAGGCCTACGTGGGATACAACATGGCGGTTGGGCCGGCGCCCATTTAGTAGCCTACCGGTATTCGGCCGTATCTGTAAATACGAATGCGAGGAACTTCGAGCGAATTCCTGATCGAGCGGATGCACAATCCAACCTAACCTAACCTAACCTAACCTAACCTAACCTAACCTAACCTAACCTAACCTAACCTAACCTAACCTAACCTAACTAACCTAACCTAACCTAACCTAACCTAACCTAACCGGTTATACTGATGTTTTGGACCGACAGTTAGCCCATCGAGCTGTTTAGGCCTAATAGGTCTGGTAGAGCATATACATCATTGCTATATATGGCATTAAGAGCGGAAATGTATTACAAGGGAGAAACAAAAAACCGCTAAAATACATGTATAGGCCTAGGCTACTGTAAAACAATAAGTTTTTCAGCCAGTACCCAACCAGCGGGGGTGTGGGGGCGGCAGCCCCCACCCATATACTAGGTTAGGTTAGGTTAGGTTGTTAAGTTAGGCTAATGGCGCACAAAAAAAAAAAAAAAAAAAAAAAAAAGTAACCTAACCAGCGGGGGTGTGGGGGCGGCAGCCCCCACCCATACACTAGGTTAGGTTAGGTAAGGTTGTTAGGTTAGGCTAATAGCCTAGGAAAAAAAAAATAGTCTAATAGGGGTGTTTTTAGATTGTTGGATAATGGGTAAATACTCATTTCCGCTCCTCTTCAGTATAAAACAACACTATATCTGAAGGAAAAAATACAAAAAACAAAATAAAACTTACTGAAATCGCTGTCGGTCCAAAAAGTCAGGTTTACCACCTAACCTAACCTAAATGCGCCTCCGCTCGAATATGAATTCGCTCGAAGTGTCCAGATACCGTAAATACTACCGCAACTACGAATCTTGTTTCTGAAACCTAGTATATTAACCTATCCAAACAACCCAACCTATCGACAGAGATGGGCAGGTGGAGTGGACTAAAAAGCTGGTGGACAGACCTCGGGAGACAGGTGAAAATAGCGTGTGTACGAATCGGTGCCGTCTATAGGAAGGTATTGACAACCATGTTTCGACAAAATTCCATTTTAGTACTATATATTTTGATTAGGTTTTGCCGAGGCTTAAAACACATTTTCATATTATGTTTAGAGCATATACAATCCATATGTGTGTTCAAATATTGCAAAATAATTGGTGACCAACTTATTTAGTTATACTAAATTTCCCGGCCGATGGCCGGTTCCTCTTAAATTTCATGCTCGCTATCGCTCGCCAGGGAAAAATTTACACCTACATGGCACGAAAGGCCTTACAATTGACAGAAATTGGGCGAAAGTTCTTAAAATCGCCAAACTAATGGGACGAACGTCTTAATAAATAAAAAGCAATCTGGCTAAACATGAGAGAGAAAAGAGCCCAGAAAATTATAGCCTACATAGCCTATAAGTGTTTTAACCCTTGTACCAGCGACGTGTGTTATCATATATTCGAGCTATATTTAGACGACATTATAGGCAGCTTAGGAAGGATCTGTGGTAGTTAAAAGGGCTGGTTGAGATAGTATGAAGCCATATTATTGCTAGAGGTCCTTCCTAAGCTGAATAAAATCGTCTAATAGTTGCCAGAATATGATATGAAGGACGTCCCTGTTATTGAATGGGTTAAGATCGTTAGATATATACCGGTAATGGGAAAACAAAAATCAGAAATTCCGGAGATTGTAAATTTGCAACTAATTTCAACTAGCCTTACGGTACCTAAAACCAAAAAGAAAAAACAAAAAAAATATGGGAACATTAGTGGTAGATTCGGTAATAGTTTCCTAATCCAGCTAGTTATACTGTATGTCGAGCTAATCTATATTCTATTAATTTCACCACAACACCAAACACCTCTAATGAAATTAATGAAAGTACAGTATATACTGTATGTGATCCACCGGGATTCAATGCCTTACAGCCCATTTGCTCTGGCCCTTTTTCAGTTACAGAGGTCTACACGCTGACGCTAGCCTATCTCAATTCATTATACTAGCTACCATATTTCCTTCCTATAAGCTTCATAAAACCGTCTAAATATAGCTGAAAATAAAAAAATAAGACGACGTCGCCGGTACTGTAAGGGTTAAGTAAAGTTGTATATTAACTAAGTCTCCTAAAATGCTAATAATGTACAAATTAGCGTACAGTATATTAAGTCTAGTTGTCGATTCCAATAAAAAAAAAAAACGTTGCCGGTACTGTAAGGGTTAAGTAAAGTTGTAGGCTATATTTACTAAGTCTCCTAAAATCATAATAATGTACAAATTAGCGTATAGTACATTAAATCTAGGCTAGTTGTCGATTCCAATAAAAAATAAATAAAAAATAAAAAAAAAAAAAAAAAAAATTGACGGTCTGATATAGCCAGAGAAATCCATGCCCTTAGCCTACTGTAGGCGTTTTAGGGAGGGAAAAAAAAAAAAAAAAAAAAAAAAAAAAAAAAAAAAAAAAAGAGGTCGGATTGGCCCCAACTTGTCAAACCCTCCCACTTTTATACTTTCTCCCTTGCTCGCTGTGAGGAAGTTGGGGGAGGGTGGTAGCTCCCTCCCCTTTCCTCCATTCCCCCCCCCCCCCCCTCTCTCTCTCTCTCTCCCTCCCCCAAACCATCTCATTTCAGACCAACACATATATAATTACACAACACAAAATATCATTCGTAAAACCCATACAACGATTTTTCAACCAGCCCAGGCAAAAGATACGATGCGGCAAAAGAGGACAACAGCATAAATAGATAAATAAATATATAAACTACAGAGAATTATCCGCACCTCAGGGCTTACACCTCGCCATTAGCAACAATGAGAATGGGAAGAGACGATGAATATCTTACCATAATATGCGAAATAGATCCTTCCACGTCCTCCTAAGGGGCTCCACACGTCCTATGATTCCGTAGCGATGACTTGGTGACGGTGCAGATGCCGCGGAAGGCCACTATCACTCCCACAACTTGATCTTTGTTGAGAATTTCCAGCACAGATAGGGGCACTTTGGCCGCCATTGAATCTCTGTTGCCAGATCGGTGTTGAACCCTCTTCCTTCCCGTCCTCAGTTAAAATGATCTAATATACAAACTTAAATACATCGATTTCCGTATGGATTAGGCATGGATAAATTCAACTATATTATATATTCACCATATATACAATCAAATATGTCCAAATATCCATGGAAATGCCCTAATTTGAGCAAATAGTGGTGGTATACAAATATGCAACATAAGTTAAATATATTCGTCCATGCCATGTTTAAGTGTCATATATAGGTATATACAGTATGTGTATTTTACTTCCTATAAATACTATAAATGCGGCCCAGGACACATATATTTCGTAAAATTCACAGAAATGTAATGAAACAAACAATCCTTTATATTTCACAGAATAACCATCAAGTGACCTCAAGGGGTGATTATTTCGAAAACATAATAGGTTGGCCAATTTACTATATCCCCAATTATCACACAGCAATCCCAGTAATCAAATTAATCGAAGTATAATTGTGTTTAGAAGAACTAGAAATGAGCACTTGATTTTTAGAAATCTGAATTTTAGTTTTAGAATTCTGAATTTTGCTTCACTCAGGTGCTTTGAACGAATCATGTGAACTTTGAATAAACCATGTCCCTATCTCATTTCGAAATTTTCGGTTTCATAGTGCATCGATTTTCCCAGAACTCTCGTCCACGCAAATTCCCATTAGACATCGTTCATAGATAAAAAGGACACAAAACTGGCACAGATTTTAACTTTTTATATACCGTTGGATAGAGAAAAAAAATCTGCATCTTTTGGTTACCAAGAGAGCTCTGAAAGATGCCTCTAAGTGGGTGAAAATTGCGCAAACAACCCTGGAATTTACGGTATTGTTTCATCAAGGGTTTTAGCCCTGCCTGGAAAGCAACCTTCGACCAAAAGTTCGAACTATTCACTCGTGATCGTCTCGGTTGTTAACGAAGCGTTCATAAATGTTTCGACGGCGGTTTATCGACATATATCGTTCAGCTTCCCTGGGTAAATCTGAGAAATGCAAGGAGATAGTAGTATTGGAACGGTGAGTGAGAGTGTTGTGGCTGGCATCTCGGGATTTATTAACCTTCGTACGGCAATATTCGGCCTTTCTCAGCCTTGGTTTTCCTACGCAGCATTACAGGAGGTAGCCAGATAATTGTGTTCAACTTGCAGGGTGAGATAATAACTATTAATTTTATACAAGAGTAGATATTGCATACAGCCCATCCCAGCATCTCAAATATGCCGTATTTTACCCTTACATAGGCATTTTAAGCCTTGGTATCTCAGTATATATATTCTGCAAAATACATAGAAGCTTGTAGCATCCCGTTGTGGCTTAGTGCATTCATTAAGAGTAATTTTAGTAGGCATAGACTGATGGTTTCTGGATTGATCGAAAGGGTTTGAGAGGCTGAGCATTCTGGCAACACTTTATTTCATAGGGTTGGTTTGAGAGGGTGTGTACTTACTCTAGTTGTATTGCGGGAGTGAGCATGCTCGTTATTTCCCGCCTCCTATATGTGTAGGTGTTATATGTATCGTTGGAATGGCTGTGGATGTGTGTGTAGTCTGTATTTTTAGCCAATTGGCGACATCGGAGACGAAGGCTTAGGGTGGATCTGTATGGTACCATTCTCACTATAGACGGTACCGTCTCGTCTCGCCGGAAGGCTTAGGTAGCCATCAGCTTATGTGAACCATATGATACCCATCCCGCCTTGTACCATTTTTGCCAACCCCAGATGGGACGTCACAACGTCGTCCACTTATTCCAGGTACCTATTTACAGCTAGGTGAACTGAGGCAAACACATGGAAGGAGATAAGCCCAATTTGCCTCCGCCCGGCCGGGGATTGAACCTCCGGCCCCTCGTGTGTAAGACGAGAGCTCTACCACTAGGCTACGGGCTGTGTGTGCGTATGTGTGTTTGAGAAAGAGAGAGAGAGAAGGAGAGAAAGAAAGACAGAGAGAGAAGGGGGAGGGTGTCTCGTCTGGTGGTGGGAGGCAAACACGTACGAACGAACGCACAAACGGAGCAAGGAGGTTATATAAGAGGAGAGACTGGCCATTAGATTTTACCCTATATGAGCGTGAAGCAGGCCCTAAAACTGACGGATTCTGAGCCAATCTGGCCAGCCCGATCGCCTTAGTGATCTTGGTCCCAATATTTGTTTTTTCTTTTCCACTCACTAACTAAACATTACACTTTCCATAATGCAGTTGGGTCTGAGTACATGATTAGATTGATATCCAAAATTCGAAAATGGATATTAACCCCTTCTATACCGGTGACGTATTTTGCTTGTATTCTAGCTATATTTAGACGATTTTGTGCAGCTGAGGAAGGATCTGAGGTAATTAAATGGATTGGTTGAGATAGTTTGAAGCCCTATTATTGCTAGACGTCCTTCCTAAGCTGAATATAATCGTCTAATACTTGCCAGAATATGATGAAAAGTACGTCCCTGGTACTGAATGGGTTAATCGTGATCGTGTATTCAACCTTTAACTGTGTTGGTGGTGTTATGGTTTAGGTGCTTATGTTCTGGGTGCTGTGTCCCAAGTTCGAATCCCGGGAGGACCATATGCGTTTATTAGTTTATTCAAGTGCATTGGGGTTTGTAATTGATGATTAATGTTAAGAACTGGGTGTTACTTAATAAGTTAAAGCAATAATAGGCTATAATTGTATGATCATGTGTAATATAGATATAAATAACTCTTTGCAATTTGTTACTGGTACCTAAATTCTCACCTTAGTCTCACATATAAAGTTAAATCAATAATAGGCTATCATTGTATGATGATGTGTATATATATATATATATATATATATATATATATATATTATATATATATATCTATATATATATATATATATATATATATATATATATATATATATATATATATATATATATATATATATTTTCTTTAACACCTTAAGAGCGGCCTATGCGGTTTATTTATATGTACCGCCCAGCGGGGTGTTTTTAGCCAAAATAGGGCTGTTTACGTGATAATTTTCATGCCTAAATAAGACCCAGAATGGTAAAACAAGTATCTATCCCTGAAAGGGCATAAACAGAGCTTTCGAATGACACCATAACGATCCTTTTATGATGGCTAGTTTTCTTGCAATAACCGTGCAACGCGAGTGCAAAAAGCATGTAATTAGGCACTTTCCCCATACAATTCCGTATATAGCGAGTGACAGAGGGAGGAGGGAGGTGAGATTCGTGTCAGTAGGTTCGCCGCGGTGGTCTGGAGCAGTCATACGCTCGCTACTCTCCTGCCACCACTTGTCTCTCTCTCTCAGCAACATTAAGTGCTGAAATTGCCACTCGACCTATGTCGAGCGCCGCCACATAGTCCAGCTTTATTTAACTCGACTTATGTTGCTCGCCGACAGTTAGGGGTTAATACATACGAGGTTGAAAGAAATGGCAATTTCTGCGTTGGAAATTTTATTATTCAAAGTTTCCAGGTCTCTGATGAGTTTTCGCTGGGAGGCAGGAAGTAGATGAAGGAGATGAGCAAAATTCATGGTGGTACAGGGTTACATAAATGTACATGATGATACAGGATATACGACGCGTTTCACTGGACAACCAGCATTATCAAGTAAGGAAGGAATGATATAAAAGGTAAACAGGAAGGGTATATATAGAGGGTGGAGGATCAGAGGAGGCGGAAAACAGGGGGCAAAAGTCTGCTATTGGTGGAAGCGTAAACTAGGAGAGAGAAAGGGGTTAACCGCTTCACGCATGCGCACTGGATGCGGGATGGTGGTCAGTAGGTGGGGTCGAAGCTGATTGGCTGCGTGTCGAGGGGCGTGGCCTAAGTTGTGTGGCACCTGCAGAAGACGAAGCTGAAGGAGGTAGCGCGGGGGGCTGCGTCAAGGGCACCGGGGGGCGAGGAGGGGTGTTAGGTCCTGTAGGGTAGTGCCTTTTGGCAGAAGGAAGGATCTGAAGGTCCAGAGTTTGGTTGTTGATGTTGGGATGTAAGGCTTGGATATATAAAGCTTCGAGTATAGGTAATCTCCTTGGGTCACTTTCTTTATCGAGTATGGTGGTGTGTTTCTCTAACTCGTTGCGTGTGAGGTGAGGGTGGTTAGGGGTGAGATAGTGGTCTTTGATGGCTCCAGCCTGAAGGTGAAGAGTTAACCGACGTGAAAGACGAGTCTGCGTCATACCAATATAGGAATGAGGTCCACAGTCCTCATAATTACAGGTATGTTGGTAAATGACGTGATCGTCGGTCATCGGGCTCTTTATCTTGGTGGAGGCTGGTTTGTTGCGGAGAACGAGGTTGGAGGTCTTGGGGGATTTGTAATAAATTATTAATTTGATTTTGTTTTCCGGGTTGGTTGGGTGGACATGCTTGGAGATTATTTCTTTTAAGACGGCCTCGTCATTTTTGTGTTCAGAGGACATGTAATTGCGGTAGAAGATCTTAATTTCATTGGGGGGGTCAATGTTGGGAGGGCTTTGGGTGTACCATTTTTCAAGATGGTGGTTGATGGTGCTGGAGATGTCGGAGTTGGAGTATCCGTTATTTACTAAAACTTGGGATAGTCTTTCTAGTTCCTGGTGGGTGTCGGCCCAGGTAGAGCAGTGCGTGAGGGCTCTCCTAACATAGGCGGAGATGGAGGATAGAAGATAACGGCGGGGGCATTCACTATCGCCGTTGAGGCATTGTCCTGTGTTAGTAGGTTTAATGTAGACGGTGGTTTTGAACCCATGGTCGTTCAGAGCTACGAGGATGTCGAGGAAGGGGAGTTGTCCATTGTTAGATTTTTCAAAGGTGAAGTTAAGTCCGGAGGAGGTCATGAAGCGACGCTGGAGTTCCTGTAGTTCGTGGAGGTCCTTGATTTGCAAGAAGATGTCATCCACGTATCTACAGTAGACGGCTGGTCGTTGGGCAGCTAGGAGCTCTTCCTCGATGGTACCCATGAAAAAGTTCGCAAAAAGAACTCCTAGGGGGCTGCCCATCGCCACACCGTCTATCTGCTTGTACATGTTGCCCCGGGGGCAAAGGAAGGGGGCCTCCTTGGTACATAGCTCCAGTAGTGTTTTCAGGGCCTTCTCCGGGATGTCCAGTGTAGGTGTATCAGGGCAATGATAAATTCGACGTAGAATCATGTCAATGGTCCTATCCACTGGCACGTTGGTGAACAGGCTTTCTACGTCGAGAGAGGCGATAGTGTGGTTGTTGTTACGGGGGGCGTCTCGTAAAATTTCCAAGAAATCGTGGGCTGAGTTAAGGTTGAATTGGCTGGGCACGTAGGGGGTGAGGAGGTTGTTCAGGGCCTTGGCGATCTGGTAGGTGGCAGTGGGGATCTGGGAGATGATGGGGCGGAGGGGGTTCCCAGGTTTGTGTGTTTTGATGGTTCCGTACACATAACCAGGGGTGTATTCTCCGACGAGTTTTTTAAGGTGGATCCCTCCTTGTTTGGCGTTGATGGCGGTGATGGTGGTGTTGGCAATACGTTTGATTTCGTCGGTTGGGTTGCGGGTGATCTTTTTAAATTTAGTGTTGTCACTTAAGATGACGTCCATTTTTCTAAGATATTCCTCCTTGTCATGGATCACGAGGCAGGAAGCTTTATCCGCACGACGGATGATGATGTTGGGGTTGTCTCTTAATAGTTTGGCAGCTTGGAAGTGTTGTTTGTTGAGTATTTTGCTATGGTGAGTTCCTCTGGTTTTGGCGGCTTCAGCGAGGAGAGTAGGTTGTAGGGCGGGAGTAGTACAAAGGAGTACAAAGGAAATCAAGCAACAATAGATCTAGTGACCCTTCTAGGTTGCTTGTCCTCCAAAACACTGAGGATCAAGTGTCCAAACAGTGGTTTAGAGTGGGTAAGGGAACATTGGAAAGGGAATAACTGCCCTGGAACTAATGTCCGTGGCAGGATTAGGAAGTTAGTAGGGGACAGATGGGTTAGTAACTGAGGGGGGGATAAAATAAAGTTATTCATTTACAAACGCAGTCAGTCGCGGGTTTGAAGCGAGATATTTGTCTAGGCGGAGTTTAAATGAATCAACGGTGATGCAGTCTATAACGTTTCGGGGAAGCCCATTCCACAAGTTGACAACTCGATTGAAGAAGAAATTCTTAGATTCGTGTGAGTTAAAAGATTTACCAATAATTTTGCAACCGTTTCCCCGCGTGTAATTAGATTGGTCGATAGTGAAGTACTTACTACAGTTCATATTGTCGATGCCTTTGATGATTTTAAACACTTGAATTAAGTCACCTCTTAATCTGCGCTGGGTTAAAGGAAATAGATTTAATTCTCTAAGACGCTCTTCGTATGGTTTGTTCTTTAGGCTAGGTATCATTTTGGTAACTCTACGTTGAACTCGTTCTAGCTTGTTTATATCTTTTTGGTAATAAGGGCACCAGGATTGAACGCAGTATTCCAGAAGAGGGCGGACTAAGGAATTGTAAAGGGTTAGGATAACTTCTTTGGATTTATGCTCAAATGACCTGCCTATAAAGCCAATTATTTTGTTTGCCTTCTTAACAACTTCTGAACATTGTTGACTCGGTTTTAGGTTACTCGATATTGTTACTCCCAGATCGGTTTCTCTGTTTACATTCTTAAGCTGAGTGCCATTCATCGAATAGTTTGCTTTCTCATTTAGGTATCCGATATGTAGTACTTTACATTTATCCGCATTGAAACTCATTTGCCAAATTTGGGCCCAACATGACAATTTATCTAGATTGTGTTGCATATCGTCAACTTGTTCTTTTGAGAGTACGCTATTTGCAATTTTTGTATCGTCAGCAAATTTTGAGATTGTACAGGTGAGGCCCTCATCTATGTCGTTGATGTAAATTAGAAAGATAATTGGTCCTAGTACCGATCCCTGGGGTACCCCGCTACTTACATTGGTCCATTTAGATGCCTTACCGTTTATGACTACTCTTTGCTTTCTGTCGCTGAGCCAATTTTCTATCCATTTCAACACACCGTCTTGTATTCCATGCGCTTTTAGTTTTAGCAGTAAACGTTTGTGGGGAACTTTGTCAAAGGCCTTTTGAAAATCAAGGTATATAATATCTACAGCTTTACTCTCATCGTAGAGGTTGAGGATATCGTGGAAGAAGTCTAAGAGGTTTGTTAAACAGGAACGTTTTTTACGAAAGCCGTGTTGAGTATCTTTAAGTATGTTATTTTCCTCTAAGTGATTTACGAGTCTGTCTCGTATGACCGTTTCTAGCATTTTACATACAACTGAGGTTAAGCTAATTGGACGATAGTTACTGGGTAGGGATTTGCTGCCTTTTTTTAATATCGGTGTTACGTTGGCTAGCTTCCACTGATCAGGCATAGTTCCAGACTGCAAGGATTTATTGAAAAGTAATGTCAGTGGTTTGGAGAGCTCATCCTTAGCTTCCTTCAGAACTCTAGGCGAGATTGTATCAGGTCCAGGCGTTTTATTTACCTTGAGTTTATCTAAACAATTCAATACTTCTCTCTCTGTAACGGTGATATTGCTTAGAACATCTGAATTATCAATCTGAATCGGCGATGGTGTAGGGATATCACTGAGGTCTTCTGTTGTAAAAACTGATGCAAAGAAGGTATTGAGGGCATTACTCATTTGTACTTCGTCTTTGGTGTATTCTCCATTTTCATCGACTAACGGTCCAACAGTTGAAGTAACTACTTTTTTCTTTCTGATATAACTATAGAATTCTTTCGGGTTTGTTTTACTTTGATTCGCAATATGTAACTCTAAGGTCTTTTTACTTTGCTTAATTAACTTTTTGGCTTTGCGTCGTAGCTCTACAAATTTCACCCGTTCTTCGTCATTTTGTGAGGATTTTAATCTATCATTAGCAAATTTTTTAGCAAGCAGGCAGTTTGAAATATCTTTATTCCACCATTTGGGCTTATTATTATGGCCTGGACGCCGTATTTTCGATGGTATGCAGTCTTGCACTGCTTTTAGGTAAGTGGTTTCGAATAACTTCCAAGATGTATTTATGTCATTATTGTTAATTAAAAAGCTCCGGTCAGTTTCTTTAAACATAGCTCTAAGTTTATGGAAGTTTGCTTTCTTGAAATTAGGGACTTTTTCGATGCTACTATTTGGTTCGTTACTAGTAAAGTTTAAAGTGAAAGTTATCGTACGATGGTCGCTGTTACTGAATTCATCACCAACATTCAAATTCTCTATTAATTCTTCTTTTGTTGCAAGTACAATGTCAAGAACGTTATTACCACGGGTCGGCGTTCGAACAAATTGATAAAGCGAACTCTCTTGCAAGTTCGTATACAAGTCATGTCCGGAGTGTGAAGTAAGAGTATCGCCCCACTTGGTCACAGGTAAATTAAAGTCGCCAAAATTACGGTATCTTGTGAGTTACTTACATCTGCAATTTGTTCATAAATTTCTCGGTCAGTTTGCACTGATTGAGCTGGAGGTCTGTATATTAATGCAAGTATTATTTTTGTACCTTTATTATTCTTTATTAGCACAAAAGATGCGTCGACGTTCACAATTTGAGGTTTTGACAAGAGGGTAGGGTAAGACTTTCTTTGATATAAAGTAAAACGCCACCTCCATTTCGATTTATTCGGCTTTTCTCAAACATTACATAACCGGGAAGTGAATACTCTGCTAAAAAGTCTCTATCTTCTGTATTGAGCCAAGATTCTGTTATGCCAATCACATCATAATTTTCTGTAAATACTAGCTCCTCTAAATCTGAAAATTTATTGCGTATGCTACGAGCGTTTGCATAGAAAACCTTTAAATTTGTTATTTTAGAACTCACGGAACGCTCTTTAATAATATTTTTGGTTCTTGTCGGATCTACATTTATGTTCATGGCTGTCCTCGGTCCTCGCTGTCTTCGGTCCTTATCGCTGGTGGTCCTCGGTTGCCTCTGTTTTTTTCTTGGCGTTGGATGATTTATGTCACTGCTGCTTCTTCTCGGATGGCGTTTTTTGATCCATGGCTGCGGACTGCTTCGTGTAGGAGACGACCCATGCGTGCTGAACCCACAGGGTTTAGATGAGTGCCATCCTTGCGGAACAGAGTAGGCTGGTTGTAGAAGTTGTCCCAGAGGTTGATGAATTCAACCTCAGGTTGATGAATAGTGGTGACCTTGCCATCCTTCTTGAGTCGTAGGATGTCGTCCAGGAGGATTTCCGTTTCTAGGCGTTTCCGGTGGGGGCCAGGTTTGGAGCTGTAGTGGCAGTTGAGGCCTTTGTTGAGGAGGTCTTCTTGGTCCAGGGTCAGAATGGTGTTAGTAAGGTTTATATATCCTTTTGTTGGTTTGGGAAGTTTTAAGTTTCCGCCATAAAGACGGGCAAGCTTTTTTATGGTTGTGTTTTCGGCTTGTCTTCTGTGTTGTTCAAGGAGTTGTTCGAGGGCTGTGTTGATTTCGGCTTTGAGGTGGTCTGGAGGGGTTTCGTCTTCCCAAATCCGTAGAAGAGCATCTCGTTCTTTACGAAGGTTGTTGGCGAGCTCTCGTTTTTCAATTATTTGGTCCTTCACCAGTTCTTCACGAAACTGGAGGGTGCTGGTGCGATGTCTGGCATTCTCGTGAAGTTTTATGTTAGTAAAGCCAGGTAATAAATGTTCTTTAATACATACGAGGTTGAAAGAAATGGCAATTTCTGCGTTGGAAATTTTATTATTCAAAGTTTCCAGGTCTCTGATGAGTTTTCGCTGGGAGGCAGGAAGTAGATGAAGGAGATGAGCAAAATTCATGGTGGTACAGGGTTACATAAATGTACATGATGATACAGGATATACGACGCGTTTCACTGGACAACCAGCCCCCTAGGAGTTCTTTTTGCGAACTTTTTCATGGGTACCATCGAGGAAGAGCTCCTAGCTGCCCAACGACCAGCCGTCTACTGTAGATACGTGGATGACATCTTCGTGCAAATCAAGGACCTCCACGAACTACAGGAACTCCAGCGTCGCTTCATGACCTCCTCCGGACTTAACTTCACCTTTGAAAAATCTAACAATGGACAACTCCCCTTCCTCGTAGCTCTGAACGACCATGGGTTCAAAACCACCGTCTACATTAAACCTACTAACACAGGACAATGCCTCAACGGCGATAGTGAATGCCCCCGCCGTTATCTTCTATCCTCCATCTCCGCCTATGTTAGGAGAGCCCTCACGCACTGCTCTACCTGGGCCGACACCCACCAGGAACTAGAAAGACTATCCCAAGTTTTAGTAAATAACGGATACTCCAACTCCGACATCTCCAGCACCATCAACCACCATCTTGAAAAATGGTACACCCAAAGCCCTCCCAACATTGACCCCCCCAATGAAATTAAGATCTTCTACCGCAATTACATGTCCTCTGAACACAAAAATGACGAGGCCGTCTTAAAAGAAATAATCTCCAAGCATGTCCACCCAACCAACCCGGAAAACAAAATCAAATTAATAATTTATTACAAATCCCCCAAGACCTCCAACCTCGTTCTCCGCAACAAACCAGCCTCCACCAAGATAAAGAGCCCGATGACCGACGATCACGTCATTTACCAACATACCTGTAATTATGAGGACTGTGGACCTCATTCCTATATTGGTATGACGCAGACTCGTCTTTCACGTCGGTTAACTCTTCACCTTCAGGCTGGAGCCATCAAAGACCACTATCTCACCCCTAACCACCCTCACCTCACACGCAACGAGTTAGAGAAACACACCACCATACTCGATAAAGAAAGTGACCCAAGGAGATTACCTATACTCGAAGCTTTATATATCCAAGCCTTACATCCCAACATCAACAACCAAACTCTGGACCTTCAGATCCTTCCTTCTGCCAAAAGGCACTACCCTACAGGACCTAACACCCCTCCTCGCCCCCCGGTGCCCTTGACGCAGCCCCCCGCGCTACCTCCTTCAGCTTCGTCTTCTGCAGGCGCCACACAACTTAGGCCACGCCCCTCGACACGCAGCCAATCAGCTTCGACCCCACCTACTGACCACCATCCCGCATCCAGTGCGCATGCGTGAAGCGGTTAACCCCTTTCTCTCCTAGTTTACGCTTCCACCAATAGCAGACTTTTGCCCCCTGTTTTCCGCCTCCTCTGATCCTCCACCCTCTATATATACCCTTCCTGTTTACCTTTTATATCATTCCTTCCTTACTTGATAATGCTGGTTGTCCAGTGAAACGCGTCGTATATCCTGTATCATCATGTACATTTATGTAACCCTGTACCACCATGAATTTTGCTCATCTCCTTCATCTACTTCCTGCCTCCCAGCGAAAACTCATCAGAGACCTGGAAACTTTGAATAATAAAATTTCCAACGCAGAAATTGCCATTTCTTTCAACCTCGTATGTATTAAAGAAAATTTATTACCTGGCTTTACTAACATATATATATATATATATATATATATATATATATATATATATATATATATATATATATATATATATATATATATATATACCGTGAATATATCTATATCTATCAATCTATCTATCTGTCTATATATATATATATACTGTACAGTATATAACCTGGTATATATATATATATATATATATATATATATATATATATATACAGTATATAATCTCTTTCCAATTTGTTAGCTAAATTCTTATGTGCTTCATTGTTTTAACCTCTTCTGTACCGGGGACGTCTCTTTAACTTTATTCTGGCTACTATTAGACGATATTATTCAGTTTACAAAGGGCCTCCCGCAACTAACAGGCGTCGAACTATCTCATATAACTATTTTTACTACCTCAGATCCTTCATAGGCTCCTCAAAATCGTCTAAATATAGGTAGAGTAGGCCTATGTATGTACTGTATCAGTCTGTATGTACTCAGGCCCATTCCCCATGTTTCCTTTTTTTTTGGGGGGGAGGGGCGACTCGTGACAAAGCCCGAAGGTAAAATTAGAAATACGTCGTCTGTACAGAAAGGGTTAATCTGCCTCCTTTAGTATCCTTCCACCTTGACACTGGGAATATGAAAGGAATCTTGGCCTGACTATTGTATCCATTCGGCCCCATTCAGGTGTTGATTTTTTCCTGGTGAGCGGCAGCTAGCCAGCATATTTAAAAAAGATTTTTGACAACAGGTTAAATTTGTACATTTTTTGATAGAAAAATGTCTCAGGCGAAGCCGGATTTCTCCATACAATGCTGTCTCGCTATCGCTCGCCAGAAGAAATCGACACCTGGATGGGGATAAACGTCTTAAAATAGTAGGCTGGATGGGGCCAAATTGATAAAAGCCAGAGAAAGAGAGAGGAGAGAAAAGATGCAGGTGACTCCCCTTAACCCTAACTGTACCGAGGACGTCCTTTTAATTATATTCTGGCCATGAGTAGACGTTTTTATTAGGCTTAGGAAGGGTCTCTAGCCATAATAAGGCTTCAAACTATCTCCACCGACCATTTTTAACTACCACAGATCCTTCCTAAGCTGCATTATATCGTCTAAATACAGCTAGAATACAATATAACACACGTCGCTGGTACTCGAAGGGTTAAGATAGACTACGTTCAGATAGGTCCAGTTGGGTCCAGACTTGTTGGGATCGGTTTAGAAGGGTTAGAATAAGTTAACTTTGCTTTTCAAGTACTAAATTTGTCATGGTTTATTTTATATAAATATTTTCTCTAAATCGTGTTTTTAAAGCAAAAAATAGCTAAAATGTAATGTATTTTAAATGAGTTTAGGTTTTAGATGTTAATATAAGTATCACACACACAAACAATCATAATTAATTCGACATTATGAAAAATAATTAGCCCAAAACTCAACATACTACTGGGCCATTTATATGATCAATAACTTTTTTATTTGTAAAGATAGGTCAATTATAAAGACAGATTCGGATTCAGCATCGAAAACTACCTCAGAAAAGTATGTTTTGGCGTCTCTCTGCGAAATCGGCAAAATCACATTTTCGGGCAAAAGGATTGTAGTAGCTTCCCAGATCAGGGCAATGAGGTTAGGTTATGTTCGGATAGGTCTGGCTGGGTTCACACTGGTTTGGATGGGCTCAGAATGGTGCCAATAGGTCAACTTAGGTTTTATTATCGATAATTATGTTGGGTTACTTTTGTATGAATATTTTAAGAAACAGCTGTAACACACATACGAACACACAGCCAGGCGGGGAGAGGGTCTCTTTAGAAGACAGTGACTTGGAACTGGGCTAACTTCTATGATCAATATATTAGCTATATGTAGAGATAGATAGATTCTAAAGCCAGATTCGGATTCAGCATCGAAAACTGCATTATAAAATTATGATTAGTTATTTGTTTATGAATATTTCAAGAAACTGGCTGTAACACACATACGAACGAACGCACAGCCAGACAGGGAGAGGGCCCCTTTAGAAAACAGTGAATGGGAACTGGCCCACTTCTATAATTAATATCTTGGCTATCTGTAGATCTAGGTAAATTCTAGTGCCAGATTCGCACTCAGGGTCGAAAACTAGTCCAGATAAGTATGTTTCCACGTCTCTAGGCGATAATTGGCAAACTCATATATTTCGGGCAACATTTTGGACGTTATGTTAGGTTAAGTTAAGCCGGTATCACATTACAGTATAGTCAAGATTCGATGATCAAAAAATTTCTGGCAACATTTCTGGAATATTTTGCAGTGATGTTGGAAACTGGACTGATGGTAGATGAAATTAGATGACATGAATATTTTAAATGTTGACCTCATAAGCTGCCAGACCAGTGTTGAGGGAAAGAGCGCTCGCTCGTGTGATACCGGCTTTAGGATATGTTCGGTTGGGTCCTGACGTGTTGGGATGGATTCAGGATGGTTAGAATAGGTTAACTTAGATTTTTTTTTTTTTTTTTTTTTTTTTTAAACAGCTACTATCACTCTTGTCAACTTTGGGGGGACACTTGTTACAGGCAGCTTTGCCTTTGGTATCCTTCATCTATCTATCTATCTATCTATCTATATATATATATATATACTCAGGCCCAATCCCCACTTTTCATACACATAGACAAAATATTTATACCATTTTATATTTAAAGCTAATAGGACGGCACCGGTATTTTTTTCAGCTTAGGAAGGACCTCTAGCAATAATAAGGCTTCAAACTATCTCAACCAACCCTTTTAACTACCACAGATCCTGCTTAAGCTTCACAATATCGCCTAAATATAGCTAGAATAAAATACAACACACGTCGCTGGTCCTCAGAGGGTTAAGACGACTTTATGTAGTTTAAGAAGGATCTGTGGTAGTAAAAATGGTTAAGTGGGATAGTTCGGAGCCTGTTAATGGCTGGAGGTCCTTTGCAAACTGAATGAAATCGTCTAATAGTAGCCAGAGTATAACTAAAAGGACGGCACCGGTATTTAAAGGGCTAACATTTATTTAAAGGGCTAACATTTATTTATTTAGTTTTTAGTTTCCTCGCTACAAACTTAAACAAAAAAAAACATCCATTAGATACCCCTTCAAGATTAATCTGTACATTTTTCGGTAGAAAAATGTCCCGGCCGAAGGTCGGTTCCTCCACAATTACAGGCTCGCTATCGCTCGCCAGGAAAATTATCGACACCTAAAGGGCACAAAAGGTCTTACTATTGACAAAGAAATGGGGTGAAAGGTCTTTGGAAGGTAATATGGTACCGTACCGTTAGTCAAAAAGGTTCGTTGAAAGAGTATGTCTGTCGTTTGAATTGCTAGAGGTCCTTGCTAAGCTGAATAACATCGTCTAACAGTAGCCATAATAAAGTGAAGGTAACATCATCCGTACTGAAAGGGTTAAGTATCTTACCCCTCCTATACAGCTCAGGAAGGACCTCTAGCAATAATAAGGCCACACACTCTAGCAATAATAAGGCCACACACTCTAGCAATAATAAGGCCACACACTCTAGCAATAATAATAAGGCCACACACTCTAGCAATAATAAGGCCACACACTCTAGCAATAATAAGGCCACACACTCTAGCAATAATAAGGCCACACACTCTAGCAATAATAAGGCCACACACTCTTAGCAATAATAAGGCCACACACTCTAGTAATAATAAGGCCACACACTCTAGCAATAATAAGGCCACACACTCTAGCAATAATAAGGCCACACACTCTAGCAATAATAAGGCCACACACTCTAGCAATAATAAGGCCACACACTAGCAATAATAAGGCCACACACTCTAGCAATAATAAGGCCACACACTCTAGCAATAATAAGGCCACACACTCTTTCAATGAACCTTTTTGACTAACGGTACCATATTACCTTCCTAAGACCTTTCACCCCATTTCTTTGTCAATATTAAGACCTTTTGTGCCCTTTAGGTGTCGATATTTTTCCTGGCGAGTGATAGCGAGCCTGTAATTGTGGAGGAACCGACCATATTACCTTCCTAAACTGCATAAAATCGTCTAAATATTTTGTCCTATGTTGTATGAGGGAGACAAAAGGCAAAGCTACCTGTAACAAGTGTCTCCCAAAAAAGTTGTATTAGTGATAGTCGCTATTTTAAACTTAAGGGGATAAGTGCTTGGATTTTGGACTACCGTATATATTTATTTATTTATTTATTTTTGAGTTTCCTCGCTAGACCTCCATCAAGCTTAGAAAAACCCTAAACCCCCTTTGAAGATAAATTTGTAAATTTTTCGGTAGAAAAATGTCCCGGCCGATGCCCGGTTCCTTCTAAAAATAGAGGTTTGCTATCGCTCGCCAAGAAAAAATCGACACCTAAAGGGCACGAAAGATATTAATATTGACAAAAAAAAAAATGAGGCGAAAGGTCTCAAAATCGCCAAACTAACGGAACGAACGTCTTAAAACCTCAAAGCTAATATGCTAAACATGAGGGAGAAGGGGGCCCATAAAAACCAAGCACTACCCCCCCCCCCCCCTTTAAGGATCAACACTTAATTCTTCAATATTTCCTCCTTCATTCCACCACTGAAATCCTTTAAGGGGGTACTGGTTAGTTTTTGGTCTATTAATTTGTTAATCTAGGCCTATTCAGTTTTTAGTTTCCTCGCTAGACCTCCATCAAGCTTAAAACAAAGAAGAAAACAAAAACACACACACACACACTCTCTCTCTCTCTCTCTCTCTCTCTCTCTCTCTCTCTCTCTCTTCCTAGACCCCATTTCAAGATACAAATGTACATTTTTCGGTAAAAAAATATCCTGGCCGAAGGTTCCGCAGAAAAATATCCCTTCCTCCTAAAATTACAGGCTCGCTTTCGCTCGCCAGGAAAACATCGATACCTATATGGCACCAGAGGTCTTAATATTGACAAAGAAATGGGGCGAACTGTGATAATATCGCCCAACTAATGGGAAAGAACGTCTTACTATCTGAAAATTAATGGGGCTAAACATGAGGGAGAAGGAGGGCCAGAAAAACGACCCTGTACCAGCGACGTCTTTTTTATTTAATTATAGCTATATTTAGACGATTTTGTGCAGCTTAGGAAGGATCTGTAGTACCGTACTTAAAAGGGTCAATAGAGATAGTCTGTAGCCTCTTAAATGCAGCTGAAGAGAGATCTGTGGTAGTACAAAGGATAAGTGAGATAGTTTGAAGGCTGTTAATTGCCGGAGGCCCTTTTTAAACTGAATAAAATCGTCAATAGTAGGCAAAAAAAGAAGTTAAAATTACATCGCCGGTACGGTCACACTAATAAGTCATGTCTCACCCATCATTACGTTTGGTTCGCTCTGTGCTGTAATTAATAATGTCTGCCAGATGTTGAATAGGGTGGGTAAGTGTATGCATAGGTGAATATATTAAGTTTAGATATTGCTGAACAAATTGTGGATCAAAATATACTTGGTGCCATCACTTATTAGGCCGATTGTACGGTTGCGCTAATAAGTCATGTCCCAGCTGTCTTTACGTTTGGCTCGGTCTGTGCTGTATTAATGTCTGTCAGATGTTGAATAGGGTGGGTAAATATAGGAACATGATGGTATACCGGTATCTCACTCAAGTTAATAAGTCATGTCCCAGCTGTCATTACGTTTGGCTCGGTCTGTGCTGTATTAATGTCTGTCAGATGTTGAATAGGGTAGGTAAGTGTAGGAACATGCTTGTATACCTCACTTAAAAAGAAGAAATCATGTATAAATATTGCTGATACCAATTATTGATCAAAACATAATGGGTACCGAGACATCACTTATTAGGACAACTGTACAAGACACAAATATAATCAAACACACTCACTAACTGAAACACACTTATGAACGCACAGCCAGGCAGGGAGACAGTCCCTTTAGAAGACAGTGACTGGGAACTGGCCAACTTCTATAATTAATATCTTAGCTATCCGTAGAGCTAGGTAAATTCTAGTGCCAGATTCGGACTCAGCGTCGAAAATTGCCCCAGAAAAGTATGTTAGGGCGTCTCTAGGCGATAATTGGCAAAATCATAAATTTTGGGAAAAGGATTCTTGGTTCCCAGATCAGGGCAATGAGGTTAGGTTACGTTTGGATAGGTCTTGCTGGGTTCAGACTTCTTAGGATGGGTTTAGGATGGTGCCAATAGGTCAACTTAGGTTTTATAATCAAGTATAATGTTTAGTTATTTGTTTATGAATATTGTAAGAAACACTGACTTAACACACATACGAACACACAGCCAGGCGGGGAGAGGGTCCCTTTAGAAAATAGTGACTGGGAACTGGCTAACTTTTATAATCAATATCTTAGCTATCCGTAGATCTAGGTAAATTATAAAGCCAGATTCGGACTCAGTGTTGAAAACGGCCCCAGAAAAGTATGTTTACACGTCTCTAGGCGATAATTGACAAAATCATAAAATTCGAGGAAAAGGATTCTTGGCCCCCAGCTCAGCCTGGTTAGGTTAGGTTACCTTCGGATAGGTCCGGTTGGGGCCAGACTTGTTGGGATGGGATCAGGATGGTCTCAATAGCAATACTTAGGTTTTATAATCGATAATTATTTTCGGTTATTTGTTTATGACTATTTTACTAAATATGCTAATTAATTGCTCCAATTAGCTCGGAATTTTGTGTTCAAGGGTGTTTTTGATGTGTTATAACATTATATGTTATAGGTAGACGATACATTAAATTATATTCTAAATTAGAGTAGACAAACCGGAAAACGTTGAATATTTGTTCATATGAAGTAACTACTTTACATATTTCTACATCTTGCAGTAATCTTCTTTAATATTATTAATATAATTAATATCATTAAGGATGTAACCTTATTTGAGATAGTCTTGACCCTTTGAAATTCCCAGAGATCCTGCCTAAACTGTACAAAATCGTCTAAGGATGTAGCCTTATTGAGAATAATTGAGATAGTCTTTACCCTCTGAAATTCCCAGAGATCCTTCGTAAGCTGTATAAAATCGTGGAGATAGTCTTTAGCCCTTTGAAATTCCCAGGGATCCTTCCTAAGCTGTACAAAAACGTCTAGGGATGTAGCCTTATTTGAGATAGTCTTAACTCTTTTAAATTCTTTAAGATCTTTCCTAAGCTGTTTAAAATCATCTAATGATATAGCCTTATTTGAGATGCATCCTTGTATTGAGTAGCCTATTGTTCACATGTGTGGGGAGGATCCTCTCACACCGCACTCCTAGACAAAGTAGAAAAGAAAGCCTTTCGTCTCATTAACTCACGTCCACTCACCAATTATCTGCAGTCTCTCTCTCTTCGCCGCAATGTTGCATCTCTCTCACTATTATATCGCTATTACAATAATCAGTGTCCCTCAGAGCTCTTTCAGTGTACTGTATACCACCCATATTTCGTAGAGCACGTAGCATTCATCTTGCAACACAATCCCACCCCTACTCTGTGCAACTCTCCAACCCAAGGGTGAAATGTTATTCTCAGTCTTTCTTCTATTCTCTATTCAAAAACTGAGCTATGGAACTCTCTCCCAGAATCATTCTTTCCCTCTTCCTATAACTTAAATTGTTTCTTTCAACTCTGGGAGAGACACTCGCTACAGGCAGCTCTGCCTTTTGTCTCCCTCACTCACATAGACAAAAAATATGGTAGCTAAAAGAATTGAGATAGTTTATAATCTTTTAAAGGGTAGACCTCCTTCCTATCTATCTATCTATCTATTGCCTGACGCCGTGATCCCCGAAGGGGCGCCCACGAACGAACCGCCCCCATGCACCTCTGTCCCCAGTCAGTCGATGCCCCTCCCCCCAACCAGCACTGCCTTCGTTCATGTACTTCCTCACTCCATCCTTCCACCTCTCATTCGGTCTACCTCTCCCTCTCTGTCCCTCCACCTCGCTCTCGTACACCTTCTTAGTCATTCTCTCGCTTTCCATACGTTCCATATGGCCGAACCATCTCAAGTTGTTCCTTTTCACACTTTCCAGCACATCTTTCCTAAGCTGAATAAAACTCGAATAGTTGCCAGAATATAATAAAAAGATGTCACCGGTACTGAAAGGGTTAAGGGTTCAAAGCTAACTCAACTATGCCTCTGACACCTACAGATCCTTCCTAAGCTGAATAAAATCGTCTACTGATAGCCAGATTAAGCATTGAATTGCGTCATAATGTTTAACCCTCTGTAGATTATGACGCATTTTGACAGTTTATTCTGGCTATCATTAGACGATTTTAGACAGCTTAGGAAGGATATGTGGAATTATAAGGGTAAAAACTACGATGTTAAACAGCTTAGGAAGGATCTGTGGGAATTATAAGGGTAATGACTATATCAACTAACCCTCTTACCCCCACACACTTTTCCTAATCTGAATAAAATCGTCTAATAATAGCCAGGAAACAGAAAGGAAATGCGTAATCGGATCTTAAAAGAGTATGTGGATATTTTACGGGTAAAGACTATCTCAACTAACCCTCTTAAACCCCCACACACCCTTCCTAATCTGAATAAAATCATCTAATAATCGCCAGAAAATAGCAAAGAAATGCGTAATCGGATCTTAAAAGCGTATGTGGATTTTTTTTTTTTTTTTTTTTTTTTTAAGAGACAATGAACGGAGGAAGGAAAAACACAGATAAAACAAAAAGGTCCATGTGCCTAAAGGCATCCTCCATTCATAAAATGTTTGTAACAACTGGATTTAAACATTTGTAGATTGTAAGTTTGTGGAAAGCAATTCGAGGGAAGTGAATTCCAAAGAGTAGTAGCTCTGGGGATAAATGAATTCTGATAAGCAGAAGTTCTGCATTGTGGAGGAGAAAGTGTAAATTCATGGGCGCTCTCAGCTGCCCTAGTTCTACGGGGAAAGATGTGGAGAGGCGGCACAATTGAAGCAAATTCCTCGGAACAATTGCTGTGAAAATATCTGTAGAATAATGCAAGGGATGCAACGAATTATACGGGTAAAGACTATCTCAACTAACCCTCTGACTTCCACATAACCTTCCTAATCTGAATAAAATCGTCTATTTACCCGTTGAGTACCAGGGACGTCCTTTTCCTCGTATTCTGGCAACTATTAGACTATTTTATTCAGCTTTGGGAGGACCTCGGGCAATAATATGGCTCAACCAACCCTTATAACTACCACAGATCCTTCCTAAGCTGCATAATATCGTCTAAATATAGCTAGAATATAATATAACACACGTCGCTGGTACTCAAAGGGTTGAGGGTAATCTTGTAGCTGGTCCTCGTGTTAAGGCCAATGTTCTTTCTCAAACCTTCGTCACTAGTACTGTTGATATTAGTGATGATGGTTATAGTGGTGATAGTAGTAGTGGTGTTGATAGTGATGGTGATGATGGTTAGAGTGGTGGTGATAGTAGAGGTGAGGATGGTGATAGTGGTGATGATCGTTGTAGTAGTGGTGATAATAGGAGAGTGGTGTTAGTAGTAGTGGTGAAAGTGGTACAGGTAGCGCCAGCGAATTTGACAATAATCTTGATCCCTTAACTTCTTATAACTCGAAATTAATGAAAGCAATCGAGCTGACATCTCTATTATTTGGGAAGAGTCCACCAGGAAATAGGTGTGGATATTTACAGCCAGTTTGCTCTAGGCCCTTTTGAGTTATGAAAAGTTATGGGGTCAAGATTATTGTCAAGTTCGTTGGTGCTATAGTCTATTCATTGTAAGTAGGCGAGAAATCATGACCTCTAACCTCTGTAACTCCAAAACGACAAGAGTAATCGAGCTAATATGTCTACCATTTGGGAAGAGTCAGTCAAGGAATAGATGTGGAAATGTACAGCCCATTTGTTCTAGCCCTTTTTGAGTTACAGAGGATAGTGGTCATGATTTCTCGCCTACTTACAGCAAATAGGCTATACCTATAGTGCAAAATTTTAACTCCTTTTATACCGGCGACGTCTGTTATATTTTATTATGGATATATTTAGACGATTTTATGCAGCTTAGGAAGGATCTGTGGTGCTTAAAAGACTTAACAAATATTGCCTGTAGTCTCTTAAAATATTCATAAGAAAATAACTATTCATAATTTACTATTTTAAAACCTAAGGACTGACTGTATGTAGCATTTAAGAAACACAGGAGCTCACTGGCTGTAACACACGTACGAACGAACGCACAGCCAGGCGGAGAGAGGGTCCCTTTAGAAGACAATGACTGGGAACTGGGCTAACTTATATGATCAATATCTTAGCTGTATCTAGAGATAGATCGATTATAAAGCCAGATTCGGACTCGGCGTCGAAAACGGCCCCAGAAAAGTATGTTTACACGTCTAGGCGATAATTGATAAAATCATAAAATTCGAGGAAAAGGATTCTTGGCCCCCAGCTCAGCCTAGTTAGGTTAGGTTACGTTCAGATATGTCCGGTTGGGGCCAGACCTGTTGGGATGGGTTTAGGATGGTCTCAATAGCAATACTTAGGTTTTATAATCGATAATTATTTTCGGTTACTTATTTATGAATATTTTACTAAATATGTTAATTAATTGCTCTAATTAGCTCGGAATTTTGTGTTTACGTGTGTATCAGATTTGTTTTATCATTATATATTAGGCTATATGGAAACGATACATTAAATTATATGCTAAATTAGAGTAGAAAAACCGGAAAACGTTGAATATTTGTTCATATGAACATAAGAACATAAGAACATAAGAAAATGGGAGTCTGCAGAAAGCCGATTGGCCTAAGCAAGGCAGATCCCTGTCCCACACAACCCCAATTCAATTTCAAAGCCCAATTATAGGCTCAACACAGTAATACCGGTACCCTGAGGATCATCTTACCAAAACGGTTAGAGATTAACGCAGGATTATGGGGGTCTGCAGAGCACTGATTGGCCCAACCCGGCTGATCCCCCTTCACACCCTACCCTTCTCGTCCATATGCTTATCCAATTTTATCTTAAAGCTCCCTACCGTTTTAGATCCCACTATAGCACTTGGTAGTCCATTCCACCCATCTACAACTCTGTTACCAAACCAATATTTGCCTATATCTTTTCTGAAACGAAATTTATCTAATTTGAAACCATTGGTACGAGTTCTTTCGCTATCACTGAGCTTTAGTACATTTGTCATGTCCCCTTTGTTAATCCCACTAACCCACTTGAACACCTCTATCATATCCCCTCTAACTCTGCGTCTCTCTAACGAATGTAAACCTAATTTCTTCATACGGAAGATTTCTAATATTATGGATCATTTTTGTCATTCTACGCTGTATTCTCTCCAATGAATCTATGTCCATTCTGTAATAAGGACACCAAAATTGGACAGCATAATCCATATGGGGTCTCACTAATGACAAGTAAAGTTTTATGATAACATCAGCAGTTCTGTTACTCACACTCCTAGAGATGAACCCGAGAATCCTGTTTGCCTTATTACGAACGCTTATACACTGTTTTCTAGGCTTCAAATCATTGCTAACAAATACACCTAGATCTTTCTCGCAGTCTGAATTTTCTAATTCTAAATTAGCTGGTTTATAGTTAACATTTGTTTGCATCTTCCCTATCTTTAATACCTTGCATTTGTCAATGTTAAACTTCATCTGCCAATTTACTGACCATTCATGTAAGGTATCTAGATCCCTTTGCAGGCACTCTATATCGCTATCTGAATCAATTGATCTCCCCATTTTAGTATCGTCTGCGAATTTACTTATCCTACTAGTTATACCTAAATCTATGTCATTTATGTATATAAGAAACAACAGGGGACCTAATACCGATCCCTGGGGGACACCACTTTTGACTGCTCCCCACTCTGACTTGGTACCATTTATGCTGACTCTCTGTTTCCTACCAATTAACCATGACCTAATCCATCCCAACAACGATCCTCCTATTCCATGTGCCTCAACCTTTCTCATCAATCTCTCATGAGGGACTCTGTCGAAAGTTTTACTGAAATCTAAATAAATAATATCATATGACTTGTCACTATCTACTGCTTCATATACCTCTGAGAAAAAGCTAAGCAAATTAGTAAGGCAAGAACGTCCCTGAGTGAATCCATGCTGAGAAGAATTTATAAAGTTAAATTTGTCTAAGTGGCTTCTAATTTTCCTAGCAATAATAGACTCTAGCAACTTTCCTATGATTGATGTGAGACTAATGGGACGGTAATTGGATGGTATCGATTTATCACCTTTTTTGAAGATCGGAACTACATTTTCAAGCTTCCAAGCTTCTGGAACTAAACCTGTTTCTACTGACTTGTTAAATAAAAATGCTAATGGGCTACTTAACTCATCTCTTCATTCTTTTAATACTCTAGCATATACCTCGTCAGGACCAGGCGATTTTTGAGGTTTCAGTCTGTCAATTTCCTTAAGCACATCATTTCTACTTATACTAACTGTACTTAACATATTTTCTATACTATCACTATATACCATATTGACTTCTGGAATCTGTGCCAAATTTTCATTAGTGAAAACGGAAAGAAACTGACTATTTAATGTACTGCACATTTCTAAATAATTTTCTGTTATTTCTCCTATTGAAGTTTTTAGGGGGCCTATTACATCTCTAACTTTAGATTTATATAGTTGGTAAAAAGCTTTAGGGTTATTTTTTGAGTCACTGGCTATCCTTATTTCATAATTTCTTTTTGCTTTCCTGATTTCCTTTTTGACCTGTCTTGATAGAGTCTGATAGTATATATGTAGATGATTTTCGCCTTTCTTTATTTTTCTATATATTCCTTTCTTTTTTTCCTATTAGATCTATTAGCTTATTAGTCATCCATTTTGGTTGGTTCTGCGTCGATCTAAATCTTCTTTTAGGGATATATTTATTTTGAGCATTGTGGAGTGAAGCAATAAACTGGTTATATGTAGGTGGCAAGTTTAACTCTGGCATATCCTGACTTAATTGCTTGACTTAATTGCTTAACAATAGGGTCCACCCTTAAGTCTCTTCTTAGCCCACCATAATCAGCTTTTCTGAAATCTGGGATAAGTGTCGTATTCTCTTTAGCATTCCCTGTCCATTGTATATTAAAATAAATAGATTTATGATCGCTATTTGCTAGGTGGTCACCAATCTCTACATCATTTATCATATGTTCATTGTTACTGAAAACTAAATCAAGAATATTAATACCTCTAGTCGGCGTATCTATGAATTGAAATACAAAAACTATCTTGTACTACCTCTATAAACTCTACTGAATCGGAGTCGCCTATTTGGTGCTGCCAATCAATGTTCGGAAAATTAAAATCCCCCATAATGCACACATTGCTATACCTTGATGCTATTTTAATTTCCTCCCATAACGATATTCCGCCATTTCTACTCATATTAGGCGGTCTATATATAACTCCAATAACTATGGTCTCACTACCTTCGTTAACCTCTACCCAAACACTTTCATTATCATTATTTAGTCTAATACCTGATTTAATACAGCTTTTTAATGTACTCCTGACAAACACTGCTATACCCCCGCCCCTCCTACTTGAAGTAACTACTTTACATATTTCTACATCTTACAGTAATCTTCTTTAATATTATTAATATAATTAATATTATTAAGGATGTAGCCTTATTTGAGATAGTCTTAACCCTTTGAAATTCCCAGAGATCCTGCCTAAGCTGTACAAAATCGTCTAAGGATGTAGCCTAATTTGAGATAGTCTTTACCCTTTGAAATTCCCAGAGATCCTTCCTAAGCTGTCTAAAATCGTCTAAGGATTAGAGATAGTCTTAACGTGTTATTCACTAATTTTTCCAAGAGAGCCAAAAGTTCAGGACATATTCAGAGTGAGAGCCCCATATGGCAAATAAGCCGCAAGGATAAGCAGAACAAAATATATATAGAAACTAAATTACATATTTTTGTGGGTTTCCATAGCCATAGATGTATAGAACAAGACTAGGCCTAGTAACAATGATTATATTAATTTGTTTAGTTAGAATAAATTATATTGAAATTCTTGACTTTACTAATATAAATTTAAAAAATAAACACTTTCATAAACCGGTAATGTTGTAATGGCCGGAAATTAGCCAGCTGTTCATTTACATTCTTCATGCTGTACTTGTAATTTGTCACTGTTATTCTTGTTGGGATATCCAGATGTGCACTAGTAACTCTATTTCTCTGTTTCCTCTTCACAATATTCATAGCTGCATCATAACTTTAGGTCCATGCATTTCATGTATACACCGAAAGTCTTTTTCTCATAAAATAACACTAATTTACGAATTACCATAACCCATTTTTCTGATGTGGTGTTAATAAAACGAGTGAATGGACAAGACTGCAGTGCTGTCAGGTCCACCTATCAAATATTTCCTAGATTTCAGAACAAAATTTCCCTATTTATTGCAAAATTTCCCTATCAAGTTTACTCTGCAATATACCATATAATTGTATGTATGTATGTATATATATATATATATATATATACAAAGAGAGAGTGAGAATAAATTTCAAATTTACATAGGTATACAGGTACTTGTACTTTCTGTAGGCTACTGTTGATCATCAGATTCATAGATCTTCTCCGTCATTAGGTTTGTGTGAGCTGACGTTACGTTGAATTTATGAGCAGATGATTTAAAAAAAAAATGCGTGCAGCATTCCAGGCCGGGGGGAAATTAATTAGTAATGAATGAGTTATTGATCATTCTAATTCTTCTGGTTTATATTGTGTCTACCTGTATCAGCGCCACCTCTCCACTTCACAAAGCCAAGCAATACTCAAGCATTAGGGCTATACCCTATTCCAAGTAAGTAGGCCAAAACTGTTAAACATTAACCTCTATAACTCAGAAACGACAAGAGTAATCGAGCTAATATTTCTACCATTTGGGAAGGGTCAGTCAGGGAATATGTGGATATTTACAGCCCATTTGCTCTAGCCCTTATTTGAAGTACAGAGATTAAAGGTTATGATTTCTGGCCTACCTATTTGGAACAGGGTATAGCTGTTCGTCAGCGAAAAGATAGCAAACTCGGAAAAGAAGCCCAAGCTTTATTGTGGCATTTTTAGCAACAGATATAACGTGAGGTATCCAACAGAGGTCAGCACCAAGGGATACACCAAGGATGACAATACTGGAGGAGGTGGGAATAATGGTGTCATTGAAAGTAATGTAGGATTCAGGTTGATTTGGCCTATTAGGGAATAAACACCATCCCATATCCCCTTCAAACTGAAAACCGCCCCAAACCTCCTTAAGGGGAGGCAGACCGTTTTGCTGGACCCCCTTCTCCCTAATGCTTAGCCCCACTAGTTTTGAGATTATAAGATGTTCGGCCCATTAGTTTGGCGATTTTAACACCTTTCGCCCCATTTCGTTGTCAATTTTAAAACCTTTCGTGCCAGTTAGGTGTCGATTATTTCTTGGCGAGCGATAGCGAGCCTGTATATTTTAAAAGGAACCCGGCCAAAGAAGGCCGGGACATTATTCTACGAAAAATGTACAAATTTATCTTGAAGCGGGGTCTAGGGGGTGTTTTTCTAAGCTTGATGTAGGTCTAGGGAGGAAACTAAAAAAACATATGAATAAATGAATTAATAGACCAAACAAACGGTCAGTCTCCCCTTAACCCCCCAAAAATGGGGCCGTTTGTAACATCAACTACCTGCCTATTTACCGAAAACAAGCTTCATTCCATGCTCTTTTTCATGCATAAACAAGAGCCAGAGCTTAATACAACTATGTATCCGTGAAAGGGCGATAATAGAGCTCTTCAATGACACCTGAATCTTCCTTGTACGACCACGGGTTATCCTGTAGCGATCGCGCAACCGGAGGTGAAAATACCCTAAAAAAGGTAATTTCCTCAGTTTTTTCCTTATCTCGTGAGGCCGGGTGTGTGTAGGGAGGTGGCGGTGGTCCCAGAACCGGCCCAGTGGTGGTGCCGAGCGGTCAGAGCTCGCCTATCGTCCTCCCAACGCGCGGACTCTCTCTCAGAGCCCCTAATGTGCTCAGAATGCCGTCCGTCATATGACAGGTACCAGAGGACTGTCCATTTATCTCTCGCCTGTCATATGACGGTCACCGCGGCTTGAGTGTTAAGTTAATTATGCATATTTTTCGGTCGAAAAAATATCTGCCGAAGGCTGATTTGTTTTAAATTGCAGCATCAAATAATTGCTAAAATAATGAGGTGAAACGTTTTAAGATCTCCAAACTAATGACGTGAAACCGGTAGGGTCCAAAAAGACCCGTCTCGCACCAAATAGGCTCGACTCTTTTAATCACATAACGCCATTTTCTTATATATTAGCTACCTTCTGATGATTTTATTCAACTTTGGAAGAACATATCAGAGTCAGAGGGCTAGTTGAGCTAGTCATTAGCCCTCTGATGCCAAAAAGTCCTTCCTAAGCTAAAAAAAAAAATCTCCAGATAGTTATAATACAACATATTTAGTTCTCCGATAGAAATGGTAAAAAATAAGGATATTAAACAATAGACTCAAAAACAGGTTCCTTACGACGAGAGACAGCAAACCGATAACATTGGTGTAGAGACAAAATATACACAAATAGCTTGGTAAGGAAGGAACAAATAACAGCTGCCCGAACGTCCTGCATCGCAATAAAGAAAAATTTGCTTTCAATCAAGTTAAAATACTGCAACGGACAGAGTATCTGAATGTAGAAAAGAACGTTCATAACCCACGGACAGCTAAACAGACTTAAACCCATGATCAGGCAAATAAAGGTCATAAAGGGACCAAACCAAAAATATCTTACAAAATAAAGGAAAAGAGGACTCAACAGCAAAATGGACTCAAATGCAAATAGCAGAGCCAGTCCAGTGTTTAGATCCGATTTCAGCATCGACAGGCTTTCGATGCCAGAGAATTTAGCAAAAATCTCATCAAAATTTGGCATCCCCGGCAAATCCTTGAAATTGTCCATTATAACACTGAGAAGACTATCCAAATGAGAGGGATCAACGTCAACCCCAAGGATGTCTTTCACCGGGACGCCCTGATGAACCATATAGGAGATACCCCCGGCAACGTCTTCGGGAATATTGGGGACGGTTGCCACCTGAAGATAGACCGTACAGCCAAAGTCGGTGACCCACAAAGCGACGAACAGGAATCCTAAAAAGCCGAGCAGCACCTTTCGCAATGTCGTTATTTTATTGGTCTTGTTATGGCTGTCACTTTTGGCCGTGGGGTCCACAGCATCTCTCTCAACTGGGTCCATTTCGATTTCGGCAAAGTCACTTTCGTCGAAAAAAGTGGATCCCCCATCAGCCTCCATATTAATAACCGAGTCAAAAGAGACTTCACTATTACCGCTCGACACCGAGAGGAAAGATTTTGTAGAGCTCATGCTTTTGCAATCATGCAAAACTTCCATATCGAAATCAATGCTCGATTTTCGCCGTCCAGCCATAGCAACTGTGTTTTGGGTGGATGTCATTATTTTATCAACCCAACGATTTTCGTAGCACCAATCTTACACTATTATATACAATACTTATATAATACCTTTATAGATATTATTTATCAACAAACTATATCCTAAAACAGTCTTATGCCAGGCAATAACACGAATTTTGATACGACACTATTCAAAACGAAGCTCACACTGTCACATCGAAAGCAACAATGAAATTGTTGTAGTCCTAAAATGTTAAGATTACCCGGTAGGCTACATACCTCATCAAAAATGAAAGTAGTCTGAATTATGGTAACTTATAGGAAACATGTATTTTATCAGAATGAATATTGGCTACATTGTATATTAAATATTATTGAAAAACTCGAAAAATAAATATTAGATATGCAGTGGAAAGAAAAATATATAATAGTTACCCCAAAATTAAGAACGAGGGCGCGTACGATAATGATAGAAAATGATTATTAATGGGGAACTTCACCTTTTTCTGCTCACGCGCAAAAGGATTCCATAATTATAGCCTACAGCTCACAACATACCGTGCATATTGTTTACACTTACATAAATACACTTCTCTAGCAATGTTATTTCAAAGAGTGTTAAATGAATGGTGATTACGGAATAATCACACATAGCCTACGCACCCACACGAGCGAAAGTGCAACAGCAAAGTTCCCCAGATCCTTAATTGTTCTGAAGGCTGAATTTACAGAATATATAGGTATTGCAACACACATAACTATATTAACCATTCATCTCTGTGTATATGAACTGTAACTCCTTATATCTATATATAATTTCCTTCTTTTTCTTACGGCTTGGTGGTGTAATGGTTAAGGTGTCTAAAACTCTGTGTGATAACCCGGGTTCGAATCCTGGTAGATCACATATATGCTTTCATTAATTTCATTGGAGGTGATTGGTGTTGTGGTGAAATTAATAAAAAATAGTTTATATTCGTGCTGGCAGTGTAGGCTAACTGTCTGGAAGTAAGGGGAAAGAGGCAAGCCATATATTATATTTGTTACGGAAACTGTCTAGAAGTAATAACCCTTCTGTCCCGGCGACGTCTTTTTTCATATTATAGCTATATTCAGACGATTTTATGCAATTTAGGAAGGGTCTGTGGTAGCTTAAAGGATTAAGTGAGGCAGTTTGTGGCCTTTTAATGGTTTGAGGTCCTTCCTAAGCTGAATAAAACCGTCTAATAGTTGCCAGAATATAATGAAAAGGACGTCACCGGTACTGAATGGGTTAAGGGACAATCGTTCTGCCACCTGTATATAACACGTCTCTCTTCCCTGTAGGTGTCCCTCCTCCCACCCAACACCACTTTCACTCATATACTTCTCAACTCCATCCTTCCACCTCTCTCTCGGTCTGCTCTTCCTCTCTGCCCTTCCACCTCACTGTTTTACACACTCTTAGTCACGTGGAACGTTTGGAGAGTGAGAGACTGACGGTTTTCTGACATGGGTACAAATAAATTCCACTATAAAGCCCCAATTTGAATTTTGTTGCTACTAATGGATCCAGGGGGTTCTGGTGTACTGTACTTGGGAAAATAGTTGGCCTTTTCCATTCATTCTTGCCTAGGCTATAGGCTAAGTTTTATTTCGTAATTTCAAGTTTTAAATAATCTTTGAATACCATCCAAGGGCACAAAAAAAAATATCCAAAAATATAAATGTTACATACCGTTGGAATTACAAAGTTGTGAAGAATCCAAATATACCGGTGGGTGCCGCCACGGTGCAATTGTTAATTGACTGATCGATTGAATATAACTAAGAAGCAGGTGGCAGGTGATAATAAAGTGGCCACCAGTATTCCTGTTAAGGGGGAGGTAGTCCCTTCTCCCTCATGTTTAGCATATTAGTTTTCAGATTTTAAGATGGTCATTCCATTAGTTTGGCGATTTTGAGACCTTTCGCCCCATTTCTTTGTCAATATTAAGACCTTGCGTGCCATTAAGGTGTCGATTTTTCCTGGCGAGCGATAGCAAGCCTGTAATGGAATCGGCCTTTAGCTGCGACATTTCTCGACCGAAAAATTTACAAATTTATCTTGAAGGGGGGTCTGGGGGTTACTTAAAGCTTGATGGAGGTCTAGTGAGGAAAATATAAAATATATTTAAAACTAAATACATAGACCAAAAAACAAGCACTACCCCCTTAACCCTCAAAAGATACGATGTCGCATTTATTTTCTGTTTTATGGCTATTATTAGTCGATTTTATTCAGCTAATGAAGGGCATGTGGAAGTCAGGGTGTTTAATTGAGATAATCATTACCCATATAATTCCCACAGATCCTTCCTGAACTGTATAAAATCGTCTAATGATACCCAGAATAAACTTTCAACCTGCGTCATAATCTTCAAAGGGTTAAACACAAACCCAGATAATTCAACAGGATGTATATTTAAATTTCGCCTGAAGAAATTAAAACAAAAGTACATAACAAAATGTGTCTGCAGAAAGCCGATTGGCCCACACAAGCCAGATCCCTCTCACACCCAACCCATTGAATCGTTTTCAATAAAATTACTTGTACACTCCTAATTGTATTTATGATATTATATTGTAATAAAGTAGAGCAACAGCCAACAAAATATACAGACTTGACCTACCCAGTCTATTTATTTTCTATCTATCTATCTATCTATTGCCTGACGCTGTGATCCCCGAAGGGGTGGCCACCAACGAACCGCCCCCATGCACCTCTGTCCCCAGTCAGTCAACGCCCCTCCTCCCAACCAGCACCGCCTTCATCCATATACTTCCTCACTCCATCCTTCCACCTCTCCCTCTCTGTCCTTCCACCTCGCTCTCGTACACCTTCTTAGTCATTCTCTCGCTTCCCATATGTTCCATATCACCATATGGCCGAACCATCTCAAGGTGTTCCTTTTCACACTTTCCAGCACATCTACCTCCACACCACACCTCCTTCTTACTTCCTCATTCGTCTGTCTATCCCTCCATGTAACTCCGCAAGCACTTCTCAAGTAACTAATTTCCACCCCTCTCACTCTTGGTCTAAGTCTCTTCTCAAACGTCCATGCTTCGCTTCCATAAGTCAGTGTCGGGATTACCACACTGTCTTGCAAGGACTTCTTCACTTCCATATTGACCATCCTATTTCTTGTTACTGCTTTCAGCGTTCCTACAACCCTCTTCCCCTGTTGCACCCTTTCCCGCACTTCTTCATCCATAGTCCCATCTTTACTCAACACACTGCCCAGATACTTAAATGAGCTGACAATCTCCATAGCCTGACCGTTCAACTTCACCTCACACTCTGTGGCTCCACCCCTTTATCTGGCGATAAATTTCTTTCCTTCCATCTTGAATACTCAGATATAACAGCGTTTTTATAGCCAAATATGTTGTGAATTACGAAACTTTGGCAATAACATGATGAAGAGACATCGCAGTTTCGCATTTTTCCATAAGTTCTTGAAAAATGAACTGCTAACACAGTAAAACTATCGACAAGCTAAAAGTAAAATAGTTGAGTATAGTTTTATCATTTGTCTTTTGCATTTCTCATTTATATATTTGTTCAGGGCCGGCCCTAGCCTTTTTAGGGCCCTAAGCTGATGTTATTTTTTGTTTTTTTAATAATTTGTTGGTAGCCTAGCTTAAATACCATAAATAAAAGCAGCCCTGGACCAACTGGAAATCTTACCGACTGTACACTCTATTAATACATAAATCCGAACCCAATAATTATGAACTCCCAAACTGCTAAATTGACCTTCGAAATGTTAATATTAGGTAAGCAAAGTAATGAGAAGATACAAGTCTGTCTGGGATAGCTTCGAAAACTTTGTCCGTGTGTCGTTGAGTGCAAGTGGTGAGTGTACAATACCTGAGGTGAAGGAATGTCCGAACATGGGGAAGGCTGGGTGGGTTATGGCGAGTGGCGTTGGAGAATTCGACCAAAACACAATTCAACCCGCTCTTGAACAATGAATTAGACCCGTTTTGGTGGACTTGCCCCACAAATTTGACCCGCCGTGAGTTCGACACGTTTATACCCCCCCCCCCCCCCCCCCTCCCTCCTACCTAAACTTAGGTAAGGTTAGGCTAGGTTAAGGGGGACCCCCGATCTAGACCACCCCTTCTCACTCATGTTTAGCCCCATTAGGTGTTTTAGGTTTTGAGACGATCACCCCATTAGTTTGGATATCTTAAGACCTTTAGCCCCATTTCTTTGTAAAATTTTAAGACCTCTAGTTCCACTTAGTTGTCGATTATTTCCTGGCGATCGATAGCAACCCTGCAATATAGGAGGAACCAATTAATTTTATGTAATTATAGGTTTACTATACTACAAATTGATGTGCAGAAGAACAAAACATCCATAGAGCGCTGCACGACCACGATGACACCGAAAAACGTTCGATTGAGGCTGCTCTGTTAAGAAATAAAGTATTTTACAATCCATAGCTTTTGTTGGTGTTGCCGCATTAGTATGTAACAAAATGTACCTCTTTATAAATGTAGACATTAATTAATTATTTTGACTTTATTCATATATTGTTTGTGAGAATAGTCATAGAATGAGTTACTAAAGATAAGGCAGTTCTCACATTCCAGCATTGCCAGCAGCATGAATTGGAAGACAAGCAGTGATAACATAGCTTCTGGACCGTAATATGCAAAGTGTCTTTGTTTGTACCTGTTAACTTAGTACCGCCACGGGATCCAGATGGCGGAATAGAGCTAATTGTAGCAACTTCAGCTGAACACTTATCATAAAAGTATCTGTGGAATATTGCAAAAAGATGCAACATTTCTTTGTATATATAACGAGGGGGGGGGGATTAATTAGTAATGAATGGGTTATTGATCATTCTAATTCTTCTGGTTTATATTGTGTCTACCTGTATCAGCGCCACCTCTCCACTCCACAAAGCCAAGCAATACTCAAGCATTAGGGCTATTACCCTATTCCAAGTAAGTAGGCCAAAACTGTTAAACATTAACCTCTATAACTCAGAAACGACAAGAGTAATCGAGCTAATATTTCTACCATTTGGGAAGGGTCAGTCAGGGAATAAGTGGATATTTACAGCCCATTTGCTCTAGCCCTTATTTGAATTACAGAGGTTAAAGGTTATGATTTCTGGCCTACCTATTTGGAACAGGGTATAGCTGTTCGTCAGCGAAAAGATAGCAAACTCGGAAAAGAAGCCCAAGCTTTATTGTGGCATTTTTAGCAACAGATATAACGTGAGATGTCCAACAGAGGTCAGCACCAAGGGATACACCAAGGATGACAATACTGGAGGAGGTGGGAATAATGGTGTCATTGAAAGTAATGTAGGATTCAGGTTGATTTGGCTTATTAGGGAATAAACACCAACCCATATCCCCTTCAAACTGAAAACCGCCCCAAACCTTCTTAAGTTAATTATGCATATTTTTCGGTAGAAAAATATATTTGCCGAAGGCAGATTTGTTTCAAATTGCAGTGTCAAATAATCGCTAAAATAATGAGTTTAAGATCTCCAAACTAATGAAGTGAAACCGGTAGGGTCCAAAAAGACCCGTCTCGCACCAAATAGGTTTAACTCTTTTAATCACATAACGCCATTTTCTTATATATTATCTACCTTCTGATGATTTTATTCAACTTTGGAAGAACATATCAGTGTCAGAGGGTTAGTTGAGCTAGTCATTAACCCTCTGATGCCAAAAAGTCCTTCCTAAGCTAAAAAAATAATCTCCAGATAGTTATAATACAACATATTTAGTTCTCCGATAGAAATGGTAAAACATAAGGATATTAAACAATAGATTCAAAAACAGGTTCCTTACGACGAGAGACAGCAAACCGATAACATTGGTGTAGAGACAAAATATACACAAATAGCTTGGCAAGGAAGCAACAAATAACAGCTGCCCGAACGTCCTGCATCGCAATAAAGAAAAATTTGCTTTCAATCAAGCTAAAATACTGCAACGGGCAGAGTATCTGAACGTAAAATAGAAGGTCCATAGCCCACGGACAACTAAACAGACTTAAACCCATAATCAGACACATAAAGGTCATCAAGGGACCAAACCAAAAATATCTTACATAATAAAATGAGAGAGGACTCAGCAGCAAAATGGACTCAAATGCAAATAGCAGAGCCAGTCCAGTGTTTAGATCCGATTTAAGCACCGACAGGCTTTCGATGCCAGAGAATTTAGCAAAAATCTCATCAAAATTTGGCATCTCCGGCAAATCCTTGAAATTGTCCATTATAACACGGACAAGACTATCCAAATGAGAGGGATCAACGTCAACCCCAAGGATGTGTTTCACCGGGACGCCCTGATGAACCATATAGGAGATACCCCCGGCAACGTCTTCGGGAATATTGGGGACGGTTGCCACCTGAAGATAGACCGTACAGCCAAAGTCGGTGACCCACAAAGCGACGAACAGGAATCCTAAAAAGCCGAGCAGCACATTTCGCCATGTCGTTATTTTATTGGTCTTGTTATAGCTGTCACTTTTGGCCGTGGGGTCCACAGCATCTCTCTCGACTGGATCCAGTTCGACATCGGCAAAGTCACTTTCGTTGAAAAAAGTGGATCCCCCATCAGCCTCCATATTAATAACCGAGTCAAAAGAGACTTCACTATTACCGCTCGACACCGAGTGGAAAGATTCTGTAGAGCTCATGCTTTTGCAATCATGCAAAACTTCCATATCGAAATCAATGCTCGAGTTTCGCCGTCCAGCCATAGCAACTGTATTTTGGGTGGATGTCATTATTTTATCAACCCAACGATTTTCGTAGCACCGATCTTACACTATTATATAAAATACTTATATAATACCTTTATAGATATTATTTATCAACAAACTATATCCTAAAACAGTCTTATGCGAGGCAATGACACGAAATTTGATACGACACTATTCAAAACGAAGCTCACACTGTCACATCGAAAGCAACAATGAAATTGTTGTAGTCCTAAAATGTTAAGATTACATACCTTCATCAAAAATGAAAGTAGTCTGAATTATGGTAACTTATAGGAAACATGTATTTTATCAGAATTAATATTGGCTACATTTTATGTTAAATATTATTGAAAAACTCGAAAATAAATATTAGATATGCAGTGGAAAGAAAAATATATAATAGTTATCCCAAATTTCAGAACGAGAAAACTTACGATAATGATAGAAAATTATTATTAATGGGGAACTTAGCCATTTTCTGCTCACGCGCAAAAGGATTCCATATACAGCTCACAACATACCGTGCATATTGTTTACACTTACATAAATACACTTCTCTAGCAATGTTATTTCAAAGAGTGTTAAATGAATGGTGATTACGGAATAATCACACATACGCACACTATCTATATATCTATCTATTGCCTGACGCCGTGATCCCCGAAGGGGTGGCCACGAACGAACTGCCCCCATGCACCTCTGTCCCCAGTCAGTCGACGCCCCTCCTCCCAACCAGCACCGCCTTCATTCATATACTTCCTCACTCCATCCTTCCACCTCTCCCTCTCTGTCCTTCCACCTCGCTCTTGTACACCCTCTTAGTCAATCTCTCGCTTTCCATACGTTCCATCTGGCCGAACCATCTCAAGTTGTTCCTTTTCACACTTTCCAGCACATCTACCTCCACACCACACCTCCTTCTTACTTCCTCATTCGTCTGTCTATCCCTCCATGTAACTCCGCACGCACTTCTCAAGTAACTCATTTCCACCGCTCTCACTCTTGGTCTGAGTCTCTTCCCGAACGTCCATGCTTCGCTTCCGTAAGTTAGTGTCGGGATTACCACACTGTCATGCAAGGACTTCTTCACTTCCATACTGACCACTCTATTTCTTGTTACTGCTTTCAACGTTCCTACAACCCTCTTCCCCTGTTGCACCCTCTCCCGCACTTCTTCATCCATAGTCCCATCTTTACTCAACACACTGCCCAGATACTTAAAAGAGCTGACAATCACCATAGCCTGACCGGTCAACTTCACCTCACACTCTGTGACTTCACCCCTTTCGAAGACCATAACCTTGCTCTTCCCCGCATTTACCTTCATATTCCGTTTTTCGCACACTGTTCCAAACTCATTTACCAGACCCTGCAACTCCCATTCATTATCGCTCATCAGAACTGTATCATCCGCAAACAGCAGCATAGGCAGCTTCCACTCATTTCCCTCCCTTTTCAGCGATACACTAACATCCACTGCTCTTCCTAGTATTTCTTTCATGACTCCATCCATATATACAGTAAACAACCACGGGGACATCATACACCCCTGTTTCAACCCAACACTCAGGTCAAAGAACTCGCTCTGCTCATTCTCCACACGTACTGCTACCTTTGCACCCTCATACATGCTCTTCACTGTTTTCAGCAACTTGCCATCTACTCCGTATATTCTAAGTACTTTCCACATGCCTTCGTTATCCACTCTGTCATAGGCCTTCTCCAAGTCCATAAAGGCAACATACACCTTTTGTTTCTTCTCCAGATATTTCTCCACAACACAATTCAGGGTAAACATCTGATCTACACATCCTCTTCCCTTCCTAAAACCTCCCTGCTCGTCACCTATCCATTTCTCCGTTCTCACTCTCACTCTCTCAATCACTACCCTACTGTACACCTTCCCTACTACGCTTAAAAGACATATTCTTCGGTGGTTACCACACACTCCTCTTTCCCCTTTGCCCTTATATAGGGGGACTATTATGCCAGTCTTCCAGTCATCGGGTGCATTCCCCTTCTCCCATGCTAGTTTGCACATTTTCCATACCCATTCTATCACTATCTCACCACCATACCTCAACATTTCCCCACACACTCCATCTGTTCCTGGTGCTTTCCCCAACTTCACTCTTTTCATGGCTTCCCACACTTCTGATCTCCTCCTCCACTACTTCTCTTCTCCCTCCCATACCCCATCCAACTATGTTTGCTGGCTCTTCATTCCTTACATTTAGCAACTCATTGAAGTACCGTACTCCCTTCATCTTTCGACTCTCTCTTGCTTCTCGGCTAGTATTCTCCCATTCTTATCTTTCACACTCTTACTGTTTCCCTTGCTACCTTCCCTAACTTTCTTGACTTCTTTCCAGAACAGTTTCTTACACTCCCTCCATTTTACACTCAGATTCCTTCCAAATTCCTCATCTACTCTTCTCTTACTTTCCTTCACTACTCTCTTCACCACTCTCTTTATCTCCACGTACCTCGCTCGTTTCTGCTTCTCCAAATCTTCATTACCTCTACTACCCAACCACTCTCTATACACTTTCTTCTTATCTTCCACAGCTATTTTTACCTCTTCTGTCCACCATGCTGTACATTTCACTCCCCTCCCTCTTCTCCTCACTCCACACACCTCCTCACATGCTGCACAGACCTCTTCCTTAAACACCTTGCATATCTCCTCCACTTCCTCCATATCTTCCAGGTCGAACCCACCTAGTCGTCTTTCTACTGCTCTCCTGTACTCTTCCCTGATTTCCTCCTCCTGCAGCCTCTCCACCCTCCTCACCATTCCACCTTCCTCTCGCCTCCCTCCAGCTCTCCTCACCCACTTCTTTTGTATCCTAACCTTAGCTACTGTACTACTACATAATGATCAGACAGACCCCCTCCAATACCCCTATACACCCTAGCATCCATCACAGATTTCTTCATTCTTTCATCCACACATATATAATCAATCAGTGACTTTCGTTCCACCACTGTCTTATCCTTCATCGTCCACACCACTTTCCATGTGTACCTGTGTATCATTCTGTGTCGGAAGAAGGTGTTGGCTATCCACAACCTCCTCCCCACACATACGTCCACAAGTGCACTACCATTCCCATTCACCTCTGACGGTACCCCCCACCCTCCCACCACTCCATCAACTTTCCTATCACCCACTTTACCATTCATATCCCCAATCAGAAATATTCTTTCGTTCTTTTCAAACTTATCTAGGCACGCCTCCACATTCACCCAGAACTCCTCTTTCTCTCTTACAAGTTTATCCTCTGTCGGAGCATACACACACAATCACCCACGTTTGTATTCCTACTTTCATTCTCACCCACACAATCCTTGAACCCACAGACCCATATTCTCTTACACACTCCTTCCATTTGTTACTTACAAACAAACACGCACCTTCTCTCGCTGCTCCCTCACTCACTCCAGCACACACCCATTCCACACTCCCACTCTCTCACATCTGTACCCTTCCATTTGGTCTCCGTCATTCCACATACATCCAGCCGGGCATTCACTAACACTTCCAGTACCTCTCTCTCTTTTGTGCCATCATTCATGCCACTCACATTCCATGTCCCTATTCTCAGAATGTCCGTAGGCTTGTCCATAGTCGGACGGGGTTCGTCAACACAGGGTCCGTCCGCATCCGAGGCCGATTGATCGTTTATCGTTGCTATGTATTTTTTTTCCGGGTGGGGGTCGCAAGCCCACCGACCCAACCTCTTTAGTCGCCTCTTACGACACACACGCAGAAGGCATGTGGGGCATATTCTAATCCCTTACCCCCAGGGGGGAATAAAATAATAAAATAGAGGAAAATTTAAACAAAATCGGAAAAGTGGGGATTGGGCCTGAGCATATAGATAGATAGATAGATTACTGGACCATTATATTCAGTTTAGGAAGGACTTGTGGGAGTCAGAGGGATGATTGAGATAGTTTTTACCCCTTGGACTGCTAGAGGGCCTTCCAAATCTGAATAATATCGTCTAATAATAGCCAGAATAAACTGTCAAAACGTTTCATAATCCTCAAGAGGTTAACCCATTGTGTACGGTGGCGCTAATAAGTCATGTCCCAGCTGTCATTACGTTTGGCTCGCTCTGTGCTGTATTAATGTCTGTCAGATGTTGAATAGGCTGGGTAAGTGTAGGGACATGTTGGTATATCTCCCTCAAAAAGAAGAAATCATGTGTAAATATTCCTGGTACCAATTATTGATCAAAACAAATTTGGTGACGAGACATCACTTATTAGGCCGACTGTACCGGTGCCGTCCTTTTAATTTTATTCTGACTACTAATTAGATGATTATATTCAGTTTAAGAAGGGACTCCAGAAATTAACAGCCTTCTCACTTAACCCTCTTTGCTACAACAGATCCTTCTTAAACTGCACAAAATCGTCTAGATATAGCAAGAAAATAATTAAAAAGACGCCGCCAGTACAGAAGGGGTTAAGGGGTAGGTGGTTGTTTTTTCCCTTATTTTTAGTACCATAAGCTTTGACATTTTAAGATGTTCGTTCCATTAGTTTGGCGATTTTAAGACCTTTCACCCCATTTCTTTGTCAATATAAAGATCTTTTGTGCCATTTAGGTGTTAATTGTGTCCTGCCGAGCAATAGCGAGCCTGTAACTTTTAGAAGTAATCGGCCTTCGGCTGGGAAATTTTTCCATCGAAAAATGTACACATTTATCTTGAAAGGGGGTCTAGGGGGTGTTTTTTTTAAGCTTGGTGGAGGTCTAGGAGGGAAACTAAAATATATAATACAAAGATAAATAAATTAGTCAATAAATAGCCCATCCCCCCTTAAGGGGGGTGACCTGCTTTTTGTTATTTCTGTCCTTTTCTCTCTTTCTCTGGCTTGTATCCATTCGGCCCCATTCAGCCAACTATCTTAAGACGTTTATCTCAACTAGGTGTCGATTTCTTCCTGGCGAGCGATAGCGAGCCAGCATTATATGAAGAAATCCGGCTTCGCCGGAGACATTTTTCTATCGAAAAATGTACAAATTTAGCCTGCTGTCAAACAAAAATAAAAATATGCTGGCTCGCTACCGCTGACCAGTAAAAAATTGACACCTGGATGGGGATAAACGTCTTAAAACAGTAGGCTGAATGGGGCCAAATGGATACAAGCCAGAGAAAGATAGAAAAGGACAGAACAAAAACAGGTCACCCCCCTTAACCCCTTCTGTACCGGCGACATCCTTTTCATTATATTGTGGCAACTATTAGACGATTTTATTAAGTTTAAAAAGGGTAACCAGCAATTAGGAAGCTTCGAAACATCTCACTTAACCCTTTGTAGTACCACAGATCCTTCCTAAACTGCACAAAGGGTTAACCCCTTCAGCACCGGTGACGTCTTTGTAGTACCACAGATCCTTCCTAAACTGCACAAAGGGTTAACCCCTTCAGCACCGGTGACGTCTTTTTCATTATATTCCGGCAGTTATTAGACGATTTATTCAGCTTAGGACGGACGTGTACCAATTAATAGACTACAGACTATGAAATATAACCCTTTTAACTACCACAGATCCTTCCTAAGCTGCATAAAATCGTCGCATTTTAACTTTGTTCTGGCTAACATCTGACCATTTCATTCAGTTTAAGAAGGACCTTGGCGAATCATGGGGGTTAAATCTATCTTAAGGGGGTTGACCTGTTTTGTTTTCTTGGTTGTATCCATGCGACCCCGTTCAGCCTACTGCTTTAAAACATATATCCTATCCAGGTGTTGGTTTTTTCCTGGCGAGCGATAGCGAGCCAGCATTTTATGGAGAAATCCGGCTTCGCCGGAGACATTTTTCTATCAAAAAATGCACAAATGTAGCCAGCTCTAACAAATTATCCAAAATATGGTGGCTCGCTATCGCTTGCCAGGTATAAATCGTCACCTGGATGGGGATAAACGTCTTAAATCAGTAGGCTGAATGGGGCCGAATGGATACAACCCAGAAAGCGAAAAAAAACTAGGTCACCCCCCCTTAACTAACCCTCTGATTCCCTCCCATATCATGTAAGTCCTTATTTTAACCCCTTCTGTACAGTCGCGCTAATAAGTCATGTGTCGACACCAAATATGTTTTGATCAATAATTGGTATCAGCAATATCTAAGCTTCATTTCTTCATATCGAGTGAAATATACAAACATGTTCCTACACTTACACACCCTATTCAACATCTGACAGACATTAATACAGCACAGAGCAAGCTAAACGTATTGACAGCTGGGACATGACTTATTAGCACGACCGTACGGGCGACGTCTTTTTAACCCTTTGAGTATCAGCGACGTATGTTATATTTTATTCTATAGCTATATGTAGGCGATATTATGCAGCTTGGGAAGGATCTGTGGTAGTTAAAAGGGGTGGTTGAGATAGTTTGAACTCATATTATTGGTAGAGGTCCTTCCTAAACTGAATAAAATCGATAAATAGTAGCCAAATTAAAATAAACAAGACTTCGCCGGTACAGAAGGGGTTAAGGGGATTTTTTTAGTGTGTTTCCTAGACTTCCATCAAGCTTGGAATTACACTCCCTTAACCCCCTTTCAAGATAAATTTTTACATTTTTCGGTAGAAAAATGTCCCGGCCGAAGGCCGATTCCTCTTTAATTACAGGCTCGCTATCGCTCGCCAGGAAAAAATCGACACCTAAATGGGACGAAAGGTCTTAATAGTGACATAAATGGGGTTAAAGTTTTTAAAATCGCCAAACTAATGGGGCGAACGTCTTAAAATCTCAAAAGCAATGGGGCTAAACATGAGGGAGAAAGGGGTAAAGAAAAAAATCCCTCAAGTGGAAATCTCCCCTTAATGTATTCTAGCTGCATTTAGACGATATTGTGGAGTTTAGGAAGGATCTGTGGTAGTATTAAAAGTGGAGTGGAGTGAGATAGTTCCAAGCCTGTTAAGGGGGGTCACCGGCGCTTTTTTATCTTTATCTCCTTTTTCTCTCTTTCCCTGGATTGTATCCATTCGGCCCCATTCAGCCAACTGTTTTAAGACGTTTATCCCCATCTAGGTGTCGATTTCTTCCTGGCGAGCGATAGCGAGCCAGTATTGTATGGAGAAATCTGGTTTCGATGGAGACATTTTTCTATCGAAAAATTTACAAATTTAGCTTGTTGTCAAAACAAAAATACATACTGTATATGGCTCGCTACCGCTCGCCAGGAATATATTGACACCTGGATGGTGGTAAGCGTCTTAAAATAGTAGGCTGAATGGGGCCGAATGGATACAAGCCAAAGAGAGAGGGAGAGAAAGAGAAAAAAAGCGAGGTGGGCCCCCTTAACCCATTCTGCACCAGGGACGTCCTGTTCATCACATTCTGGCGACTTTAAGACGATTTTATTCAGCTTGAGAAGGACCTCTAGGCTCTAGCAATAATAAGGCTTCAAACTATCTCAACCAACCCTTTTGACTACCACAGCTCCTTCTTAAGCTGCATAATAATATAGTCTAAATACAGCTAGAATAAAATATAACGCAGGTCGCTGGTACATTAATATTACTCGTGATCGTGTATTCAACCTTTAAGGGGACATGGGCCGTTTTTCTGGTCACCTTTCTCCCTCATGTTTAGCCCCATTAGTTTTCAGATGTTAAGATGTTTGCCCCATTAGTTAGTCGATTTTAAGACCTTTTGCCCCATTTCTTCGTCAATATTTAGACCTTTCGTGCTATTTAGGTGTCGATTTTTTCCCTGGCGAACGATAGTGAGCCTGTAATGTTGGAAGAACCGGCCTTCGGCCGGGAAACATTTCTACCGAAAAATGTACAAATTAATCTAGAAGGGTGATCTAATGGATGTTTTTTTTAATTTGATGGAGGTCTAGGGAGGAAACTAGAAAAATAATGAATACATGCAAAAATCGCCCAAAAAGTGAACCCAAAAAAGTTAACTCTGTTGGTGGTGTAATGGTTTAGATGCTTATGTTCTGGGTGTGTGTCCCGAGTTGGAATCCCGGGAGGACCATATGCTTTCATTAGTTTATTCAAGTACATTGGGGTTTGTAATTGATGATTAATGTTAAGAACGGGGTGTTACTTATTCAAAGGGTTAATTGCTGGAGGTATTTTTTAAGCTGAATAAAATCGTGTAATAGTAACCATCATATAGTTAAGGCGGTATCACACGAGAGCTTTTATAGTCAACATTCGATGATCAAAATTTTTCTGGCAACATTTCTGGAATATTTTGCACTGGTATCGGTAACTAGACTGATAATAGATGAATTTAGGCAACCATAATATTATATATGTTGACCACATAAGCTGCCAGACCAGTGTTGAGGATAAATGTTGAGTGAAAAAGCGCTCGTGTGATACCGGCTTTAGAAGGACGGCACCGGTAGTGAAAGGGTTAAGACATTAAAGGGGGCCCACCTCGTTTAATTTTTCTCTCTTTCTCCCTCTCTCTCTGGGTTGTATCCATTCGGACCCCATTCAGCCTACTGTTTTAAAACGTTTATCCCCATACAGGTGTCGATATTCTCCTGGCGAGCGGTAGTGAGCCAGCATATTTAAAAAAAATTTACAACAGGCTAAAAATATTTGTACATATTTCGATAGAAAAATGTCTCCGGCGAAGCCAGATTTCTCCATACAATACTGGCTCGCTATCGCTCACCAGGAAGAAATCGACACCTGGATGGGAATAAACATCTTAAAACAGTAGGCTGAATGGGGCCGAATGGATACAACTCAGAGAAAGAAAGAAAATGAGAGAAAATAAGCAGGGCACCCCCCTTAAAGCTAGGATCACCAGACACATCCTTCCTAATCCTTATCCTGATTCTGTACCCAACCCTTAATCCCCGTCAGTATTTTTGTTCCTGTGTTTATGAAAGAGACCAAAAACAGGTTGCCTGTAACGAGTGTCTCCCCCAAAGCCAAAAGAGTGACAGAGCCAAATTCAAGGGACGTTGGGGTCAAAATACCTGGACACACGCAGTTTAAAACAGTCGGAAGCTGGTAACACACGAGAGCTTTTATAGTCAACATTCGATGGTCAACATTTTTTTGACAACATTTCTGGAATATGTTGCACTGTTATCGGAAACTAGATTCGTGATGTATGAATTTAAGTACCGGTAACCAAAATATTCTAAATGTTGGCCTCTTAAGCTGCCAGAACAGTGTTGAGGGAAAAAGCGTTTGTGTGATACCGGTACCGATTTAAGCCATAGAATGAAGGGAAGATTGATTGAATATCACACTAATACCAAGTCCCTTCATTGTAGCGTGTATTATTGTCTATGTAAAGTTAAAATTACAGTTCACAGTTCCTATTATGTCTTTGGTAGTGATGAAATTATCAAAACAATCCAAATTGATGTTGATTTTCCTGTATTCCTTCTCATAAACTGTCTTGGTAGTGTACTGGTTAGTGCGGTGAATTTCGGTGTGAGTATCCTAGGTTGGAATCCTTGGAGTACCACATGTATTCATAAATTTCATTGATTTCATTAATTATTTATGTTTGTAAGTTAATTTGGTGGGTTGGTGATAATATGAATTTATTCAAGGCACCTTTTACAATCGTCTCTCGTTTGGTGCCCTCTTTCCCGTTCAAGATACGATCACGCATTTCTGTTTATGTTTTCTGGTTAGTATTAGACGATTATATTCAGATTAGGACGGGTATATGGAAGTCAGAGGGTTAATTGAGTTAATCTTTACCTTCTAATTCCCACAGATCCTTCCTAAACTGTATATAATCGTCTTACGATAGCCAGAATTAGCTGTCAGAACGCGGCATAATCCTCGAGGCCCTAGGCTCGAAATGTTCCCCTTATACCATAGGTGAAGGTATTGAGGGATAAGCCTTTACTGCCTGATTTATATTAGAAGAAAACGAAACGCAATTAAAGAAAACTGTCCTTCTATTCTTATTATTGGGGTAACTTAGACGAAAAATGCGTAGGCTTGTTGTTGTCCCACATCTTGTCAGGGATAATAATAATAATAATAATATTTATTCAGTTAGCATTTTACAATGTTGGTACAACATAATATGTTACAAATATGACATGTACCAGCTTTGCATAATTCCAACAGGATGGCGTGCATAGTACGAACCGGAACATTTTGAACAGACTTTAATGCTGGGATCACACATTCCCGTATATGCTCCCGACTGCTCCCGTACGAAGGTTTATTGGTAGTTGGCAACCGATTACGTAAAACGTAAGGGCATATTACGCAAAACGTAAGTGAAATTGTGTACAGTCTGGGGGGTTGGTACGCATGACGGGAGTAGCCACGCGGGTCGGGGAGGTGCTGGGCGCGGGCTAGGCCGTGCCGTTTCTTTTGAAATTCAAATCACGGTCGTGGCTCGCGCTCCCGTATGTCAAAAGTCGGGAAATTTTACGACCGTCCGGGCCATCACGGCCGTCTGACGGGAGCAGCCCCGTCAGACATAAAACGCTCTGCCGTCAGACGTAAGCGGCTCCCGTCAATCGTAAAAAATTCCCGTCAAACGGGAAAGTTTACGTTCGTCCGGGCGCATCTGGCAACAGCGCCGTACTGCGGGTTGGCGGGAAGACGCGGCAACGTTGTACGGGGGGGTATATAAGGACCGGCGGGACGCATTGCCGTCACACCTCTCACCACACCGCAAGAAGCAACCACCACCACCTCCAGCCAACCCTGCCACCCTACCACCCTCTGCACGCTTCACCTGCCCTGCCGTCCGTCACCATGCTGAAGAGGAACATGAAGAAGGCCAAGAAGCCTTCCCCTGCCCCCTCGAGTTTTGCGTTCTGTCTATCAAGCAACTTAGACAGACGGGTGTGTGCAAAGCCACCACCATCAGACTCTGACCCTATGGCACCAACGTCGACGTAGATGAATTTGTAGTTGGAGTCAACAATTGCCAACAGGACAATGGAAAAAAACTTCTTGTAGTTGAAGTAATATGTGCCACCAAAGGCGGGGTTGCGGATCCGTATGAGTTTGCCATCAATGGCTCCTACATAATGCGGCAGGTTCCATCGTTCCTCAAAGCCGCTGGCAACCTCCTTCCATTCAGCAGGCGATTGTGGCGTTTTGATCTCCTGATCTCCGTAGACAGAAATGATGGCCTGGCAGGTGTCTGGAACAATTTGGCTGATGGTGTTGTGGCCAACCCGAAAGGAGTATTGCAGGCTCTTATAGGATGCACCCGTAGCGAGGAAACGTAGGGTGATGGCCACCCGCAGACCAGGAGGAATGGGTTTTCGCCAGAACGTAGGTTTCCTCTGAATGAGGGGGGTGACACGTTCCACTATCTCATCAAAAAGTTTTTTGTCTACCCGGGTGAAGTTCCTGTATAGTTCTGGACATTCTCTGGCCAACTCTTGCATCAGGTTCTCATAATGGCCATGTTCAAGCCTTCGTTGCAGATATGGCCACACCCACACTCTCCTCTTGCTCCTTTCCTTCTTCTCTTGTTCCTCTTGATAGATGAAGTTTGCTATTACAAGTAGTTCCAAGATTTTGATGTAGGAAAGGATCCATTGCATTAGCCGCGTGTTATGCCTGTTCTCCGGTTTTATTAGGGAGTTCACAAAATTGAACTCCTCCAGGATGCATTCCGCGATGGTGCCGATGAAGGACTGGGAATGGGAATGGTGTGGCCATTCCTGCCCTTTTGTAGTTCCCAGATTCCAACCCAGACCTACGTGGTTGACAAAGACTGTCTTTGTCTGTGTTTGGACAGACGGGGTGTGCCAACGATTGTCCGGAAACGGTCGAGGTAAGTCCTAAAAAGTCCCAAGACATACGGCCTCAGCTACGCAGGTCTTGTGGGGGCGTGGCATGGGCGTGGCCTGTGTTTCCGCAAATCGGGCAGCCCATGCGGACTAACGGGGACATGCTTACGCAAGTCGCAAACACGTATGTAGTTCATTACGACTACATTACGACTGACATAACAATGGCCCCGTCACGGTACGTCTGTCGAGAAAATGCAATAATCGTGGTGATACGGGCGTACACGGCCGGACTACGCCCGACAGAACAAAAAATTGGCGATTACGCCTGACGGGAGCTGTCGGGAGCAATATACGGGAATGTGTGATCCCAGCATAAGTGGACACCGGAGTGACAAACTGAACACTGGTCGAATTGTCAAAATAATCAGGAGCCAAGTAATGATAATGAATGGACAGCTCCAAGAGGACGAGGAATGGACACTAGAAGGAAGCAGAATGAAGAAGACAAGAGAATATAAATACCTGGGGGTAACAATTACAGAGAAAGGGTTTGAAAAGGCTAAAAGCGAAAAGATTGGTCAAATGCAACAATGGCATGGGAGATTATGGAGCACGACAAGATTAAGAGCGAATAGCTATGAAATAGTGTGCGGGCTGTGGAAAGGACTAGGAGTACCTGGGATTATGTATGGCATGGAGGCAGTGGAAACGACAGAGGCAGAAACAAGAAAATTAGAAACGGTACAGAATAAAATCGGAAGGACGGGATTGGGCGCAAATAAATACGTAGCACAAGAAGCAATCCGAGGAGAAATGGGGTGGAGTACGTTTGAAGAAAGGATAGGGAAAGCTAAAGGGTGAAGTACAAAGTAAGGCTAGAGGGGATGGAGGAAAATAGGTGGCCAAAGAAGGTATACAGATGGGCGAGCGAGGGAAGTAAATGGAACAGGGAGTGCAAAAGAAGGCTGAAAAGGTCGATAAATATAATACAGGACCATGTGGGAGGGGAATTTAGAAAACGAAATGGGAGGGATGATTGGGTAATATTGGAAAATGGGAGAGGATGTATCAGAGAGATAGAGAAAGGGATAAAAGAGGAGGGAAGAAGGAAGTGGAGGGAAGGGGTAGAAGACAAAGCCACGCTGTCGTATTACAGAGAGAAGGAACAACCAGCTAGAGAACTTTTCTATGATGGGGGATGGGGATCTAACTTGCTGTTTAAAGCAAGGACAGGAACCCTAGAGACAAATGAAAGAACAAGGAGATGGAACGGGATAGGACCGCACTGTAACCAATGTGAACTAGGAGGAGACCCAATAGTTACTTACTTGTTACTTGTTACTTGGTGTGGAGTTTCTCAGCCGCGCTCCGTCACTAGATGTGACGCTCGTCGCAGCTGCCCTTTAAACCATCTAGCACTTGTCGAGGACATAGAACACATAGTAGCAGAGTGTACAAAATATGAAGAGGAGAGAAACGAGTTGGAGAGATATATGAGGAATAGAGTTGGGGAACTAAGGTGGGAGGAATTAAAGCAGAGAGACGATAGAGGGGTAGGGGCATTGCTGGGGCTAACACAAGATATGGAAACGCAAGACATGGAGATGATGAAGAGGACACTAGAAAAGATATGGAGAAAGAAAAATGGGTAGGTGGGGGGGAGGAGGATGTGATAGGTAGGTCTAAAAAACTGTCCCTAGTACTATCCTTCTACTCTAAACTTTCCCTCTTACTAACGTTTCTGAGCCAGTACCGATACAAAGGTCAGCCCTGGCCCCTGTGGACCTGCGCGGTCTGCGCCTCTGCGGGCGCCGGGCGGGTTCAAAAGAAGAAGAAGAAGACCGTGAGTATGTGCAAACAAGGATGTTATATGGTATGTGGAGAACAAGAACCAAGAAAATGAAGGAGCTGGAATAAGAAGAAATAGATTATAATGCAACATATAGAAAAAAGAAAAAGAAATACAATATAATGTAACAGAGCACGTCACAAAGGAAAATTACAAGAACCTCTCAGGGAAGTGCCGTTGTTAAGGCATTACTTCCCGAACAACATCTGATCTGATCTGAACAAAGGGAAAGAGCGGGGGGAGGGGGATAATGTATACCGAGGAATAAAAATAGGATGTGTAAACATAAATGGGATAAATAGAGGGAAAATACAAGACATTGAAGAGGTATGGAGTGAGTGGGAAATGGAAATGATAGGAATAACAGAAACACACCTTAGGGGAGAGACAAAATGGGAAGGGGATAAATATACGCTCATTGGGAGAGGGAGGGAGAAATCAGAAAAGAAAGGGGGAGGGGTAGGGTTAATGATTAGGAACAACTCAAAATGGAAAATAGAGAAACTTAAGGGTGGAGAATCAAAGGAAATGGAGGATATAATGGGAGTGACACTAGCGAGGATGAATAATGGAAGGGAAGAAAAAATAACAGCAATAATAGGGTACTTCACGGTGGAAGGGGGGAGAAGGGAACGGGAAGAAAACAGAATCAAGTACCAAGGAATACAGGAAATGATAAGGGGTAGGGAGGAAGAGGAGATAATTATAATGGGAGACATGAATGCACATATAGGGATATTAGGGGAGAGGATAAATGGAAATGGAGAAGCCTTGATCCAATTTGCGGAAGAAAATGACATGGAAATACTGAACCAAACAATGGGAGAGGGGAAGGCGACATGGATAAGACACGGAGAAGGACAAAGATCGGCGATAGACTTCATACTAGCGAATGGAAGAGCAAGGGAAGAGATCCAAAACATGTGGATAGATGAAGAAAATGAAGTAGGGATACAAAGCGACCACAGACTCATGGTGATAAACTACACAAAGGAATGGAAAAGCAAAGGAAGCACGAGATGGAGGATTAATAAATGGAATCTAAAAAGTGAAAGATGGGTAGAGTACAGAGGTTACATGGAAGAAATAAGGGGAAAGAAGAGAGGGGAGCGTAGAGGAAATGGATGGAGAGTTGATGATGGACATAAATAGAGCGGCAGAAAGGAGTATAGGAAGAATAAGAAGATGGACAGGAAAAAGAAAACAAAAACCATGGTGGAATGGGGAAATAAAACAAGCAAGAAGTGAAAGAAGGGATGCGAACAGAGAAAGGAGAAGGATGATAGAGAGAAATAGGAGGGAAGGCGGAGAGAGAGAGGGAACGAGAAGAAAGACAAGCGGTACAGGTATACGAGGAGAAAAGGAAGAAGGTAAAAATACTAATACAAGAGGCAATGATAAAACACGAGAAAGAAGAAGTAGAAAAGATCAGAAGCAAGGGGAAAGAGGGCCAAAAGGAGTGGTATAGGATGTTAAGAGGTGAGACCGGTAGAGAGGAAGAAAGCGTGGAACTAATAGTGGGAGATAGAATAATAAAGACAGAAGAAGAAATAAAGATTGAAATAAAGCGATACTGGGAGGAAATAGGGGGAGTAAATGAACAAGGGGAGGAGAGGGAATGGAACTTGGAAATGAGAGAGAGAAGGCTACCAGAACAGGATAAGATGGAAATGGAAAGGGAGCTCACAATAGAAGAAGTAAGGAGAGGGATAAAAGCACTAAAAAAGGGAAAGGCGACCGGCCCGGATGGGATACCTAATGAAATGTACATAGAGGGGGGGGGGGGGAAAATGGCAAGAAGACTGAAGAAAATGTTTAATGAGGTAATGGGAAATGAGAGAGTACCAGAAAGATGGAATGAAGCGAGAGTAACACTATTGCACAAGGGAGGGTACAAGAGTAAGAAGGAAATGAAAAGCTACAGGCCAGTGACAGTGACAAACACAATAGGGAAACTCTTCTGCGGGATATTGAAGGAAAGGATGAATAGAGCCATAGAGGTAAACGGGCTAATAAGTGATGAGCAGAATGGGTTCAGAAGAGATAGGAGGGGGACAGATAATATCTATATACTGAGCGAAGTGATGGGGAAAATGAAAAGAGAGAAAAAAATGGGTTACTGTGCATTCCTGGATATAGAAAAAGCCTATGATAGAGTAAACAGGGAACTGCTATGGAAAATAATGGCAAGGAGTGGAATACCAGAAAAGTATATAAACATCATAACATCGATGTACCAAGGAACAAAAGCGAAGTACGCGCTAGGAAATATAGAAACGGGATGGGTAGAAAGCAAGAGGGGGGTAAGGCAGGGGTGCGTATTATCGCCGTTATTATTTGCGTTGTATATGGAAGAAATGACACAGAGGATGGAAAGAGTTGGGGAGGGGATTCAGATAAACAAAGAAAGACTGGGGGTACTGCTGTTTGCTGACGACGTAGTTCTGATGGCAGAAACGGGAGGAGGGTTGCAGAGACTACTAGAGGAAGCAACGAGATTCGGGGAGGAACTTGAAGTAAGATTTAGTAAAGAAAAGAGCCAGGTGATGAAAATGAATGGAGAGCTTCAAGAAGAAGAGGAATGGACACTGGAAGGAAACAGAATGAAGAAGACAAGGGAGTATAAATATCTGGGGGTAACGATCACGGAGAAAGGGTTTGAGAAGGCGAAAAGTGAAAAGGTGGGACAAATGCAACAATGGAATGGAAGACTATGGAGCGCGACAAGGCTAAGAGCGAATAGCTATGAAATAGTGCGAGGGCTGTGGAAAGGATTGGGAGTACCTGCAATAATGTACGGCTTAGAGGCGGTAGAAACAACAGAGGCGGAAACGAAGAAATTAGAAACGATACAGAATAAAATCGGGAGGACAGGATTGGGGGCAAATAAATACGTAGCTCAAGAAGCAATCCGAGGGGAGATGGGGTGGAGTACGTTTGAGGAAAGGATTGGGAAAGTGAAAGGGAAGTACAAAGTGAGACTAGAGGGGATGGAGGAAGATAGGTGGCCGGGGAAGGTATACAGATGGGCGAGTGAGCAAAGTAAATGGAACAGAGAGTGCAAAAAAAGATTGGGGAGGATAAATATAAAACAGGAACGGGTGGGGGGGAATTTAGAAAAAGAAATGAGAGAGGGGAGTGGGTCATACTAGAGAATGGGAGGGGATGTGTCAGAGAGATAGAGAAGGGGATAAAGGAGGAGGGGAGAAGAAGATGGAGGGAGGGGGTAGAAAATAAAGCCACGCTGGCATATTATAGAGAGAAGGAAAAACCAGCTAGAGAACTGTACTATGATGGGGGATGGGGATCGAAACTCCTATTTAAAGCAAGAACAGGATCGCTAGAAACAAATGAGAGAACAAGGAGATGGAATGGAGTGGGACCGCACTGCAGTCAATGTGAAATGGGAGGGGATCCAATAGTGGAGGATGTAGAACACATAGTAACCGAGTGTACAAGATATAATGAGGAGAGAGAGGAGTTGGAGAGGTACATGAGGAATAGAGTTGGGGAGAGGGGGTGGGAGGAGATTAAGCAGAGGGAAGATAGAGGGGTGGGGGCGCTATTGGGGTTAACACAGGAGATGGAGACACAAGACATGGAGATGATGAAGAGGATATTGGAGAAAATGTGGAGGAAGAGAAATGAGTGAGGGAGGAGCGGAGGTGAGGGGGAGGGGGGAGGAAGTGAGGGGGGGTTATACAAACAAAACAAAAACTGTCTCTTAAACTATCCTTCTACTCTAAACTTTCCCTCCTACTAACGTTTCTGAGCCAGTACCGATACAAAGGTCAGCCCTGCGGATCTGCACGGTCTGCGGGCGGGTTCAAAAGAAGAAGAAGAAGAAGAAGAAGAGGATGATCTGATCTGAGGCAGCCCGCACTCCGCAGTACCTTATTGAACCTTAGTGTAGTTTAGAAGCTGTTGCCTCACTGTCGTGGTGGTCCACCGCTGCTCCCGCATCCTGCGTCCCTCCTCTGGAGTCGAGATTCACCTGATCGGGTATGGAGTTCGATGTTAATTAGGCCTAGGCCCTATCCCTCAATACCTTCACCTGGTAGGCTAGGCCTAGGCTATGTCACTATGTGGTAAATGAATTGTTGTTGATTTTCGGGGTACCACTCAAGATCAGTTGTGCCGGCTTATTTACCAAGATTTGTGGTAAGAGTTGAGGGTAAAATTCAAGACAGCTAGGCCTAGAGCCGCCTTATTTAGGCCTACCAACCAAGTGTTCTTGTGCCAAAATTCGCCCATTTTCTTTGTGATCCCGAACCTAACATCTGAAAAAATATTGATACTGAAATTGGCTACGAGCCTGTGACTGTCCCGGGGCGGCCGGCCCGCCGGGAGCCCCGCTAAACCTGCCATTCTATTTCTACATTAAACTCATCAAACGATAGTTGCTTTGCTCTACACTGTACTCTACATTGGCTATGATCTTAGAACTATTATATATCACCTGTATTGAAGTCCAAATGCAGCTAGGCCTACTAGGCCTAATGTAAATATAAACGGATAAATCCAGAGCTCGAGTCATGTGAGCTATTTCAGCCTAGGCCTAGGCCTATTTGTTTACACTGAAAACGCAACTTGTTCGGTTCGGATGAGGTGACTGACTTTAGCACCAATATAACAAATATAAACTACAATAAGGAAACAGCCATCGTTCATAGAACGAACTCCTGGATGGGAGAGTCCGCTAAAACAAACAAACAAACAACCAATGTACCCCTACACTCCGATGTTATATTGCGCCGAAGGCTGAGTCAAGACGAACGCAACTACCGTAATTTTATTGGCACTCGAATGCTCAATAATATGTAGATTAACCCTTCTCTAGCGGGTGCTCTGTGGCCGTTTTGGGCCTTTCTGGGCCGTTCTGACTGCTATATCAACCATCAGTATGAAAGGAACTGTATTGCGCCGAAAACTAGGTGGAAATCGCTACACAATGACGCCACATACAGCTACGTAGTAACGTAGCACTCGTGGAGCACTGACAGTGTTACCTCGAAGATGGAAGTTTAGCTGATTTTGCTACCTTGCTCACTTTTAGCGAACTATTGGTTACACTGTCATCCTCACGCGCGGTGGGGGAACTGGAGTTAGTGTGGGCCGGGAGGCCACAGATGTCGGACGTATGGATCATTACTATCCCACCCATTTTCACTCGATTTCCACCCTTTTTTCACCCGTTTTTTGCCAGTTTTTTCAACTCGACTTATGTGGTGAGCCGCTTTTTAAGGGTTAAAGGATAATAATAGGTATTTATCTAAAACTATGTATATATTAACTAAACTACTCCATGTGTTTAATATATTGACTGAATTTCACTGAAATGAATAATGTAAAATATTAATTTAAGTTTGAATGTTAGTTTTCTGGGTATATATTAAGCAAACCACCCACCAATTTTCATGACAATTTTGAAATGCATGTTGGAATCCCTATAAACTGTACTTCATTTTGATGTAAGTTTGATAATTTGGAAAAAATCGATTAAGGGAGAAAATTAACATTGAAAATGATGTGTAAAAAGTCTCCCATAAACGGCGGCCCGCTATGTTATTGTAATTTGCGGCCTAATTTCGTCTGTTAATTAACTTTCTCCTTAATTGGACCCCCTATGAAGTACAACAGATTATGATGACATAAGTGACGGGTGTTTAGAGGGGGCAGAGCCGCAGAGCTCCCCCTTCAACATATTACGTGTCACACAGTAACTTCTATTATATAAACAACCCAAGAATTTTCACAGATTTATAAAATTTCATTGAGGATGTAATATAACCTATACTCCATGTTAAAATAAGTGTCAACCCTCGAAAAATTCTATTAAGGGAGATACAGAACCTACAACCTGTAACGATATTTGTCCAGTGTTTCCCACAGACGCCACCCCGCTAGGTCAGCCATGTTGATACTATAATTGAGGAGCGCTTTTATCGTAAATATTCGAATATAACGCCCTCTGCCTTTCTCTATGTGAACTAATTAATGATCAACACGTCACTATGTTTCTGCCATATTATTGGTTATTTTTTTGTATAACTTTTATTTGTTAGATAAAGTTAGGATGAAGGGAGGGATCCCTGTAGTACATTGTATCCTACCCAGAAGAGGAGTTCCCAAGGAATGGACATCCAGGGCGATTGGTGTCAATTGCCGTTTGGAGAAATATTGCAAAGAAAAAGCAATACCATTCATTGATAACTGGGATAGTTTCTATGGGAGAGATGGGATGTACGCAAGGGATGGGGTTCATCTTTCACGGTTAGGGGTTTCTACATTAGCTAGTTCTTTAGATAGGGTGGTTGTGGGGTTTTGAACAGAACTATTGAGAGTGTAAATGAGAGGTTAAATGGAACAATTTTAGCGTCAGGCGAAAGCGATAAGGATATTCAGTCTCATGCTAAAAATGATGACTATATTGCAAATGATAGTAGTGATGGTGCAACGGAAGATGGAAATGTCGTTAGAAATAAAGGTAAATTAGGTATAAAGAAAAGAAGTAAATTGAGAGTATATTACACAAACTGTAGGAGTCTATGTAACAAAATGAACGAACTTAGAGCCCTTGTTAGCAAAGAAAATATAGACATAATAGCGCTAACTGAAACGTGGATTAATACAGAAACCAGGCATTTTTTAGCAGAATTTGATATACCAGGATATAGTTTGTTTAAATATGACCGAACAAGTAAGAGGGGTGGCGGTATAGCAGTGTTTGTCAGGAGTACATTAATAAAAAGCTGTATTAAATCAGGTATTAGACTAAATAACGATAATGAAAGTGTTTGGGTAGAGGTTAACAAAGGTAGTGAGACCATAGTTATTGGAGTTATGTATAGACCGCCAAATATGAGTAGAAATGACGGAACGTCATTATGGGAGGAAATTAAAATGGCATCAAGGTTTAGCAATGTGTGCATTATGGGGGATTTTAATTTTCCGAATATAGATTGGCAGCATCAAATAGGAGACTCTGATTCTGAGGAGTTTATAGAGGTAGTACAAGATAGTTTTTTATTTCAATTCATAGATACGCCGACTAGAGGTAATAATATTCTCGATTTAGTTTTCAGTAACAATGAACATATGGTAAATACAGTAATGTAGAGATAGGGGACCACCTAGGAAATAGTGACCACAATTCTGTGTATTTTAATATACAATGGAAAGGTAATACCAGAGAGAATACCACATTAATACCTGACTTTAGAAAAGCCAATTATGGTGGGTTAAGAAGAGCCCTATTAGCTGACCCTATGGTCAAAAAATTAAGTCGATCCAGGTGTCCAAATGAGTGTACCCCTTCTCAGGCACCTGTCATCTTAAGTCAGGAAGAGACGTCAACCTTGGTAGATACATACGATAATTTTATCAAGTCAGTATTCAATGCACAAAATAAATACATCCCCAAAAGAAAATTTAGATCAACACAGAACCAACCCAAATGGATGAATAATAGACTATTATATCTTCTAGGACAAAAGAGAGGAATATATAGAAAAATTAGGAAAGGCGAAATTCACCTACTTGCTTACTATCAGAATCTATCAAGACAGGTAAAAAAGGATATTAGGAAAGAAAAAAGAAATTATGAAATTAAGGTTGCCAATGACTCAAAAAATAATCCTAAAGCTTTTTACCAACTATATAAATCCAAGGTTAGAGATGTAATTGGTCCCCTTAAAACTTCGATAGGAGAAATGACAGAAAATGATTTAGAAATGTGCAGTACATTAAATAGTCAATTTCTTTCCGTTTTCACTAATGAAAATTTGGCACAGTTTCCAGAAGTCCGTAAGGTATATAGCGATAGTATAGAAAATAGGTTAAGTACGGTTACTATAAGTAGAAATTATGTGCTTAAGGAAATTGACAGACTGAAACCTCATAAATCGCCTGGTCCTGATGAGGTATATGCTAGAGTATTAAAAGAATGTAGGGATGAGTTAAGTTACCCATTAACATTTTTATTTAACAAGTCATTGGAGACAGGTATAGTTCCAGAAGCTTGGAAGCTTGCAAACGTAGTTCCGATCTTCAAAAAAGGTGACAAATCAATAGCATCCAATTACCGTCCCATTAGTCTTACATCAATCATAGGAAAGCTACTAGAGTCAATTATTGCTAGTAAAATTAGAAACCACTTAGATACATTGAATTTAATAAATTCTTCTCAGCATGGATTCACTCAGGGACGTTCTTGCCTTACTAATTTGCTTAGTTTTTTCTCAGAGGTATATGAAGCAGTAGATAATGACAAGTCATATGATATAATATATTTAGATTTCAGTAAAGCTTTCGACAGAGTCCCCCATGAGAGATTGATGAGAAAGGTTGAGGCGCATGGAATAGGTGGGGCGTTGTTGGGATGGATTAGGTCATGGCTAATTGGTAGGAAGCAGAGAGTCAGCATAAATGGTACGAAGTCAGAATGGGGAGCAGTCAAAAGTGGTGTCCTCCAGGGATCTGTATTAGGTCCTCTGTTGTTTGTTATATACATAAATGACCTTGATTTAGGTATAACTAGTAGGATAAGTAAATTTGCAGACGATACCAAAATGGGGAGAACAATTGATTCAGATAGAGATATAGAGTGCCTCCAAAGGGATCTAGATACCTTACACGAATGGTCAGTAAATTGGCAGATGAAGTTTAACATTGACAAATGCAAGGTATTAAAGATAGGGAAGATGCATACAAATGTTAAATATAAACTAGCTAATGTGGAATTAGAAAACTCGAATTGTGAGAAAGATCTAGGTGTGTTTGTTAGCAATGATTTGAAGCCTAGACAACAGTGTATAAGCGTTCGAAACAAGGCAAACAGGATTCTCGGGTTCATCTCTAGGAGTGTGAGTAACAGAACTGCTGATGTTATCTTAAAACTTTACTTGTCATTAGTTAGACCCCATATGGATTATGCTGTTCAATTTTGGTGTCCTTATTACAGAATGGACATAGATTCATTGGAGAGAGTACAACGTAGAATGACAAAAATTATCCATAATATTAGAAATCTTCCGTATAAAGAAAGGTTGAAGAAATTAGGCTTACATTCGTTAGAGAGACGCAGAGTTAGAGGGGATATGATAGAGGTGTTCAAGTGGGTTAGTGGGATTAACAAAGGGGACATGACAAATGTACTAAAGCTCAGTGATAGCGAAAGAACTCGTACCAATGGTTTCAAATTAGATAAATTTCGTTTCAGAAAAGATATAGTCAAATATTGGTTTGGTAACAGAGTTGTAGATGGGTGGAATGGACTACCAAGTGCTATAGTGGGATTAAAACGATAGGGAGCTTTAAGATAAAATTGGATAAGCATATGGACGAGAAGGGTTGGGTGTGAAGGGGGATCAGCAGGGTTGGGCCAATCAGCGCTCTGCAGACCCCCGTAATCCTGAGTTAATCTCTAACCGTTTTGGTAAGATGATCCTCAGGGTATTAGAGTGTTGAGCCTATAATTGGGCTTTGTAATTGGGGTTGTGTGGGACAGGGATCTGCCTTGCTTAGGCCAATCGGCTTTCTGCAGACTCCCATTTTCTTATGTTCTTATACGTCACCATACGTCACGGTATTGAAGGAGTCACCCAATCATGGATCAATATATGGACAATTACGTCATTTTAGTCAGCCAATGAGTGCATTGAACTCCAGCCCACCGGCAGGCAGCATGGTTTTAAATGTCAGTTGCAGGATGGCCAGTGTCTGTAGTGGTTGTGCACTTACCCCTGAACAATAATTATAAAAATTTCTCAAAACAACCAGGCAGCCCTTAAGATACTTACAGACCACGGTATATTGCCTACAAGTGTTGAGTGTCCTAGGTGTGGACATCCTTGCCATTACCGGCCAGATAAAGATCACTGGCGGTGTACACACCATTATTACGAGGAGAAGTCCAGAACACGCCGTCACTGTCCCTTTGTTACATAAGGTTGGTTATTTATTATTATTATAGATGTAAAAATGTATATAAAGTTTATTTGCACCTATAGTGTTTTTTCGGTATTATTCTAGCGTTACTTACACAGCGCACCCATCAATTTCTATGACTTCATTCCTATATATGTCAGTAGCGGCGGAAATGCATTAAAGCAATTATAGCTACTGTAACAAAACATATTACCTCCCCATAGACGGCACACAACACGACTCGGCAGACCTTTCTCCCTGCATTTCAGTCTAATTAACACTAGGAATTGACCTAAATTTCTATACAATGTAGGCTACTATCCAACCAGCGGGGGTGTGGGGGCGGCAGCCCCCACCCATAATACTAGGTTAGGTTAGGTTAGGTTAGGTAAGGTTGGTAGGTTAGGCTAAAATCTTTAATGTTGCTTAATTGTTGGATAATGAATCAATAAAATGAAGGACGGTAAAGCTCCAGGTTGCTCCGACATTGTCGCTGAGATGATAAAAGCCTCAGGGGAGATTGGTGTAAACTTAGTCACTGAGTTGATAAACACCATTATTAAAGATGAGAAAATCCCAGAGGATTGGCTCAAAAGTGTAATAGTAAATATATACAAAGGAAAAGGGGATGCGCTAGATAGAGGAAATTATAGGGGCCTGAAAATGCTTGACCAAATCATGAAGGTCTGTGAGAGAGTCCTTGAGGGTTTGATCAGGCAAAGCATCTCTATTGATGATATGCAGTTTGGTTTTATGCCAGGACGTGGTACAACCGATGCTATCTTCATAGTCAGGCAGATACAGGAAAGATACTTACTAAAAGGCAGGGATCTTTACTTTGTGTTTGTGGACCTGGAGAAGGCCTTTGATAGGGTACCTAGAGATGTTGTGCAGTGGGCTATGAGGAAACTTGGTGTGGAAGAGTGGCTGGTGCGTGTGATAATGAAGATGTATGAGGATTCGCGAAGTTCGGTGAGGGTGAAGGGTGTACTGAGTGATCAGTTCGCAGTCCGTGTTGGAGTCCATCAGGGTTCAGTGTTAAGCCCCCTCCTCTTTATTATGGTCTTGGAGGCGCTGTCTAGAGTTTTTAGAGGCGGACTCCCGTTGGAACTGTTTTATGCTGACGATTTAGTCCTAATAGCTGACAGTATGCAGGATGCTGAGGCCAAATTCAGAGAGTGGAGAGAGGGCATGGCGAGCAAGGGTTTAAGAGTCAATATTAACAAAACCAAGGTTATGCATTGTAGATTGAGACGAGGCAATGTGGAAAAGAGCGGTGTATACCCATGTGCAGTGTGTGGAAAGGGAGTGGGCGTTAACTCAATTCAATGTAGCATCTGTCGATGTTGGGTACACCATGGGAGTAAGCGCTGTAGTAGAATAAAGGGGCCCCTGCCGAAGGATAAGTCAGAAATAGATAAATTTGAGTGCGTGGTGTGCAAAGGCGAGCTTGTGTTAAGTGATGATCCTGTGGCTGTGAATTTTGGAAATGAGTCTTTGGAGCTGGTGAACAAGTTTTGTTACCTAGGAGATACCATCTCTGCCGGTGGTGGGGCCGAGGCTGCCACTGTTACTAGAATTAGGTGTGGCTGGGGGAAGTTCAGAGAATTGATGCCAATCCTGACCATGAAAAGAATGCCTCTCCCCCTGAAAGGAAAGGTGTATGCCTCATGTGTTAGAAGTGCAATGACGTATGCCTCAGAAACATGGGCCGTTAAAGTAGAGGATGTCAACAGAATGGAGCGTAATGAGATGAGAATGGTGAGATGGATGTGTGGGGCCAGGCTACAGGATAGAATAACAAATGTTGAGCTGAGGAGACGTTTAGGTATAAAGAGTATTAGCGAGGTGATGCGTACAAGTTGTTGTTGTTGTTGTTGTTCCCCAAGCTGCCTGACCGAACAGCCCCAAGGCCCAGAGCAAGGCCAAGGCCATAACTGAGCGCCCCCTAAGAACCCTCCCTGCCGACCACAATAAAGCCTGGGTGACCGAAGCTACTCCATGGCGGGGAGCTGAGGAGGGTGTGGAAACGCCTGGGAAACCAAAGCCCCACCCAGGGCCCTGTGCCCCTCAGCAATTATGAAGAGCAAGTTGAGGGGCAAAGGAGAAATGTGACGCTTTGGCTGCCAATCTTGGTAGATTGGGAGGTCAATCCACTGAAGAAAAGCCGTCACTTGAGATCTAGAAAATATATAAGTAAAAGGAACAGTCAGAGTAAGCTATGGGTATGGCAGAGATCGCTCAGTTCTCACTCTGATAGACCAGCCCATCACCACATGACTAGAACCCAATCCTCTCAGCATCAGCTAGGAAAGGCCCTAGAAAGCCGCCTTTGGCGGGGGGATAGCTCCCCTATTTCAACCCCTTTCGGGGTTGGGCACCCGCCGTACAAGTAGACTGGGATGGTATGGACATGTGGAGAGAATGGATGAACAAATTTGGATGAAAAAATGCAGGTCTGTGATTGTACAAAGGAAATCAAGCAACAACAGGTCTAGTGACCCTTCTAGGCTGCTTGTCCTCCAAAACACTGAGGATCAAGTGTCCAAACAGTGGTTTAGAGTGGGTAAGGGAACTACTGCCCTGGAACTAATGTCCTGGAACTAATGTCCGTGGCAGGATTAGGAAGTTAGTAGGGGACAGATGGGTTAGTAACTGAGGGGTGGATAAAATAAAGTTATTCATTTACAAACGCAGTCAGTCGCGGGTTTGATGCGAGATATTTGTCTAAGCGGAGTTTAAATGAATCAACGGTGCTGCAGTCTATAACGTCTCGGGGAAGTCCATTCCACAAGTTGACAACTCGATTGAAGAAGAAATTCTTAGATTCGTGTGAGTTAAAAGATTTACCAATAATTTTGCAACCGTTTCCCCGCGTGTAATTAGATTGGTCGATAGTGAAGTACTTACTACAGTTCATATTGTCGATACCTTTGATGATTTTGAACACTTGAATTAAATCACCTCTTAATCTGCGCTGGGTTAAAGGAAATAGATTTAATTCTCTAAGACGCTCTTCGTATCGTTTGTTCTTTAGGCTAGGTATCATTTTGGTAACTCTACGTTGAACTCGTTCTAGCTTGTTTATATCTTTTTGGTAATAAGGGCACCAGGATTGAACGCAGTATTCCAGAAGAGGGCGGACTAAGGAATTGTAAAGGGTTAGGATATCTTCTTTGGATTTATGCTCAAATGACCTGCCTATAAAGCCAATTATTTTGTTTGCCTTCTTAACAACTTCTGAATATTGTTGACTCGGTTTTAGGTTACTTGATATTGTTACTCCCAGATCGGTTTCTCTGTTTACATTCTTAAGCTGAGTGCCATTCATCGAATAGTTTGCTTTCTCATTTAGGTATCCGATATGTAGTACTTTACATTTATCCGCATTGAAACTCATTTGCCAAATTTGGGCCCAACATGACAATTTATCTAGATTGTGTTGCATATCGTCAACTTGTTCTTTTGAGAGTACGCTATTTGCAATTTTTGAGATTGTACAGGTGAGACCCTCATCTATGTCGTTGATGTAAATTAGAAAGAGAATTGGTCCTAGTACCGATCCCTGGGGTACGCCACTACTTAAATTGGTCCATTTAGATGCCTTACCGTTTATGACTACTCTTTGCTTTCTGTCGCTGAGCCAAATTTCTATCCATTTCAACACACCGTCTTGTATTCCATGCGCTTTTAGTTTTAGCAGTAAACGTTTGTGGGGAACTTTGTCAAAGGCCTTTTGAAAATCAAGGTATATAATATCTACAGCTTTACTCTCATCGTAGAGGTTGAGGATATCGTGGAAGAAGTCTAAGAGGTTTGTTAAACAGGAACGTTTTTTACGAAAGCCGTGTTGAGTATCTTTAACCCTCTCACCACGGAAGGGCTCTTGAACGCCCATAAAAAAGCATATAACAGGTACCCGGAAGGGCTCTTGAACGCCCAGTGGTTGAAAGCCTGTGAGCTTCGTGTGCGAGGCGTCGGTCCGACGCATGTAAACAACAGCCGGCTGGACCGACGCCCCGCATCTCCGGCCACAAGAAGGAGAGCGTCGCTTGTTCGTGTGTGCCTGTATGTTGTTGTTAAGTATCGAAAAGTAGTGTAAAGTGGCTGTTTTGGCCATAAAGTTATCTCCAATGAAATCATCATCACAACTCAACCAGTTGACTTAGAGAGCTCTACTTAATGCCATTCTACAGGTAAATAACACAGCTACGCTTGGGGATGCGCGGGAATGCGGGAAGCAGTCTGATTAACGAATATACGGTAGCCTAGCCTAGACGTTTTTCGGTCAAAACACCCGGGTTTCGAGGAATATATATATAATACATAGCCGGGGCTGGAGGGTTAAGTAAGTTATTTGCCTCTAAGTGATTTACGAGTCTGTCTCTTATGACCGTTTCTAGCATTTTACATACAATTGAGGTTAAGCTAATTGGACGATAGTTAGTGGGTAGGGATTTGCTGCCTTTTTTTAATATCGGTGTTACGTTGGCTAGCTTTGTGGAGGGAGCTGCACCAAGGGGTGGACCGAGGAAGACCTGGGATCGGACTATACGCGCCGATCTCAAATCCAAGAACTTGACAAGTGAAGCAGCCCTTAACCCGTTGAGCCCCGGCTAGTTATAATATTTTGTTCACCCCAGTCCCAAGCCATTTTCACTTATTTTTTTTGTTTGCTAGAATGGAAGACAAGGATGAGAAATGAAAAAAAAACAAAAAAAAATCACCTCTGACATTTTTTTTTGGGGGGGGGGCCAGTTGGGGGGGGGGGGGCTTCAAAAAAATTTGTTGAGCCAAAATGGAAGAGAATGGTGAGAAATGAACACACAAATAAAAAAAACTCATTTCGGTCATTTGGGGGGCGGGGGGGGGGGGGGGGTTCAATAGTTCGTCTCCCCCGCATGACCACCCGCCCGGGAGCACTAGGGTAAAAACTGAGTATGGCATTGTACGGCATACATCCTAAGGAGTATCTCGCATAAATCTCAAGCCTCTAGCTCCCATACGACCGGAGTAATGAAGGTTCAAAGTGGCGGTAAACTAGGGGTGTAAACTATCCCCACTAAGCCCACCACCACCAGCCGCGCGGCTGTCTCGGCCCGCTCACACCTACTGGCCCGGCTCCCCCACACACTACGGTACCGCCCCCTCCTATTCTCCCGCCATTTCCTACCTTACGAGCCACGTAAGTGTTTTTTATATGTCGGACGCACGTGATGCGTCGCTGGGAGTTGGTGATCAAAGACTGCCGACGCAACACGTGCGACGCTGGGTCTCAACGGGTTAACAGGGTTGCCTGGAACGCCGCCATTAGGACAAGAGACTGAAACTGCACTGATGTGTGGAACACTCAGTCTTAAAATTTTATGTATGTATGTATGTATGTATGTATGTAATATAAAAGTATGGTAGACCTACTAAAAATTAATTTTCGTAACAAGGTTGTTAATACGGTACAGTTTTCCCGTTATCAATGTACAATCGCTGAAGATTGCAGAGTGAACACCGTAGACTTCATCGACTTTGCTTTCACCTTCGTATAGCCTAATCGACAGCCAATTTTTTTTTATTTTTTTTTGTTTTTACTAAGGGATTAGGCCTAGGCTAGTACCCAACCAGCGGGGGGGTGGGGGCAGCAGCCCCCACCCATAATTCTTACAGTTTCTTACAGTAGATCCTCTGGAAAAAGGCAAACTACTGTAGGCCTGTGTATCCAGCTTGGTGCCAGTATTTGCACTGCTGCGGTCGTTCACGGTGTTGGCGGCGGCGGTAGCAGACGCAACATTTTTACTATTCTGTATTTTTGTTTTATAATCAAACTTCAAATCTTGTCTTCCCCATGCTTTATCAAGATTACTTTCAAACTCCATTATTGATTCGGAATCGACTACATAATGGGGCAGTGCGTTCCACTCATTTACCACTCTATCACAAAATGAGTTCTTTGCCTTCTCAAGCCTATTTCTTTCTTTGTAAATTTTCTTAGAGTGTCCTCTCGTTCTTGTTCCCTCCCGCATCAAGAAGATACCTTCACACACATCCTCATCGTACTTTCCTGACACTATCTTAAAAGTCTATCATATCCCCTCTCTTTCTCCTATATGCCAGTGTCGGAAGCCCCAGTGTCCTCAACCTCTGCTCATAGCCCGCGTTCTTCAACGTTGGTACCAGCTTGCTAGCTCTCCTTTGCACTTTCTCCACTGCTTCTATATCCTTTACCATATATGGAGCCCACACCTGGTTCGCATATTCCAGGTGCGGCCTAACCAGCGCTGTATAGAGATTCCTGAAGATTTCTTCGTCAAGTGACACAAATGTCCTCCTTATCAGCCCTACAATTCTATTGGCTTTGTTTATCTTTTCCACTAAATGTTCTGAGAAATTTAACTTATTGTCTATCACTACTCCTATATCCTTTTCTGCATTCACTTCCTCCATCGCTTCATACATACTGTATCCTACCTTGTCTATCTTGCTTGTCCCAATCTGCATGTACTTGCATTTTTTTGGATGAAAAGGCATTAACCAATGCTCAGACCATCCCTTCATGCCCTCCCTTAGTAGGTTAGGTTAATAATACTAGGTTAGGTAAGGTTGTTAGGTTAGGCTAATGTCTTTTCAAATCACTATCGGGGCGTGTCTCAACATCGAGAAATAGGCCTAATGGGGAAAATAGGTTTTCCCGAGATTTCTAATTACAAACGCTATATATTGATGCAAATGAACAATTTATTTTATAAAAAACACTGAAAATTTGTGGTATTAAAATAAAAAAAATCCAAATCCTCCATGCGGACTATAGGCTATAGAGAAAAATATGGTGAATCTATTGGTGCCTATTTTCCCTAATAAATTGTTTCTCATAACGTCGCACTAGTGTCCTTGAATAATATCGTTTTCTTAATATTTTGTTCACGGATTAGGCTAGGCTAGCCTAGGCTATAGCATTTTAGTACTGTATAACTAAATAAGTTGGTCACCAATTATTTTGCAATATTTGAAAACAAATATGGATTTTATATGCTCTAAACATAATATGAAAATGTGCTTTAAGCCTCGGCAAAACCTAATAAAAATACAGTAAACCCCCGCTCTTTCGGAATTCTCAGACTTTCGGACTAGCATTTCAATTCGGACTCATGGTTCAGCCTTTCGGATTTGTCCGAAAGGCTGAGAAAATACCTCCGTCCTTTTCGGACTACATTTAACTTCGGACTACATTTAACTTCGGACTCATGCTTCAGCCTTTCGGATTTGTCCGAAAGGCTGAGAAAAATTAAATCGCATTCGGACCAAAGAGCCGAGTTTCGGACTTGTCTGGTTAGGTGAATGTGTATTCGGACTTATAAACTTCGGACATTATTTCAGCCTTTCGGATTTGTCCGAAAGGCTGAGAAAAATTAAATCGCATTCGGACCAAAGAGCCGAGTTTCGGACTTGTCTGGTTAGGTGAATGTGTATTCGGACTTATAAACTTCGGACATTATTTCAGCCTTTCGGATTTGTCTGAAAGGCTGAGAAAAATTATTTCGCATTCGGACCGAAGAGCCGAGTTTCGGCCTTATAAACTTCGGACATTATTTCAGACATTCGGACAAGTCCGAATGGCTGAAGTGTGAGTTCAGACTCGGCCCTTTCGGACTTTTGACTCTTTCGGACAGGGGTCTCCCCCAATTAGTCCGAAAGAGTGAGGGTTTACTGTATATGGTACTAAAATGGAATTTTGTCGTAACATGGTTGTCAATACCTTCCTATATACCGGCACTAGAACTAGTAGAGTTTTCCCATGCTAGAATAAGAAGGGCTATAGAAAAAATGAACAGAAGTAAGTCACTGGGACCGGATGGGATACACCCAAGAATCATAAAGGAAGGAGGGGAGATGTTAGTAGAGCCATTGAAAATGTTATTTGAGGTATCGTTTAATACAGGACAAATCCCGATGGACTGGAGAGAGGCGAACATAACAGCTATATTTAAGAAGGGAAAGAGAAATGACCCAGGGAATTATAGACCAGTCAGTTTGACAAGTGTTGTGTGTAAACTAATGGAAACGGTAATTAGAGAAGGAATAATGGATCATATGAAGTCAAACCAACTTTTCAGTGGGAGACAGTTCGGATTCTTGCCGGGGAGGTCGACGGTACTACAGCTAATTAAGGTGGTAGATGATTGGATGCAAATTCTAGAAGATGGTGATGTAATAGACGTGGTATATTGCGATTTTATGAAGGCCTTCGATAAGGTCCCACATAAAAGGTTAATAGAGAAAGTTAGAAGCTATAATATAGGGGAGAAATGTGTGAAATGGATAGAAGCCTTCCTGAAAGATCGGAGACAGAGGGTACTGGTGAATGGAATAGGCTCGGGGTGGAGGGAAATTACAAGTGGGGTACCTCAGGGATCTGTGTTGGGACCACTGCTGTTCGTTATGTTTATCAACGACTTGCCTGAAGTTATAACTAATGGAAGTGAGGTATACCTGTATGCGGATGACACTAAACTGTATAGAAGAGTGAGGAGTAAGGAAGATATGGGTTTGCTTCAAGGAGATGTGGAGGGCATGAAGGGATGGTCTGAGCATTGGTTAATGCCTTTTCATCCAAAAAAATGCAAGTACATGCGGATTGGGACCAGCAAGATAGACAAGGTAGGATACAGTATGTATGAAGCGATGGAGGAAGTGAGTGCAGAAAAGGATATAGGAGTAGTGATAGACAATAAGTTAAATTTCTCAGAACATTTAGCGGAAAAGATAAACAAAGCCAATAGAATTGTAGGGCTGATAAGGAGGACATTTGTGTCACTTGACGAAGAAATCTTCAGGAATCTATATACAGCGCTGGTTAGGCCGCACCTGGAATATGCAAACCAGGTGTGGGCTCCATATATGGTAAAGGATATAGAAGCAGTGGAGAAAGTGCAGAGGAGAGCTAGCAAGCTGGTACCAACGTTGAAGAACGCGGGCTATGAGCAGAGGTTGAGGACACTGGGGCTTCCGACACTGGCATATAGGAGAAAGAGAGGGGATATGATAGAGACTTTTAAGATAGTGTCAGGAAAGTACGATGAGGATGTGTGTGAAGGTATCTTCTTGATGCGGGAGGGAACAAGAACGAGAGGACACTCTAAGAAAATTTACAAAGAAAGAAATAGGCTTGAGAAGGCAAAGAACTCATTTTGTGATAGAGTGGTAAATGAGTGGAACGCACTGCCCCAGTATGTAGTCGATTCCGAATCAATAAGGGAGTTTGAAAGTAATCTTGATAAAGCATGGGGAAGACAAGATTTGAAGTTTGATTATAAAGCAAAGATACAGAATAGTAAAAATGTTGCGTCTGCTACCGCCGCCGCCAACACCGTGAACGACCGCAGCAGTGCAAGTACTGGTACTGAGCTGGATACACAGGCATAGTTTGCCTTTTTCCAGAGGATCTACTGTAAGAAACTGTAAGAAATAGACGGCACCGATTCGTACACACGCCATTTTCACCTGTCTCCCGAGGTCTGTCCACCAGCTTTTTAGTCAACACTAACTCCACCTGCCCATCTCTGTCGAAACTACAGGTGTTTATTTCCACAGCTTTGCGCATCACGTCACGATATACTAGGTCTCAGAAACAAGATTCGTAGTTGCGGTAGTATTTACAGAGGTATCTGGACACTTCGAGCGGAGGCGCATTTAGGTTAGGTTAGGTTAGGTTAGGGATAATCTTCAAGGACACTACATCCGCCTTATTAGAAACAATTTATTAGGGAAAATAGGCACCAACAGATTCGCCATATTTTTCTCCATATATTCCGCATGGAGGATTTTCGTTATTGACAATTTGAAAAAATACCCATTTCACAGAAAAATACACAAAAAATCTGTCAAAGATGTCGGACAAACTGGATTTTAGGTTACGTATGGGATATAATGTTCTAAATGTATACTATAGCTTTGTCATAGAGTATTAAGTGTGGGCTCCATATATGGTAAAGGATATAGAAGCAGTGGAGAAAGTGCAGAGGAGAGCTAGCAAGCTGGTACCAACGTTGAAGAACGCGGGCTATGAGCAGAGGTTGAGGACACTGGCATATAGGAGAAAGAGAGGGGATATGATAGAGACTTTTAAGATGGTGTCAGGAAAGTACGATGAGGATGTGTGTGAAGGTATCTTCTTGATGCGGGAGGGAACAAGAACGAGAGGACACTCTAAGAAAATTTACAAAGAAAGAAATAGGCTTGAGAAGGCAAAGAACTCATTTTGTGATAGAGTGGTAAACGAGTGGAACGCACTGCCCCAGTATGTAGTCGATTCCGAATCAATAAGGGAGTTTGAAAGTAATCTTGATAAAGCATGGGGAAGACAAGATTTGAAGTTTGATTATAAAACAAAAATACAGAATAGTAAAAATGTTGCGTCTGCTACCGCCGCCGCCAACACCGTGAACGACCGCAGCAGTGCAAGTACTGGTACTGAGCTGGATACACAGGCCTAGTTTGCCTTTTTCCAGAGGATCTACTGTAAGAAACTGTAAGATAAAAGCACAGGACCAGACAAAATTCCTGCCAAATTTCTACGAGATGGAGCCATTGGTATAGCAGGTCCCCTAACCCACATTATCAACCTGTCTATTAACACCAACACTGTACCTGCTGAACTGAAGGAAGCTATTGTAACCCCTCTATTCAAGAAAGGAAATAAACTAGAAGTTGGCAACTACAGACCAGTTAGCATATTATGTATTGTAGCTAAAATCCTTGAAAGAGCGGTATACACCCAAATTGAACACTACCTCAAAGAAAATGATATTTTTTATAAGTTTCAATCAGGTTTCAGATGCATGTACTCGACAGACTCCTGTCTCATCCACTTAACAGATCACATTCGTAAAGAAATGTCTAAAGGTAACTACACCGGTATGGTTCTTCTTGATCTACAAAAAGCATTTGACACAGTAGACCATGATATCCTATGTAATAAACTACAAGCAATGGGCATTGGGTCAGTGAACTGGTTTAAATCTTATCTTAGTGGTAGAACACAAAGAGTCAAAATTGATGATAATATATCTGATCCTATGCCAATTAACTGTGGGGTCCCGCAGGGAAGTATCCTTGGTCCCTTACTCTTCCTCTGTTATGTGAACGACATGGAACTGAGCGTCTCGTGTAAATTATTACTGTATGCTGACGACAGCGTGCTTCTGGTTTCAGGAAAAGATCCAATAAGTATTGCCGCTTCACTTTCCAAAGAACTAGAATCATGTAGTGAATGGCTAGTGGACAATAGACTATCTCTTCACCTGGGCAAGACGGAAGCCATCTTATGTGGAACAAAACGCAAACTGAAAGACATTGTGGGCTTCTCGGTCAACTGTAATGATATTCCTATAACAACAGTGTCACAAGTTAAATATCTCGGACTAAAACTGGACTCGAGTTTGTTAGGTGAAACAATTTTGGAATCTATCCTGAGTAAGTGTAGAGCACGTATAAAATACCTGTATAGACAGGTGGGATGCTTGCCAGCGGCGACCAAAAAGACCCTTTGCCAAGCGTTTGTTCAATGTCATTTTGACTATTCTGTGTCATCCTGGTACTCTGCATCATCTAAATCAGCACAGCACAAACTTCAGGTCACTCAAAATAAAATGGTTAGGTTCATGCTGAACCTAGGACCCAGATCACATGTTGGCCTGAAACAACTTCAGTCACTAGGTATGCCCAATGTCTCTGACAGGGCCAAACAAATCAAGCTCACTAATGCCTTCAAAATTTTCTAAGACAGAGCTCCACAGTATCTAAAGAGTGATTTTGTTAAAGCAAATGAGAGGAGTGGACATAATACAAGAAACAGGATGTTTAATTTTAAGGTCCCGAGAATCCAAGGACAGGGTAAGCAAACATTCTTCTTCACTGCCATCAAAGACTGGAACGACCTACCCCAGTCAGTCCGTGAAAAGAGAACACTGTATTCCTTCTGACGTAGCCTGAAGGAACACCTGAACCGGACAGCTGCGAGAAGGGAGCACCAAGCTTATGTCTACTACTAAATACGACATAAGAGATAGGCAAACCAAACTGAAATGATTACTGATTACGGATTACTGATATTTACTATAGGATGTAAGGCATCTTAAAATAACCCCCTAGAAATACTTTCTCTAAAGTATCTATTTCTTTTATCCTCCCCTTTTCCCCAGCTAACCTAATCCCACAAGGACCCCAATGGAAATACGCCTAACGGCCTTATTGGGCTATCCTTAGTTGGAATTATTCAAAGCTGGTACATGTCATATTTGTAACATACTATGTGGTACCAACTCTGTAAATTGCTAACTGAATTATTATTATTATTATTATTATAATTATTATTATTATCTCTTCACTGTTTGAACACTTTTTTCTGCCAGGCCGTTACTTTTAGGGTGGTAAGGAGATGATGTGGTATGTACAATACCATAAATCTTACAGAAATATTTGAACTCTTTAGCAATAAACTGAGGACCATTATCACTATGTAATGTTTGAGGAATGCCATGTCTAGAGAAATGGGATTTACAGTGTCTCACAACAGTGCTTGAACAAGTATTTTCTAACCTGTCAAATTTAAAATATTTGCTGTAGTAATCAACAAGCAAAAGATATTGTTTACCATTTAATTCAAATAAGTCTGCTCCAAGTTTCTGCCAGGGTAGGTTTGGAATTTCATGTGTCATAAGAGGTTCTTTGGCTTGTTGGTTACCATATGCATTACAGGTGTCACACGAGCTAATAAGGTCTTTTATTTCAGCTACCATCATTGGCCAGTAAACCAGGTCTCTGGCTAATCTCAAGGACTTCTCATCTAATTCACCTAAATGGTTTGACCATAATTGTGCTAGAGTAACTGAACAAAAAGCAATAGCCTACAATGCATTCACGAGATCAAAAACACATGAAGCCTTTAATTACTTTAGAAACATCAGAAATCATGCCAAAACTGTATTAAACCTAACTAAATCAAACTTTCTCCATAAGCAGGCAAATAAACTTCTAAATAATCCAAATGATAACAAAATATTTTGGTCTACTCTTAACTCATTCAAATCCAACTTCACTACTGCTTCATCCATTCCACCATTAAAATCTCCGACTGGCAATCTTGTAAGTGACCCACGAGGTAAAGCTAACCTTCTTGCGGATATTTTCTCCACCAACTCAACCTTAGATGAAATAAATCAAGATGTCCCTGTACTTAATTTTAATTCGCCTGAAATTCCCTCACTTAAGATCCACACCAGACATGTCAAAACTATTTTGCAGAATCTCTCAGTAGATAAGGCTCCTGGTCCAGATGAAATTCCTCCAATAGTACTTAAGAATTGCTCCTTGGTGCTCGCTCCTGTATTGGCAAAATGTTTCCGTCTGTGTACTCATACCTCATGCTTCCCAGTACCCTGGAAAGAAGCAAACATCCATCCAGTTCCTAAAAAAGGTGCCTCTTCAGATCCATCAAACTACAGACCAATAGCTATAACTTCCACTCTTGGCAAAGTTTTTGAAATTATATTAAATAATCACATAATTAAGCATCTGGAGAATAATAAATTAATCAGTGATAGGCAATATGGTTTTAGACGATGTCGATCAACTGCAGACATTCTTTGCCTTCTTACGCATCAAATCAACCAAGCTACAGACCAACATGGTGAAACACATACAATAGCACTGGATATATCAAAGGCATTTGATAGAGTCTGGCATCAATCCTTATTGTCGAAGATGTCACACTACGGCCTTGCATCATTAGTTCCACTAATTTCTTCTTATCTTCATAACAGAAAAATACGTGTAATGGTAGATGGCCTTTATTCTCAATTTCACTCAATAAATGCTGGTGTTCCCCAGGGATCAGTTTTGGCCCCAACTCTGTTCCTCATTCATATCAATGATCTCATATCTACCACTCATAATCCAATACATTCCTACGCAGATGACTCAACACTCCACAGTTCCTTCACATTTACCAATTCTTTCACCCAACCCGATCTTATAAATTCAAAAATAAACACTGCAATTTCTCTGAACCAGGACCTTACTAGAATTAATGAATGGGGACAAGAGAATCTAGTTTCCTTTAATGCACAGAAAACCAAGTACATTCAATTTTCTAACCGACAGAATCTCACTGACTCCCATATATTTTTTAATGATGTAAATATTCCCACTTCCCCTAGTATTGACATTCTCGGTGTAACATTAACTACTAACTTGAGCTGGACACATTATGTTAGAAGCATTGCTAAGAATGCCTCTAAAAAACTGGGACTCCTGTACAGAGTTCGAGAATTCTTCACTGACGAGCAGTTGGCCGTAATATATAAAAGTCATGTGCGCTCTCAGATGGATTACTGTTCACCTCTGTGGAAGTGGAGTGGTTGCATTGAGGCAGTTGGACAAAATTCAAAATAAAGCTATTAGATTGATCAATAACCCTGCAATCACACAGGACCTTCCTACATTAGCCATACGAAGAAACGTTGCATCCCTTGCATTATTCTACAGATATTTTCACAGCAATTGTTCCGAGGAACTTGCTTCAATTGTGCCGCCTCTCCACATCTTTCCCCGTAGAACTAGGGCAGCTGAGAGCGCCCATGAATTTACACTTTCTCCTCCACAATGCAGAACTTCTGCTTATCAGAATTCATTTATCCCCAGAGCTACTACTCTTTGGAATTCACTTCCCTCGAATTGCTTTCCACAAACTTACAATCTACAAATGTTTAAATCCAGTTGTTACAAACATTTTATGAATGGAGGATGCCTTTAGGCACATGGACCTTTTTGTTTTATCTGTGTTTTTCCTTCCTCCGTTCATTGTCTCTTAAAAAAAAAAAAAAAAAAAAAAAAATACCTTGATGAGACTTATGAATATGTTTCAAAACCTTGCTTCTCAGCTGCTTGGGAACTATGATTCTGTCCATTTTATGTAACAAACCATCACTATAGCTAATTTCATCTCTGAAATTCCAGAATGCATGGATTTCTATAGGTGCTTCTTTCTTACTATTAGGCCACCCCTCTAGAGTGGCTTCTCTCAAAATTTGCATTACTCTGTCATTCTTGGTTTGCTCTTTGAAATCACATAAACCTATCCCAGTGACATCTGACTGTACATTACTAGCCACTAAATTTACATTGACTTCATAATCATCATCGTCCAATTCTTCTGTCCAATTTACTCTACTCAAGGTATCAGCTATATACATCTCTTTACCCTTCTTATATTTTACATCTAAGCAGTATTTATGCAGTCTGAGAAGCATTCTTTGTAACCTAGGAGGAGCAGAAGACAAAGGTTTCTTAAATATACTTTCCAAAGGCTTGTGATCAGTTTCTACAAGTACTGTACTTCACTCTTACCATACAAATATGTGTGGAATTTCTCTGCCCCAAATACAATAGCTAATAATTCCTTCTCTATCTGAGCATAGTTTTGTTGAGTGATTTAGCAGCATATGCAACAGGTTTATCATCCTGAAGAATACAATGCCCCTACAGCAAAACCTGAAGCATCAACAGTCAGTGTTATAGGTTTCTTAACATCGTAGAATTTCAAAACAGGGGCTTCACTAACCATCTGCTTTAGTGTCTGAAAACATTTCTCCTGGTCACTTCCCCAGACATAATCTGTGTCCTTTTCCAGCAATCTTCTCAGAGGCTCATTGATCATAGACATATTTGGCACAAACTTTGCCAGGTAATTTATCATTCCATTCTTGTTTATCTTTAGGTGCAGGAAATTTACAAATGGTCTCTATCTTTTGGGGGTCTGGTTTTAGCCCATCTGAAGTTAATGTGTGCCCGATGTACTCTACTCTATTTGTTTTTAGTTTGAGCTTCCTTGAATTTAGTTTTAAGTTTCTCTCTCTGCATCTTTGCAATACTTTGTCTAGCCTTTCATCATGTTCAGCTTCTGAAGTTCCATAAACTAGTATATCATCCATAATTATCTCTACCCCCATCAGATCATCAAAAGGTCATGCATTCGTCTCTGATAGATTTCTGGAGCAGGACTAATCCCAAAGGGTAACCTCAAATATCGATACCTCCCAAAACATTTGTTAAATGTGAGCAGTTTAGAGGAATCTTTATCAAGTTTAATTTGCCAAAATCCTTTGGTTGCATCCAATACAGAAAAGAATTTAGCACCAGCTAGTCTAGTAGATACCTCTTCAATGGTTGGCAGTGGATAGTGCTGTCTTTTTAAAGCTTTGTTTAAATCTTTAGGGTCCAGGCATACTCTCATCTTATTCCCTTTATCCACAACAACCATACTGTTAACCCAATCCGTGGGATTACTTTCTCTAATGATTACTCCTTGTTTTCCATTTCATCTAGTTCATTCTTCAGTCTCTCTCTCAAAGCCACTGGCATCTTACGGGGAGGGTGAGCTACTGGACTAAAGTTAGGATCTACTTCTAAATGTAATTCACCATCCAGACATCCTAACCCTTCAAACACATCAGAATACTTTGCTACCAGACTGTTTTGATTTCCAGATTCTACTTCAGAGTTTACCTTGTTCATAAACTTTATGGCACCCAACAACTTACATGTATTCTTACTCAACAAAGGTACACATTTTGCTTTCACTACATAAAAGATCAGCTGGTATTTATTAGAACCATAAGATCAAAGCAATTTACACTTGCCAATGAGTTTGATTTGCTACCATTAAAGGCAACGAGCACAGTCTTTGTATGTTGTAAATTAGGTTTATCTCTTAATTTATCATAGATTAGCTTGGGTAATACACTAAATTGGGCACCAGTATCAATTTGAAATTAAATATTTAGATCAAGGATTTTTAGAGTTAATAGATCATCTTCTTCTTGGTTCCGGGGCTGGCAGGAGGACACCCTGAAGACAGTATTGACAGACATTTTCTTCAGAATGTGGAGGCCCCCCACCTGTTTTTCTTCACCATCCGATGAATCTGAGTAGTCTTTGTCCTGGCTTACTTGCTTGATCTTCCTTTCTGTTGTGTGCCGTGGTCCAAAGTTGTCACATCTACTCTGGAAATGTCCTCTTCTCCCACATTTCAGACAGTCCTTGTTGTTTGCTGGGCAGTGAATACGTCCAAATACATGCCCAAAGCCACAAAATTTACATTTTCGTTGAGTAGCTTGTGATCTTGTTGATGATGAGTGGAAATATTTTTTCTTGGCCTTCACTGCATTAATAGATACATTATTCACAGTAGTACTGAGCTCCTTCAGTTGTTCTTCACTGGCTTTTTGGGTCCTACAAAGTTGTATTACCTCCTCCAAAGAAGAATCTCCATGTCTTAGTAGCCGTCCTCGCAAGTGTTCATTGTTAATACCACAAATAATTCTGTCTCTAATCAATTCATCTTGAAGTGTACTAAAATCACAGTTCTTTGCCCTCTTTCTAAGATCGGTAACAAAACTATCAATGGTTTCATCAGGTTGTTGCACTCTAGTGTTGAATAAATACCGCTCATAAGTGATGTATTTCTTGGGTTCAAAATACTTCTGCAGCGCCTCTAGCAACTTCTCGTAGTCCTTCTTCCCGTTATCATCAATGGATAAAGTGTTGTAAATATCCAGCAATTCTCTTCCACCACAGTGCAGCAAAGTAGCAATCTTGACTCCATCTTTCTTGCCATCTTTTTCTGAACTGAGAAGATATATTTCAAATTCTTGGCGAAATAGTCTCCAGTTCTCAGCTGTGTTACCTTGCAGGTATAGAGGTCCCGGGAGTTGTCGGTCACTGTCCATATTTGGCTGTTTCTTCTTGTTTACACAGCTTATGTATATATCTTCATGCTCTTGGGACGTTCGCACACCTGACACCATGTAATATTTCTCATAGTGGAGTCTTATACAGCCATAATATAGAGAGGATGGCAATCAAACACCTAATTGAGCTAGAAGGTGTATTCAAACTGAACGGTCATGTTCCAATAATAGTAGATAACTCAACATCCGTAATTCTAGTCTTTTAAACATAAAGTATGATATATTCTAATATGATATCACTATACAGTATAAGATATTTTAATGTAGTAATATAGCCTACATATCAGTACTGTAATATAATAATATATTGTAGCCTATATATAATATAATTATATAATCACTACAGGTTATACTGATAATTTGGACCGACAGTTAGCCCATCGATCTTTTTAGGCCTAATAGGTCCGGTAGAGCATATACATCATTGCTATATATGTCATTAAGAGCTGAAATGTATTAGCCTATAAGGGAGAACAAATAAAACGCTAAATACGCACCACAGCTAGCAGTGCAATGTTAATGGGTGATGGCAAAGTAACAAATATTACCAAAAAATGTTTCGCATAGGTTTAACCCTTCCTACCCGGGCTGTCTCAGCCAATGACGGTCGCCCCTACCCGGGTGATATGGCCGAAAAACGTCTAGGCCTAGGCTACCGTATTTATGTTTATTTTCACTGCTAGAACTTTCCCACTCATCTATAATCGTAGTGCGGTTTTCAATCTGTATTTTGGCATTGAGTAGAGCTCTGTAAGTCAACTGGTTCAGTTGTGATGATGATTTCAGTGGAGCCAATATTGCAGAGATGTTGCCAATATGGGGGCTTTTTAGACACTAATTTCGTCATAACGTCAGAACAATAACATTGAGGAGTCTTCTCCTTCTTGTTTTCGGAGGTGCGGTGACGAACGCTTGGGTTTGTTGACATACGTCGTACGCACGGCGTTCGGACCAAGCTTAATTAGGCTATTAAGCTCATGCCTTAGATACGGCATACCGGGTATTGGCCCTTCTTTCGTGCTGTCATTACCTAAGGCAGCCCGGGTAGGAAGGGTTAAATTTCCGGAAATTAATGGGTAATAAATACAATGATTTCTTATTTTAACGTCCGCCGCCGCATTCATGTTATTGTTGTGAACCTCTCGGCCCTCTCACTGCCACTCGTTGCCGGAGTAAGGTATGTCCTACAATACTGTTTTTTGCACTGTTACCAAAGCAGCGGGGATGTGGGGGCGGCAGCCCCCACCCATAATACTAGGATAGGTTAGGTAAGGTTGTTAGGTTAGGCTAATGTCTTTTTTTATGCTTTTAACCCCTCATTTTCCCTGAACTTCATAGCCCTCCCCACTAGGGGAGGGCGTGTTTTTAGATTGTTGGATAATGGGTAAATACTCATTTCGGCTCCTCTTCAGTATAAAACAACACTATATCTGAAGGAAAATTTCAAAAAAACAAAATACAAGTTACTGTACTGAAATCGCTGTCGGTCCAAAAAGTCAGGTTTACCCCAAAAACACATACGTGACCGAAAGTCCAATTTGACCTGTCATCCTCATATTATGTAGATCTGTAAGGGGGCAAAAACAGGTTGCCGGTATTTCGTTTTTGTAAGTAACGCTCACGCCATTTATTGGGTGAATCGCACCCACCGCATCTTTCAAAACAAGAAGAGTCAAATCGAAGGATTCATTGGGCGCAATGCGTTGTTTACAGTCGGGACTTATTATTTTTGTGTTATTTTTCGGTGTAATCGGGTTTTTTCAAGTGTCGATAACGAAATTCCTCCATGCGGACTAGGCCTATAATGAGAAAAATATGGCGAGTCTATTGGTCCCCATTTTCCCTAATAAATTATTTCGGCAAGAATGTTAAGTGCGGGCGTACCGCCAGCCTTGTTTACACTACGCGTAGTGGCGTCAGACCTTTGCCATCATGTTCCCGTCTATTTTGACTGCCTTTGGATACAATAATATGTTGAGGGGGGGGGCTTTGCCCCCTCTCAACCCCCCCCCCCCCATGACATATTGTCATCATCATATAAATTGCCAGCAGGGGGGCAAATTACCAAAAAAATTGCAGTCAAAATAGACGCGAACTTAACCACGGCGATCGACAAATGTAAACATGACAGCAACGGGGGAGGCGTCGGACATTTGCAATCATGTTCCCGTCTATTTTGAATGCCATTGGATACAATAATATGTTGAGGGGGGGATTTCCCCCTCACCCCCCCATGACATATTGTCATCATCATATATATTGCCAGCAGGGGGCAAATAACCGAAAAAAAATCGCTGTCAAAATAGACGCGAAGTTAACCGCGGCGATCGCCCTATGTAAACACGACGACCGTACGCCCGAACTCGGTAAAAATTGAAGAGACCCCGGACAGCCTTTTTACTAGTTGATTTTTTTTTTTTTTTTTTTTTTCTTTGATATACAGTGTTGTTTAATACTGAGGACCGTCACATTTTAGTATTTTCAACATTAGCCTAACCTAACGGGTGATTGCCTGGGCATCTTCGGTTGGCTTTCAGTTTTCGGCTGAGAAAACTAAGGCAATAGTTTTGTTTTGGGACAAACGCTGGCTCCTTGGCCAGTCAATGTCGCTTCGAATGGGACCCTCTCAGATTTCTTTCCATCCCAGTGTTCAATTCTTGGGCGTAATCTTTGACCAACATCTCAACTGGAGAGACTATGTTCAGTATACTAAAGGTAAAGACCTTCGTGCTCTCAACCTCCTCAGAAAACTATCCCTTATCACTTGGGGTGCCAGACGTACCACTATGTTAATGCTCTACAAGGCGGTGGTTCTTTCCATCCTCGACTACGGCTGCCCCATTTATGGGTCTGCCTCTGCTTCCGTTTTGGAGATATTGGACCCTATTCATACGCAGGGTATGCGTCTGTACTGGAGCTTTCCGTTCCTCCCCAAATACTGTACCTCCGTCTTAGCTGAGAGTGGCGAGCCCCCGCTCTCCCTCCATCGCGATTTAGTTACTATGCGCCGTTCATTACAAATTAAACATAGCGACTCTCCCACTAATTCCCTTTTCAGTGATATCTTCATTCCCGATCTGTGTCCCTCTTCCCCCTCCTTCCCGATTCGTGCTACTATTCTCCTCAACTCTCTTGACTTTAACATTGCTGTTTCGCCGCCTGTTGTCTCCCCTTCCCCCCATGGGCTATCTCTCTCCCCAATGTTTGCACTCATCGTCATCAAATCTGACGCCTCGCTTCCAGAGGAAGCGCCCCAAAAGAACGCGGGCTATGAGCAGAGGTTGAGGACACTGGGGCTTCCGACACTGGCATATAGGAGAAAGAGAGGGGATATGATAGAGACTTTTAAGATAGTGTCAGGAAAGTATGATGAGGATGTGTGTGAAGGTATCTTCTTGATGCGGGAGGGAACAAGAACGAGAGGACACTCTAAGAAAATTTACAAAGAAAGAAATAGGCTTGAGAAGGCAAAGAACTCATTTTGTGATAGAGTGGTAAATGAGTGGAACGCACTGCCCCAGTATGTAGTCGATTCCGAATCAATAAGGGAGTTTGAAAGTAATCTTGATAAAGCATGGGGAAGACAAGATTTGAAGTTTGATTGTAAAACAAAAATACAGAATAGTAAAAATGTTGCGTCTGCTACCTCCGCCGCCAACACCGTGAACGACCGCAGCAGTGCAAGTACTGGTACTGAGCTGGATACACAGGCCTAGTTTGCCTTTTTCCAGAAGATCTACTGTAAGAAACTGTAAGAAAAGGGATGGCCATGGCAGAAACTGCCTCCAGGCTCCCAGACATGCCCCGACTGACCCACTCCACAGTGCCATTTCCACTAAGTGGATTATAACCATGAACACTGAAGGAGCAGACCCAGAGCAGTCCCTCACCCGGATGGCAGTTCCACCACTGTTTTGCTATTTTATTTACCCCAGTGGGGCCCTGGCTGGAAGCATACCAAGCACAGGAATCGTCTAGAAATAGGAACCAGTGGTCCACTGCTCCTTCCTCTCTAAGAGATATCCTTTTGTCCCTAGCCATCACTGCCAACACGCACTCGAACACATACATCATAAAGGCCCCCATTTTGCCATCTTCACTGACGGGTCTAAGACTGACTCTGGGGTAGGCCTCGCTGCTGTGTCCTCTACTAAGCTCCTTCAGTTTTCTCTCCCGCACCAAGCCTCTATCTTTATTGCTGAACTTTTAGCTATCCAGTCCGCTATTGACATAATACGTGATACCCCTCAACAGCCCTTTATAATGTACAGTGACTCTCGTAGTGCCCTCGAAGCGCTCCGTGCTTATTCGTCCTCCCACGTAATAGTTTTGGCCATAAAACATGCTCTCCACGAGATTAGCCTACGTGGAGCCGATGCTGCGGCTAAGGATGCTATTTTAATGATACCTCGCCAGCCCCACCTTCCGTTAGGGGATTGGCTGTCCTTACTCAAGCCTTCTATTCTTTGCACGTGGCAATCTCATTGGGATGCTCTACCCTGCAATAATAAACTCTGTGCGATCAAACCTTCTGTCCGTCCTTGGCCCTCGTCTTCCAGGTCCCACAGGTGTGAGGAAGTTTTACTAACTAGACAAAAAATCAAATCCCTGATCCATCACAGCTTTACATACAATGGAACCAGACTGTTCAACTGTATACCAGCCCCTCTCAGGAACATGACCGGGGTGTCTCCAGACACCTTCAAGAAACACTTGGACATGTGGCTGGCCAAAATACCGGACCGGCCACCAACACCAGGATACCCCAGCACCAACTCCAACCGACTTCTGGAATGGAGAGTGGAAGAAAGGGAGCTGCCTGGTCGCAGTGGAGCCCCAGCTCAACTGTGTCACTAACGGACGGAATACAACTAAGTGTAACTAAGTGTAAGACTTAGGATAGGCCATTCCCGGCTGACTCATGGTTATTTAATGTCCACTCCCCGCACTCCGCCCCATACCTGCTCCTCCTGTCATTCCCCTCTCACTGTTCGCCATGTCTTTGACTGCCCAGATACTGCCCGTCTGCGTACGGCTTGTTTTGGTACTAAATAATTTGCTGACCTTTTATCCGATTCTCCGTCCTTTTCCTCCCCCCCCCCCCACCCCCCCATCGTCCGTTTTTTGCGTCGCCTTAAGCCCCTTTCAGTAATCTGATCTAATCCTTCGGGCCAGACCTATGAGAGTTCCGTATGGAGCTCAGTGGTCTGGTTAATCTGCTCTACATAACTAACTAACCTAACCTAACCTAACCTAACCGAAAACTAACTGACGGTCTAAACCCAGCTCACGTTCCCTGTTTATGGGTGCGCGACGGTCTATACCCAGCTCACGTTCCCTGTTCATGGGTACGCGACTGTCTAAACCCAGCTCACGTTCCCTGTTTATGGGTGAACAATGCAACAGTTTCTCGTATTTCACTTATAGTGAATTTGTGACGGTAATTACATGTACACCAACAAAGTATTGTCCATGAAACTTCTAGAACACTGATAATTATCGATGGGGCTCGTATCCGGGTTGTCTTGAATTTTATCCCCGAACTCTACATCCATCCCATTATTTCTAATAGGGCGGCGAAAGAGGTCTTGAATATTATCATGTTGAGTTAGCGGGCGTACCGTCCGCTTTGTTTACATATTTAGGTAATTAGCCTATGGGTTGTGGTGGGGGCTTTGCCTCTCCCCCCCATGAATGATTGAAATCGTCATCTATGATCTAGGCTATGTTGCCAGCAGGGGGTAAATATCGATTATAGGCTTACTGCATAAAGAAGGCGTTTGTAAACAGTGAGGATGTCTGAAAGAGCTCCGAGATTAATTACAATGGGCGTTTTTTCTATTAATATCGGGTTTTATAATAAATGTGATCAAAATTATTCTCCCACAGTGGATTATACATGAGTACAGTATAAGGATTCCATAGACCTACATTGTCCCTAATAAATTATGTATAATAAGGTTGCGATAATATAATTATCCATATTTACACGCTCGCAGTTAGGCCTACATTCACGTCTAAATTGACTGCTGTTAGGCTACCAAAAAAAAACGAGACAGAGCTAGGGGCGAGGGAATGCGTTCGTGAACTTTGTGGTCTTGGATCCTAAGAATAGAAGCTTTTGATGTCCCTGTTCGGGCTCTGTCTCGAGTCGGCCACCCCCATAAAAAAAAAAGGAAAACAAGGGAAGGTGCCAAAGTATAGCCTATACATACTGTACATAGGCCTACATTTGCTCCTGTTGGTAATAGGCCTAGCCTATATATGATGATGACAATAAGTCATGGGGGGTGAGGCCGTGATGGGGGCAAAGATCCCCTCAACCCATTATTGGGTTATAGGAGCACTAACATTCCCCGCCTTTTATAAGAAGCGCTTACACAATACCAAAATAGTGACCCATCCTACTTGAAGTACGGTAAATTTGAGAGTGCGTTTTGAAGTTTTATTAGTTTTTACTATTTACTATTTTTAAACTTTTAAAAATAAATCCCAGACGTCCGATGACGACGCAAAAATAGAGAGGTGATAAATCGGCTCCAACACTAGTACGCAGCGCCGCAGCGGAACTATAGTACTGTACACCACAATGCCCGCTCACATACTTCCAGGCAGGGACCTTCCTATATAGGCTAAGCCAGGCACCTGAGTCCTGACGGACTATAATCTAGTCCAAAAGGCGCCTGACCCCAGTCCCTATGACCACGTTATCACTATGGAGCCAGGAGGAAGAGGTCCCAGAGTGGGCCCAGATGCGCTATATAATTTACGATGTCACATCTTCTTACACCTATCATATCATGACATTCAAAATTATAAATTTTGAGCCAGCAATATGCTACTCTAATCTTATTATAACTGAGCATAGTAACTTATAAATGTACAGTACAGTATAGCTCTTTAAATTATTGACAAGTTATGATTAGCAAGTGTTAAATTGTTACAACATGTAGGCCTATCTGTTTTTGAGTCTTACCGTGTTTAACATTGGTACCGAAGCTCTCTGAGTATTTGGGCTCGGAGACTACAACTTCCTCTTTTTTAGGAATGCTGCAGAGGAGATATCGGTGAAGTAGAAGAATAAGAAGCCACAATGTTCCACCCGCGTCCGTGTGGTTGTAAGGGTCAGCGGACGTGCCTGGTATGTGAAGGCTGTCACGGGGCACCAAAAGCTACGTCTTGGGCTCAGAAGGTAACCATTATTCTGTCTTAGGCCTGTATTCTTAGATAAATGCCATCATTGTCAGTGGTAATTACTATAATTTTGCCATATTCTTAGCCAGTACAGTATAACCCATTTTGTTCACTGAAAACCTACAAACTAATAGTCGCAAGTGGCATCCTAGATAGATCACTGTATCAATATACAGTATTATATGTATATATTTCTGACAACCCCAACAGCACCTGGCACCGCACATCATTCCACCCATCATAATGCCAGCATAGAAAAGCCTCTCGAATATGCAGGAAAAACAGTTAACACAAAAATTCAGCTCAAACACATTGCTAGCCTGCACACAACCCCACAGGCCGAAATGTGCAGGCCTGAAGAAAAAAGCTGGAAAGCTAGGCTAACACAAGTCTCCCACAAACAAATCTATCTACAATACTGTATATACTGTAACTGAAGAAGTAAAACCCAATAAAAACGGTTGCCCAAATCTGTTCACGTCCGGGGCCAGATTGGGGTATCTTAAAAGACAAACAAACTGTAGAGAAACACGGCTAATAAGTGCCTTTTCTATCAGTCGCGAGCCGTGGCATAGTCAGTAAAGCGTTGGCTGCTGATCAAAAGGTCGGCAGATTGAGACCGCGCTGTCAAAATGTAATTGGTAGATGTCAAGGCCAGGCAACTTGACCTAGCGATTCGTGACAAACCCCTAATGTTCATGGCCACTCCTTCTCAGGAATTGCGGCATCTGGCATAAGAACATAAGAACATAAGAAAATGGGAGTCTGCAGAAAGCCGATTGGCCTAAGCAAGGCAGATCCCTTTATAGCATAGCGGTATGGCAGCGGTATGGCATAGCGGTATCAGATTCAAATGACATTCCTTAGGTATTTTAACTGTGTCGCGTATGAAGTTGGTGGACTATTGTGGACCAGCGAGATGGTACCTATGAAGGCTTGCTATGGTAACAAATATGATTATTGGCAGTACGTATTTGATGGAGGAGCTGTTATTATGTACAGTAGTCCCTCGCATTTGGCGAGTTTCAGCTTGGCGAAACACAGTATTGGTGATAGATTGGATATGGTACCAGAATCCGAATTTAGCGCTTCAAATGCACTTTTGGCGAGAATGCTGACGTCAACGGAATGACGTCGGCCCAGAATGCACCGCCCGCAAGCGTCCACAACCACCACACTCACTCGTCTCACCAGGCCTAACTCTAAATAATTCATGGTAAATAAAATCTGTTCTCTATTATCTATTGTCTTTTTTATTGCTGTTAATGTTTTATGTATAATGTCTTTGCTTTTAAGCAGTTACAGTACGAAAATGGAGGTCAAAAGGGTGAACTCGGGCCTCGTCAAAGACTAATGGATAATTTTCCCATTTAAAGTACTATTCGCGTTTGGCGAAATACACTTTTGGCGCTGGTTTGGCTAGACTAATTAAATCGCCAAACACGAGGGGCCACTGTATTAGGTTGTTGTTGTTGTTCCCCAAGCTGCCTGGCCGAACAGCCCCGAAGCCCAGAGCAAAGCCAAGGCCACAACCGAGCGCCCCCACAGAACCCTCCCTGCTTACCACAATAAAGCCTGGCTGACCGAAGCCACTCCATGGCGGGGAGCTGAGGAGGGTGCGGAAATGCCAGGGAAACCAAAGCCCCACCCAGGGCCCTGTGCCCCTCAGCAATTATGAAGAGAAAGTTGAGGGGCAAAGGAAAAATGTGACGCTTTCGCTTCCAATCTTGATAGATTGGGAGGTCAATCCACGGAAGAGGCGCCGTCACTTGAGATCTAGAGAATATATAAGTAAAAGGAACAGTCAGAGTAAGCTATGGGCATGGCAGAGATCGCTCAGTTCTCACTCTGATAGACCAGCCCATCACCACATGACTAGAACCCAATCCTCTCAGCATAAGCTAGGAAAGGCCCTAGAAAGCCGCCTTTGGCGAGGGGATAGCTCCCCTATTTCAACCCCTTTCGGGGTTGGGCACCCGCCTCTGTATTAGGTTTTCACGCTTCCCTTCGGGACTCAAACCTATATTCTGGTAATTATTTTTGTGATATTTTTAACAGGTGATGACTTTGTTTCAGTGGCATGAATTAACTTGAATATTATTGTAATTAAAATCTTCATTAAATTACAGGAGGGATCATATGTGTATTGTCCGGAGTGTGATCTGGCCTGGCCTGGATGGGAGACGAACATTTGGAAGCATCACCCAGAGCACGCGGGAAAACCTGTCAAGTAAGTGCATTAATAAAGAGGTTTCATGAAAGATACAATGTGAAATGGAGTGAGATATTCATGTAAAATAAAGTTAAAAAGAATGGATTGATAAAAGAGGGAAAGTAATGTTTTTAGATTTTTTTTTCCACTAATTGAGAAAGCTATAACATTATTGGGAGGGTTAAGATCTTACTATAAATAAACAAAAGGTAGATATCATTATGACTGAGAATATTGTTCTTGGCATGTACAGTCTACGACAGAACTGCTGTCTTGGCCCGAGGCAATGTGTTAGTTCACTTACCTTTTAATAGATGGCCCTTTAATCGCTTGTAATAAAAGGGGGCGGGGTTAATATAGAGGTTGGAAGGAGGAGGAGTCAAACGTGTATGTGTGTGTGTTCGAGAACAGCACGCATAATAAGTTTATTTTAACACAACCCACGGGTTATATTATAAGATTAGCCCATGCTGCATCACAAATAAGTAACACACATCAGGTGTTGTGTTATTTATGGAATTTAATATACAGACAATCAAGTTTCTACCCTTCGCACTTCCCATTCCCCCCTCCCCTTCTCTCTGCTGCCTTCCCCTATCTCCCCCCTTCTCTCTTTTTCTCTCCCCCTTCTCTCTCCTAACCGAATGTATAATTTTCCTCATTATCGTGTTCAAAGCTGTCCATAAAAATTAATTTGGTGTTTTAATAATACTGTTCATTTTACCTTTACTGATTCTTAATTATTAACTCGTATTATATCCATTACTTTATACAATTTGTTATAGAAAATAAATAGATATGCTGCGTTGCAACACCACTCAAAGTTGCCAACCTTGACTTCCTGGTTAGTGTGAACAATTGTACTGTATTATTATATAAGGGGTAATCGAAACGGGATGTTACAATCCACGCATCAAGACAAGTTGGATCACATTGTAATCTAGCTTGGACCAAATTATAACCAAGTATATAATTTTATATAACATAAAGACAAGATAATATCGGCTCAGTTTTAAAAAACACTTTAGATGAGCCGAAATGTGTTTCTTCGTAATAATTTTTGTTGTTGATATTAGAGTAAATATTTTTTTCCATACCACTATTCACAGCACTGCGGTTGACCAATTCATAATCTACCTTAACCCTCCGGATCCGGGGGCCTTCATATGAGGCGATCGTCGTGTCCGGGGGTATTCCTGAAAAATGGCTATCTTAATAATTCGATATCTACTGATTGAGACCACCTAGAGCAGTCAACTAAATTGCATAGTGTAGAACCAACCTTCGTCTGTAGACTGGCGTTGAGTTGATATCGCTACGACAAGTGGTTGCCGAGATATGATGATGGGAATGGAGGTAATTTCCCGCGTATTTTTGCCTGTGTCCGAACGCTTCGCCGAGGCCCTGGCTAGCACGCACTAAGTCACTCGTTGCTTTGGTGGCTTTGGTACTAGTAGACGATATTATGTTTCTATGGTGATAATGTCATAGTTATTCTATCTATCTATCTATTGCCTGACGCCGTGATCCCCGAAGGGGTGGCCACGAACGAACCGCCCCCATGCACCTCTGTCCCCAGTCAGTCGACGCCCCTCCCCCCAACCAGCACCGCCTTCGTTCATGTAGTTCCTCACTCCATCCTTCCACCTCATATTCGGTCTACCTCTCCCCCTCTGTCCCTCCACCTCGCTCTCGTACACCCTCTTAGTCATTCTCTCGCTTTCCATACGTTCCACATGACTGAACCATCTCAAGTTGTTCCTTTTCACACTTTCCAGCACATCTACCTCCACACCACACCTCCTTCTTACTTCCTCATTAGTCTGTCTATCCCTCCATGTAACTCCGCACACACTCCTTAAGTAATTAATTTCCACTGCTCTCACTCTTGGTCTGAGTCTCTCAACCAACGTCCATGCTTCGCTTCCGTAAGTCAGTGTCGGGATTACCACACTGTCATGCAAGGACTTCTTCACTTCCATACTGACCACCCTATTTCTTGTTACTGCTTTTAGCGTTCCTACAACCCTCTTCCCCTGTTGTACCCTCTCCCGCACCTCTTCATCCATAGTCCCATCTTTACTCAACACACTGCCCAGATACTTAAAAGAGTTGACGATCTCCATAGCCTGACCGTTCAGCTTCACCTCACACTCTGTGACTTCACCCCTTTCGAAGACCATAACCTTAATGTCATAGTTATTGTGTCATTTATTTCTTTTACAACCATTATTGAGTTATGTGAAACTATTTATAACATATTTTCGGCACTTTCAATGTTATTGGATATTATTGTGTCACTTTCACTCTTATTACTCTTCTTGTTATGAATTATTGTCACTCACTGTTATTATTTTGAGTTATTATTACTTGTTATACATTTGTGTGTCACTTTCACTTACTAGGCTAGGCGAGCCGAGCGTACGGTACCGCATCTTCACTAACCACTTCTTCATCGTCAAAGTCACTCCCAAGTTCACTCAGTTCACTATATTCACGAGCACCGTATTCACCATCGTCATTATCGTCCTCATCGGTACTAATAAAGCCCAGAAACTCTAATCCATCCGCCACTTCACCCTCATCTTCACTAACCACTTGTTCTTCGTCAAATTCACTCCCAAGTTCACTCAGTTCACTATATTCACTCAGTTCACTATATTCGCTTAGTTCTTCCAGAGTGTGTGCAACACCATCGGGACTAAGCACTGTTTTCTTGGTCGTTTTAGCCTTGCTTTTGTTAGGCATACGGTACGCGGCGGCGGGCGTCGATTCGGACAGCTATTTTTTTTGGATTAGCTCCATCCATGTTGGATGCGTGACGAGAACTGATGCTGCATGTTAGTTTGTGCTTGGTGGCGCTGCGGTAGCCCACGCATAAACAAAAATCCGCCCGCGCGATTTAAACCCTTTGATTTTGCCTCATATGTGACCTCCCGGACAACAAAATACGTTTTGCCTCATATGAGGCCTCCCGGATTCCATGGGTTAACATGTACAGTAATATGACACGCTATGGTTATTGCATTATACTTTTCTCAATGGATTCTTAATTACTAGCTTAATTACTGTGGCTTCCCACTATCAGTAAACAGTTCGGTTCTACCCATTGTAATGATTTACTATAAAGTAAGTCATCGAATTGAACAATTAATGATAATCCAAGCAATCTGGTTATGTTGTTTTAAAGTTGATATAAATTGTTTAGGCTTTTATATTTTCACTTCTAATTGTATAAAGTATCCTCCAAACATAATTAACCCTTGTCTAGCGGGGTGTTTTGGGCTCATTTGGGCATATTCAGGCCCTCCTGCATGATAAATCAAGCATCTGCATGAAAAAAAAAATATTTAGCAAAAAACTAGGCACTAAAAGCTTCAAAATGAGACCAGAACGAGCTACGTAGCACTCGTGGTTCTCTTGCAGTGATGCCACGAACATGGGAGTTTAGCATATATCGGTATATTTTTCCCAGCTATTCTCACTACTGGCTACACTGCCGGCCTCTCGAGAACACAGGGAACATGAGTTAATGGGCGGCGGTAAGCCCTGGGAGTCGGCTGTCTGGCCCGCTGTGCTCCCGGCCATTTGCACTCGATTTTAACCCTTTAAAAGCCTTAATAATGCTCCTAACTTGCTGCAAATTGGTGCACGACTTAAGTCGAGCGCCGCTCTTTAACCCGGGAACTGCGGGGAGACTCGAGACTCTTAAGAGTTCCCCCGGCGGACTGCGGGGAGACTCTTATGAGGGAGTGAAAAAAAAAATCAACTTTTGACATCGAAAAACAAATATTGTTTTTTTTTTTTTGCCCCTGGGCCATGCAAAATCTCAGTCCTTCAGTTATCGCCTATTTTCCCTGTTATTCCCTTATTCTGAGGTATATTTTCGTGCTAACATTAGCGAGTTGCAAGCAGGGTGTTGTCATCACTGATGGCAAGCAAGTGCAAGAGAGAGAAAGAGAGTATCGATCGACTGTGTCTCAGTGGCCTTGGGGGAAATTGGCGGGAAAGTAGCTTGCCTCACCCATACATTATACAACTCGCGGGCTATATCTCCGATTTTGACCATCCAAACGCTGTTTTCACTCGTTTTATTGTTGTAACAGGTTAATACCTTTATAATCAACCCATAATAGGCGCATATGGATAAGTATTAATGCTATTAATGGCACAATGAATATTTTAGTGACGGAAACACCTCAAATACGTCCGCACAGGGGGACGTTTCCAATTACCCCCATGCGCACTTCAGAGGTTAAGGGTTAAAAGTATACTATAGGTTTGTGTATGTTCCCTTGAATTGTATTTAATATTTATTAATTCATCATCATTATGTTACTGTGAACATTGGAAACACACACACATTATATACCGGTAATATATATAAAGGGTTCTTAAAGGTAAACCAAACATTTACAATTTATATAAATATATTCAATCAATATGATCTCCACCCACCAGCTGCATCAACTACCTCCTGTATTATCGTTGGAACAGATTTAAACAATGTCCAACCTATATTAGGGCGGCAACGGTTACCTTCCCCCCCCCCCCCCTTATCCCGCTCCTCCCGCCTTTTCCTCTCCTAACCTGGCCCACATTTAACTCCATAACATGATGGCCCACAAATTTTCTATGGGGTTAATGTCACACCCCCTTGTGGACCAGCTAAACCCCAGATGGGGTCAGGTCAGGTGAAGGTATTTAGGGATAAACCTTTACAACGGCACTTCGTAGCTACTTTCTACTTTTACTACTTTCTGAAGAGTGTAGAGGAGGTGTTGGAGGGAGAGGAAGCTGTTGTAGTTGCTTTGTTATGTGTGTTATTAGTATGTATACGTTGTAAGGCTCAGGATGGCCATGGCATGCACTGAAGACAGCAGCATTTCCTCAATAATGCTAATACCTTTACTGTTTGCCTGGACCAGTGTGTGTGTGCGCTTTTTATGATATCATGTGTGAGTGTTTTGTGCCCATTGCGTTGTATGTGATCATTGTGTGATGTGCGTTTTATGTTATCGGGTGCGTGTGTGTGTTTTGTATCCTGTGTGGGTGTGGGTGGGATGGTGCTTGCATGTGATGGACAGAGGAGAGAGGTTGAAGCGCCGTCTCCCCAAACATTACAAATTGTGGAGGTCATAAGTATATGTATTATCCAACTTATTCCTTAAGCCAACACAAATAACTTAAATCCTAAGTGTTATTGTTACACTTAATATATATATAAACAAATATAGACGTGTTCTTCGGGAATCGTAGCTTAAGTAGCAAGGCAGCGAGCAAAAGGTGTTTTCCGCTGCCTCACTAGTTATCCAATTCCTATTCAAGATATGTTTGTTACTTTTGTCATCCCTAACATTTATAATGTATATGTAAATTCAAAACAATCGCATAGTATTAATCTGCATATTTTAGAGGGTATAATTTACATTCTTGAAGACAAAAAAAAAGAGAGAGAGAGAGAGAGAGAGTGTGTGTGTGTGTGTGTGCGAAGGATAGAAACTTGATTGTCGGTATATTAAATTCCATAAATAACACAACACCTGATGTGTGTTATTTATTTGTGATGCAGCATGGGCTAATCTTATAATATAGCCCGTGTGTTGTGTTAAAATAAACTTATTATGCGTTCTGTTCTCGAACACACACACGTTTGACTCCTTCCAACCTCTATATTAACCCCGCCCCCTTTTATTAGAAGCGATTAAAGGGCCATCTATTAAGAGGTAAGTGAACTAACACATTTCCTCAGGCCATGACAACAGTTCTGTCGTAGACTGTACAGTAAAATTATATTGTAAATAATTTATCACTTTTTCAGGTTTCCTGGTGTAAAAATAATACAGGAGTTTGTGTCTGAGGAAGAAGAGGCAGACCTTCTGTCTAGCATAGATGAAGTTCCTTGGGACCCATCTCAGAGTGGAAGAAGGAAGCAGGTTAGTGAGGCCAATAATATAGACATTGCTTGAATTAGAATCTTTACTATTGTGTTAATGTACAGAGCATTTATATCGCATTTCATTCTTGGATTCCCCCTGGGGGTAAGGGGGCCTTCATTTTAACCCTCCAGGACCGGCTACGCATTCTATAAATATTCCCCGAAACCCGGGGGTTTTGGCCGAAAAAACGTCTACGCCTAGGCTACCGTATCTTTGTTATTTTGACTGCTTCCGCATTCCCGCGCATCCCCAAGCGTAGATGTGTTTCGTTACTGTAGAATGGCGTTGAGTAGAGCTCTCTAAGTCAACTGGTTCAGTTGTGATGACGATTTCCGTGGAGAGAACTTTGTGGCGATGTCAGCCACTTTTCACTACTTAACAATACCACAGGCACACACAAACAAGTGACGCCTCTCCTTCTTGTGGTCGGAGATGCGCGGCGTCGGTCCAACCGGCTGTTGTTTACATGCGTCGGACGGACGCCTTTCAAAACAAGCTTACAGGCTTTCAAGCTGCCAGAGCCTCAGAGCCCTACCGAGTACCGCGGGGGGTGTTTGTTATGGGTGCCTCAGAGCCCAACCGGGTCTGAGGGGTTAAGTGGGAAATAATATGCATGTCATACAAGGAGACTAAGGGGAATGGTGTAAGTATGGGCCTAAGGTTATCCTGTACAGTATAGTAAAGACCAGTCAGTTTGACATGTGTTGTGTGTAAACTAATGGAAACGGTAATTAGAGAAGGAATAATGGAGCATATGAAATCAAACCAACTTTTCAGTGGGAGACAGTTCGGATTCTTGCCGGGGAGGTCGACAGTACTACAGCTAATTAAGGTGGTAGATGATTGGATGCAAATTCTGGAGGATGGTGTTGTTATAGACGTGGTATACTGCGATTTTATGAAGGCCTTCGATAAGGTCCCACATAAAAGGTTAATAGAGAAAGTTAGAAGCTATAGTATAGGAGAGAAATGTGTGAAATGGATAGAAGACTTCGTGAAAGATCGGAGACAGAGGGTACTGGTGAATGGAATAGGCTCAGGGTGGAGGGAAATTACAAGTGGGGTACCTCAGGGATCTGTGTTGGGACCACTACTGTTCGTTATATTTATCAACGACTTACCTGAAGTTATAACTAATGGAAGTGAGATATACCTGTATGCGGATGACACTAAGCTGTATAGAAGAGTGAGGAGTAAGGAAGATGTGGGTTTGCTTCAAGGAGATGTGGAGGGCATGAAGGGATGGTCTGAACATTGGTTAATGCCTTTTCATCCAAAAAAATGCAAGTACATGCGGATTGGGACAAGCAAGATAGACAAGGTAGGATACAGTATGTATGAAGCGATGGAGGAAGTGAATGCAGAAAAGGATATAGGAATAGTGATAGACAATAAGTTAAATTTCTCAGAACATTTAGCGGAAAAGATAAACAAAGCCAATAAAATTGTACAGCTGATAAGGAGGACATTTGTGTCACTTGACGAAGAAATCTTCAGGAATCTCTATACAGCGCTGGTTAGGCCGCACCTGGAATATGCGAACCAGGTGTGGGCTCCATATATGGTAAAGGATTTAGAAGCAGTGGAGAAAGTGCAGAGGAGAGCTAGTAAGCTAGTACCAACGTTGAGGAACGCGGGCTATGAGCAGAGATTGAGGACACTGGGACTTCCGACACTGGCATATAGGAGAAAGAGAGGGGATATGATAGAGACTTTTAAGATAGTGTCAGGAAAGTATGATGAGGATGTATGTGAGGGTATCTTCTTGATGCGGGAGGGAACAAGAACGAGAGGACACTAAGAAAATTTACAAAGAAAGAAATAGGCTTGAAAAGGCAAAGAACTCATTTTGTGATAGAGCGGTAAATGAGTGGAACGCACTGGTGATGGGCTGGTCTATCAGAATGAGAGTTGAGCATTCTCTGCCATACCCATAGCTTATTCTGACTGTTCCTTTTACTTATATATTTTCTAGATCTCAAGTGACGGCGTCTTTTCCGTGGATTGACCTCCCTACTGCCAACCCTGGCAGATTGGGAGCCAAAGCGTCACATTTTTCCTTTGCCCCTCAACTTTCCCTTTATAATTGCTGAGGGGCACAGGGCCTTGGGTGGGGCTTTTGTTTCCCGGGCGTTTCCGCACCCTCCTCAGCTCCCCGCCTTTGAGTGGCTTCGGTCACCTGGGCATTATTAGTGGTAAGCTGGGAGGGTTCTGTGGGGGCGCTCGGTTATGGCCTTGGCCTTGCTCGGGACCTTGGGGCTGCTCGGCCAGACAGCCTGAGGAACAGCAACAACAACAACAACGCACTGCCCCAGTATGTAGTCGATTCCGAATCAATAAGGAAGTTTGAAAGTAATCTTGATAAAGCATGGGGAAGACAAGATTTGAAGTTTGATTATGAAGCAAAAATACAGAATAGTAAAAATGTTGCGTCTGCTACCGCCGCCACCAACACCGTGAACGACCGCAGTAGTGCAAGTACTGGCACTGAGCTGGATACACAGGCCTAGTTTGCCTTTTTCCAGAGGATCTACTGTAAGAAACTGTAAGAGTAAAGTCTTGTTGTAGCACTGTTAAGACTGATATGGTTGCAGATACTGCAGGTGAACTTTGTTGACCTTACAGACTATTCAAAACAAAGCCCTGAAGATCATTACAGGCTGCACAGCTACTGCACCCACAGATCACCTACATCAAGAAACCAAAATCCTCAAAGTCAAAGACCATCTGGACATGAGAGGCACTTAATTCCTGGCAGCAGCCTCCACGAACCAAGACCACCCACTAAACTACATGGCAACACACCCACAGACACCAAGAAATATCAAAACAACACCCAGCACACGGTATCACACACAATTATTGTCCTCTCTCCCTCCCTGCCCACCCCGAACCAACTTCCAGAAGCACATCCATACTCATATCTCTCACCGATCCATCCACTCACTCACAGACAACACGCAGCTGCATGCACGACCTCCCGAAATCCATCCTTCCGAATCCTCCCTTCCTCGCGAGGACAGAGTCCACCTGGCCAGGCTGAGATGCGGACACCATCCAGCTCTCCTGAGCTATCAGAAGAGACTGGATGACTCCGTTGTCGACGCCTGCCCGGGATGTAACACAGCACCCCATACCATTAAACACATCATAGAAGACTGCATTTCACACAACCACTTACGCCAACAACACAATCTACACTCAATGAGAGCTCTGTGGGAAAGCCCGATCGTGGCCATGGCCTTTCTCAGGGACTCGGGGCTGTTCGGCCAGGCAGCTTAGGGAACAACAACAACAACAACAACTTTGTTGAGTCTTGCTGAGGCATGGTTAACACTATGCCAACATTAGTCATAGTGATGACTTGATAAGACAGTTTTTTGGTAGGACTTTCTTATATTACATTCCAACTGCTGAAAGGCATCCCCGTCTGAGCCAATACAATGTTTGTAAAGGCTATCAAATCTTATATCTGTAAGTCACGCCCCGTTCCCCCAGCGCCGTAGATTAAGTAAAGGTTTTGTACTGCATGTATGTACAGTAATGATGATGATGATAAAGATTTTATTCTAGCCTAATGTATGTACAGTATATGTATATATACTGTATAATTATATATACACTCATCCCTCTGCTATCACAGGTTTTGCCATAGCGTTTATGTGCTATCACGGCTACCTTGAAAACCCTAAAATTTCCTTATTGCATCCCAAAAGGGTTCTATCGCGGTTCCGTACCGATAGGAATCTTCAAACACGGCACCCGATGACGTCACAGAACATTGGCGGCTGTGATTGGTGGACAGGATGGCTACCATTATGTTGGAAAATTACATGTTTACCAGCTTTTTTTTCTGCCCGAACCTCGTATCTTGCGTGTTTATTATGGCCTTTGGTGCATTCAGTGATAGGGATAGTGGGTCTGGTGGTAATGATGAAGGAATTAAATTCCCAGGGCCATCAACACAGAGCAAACGCCGGTCTAGCGAACCGACGCCGACGCCGTGTCAGACGAAAGCGCCAAAATTATGCCGATGAGTTAGGCTAGGCTATATATGACTGATTTCAAATATAGTATGTGTGGTAAGTAATCTCCTCATAATATGTATTTATAAGTATTCTCAAATGCATTCAGTGATAGGGACAGTGGGCCTGGTGGTACTGTAAGAAGGAAATAAATGCCCACCATCAAAACAGACAGAGAGCAAACGCCGGTCTAGGCTACCGACGCAGCCACCGTGTCAGACGAAAGCGGCGAAATTATGCCGATGAGTTAGGTTAGGCTATATTATAGACTATGACTGATTTCAAATATAGTCTGTGTGATCAGTAATCTCCTCATAATATGTATTTATAATTATTCTCCTCAAATAATATGTATTTAATGGATGTATTTGGGGGGGGAAATGGGTGTCGAAGATGGGTGAGCCTGGTACCTCGGCACCAATTATAATTATAATTATAATTACAATGGTGATGGGCTGGTCTATCAGAGTGAGACCTGAGCGATCTCTGCCATACCCATAGCTTACTCTGACTGTTCCTTTTACTTATATATTTTCTAGATCTCAAGTGACGGCGTCTCTTCCGTGGATTGACCTCCCAATCTACCAAGATTGGAAGCTAAAGCGTCACATTATTCCTTTGCCCCTCAACTTTCTCTTCATAATTGCTGAGGGGCACAGGGCCCTGGGTGGGGCTTTGGTTTCCCGGGCGTTTGCGCACCCTCTCAGCTCCCCGCCATGGAGTGGCTTCGGTCACCCAGGCTTTATTGTGGTCGGCAGGGAGGGTTCTGTGGGGGCGCTCGTTTATGGCCTTGGCCTTACTCGGGGCCTTGGGGCTGTTCGGCCATGCAGCTTGGGGAACAACAACAACAACAACAGTATTCCCATTAGTTCTTCAGTGTCGCTATCACAATTGTCTCTATAGCGGTAGAATTAGGGCACCAATTACCTGTGATAGCAGAGGGATGAGTGTATATACAGTTTATATATATATATATATATATATATTATAATGTAAAATTTGCAAAATATAAGTGCTCGTAAATCTTTGCATAATAAATTCTCTAGCTCAGCTCTGACATACTTTGCATACAATTTAGAGTGATCATTGTAATGGCAATAATTCTTCGTCTGAGAATGCTTACTTGCTTCTGGATCATTAGGTAATCATTATCCACGTCCAATGGAACCAAGGAGAAGTCAATACGGCATATAGTTTGAGATAACAATGGAAAACAAATTTTTATGCATTTTGAGTGGTTTTACTGTATACCATTTTTGACTGTAAAAGACTGAATTTTATTACTTAATTTGTTTTTTGGATTGTGTAGCCACATGCTCTAGGAACATTCTATATTCTATAAACATCTTTAGGTCTATTTTTTTGTAAATTGAATATTTGTTTCGCCAATGAGGGAAGTAGCTAGGCAGGTGAGAGAGGAGAATGAAAAAAGGTCAGAAGCAGACAAGGACATTTTTTACTATCGAAATATAGATGGGAAAGTGAAGAAATGGCATTTGAAGAGAAGAGAGAGGCGAGTGGTGGGGGAGATGGTGGAAGAGAAAAGGGAGGGGTGAATGGCAAAAATGAAAGATTAAAGTTGAGGAATAAGATTCCCCGTGTCAAAAAGTTGATGGCAGCCTTGGAGTGTTTGCTGAGAGCGGGTTTGCTAAATATACGATCTATGCGAAACAAGATGATTAATATTGTTGAAGTTTTGAATGAGTTCTGCTTTGATATTCTTTGTCTGACAGAGACCTGGTTGCTTGAGTCTGATTTTGGTATTGTTAAAGCGGCTCTTCCTAAGACACATTCTATGCTTCACATTCCAAGATCATCACCCACACATGCTGTGGGTGGTGGTGTGGCAGTTGTGTATTCCCTTTCCTTGTCAAATATCAAATGTGTTCCTCCTGATCAGCCCGCTTCATCATTCGAATGCATGGAAGTTACCATCAACACCCATGGCCAGATAATTAGGTTAGCGATTATCTATCGTCCAGGTCATCCAGGCACAGATAGACTCTTTATGGAAGAATTTAGCACATTCTTGGAATATTTCTCCGCAAAGAGTGGAAAACTTATGATTTGTGGTGATTTTAACTATTGGGTTGACACACCTGGAATAAAACCTTATTCCTCTGAGTTGTTGTTGTTGTTCCCTAAGCTGCCTGGCCGAACAGCCCCGAGTCCCTGAGAAAGGCCATGGCCACGATCGGGCTTTCCCACAGAGCTCTCATTGAGTGTAGATTGTGTTGTTGGCGTAAGTGGTTGTGTGAAATGCAGTCTTCTATGATGTGTTTAATGGTATGGGGTGCTGTGTTACATCCCGGGCAGGCGTCGACAACGGAGTCATCCAGTCTCTTCTGATAGCTCAGGAGAGCTGGATGGTGTCCGCATCTCAGCCTGGCCAGGTGGACTCTTTCCTCGCGAGGAAGGGAGGATTCGGAAGGATGGATTTCGGGAGGTCGTGCATGCAGCTGCGTGTTGTCTGTGAGTGAGTGGATGGATCGGTGAGAGATATGAGAATGGATGTGCTTCTGGAAGTTGGTTCGGGGTGGGCAGGGAGGGAGAGAGGACAATAATTGTGTGTGATACCGTGTGCTGGGTGTTGTTTTGATATTTCTTGGTGTCTGTGGGTGTGTTGCCATGTAGTTTAGTGGGTGGTCTTGGTTCGTGGAGGCTGCTGCCAGGAATTGAGTGCCTCTCATGTCCAGATGGTCTTTGACTTTGAGGATTTTGGTTTCTTGATGTAGGTGATCTGTGGGTGCAGTAGCTGTGCAGCCTGTAATGATCTTCAGGGCTTTGTTTTGAATAGTCTGTAAGGTCTTATGATGTGTTTCAGCTAGGTTAGAAGCCCAGGCTGGGCTTGCGTATTCCATCACTGATCTTATGTATTGGTTATATACTGTGGTGGTAGTTTCTTTGTTGTGTCCAAATTTTGTGTGAGCAAGTGACCTGAGGGCGTTAAGTCTGGGTGTCAGTTTCTTTTTAATGTTTGTGGTGTGCTGTTTGAATGTCATATGCGTATCATATGTTACTCCTAGGATTTTGGGTGTGTGTGTATGTGTTATGGGTGTGTTGTTTATGGTGAGTTGAGGGATGTATTCGTGTTCTCCTGTCCAACTTGTGAGCAGGGTTGCGGTGGATTTGGCTGGGGCTAGATTAAGTCTGTTTGTAGTGCACCAGCCATGTAGTGTGTTGAGATAGGGTTGAAGGAGATCTGTTGCTCTTTTTGGGTCATGGTGTGTGCATGTAAGTGTTATGTCATCTGCATAGGAGGCTAAGTTTATTTGAGGCGTATTGGGTGTAGTTATATCGTGCATGTACAGATTGAAGAGTGCGGGCGATAGGACGGATCCTTGTGGGACTCCGTTTGGAAAGTTTCTGATTTTAGATGACTGACCGGCAAAAGATACGTGTGCACATCTGCCTGCTAGGAAGTTGGCCAGCCACCTTTTTGTGTTGTTGTGCATGTTTGTGTTGTAGATTTTGTTTGTTAGGTTGTGGCGGGGGATGGCATCGAAGGCTTTACTAATGTCGAGTGTGGCTAATAGTGATCTGTGTGGTGGTCTAGCTGAGTTGATGCCGTCGAAAGCTCTTTGTGTAAGGTCTGTGAGAAGAGTGTTTGTGGAGTGCAGTGGCCTAAAGCCATGTTGTGTTGGAGCTAGGGGTAGGTCAGGTGTAATTAGTTGTAATACTAGGTGTTCCATGACTTTGGAGGGGGCGCAAAGGAGTGTGATGGGGCGGTGCGAGGAGGGTAGCGTGGGGTCTTTGTTGGGTTTGGGGAATGTGATGATGATACCATGCTTCCAAATGTCTGGTATTGTGTTGTGTGAATAGCTGTAGTTTGATATGTTAGTGAGTGCTTGTATGCCTTTTGGTCCTAGGTGTCTGAGGTGTATGTTGCTTATGTTGTCTAGGCCACAGGCGGGTGAGTGCTTGAGATTGTTGATGATATGCTTTGTCTGGTGATTGGTGAAGGGTGTATAGTCAGGATCTGTGGGGAATTGTCTCTTACGTCAGATGACACTGAGTTCCTCTGAGTTCCTGGAACTTGTTGACATGTATAGTTTTTCAAACCTCGTGGCTGACTCTACACATGCTTCAGGGCATACCCTTGACCTGGTCCTCTCCCAGAGTGAATCCAACCTTGTAAATAATATTGAAGTTTTTCCTATCGGCCGTAGTGTGTCTGACCATGACATCATCTCCTTTAACCCTCCAGCCCCGGCTATGTATTATATATATATTCCTCGAAACCCGGGTGTTTTGGCCGAAAAACGTCTAGGCTAGGCTACCGTATATTCGTTAATCAGACTGCTTCCCGCATTCCCGCGCATCCCCAAGCGTAGCTGTGTTATTTACCTGTAGAATGGCATTAAGTAGAGCTCTCTAAGTCAACTGGTTGAGCTGTGATGATGATTTCATTGGAGATAACTTTATGGCCAAAACAGCCACTTTACACCACTTTTCGATACTTAACAACAACATACAGGCACACACGAACAAGCGACGCTCTCCTTCTTGTGGCCGGAGATGCGGGGCGACGGTCCAGCCGGATGTTGTTTACATGCGTCGGACCGACGCCTCGCACACGAAGCTCACAGGCTTTCAACCACTGGGCGTTCAAGAGACCTTCCGGGTACCTGTTATATGCTTTTTTATGGGCGTTCAAGAGCCCTTCCGTGGTGAGAGGGTTAAAGTGAATGCACCAAAACCCTTATCTTATACAGTACCAAGAAAATAACCTTTCGTAAATATTGTAATTTGGATCAAGAACATATAAGTCGTGATATTGAACTTTCACTTAACACAGTCGATATTACATCATCAACAGCTAATCAGTTAGTTCACACTTATAACATCTTCTTCCGTTATATTCAAGACCGTGATTGCCCTGAGATTGACAAGGAGATAAGGATAAAGGATGACGCTCCATGGTATGATTCAAGTGTAGTGGCTTTGCGCAAGAGGAGGAGACGGGCAGAGCGTCTGTGGCGCCGGCACAGAACTGAATCCTCTCGGTTAGATTATGTCGCTGCTCGTAGAGCTATCACCGTCAAAATTACACAAGGCAAGATCGAGTATTATACTGGTCGAATCGATTCCTGCAGAGGTGACCAGAAACAACTTTTTTCAATTCTTAACAACTTAACCGGCCAGCGTTCTTCTCAGGTTCTCCCCTCATCTGTCTCAGCTTCTGATCTTGCATCAAAATTTTCATCTTTCTTTGCAGACAAAATTGCTCAAATCAGAAATGAGTTTGACAATACCCCTGCTCTTGGAGAATACTCTGTGGTTTCTTCTCGGCCGTTGGCCCTAGACTCTGCCTTCACACATTTTCAGCCGATTAACTCCCTAAATGCCTTGACATACCTAAGAGAACTCAATAAAACATTCTGTTCATTGGACCCGATAAATTTATCAAAGATAACTACAGCTTATGAGACTGCATCACCTTTCATTGCTTCAATTGTCAATCGTATCTTTGAAGAAAATTGTTTTCCAAATTCTGAAAAACAGGCCTTTACTGAAGAGGGCAGGCCTAGATTGTGATAATTTGGTAAACTATCGCCCTATGTCTAACCTGTCATTTCTGTCTAAGATTGTCGAGCGTGCAATACTGGGCCGGTACAGTATTTATAAAATAATTTAAAAATTTAAAAATAGGTAAGTATAGGCTTCTAATTGCATATACTAATTACTATAAAACATTAGGGTAATTATGCAATATTTTGTTATTGTGAAATCTATTATATATTGCTAAATTGAAAGGGTAATATATTTACCATACCAAAACAATTGCATACTCCGGTGTGGCAGCATCTGAGATAGTTGCCAAATTCGCGAGTTTTCACAATTCGTAAAGTGGGGTAATTTCGGAAATTTTTAGAGTTTGTTTTTTACAATTTCTCATGACTGTAAACACATTGTAGAGATTTAACTAGGTCAAGTGATGTGTAGTGATAATGCGCCGTGCGCCGTAATCCAGGAAGCCTCCTAAAATTATCCCCCATAATATCCTTATCCTATCCGAAATCACCCCAGTTTACGGTAATTTGCGAAAAAATAGGGTGCAAATAGGCTACTTGTTCTCGGATGTTATGAAATAGGCCTATCTTGTGACAATCCAATATTATATCTTAGTCCTTCTACACTCCTTTAATTTGGTCTATTTGTTAGTGTTCTTCCAACAAGTACAGTATAGGCATTTGTCAACGAGGACGCTGGAACTGTCGAGGTTGTGGGCGGAGGAGGAGGAGGATTTACCCATCAAAAAATAGAGAGACCGACCGCGGCAAAAAATGTAGTCGGACATATATACAGTATGAATCGAAATGTTTAACCCTCTGTTCCCGGAAGGGCTCTTGAACGCCCATAAAAAAGCATACACGAGCTGCCCGGAAGGGCTCTTTAACGCCCAGTGGTTGAAAGCCTGTGAGCTTGGTGTGTGAGGCGTCGGTCCGACGCATGTAAACAACAGCCGGCTGGACCGACGCCCCGCATCTCCGGCCACAAGAAGGAGAGCGTCGCTTGTTCGTGTGTGCCTGTATGTTGTTGTTAAGTATCGAAAAGTAGTGTAAAGTGGCTGTTGTTGCCATAAAGTTATCTCCAATGAAATCATCATCACAACTGAACCAGTTGACTTAGAGAGCTCTACTTAACGCCATTCTACAGGTAAATAACACGGCTACGCTTGGGGATGCGCGGGAATGCGGAAGCAGTCAGAATAACAAAGATACGGTAGCCTAGCCTAGACGTTTTTCGGCCAAAACACCCGGGTTTCGGGGAATATTTATGTAATGCGTAGCCGGGGCTGGAGGGTTAAAGTAGGTTGATATATAAGGTGGTAGGTTACTTTCTAATATAGCTTATTTGTTGGAGAACACACAGTGGATCACCTTTGGGTAGTATGATGTGCGGGGTGGTATATGGAATTTATGGATAGAATCAAGAGTTACCTAACATACTGCACTTGATAATATATCTAACCTACAATCATACCACCATGAGTTACTCATTCAGTTACATTTTGACCGTTGCCAAATAACATAGGGTACTAGGCCTACACACTTTCATCTCTGGGTTAAGAGCTTTGTTCTTCTGTCTCCTTCATGGTTTAAATGGTGTACTTCGATTAACTCGCTATAGGCCTATTAATCCAATTAATCTTTCTAACATGAACATTCCTTGGCAGGGGGTGGCGGATTTGTTATTTAATCATCTTCATCGTCCTCTAAAAGTAACTTTTAAGCGCTAACAGTCCCAAGGTCTTTTAGTTTTCGCTGGGTTTAAAAGCTACTTTTAGCCGCTAAAAGTTTTTTTGCCCAACTTTTAAGTTTTAAAAGTTGGCGCCATCTTTAAAAGCTACTTTTAGGCCTAAAAGTGCTTTATAAATACCGGCCCTGGACCAGTTGCTGCCTTTTCTGGAGCGGAACAGTGTCATTCCCCAGTCTCAGTCTTCTTATAAGAAGCTCCACTCAACGGAGACAGGCCTGAGCAGGATTTATAATGATTTAGTCTCGAATACATGTTCTGGACGGTGTTCTCTTTTGGTTTTGTTGGATCTCTCTGCAGCGTTTGATACTGTTGACCCTCAGTTGCTCCTGAGAGACCTTTCTGGTTTTGGTGTGCAGGGAGATGCACTCCTGCTTCTTCAGTCATATATTACCAATCGCAGTCAATGCATTGTCATTGGTGGCTCTATGTCATAACCATCATCGCTAAAGTTCGGGGTGCCTCAGCGATCAGTTCTTGGCCCTGTGTTGTTTATTATCTATGCCTCTAGTCTTTCATCCCTACTGGATGCACATGGTGTTAAGTATCATTTCTATGCAGATGATTCACAGTTGTATATTGAAATTAATAATATCGATGAGGTAAAGAATAAATTTTCATCACTCTTGTCAGACTTGAAGATCTGGATGACTAGAAGGACGCTCAAATTGAATGACAACAAGACGGAGATTATAGTCATTAACCCGGGAACGGAGAGGGGGGGTAATGAACTAGCTCCCCATGGGCGAGCATATGGGCTCCATTCAGGCCTATAATTGTCATTTTACGATAAATATCGTTATTACCTATTCATATTTACAAAGAAAGAAATAGGCTTGAGAAGGCAAAGAACTCATTTTGTGATAGAGTGGTAAATGAGTGGAACGCACTGCCCCAGTCGATTCCGAATCAATAAGGGAGTTTGAAAGTAATCTTGATAAAGCATGGGGAAGACAAGATTTGAAGTTTGATTATAAAACAAAAATACAGAATAGTAAAAATGTTGCGTCTGCTACCGCCGCCGCCAACACTGTGAACGACCGCAGCAGTGCAAGTACTGGTACTGAGCTGGATACACAGGCCTAGTTTGCCTTTTTCCAGAGGATCTACTGTAAGAAACTAAGAAATATGAGCCTATTTTACCTTCACTATGAAAAGGCTTGTTTTTGGCCTAAGCCAAAACTCAAGCAAAAATGCGCCTATTATTTGGACCAAAACAATGCAAATGGCTGTGGCAGTTTAACCTTACAACCTTACGTTAACCTTATGTCTAAACATTGTAACCCATTATAATGCTTTGCTAATCAGCATTATATAATCATAAAAGTATTGAGTATTTGTAAGTACGTGTATTGATTAGTATAATTTAGTTAAAGTCATTGGGTGACTAGGTACTGGTATGGGGTACTGGTATCGTGTTTTGACTCTGAAATTTCAGTCGAAACTTCAACCTAAGCTGTGAATAGGTCGGGTGGGTATCTGATATGGTTGGGTTGGTTAATGGACGACGGTCAGCAGACGTGGATGGCTGTACAAACAAGTGCCTGGTGACTTACACTGCATGCTTTCGGCTGACTGTTATCGTATTGACGATCGTATTAGCGAGTCATACCGATTGTATAACGAAAAATGGGTAGTAATATAGAACGATCGTATATGCGAAATATCGTAATTCGAGGCATCGGTTAGCGAGGGAGACCTGTATTGTATTCTTGCTACTAAAAACAATTTTATTAAGTTTTAAAAAGGGCTTTCAGCAACTAACAGGCTTTGAACTATCTTACTTAATCCTTTTTACTGCCATATACAGTATCCTTTTTAAGCTGCAAAAAATTGTCTAAATATAGCTAGAATCATATTAATAAGATCTATGTCACCTGTACAGACTGGATTAAGTTTGGTTATAGCCAAAACATTACAGTACAGTACCACATGTGGTATTTCACAGAATAACCAATATATAGGCCATGTCATTATAATGTAAACTTGCAAAATAAACAAACCAAAACTTGGACAAAAACAGTAAAAAGACAAAACAACTAATCAAAATCGCTATGTGGAAACAACGCTTAAGCAAAATAATAATTTATAAATAAAAGAACACAATCCACCACATAGGGTGTATACATACATAAAATTTTAAGACTGAGTGTTCCACACAGCAGTGCAGTTTCAGTCTCTTGTCCTAATGGCGGCGTTCCAGGCAACCCTGTTAGGGGCTGCTTCACTTGTCAAGTTCTTGGATTTGAGATCGGCGCGTATAGTCCGATCCCAGGTCTTCCTCGGTCCACCCCTTGGTGCAGCTCCCTCCACAATCACAGACCTGCATTTTTTCACCCAATTTTGTTCATCCATTCTCTCCACATGTCCATACCATCCCAGTCTACTTGTACGCATCACCTCGCTAATACTCTTTATACCTAAACGTCTCCTCAGCTCAACATTTGTTATTCTATCCTGTAGCCTGGCCCCACACATCCATCTCACCATTCTCATCTCATTACGCTCCATTCTGTTGACATCCTCTACTTTAACGGCCCATGTTTCTGAGGCATACGTCATTGCACTTCTAACACATGAGGCATACACCTTTCCCTTCAGGGGGAGAGGCATTCTTTTCATGGTCAGGATTGGCATCAATTCTCTGAACTTCCCCCAGCCACACCTAATTCTAGCAACAGTGGCAGCCTCGGCCCCACCACTGGCAGAGATGGTATCTCCTAGGTAACAAAACTTGTTCACCAGCTCCAAAGACTCATTTCCAAAATTCACAGCCACAGGATCATCACTTAACACAAGCTCGCCTTTGCACACTACGCACTCAAATTTCTCTATTTCTGACTTATCCTTCGGCAGGGGCCCCTTTATTCTACTACAGCGCTTACTCCCATGGTGTACCCAACATCGACAGATGCTACATTGAATTGAGTTAACGCCCACTCCCTTTCCACACACTGCACATGGGTATGCACCGCTCTTTTCCACATTGCCTCGTCTCAATCTACAATGCATAACCTTGGTTTTGTTAATATTGACTCTTAAACCCTTGCTCGCCATGCCCTCTCTCCACTCTCTGAATTTGGCCTCAGCATCCTGCATACTGTCAGCTATTAGGACTAAATCGTCTGCATAAAACAGTTCCAACGGGAGTCCGCCTCTAAAAACTCTAGACAGCGCCTCCAAGACCATAATAAAGAGGAGGGGGCTTAACACTGAACCCTGATGGACTCCAACATGGACTGCGAACTGATCACTCAGTACACCCTTCACCCTCACCGAACTTCGCGAATCCTCATACATCTTCATTATCACACGCACCAGCCACTCTTCCACACCAAGTTTCCTCATAGCCCACTGCACAACATCTCTAGGTACCCTATCAAAGGCCTTCTCCAGGTCCACAAACACAAAGTAAAGATCCCTGCCTTTTAGTAAGTATCTTTCTTGTATCTGCCTGACTATGAAGATAGCATCGGTTGTACCACGTCCTGGCATAAAACCAAACTGCATATCATCAATAGAGATGCTTTGCCTGATCAAACCCTCAAGGACTCTCACAGACCTTCATGATTTGGTCAAGCATTTTCAGGCCCCTATAATTTCCTCTATCTAGCGCATCCCCTTTTCCTTTGTATATATTTACTATTACACTTTTGAGCCAATCCTCTGGCTCAATATAACTGTACATTACTACAATTAGCAAGTTAATCTGTTTCCTAAGCAAACTAATTACACATATAACAACGCACTATCGTCACGTTCAAGGAATTAGTCAATTTGGGAAGTCTGGGACGTTCTGGTAAATTTTTACTAAACTCTGTACGAATAAAGAAACTACAATTAACCCGAAAACGGCGAGGTGGGGTATTGAACTAGCTCCCCATGGGCGAGCATATTGGCTCCATTCAAGCCTACAATCGTCATTTTACGATAAATATCGTTATTACTTATTCATATGAGCCTATTTTACCTTCACTATGAAGATAGTAACCTGTAACAACAATAAAACAAGTGAAAATATAATTTTACTGGTCAAAATCGCGAATATAGATGGACCAGCCCATTCATGAATTGTGGAGAAAATTGAGGCAACCCCTCCCTCCACGAGGCCTCAAGCCACACTGAGCCTACTCATACACACACTCGCTTGTGTAACACACCTGCTAGGCACGTAAGCACATCCCCCACACAGTTTGCTAATGTTAGCACAAAAATATACCAACAAATTAGGGAAGAACAGGGAAAATAGGTGATAATTGAAGGGGGAGGGGAAAGGGAGGAAGGAGGGGATGTGGAGGAGTGATATGAGATATAGGGGAAAAAAAAAAATATGTTTAGTGCTGTTTAAATGGTATTTTTAGGCCTTCCTCTTAACTCTCTCACTACCATATGATGCAGAGGTTGCCAGATTAGCAATAATAAATAGAGTTCTCTCACTCTTATAATTACCTCTCCAAAATTAGTTTTCTGCCCACAGCTAATTCAAAGACAACTGCAGAGGTTGAAGTAACTAAACTAAAGGTTTCTAAATACCCCTGATGGTAACAAAGGCTTTAAAGTATCCCTAATAGGCTCAAAATTGCGTCAAGGACGTGAGAGGGTTAAGAGCTTTTCCGCCGTCGCCCAGTAAAACCTCTTAAGAGCTTTTCCGCCGTTTACGGGTTAATGGTAATTTGAGAAATAGTGTCCATGAAGAGTGAAATTGGGGAAAGCACCAGGAACAGATGGAGTGTGTGGGGAAATGTTGAGGTATGGTGGTGAGATAGTGATAGAATGGGTATGGAAAATGTGCAAACTAGCATGGGAGAAGGGGAGTGCACCCGATGACTGGAAGACTGGCATAATAGTCCCCCTATATAAGGGCAAAGGGGAAAGAGGAGTGTGTGGTAACCACCGAGGAATATGTCTTCTAAGCGTAGTAGGGAAGGTATACAGTAGGGTAGTGATTGAGAGAGTGAGAGTGAGAACGGAGAAATGGATAGGCGACGAGCAGGGAGGTTTTAGGAAGGGAAGAGGATGTGTAGATCAGATTTTTACCCTGAATTGTGTTGTGGAGAAGTATCTGGAGAAGAAACAAAAGGTGTATGTTGCCTTTATGGACTTGGAGAAGGCCTATGACAGAGTGGATAGAGAAGGTTTGTGGAAAGTACTTAGAATATACGGAGTAGAGGGCAAGTTGCTGAAAGCAGTGAAGAGCATGTATGAGGGTGCAAAGGCGGCAGTACGTGTGGAGAGTGAGCAGAGCGAGTTCTTTGACCTGAATGTTGGTTTGAAACAGGGGTGTGTGATGTCCCCGTGGTTGTTTACTGTATATATGGATGGAGTTATGAAAGAAATACTATCAAGAGCAGTGGATGTTGGTGTATCGCTGAAAAGGGAGGGAATTGAGTGGAAGCTACCTATACTGCTGTTTGTGGATGATACAGTTCTGATGAGTGATAATGAATGGGAGTTGCAGGGTCTGGTAAATGAGTTTGGAACAGTGTGCGAAAAACGGAATTTGAAGGTAAATACGGGGAAGAGCAAGGTTATGGTCTTCGAAAGGGGTGAAGTCACAGAGTGTGAGGTGAAGCTGAACGGTCAGGCTATGGAGATCGTCAACTCTTTTAAGTATCTGGGCAGTGTGTTGAGTAAAGATGGGACTATGGATGAAGAGGTGCGGGAGAGGGTACAACAGGGGAAGAGGGTTGTAGGAACGCTAAAAGCAGTAACAAAAAATAGGGTGGTCAGTATGGAAGTGAAGAAGTCCTTGCATGACAGTGTGGTAATCCCGACACTGACTTACGGAAGCGAAGCATGGACGTTGGTTGAGAGACTCAGACCAAGAGTGAGAGCAGTGGAAATGAATTACTTAAGGAGTGCGTGCGGAGTTACATGGAGGGATAGACAGACTAATGAGGAAGTAAGAAGGAGGTGTGGTGTGGAGGTAGATGTGCTGGAAAGTGTGAAAAGGAACAACTTGAGATGGTTCGGCCATATGGAACGTATGGAAAGCGAGAGAATGACTAAGAGGGTGTATGAGAGCGAGGTGGAGGGACAGAGGGGGAGAGGTAGACCGAATATGAGGTGGAAGGATGGAGTGAGGAAGTACATGAACGAAGGTGGTGCTGGTTGGGGGGAGGGGCGTCGACTGACTGGGGACAGAGGTGCATGGGGGCGGTTCGTTCGTGGCCACCCCTTCGGGGATCACGGCGTCGGGCAATAGATAGATAGATAGATAGTGTCCATGAAGATTTTGGATGTCTAGAATTTGGTGAATCACAGCTCCAACCTTTGGAATCAGTGAAAAACTTGGGCGTTGTATTCGACAAAAATCTGAACTTTAAGAATCATGTAAATAGTGTCGTGAAGAGTTGTCACCTTTACATTCATAACCTTTATGCTATAAGGAAGTTCTTGAGCAAGGAATCTCTTTTGACCCTCTCATTCACTTGTTATATCTAGAATTGATTACTGTAATTCATTGTTCATTGGTCTACCAAATGTTACTTTGAAGAAACTCCAGTCTGTTCTTAATAGGTGTGCTAGACTAATATTTTCACTTCCACTCAGAACACCCACCACATATTATCTAATAGATCTACACTGGCTTCCCATCAAGGCCAGAATAGAGTTTAAAGTGTGCCTACTGACATTTAAGGTGCTGAGGTTTGGTGAGCCTAAGTATTTGTTGGATCTTCTATTTCCAACACATAATGAGTCAAATGTGAATTTGCGTAGTGGTGATGACCCATATCGCCTTTATGAGCCCAGAGCCATTGGGGAACGTGCTTTTGCTGCTAGATCCTTTTCTTATTTCTTACAGTTTCTTACAGTAGATCCTCTGGAAAAAGGCAAACTAGGCCTGTGTATCCAGCTCAGTACCAGTACTTGCACTGCTGCGGTCGTTCACGGTGTTGGCGGCGGCGGTAGCAGACGCAAATTTTTTACTATTCTGTATTTTTGCTTTATAATCAAACTTCAAATCTTGTCTTCCCCATGCTTTATCAAGATTACTTTCAAACTCCCTTATTGATTCGGAATCGACTACATACTGGGGCAGTGCATTCCACTCATTTACCACTCTATCACAAAATGAGTTCTTTGCCTTCTCAAGCCTATTTCTTTCTTTGTAAATTTTCTTTGAGTGTCCTCTCGTTCTTGTTCCCTCCCGCATCAAGAAGATACCCTCACACACATCCTCCTCATACTTTCCTGACACTATCTTAAAAGTCTCTTATCATATCCCCTCTCTTTCTCCTATATGCCAGTGTCGGAAGCCCCAGTGTCCTCAACCTCTGCTCATAGCCCGCGTTCTTCAACGTTGGTACCAGCTTGCTAGCTCTCCTCTGCACTTTCTCCACTGCTTCTATATCCTTTACCATATATGGAGCCCACACCTGATTCGCATATTCCAGGTGCGGCCTAACCAGCGCTGTATAGAGATTCCTGAAGATTTCTTCGTCAAGTGACACAAATGTCCTCCTTATCAGCCCTACAATTCTATTGGCTTTGTTTATCTTTTCCGCTAAATATTCTGAGAAATTTAACTTATTGTCTATCACTACTCCTATATCCTTTTCTGCATTCACTTCCTCCATCGCTTCATACATACTGTATCCTACCTTGTCTATCTTGCTTGTCCCAATCTGCATGTACTTGCATTTGTGAGGTTCTTTACTCCGATGACACCGTGTTGATGTGGATCTTCAGTAGGCCTCTCTGTGATGAATAATGTTTGTAGAAAACTGCCACCACTAATAGTTTATAGACATATTAGGAGTCTGGAACTAATCAACCCATGCGATCAGCCTTTCCTTTATTTGTTGTATAAGTATGCAGGAACACAGTCAGGAATCAAATCAGGTGTGAAATGATGAAGTGGTGAGAATGGTGAAAGGGGGTGTGTGAGAGCGTGGTGAGTGGACCTCCGCCCTTGACTCGTGTCTGTCGAGTTCTCTCGTGTGATCGCCGTCATGCCTAGGTTCAACCGCACCTCGCCTTCCGAGAATTCATAACCAATCATGAAAGCGTGAATAATCCTGAATGACGAGTGAATAATACATGACGAGTGAATAATCGTGCATAACTCCAGTCCAGGGGTTTCCTGGTGTTTAGGTTAGCAAGTCGTTAATATAGGAACGAAATGATTAATCAGCATGTTTACCTTAGCTATTGATAAGGACACCTGTGGTCTTGCCTCTGGACCACAGCTAACAGCTCCTTATGAGTTATGAGTTGTCTAAATATGAGTGAAAGGTTCGTATAACAATTTTTTTTTGGATAAAAAGGCATTAACCAATGCTCAGACCATCCCTTCATGCCCTCCACATCTCCTTGAAGCAAACCCACATCTTCCTTACTCCTCACTCTTCTATACAGCTTAGTGTCATCCACATACAGGTATACCTCACTTCCATTAGTTATAACTTCAGGTAAGTCGTTGATAAATATAACGAACAGTAGTGGTCCCAACACAGATCCCTGAGGAACCCCACTTGTAATTTCCCTCCACCCCGAGCCTATTCCATTCACCAGCACCCTCTGTCTCCGATCTTTCAGGAAGGCTTCTATCCATTTCACACATTTCTTCCCTATATTATAGCTTCTAACTTTCTCTATTAACCTTTTTATGTGGGACCTTATCGAAGGCCTTCATAAAATCACAATATACCACGTCTATTACATCACCATCCTCTAGAATTTGCATCCAATCATCTACCACCTTAATTAGCTGTAGTACCGTCGACCTCCCCGGCAAGAATCCGAACTGTCTCCCACTGAAAAGTTGGTTTGATTTCATATGCTCCATTATTCCTTCTCTAATTACTGTTTCCATTAGTTTATACACAACACTTGTCGAACTGACTGGTCTATAATTTCCTGGGTCATTTCTCTTTCCCTTCTTAAATATAGCTGTTATGTTCGCCTCTCTCCAGTCTATCGGGATTTGTCCTGTATTAAACGATACCTCAAATAACATTTTCAATGGCTCTACTAACATCTCACCTCCTTCCTTTATGATTCTTGGGTGTATCCCATCCGGTCCAGGGGACTTACTTCTGTTCATTTTTTCTATAGCCCTTCTTATTCTAGCATGGGAAAACTATTAGTTCTAGTGCAGGTGCCTGTTTGATGGGAATATTTGGCACTGCATCATCCGACTCTACTGTTAGTACCCCCCCAAAGTATTTCCCCAGCACCTCTGCTTTCTCCTTATCCGTCTCCGCTCTACTCCCATCATCCAACCCCCCTACCCCCCTACCAGCTCTGGGATCCCTACTCTTCTTGTTAACTTTTCCTGAATGTACTTCCAGAATATTTTTGGATTATCCTTCACGTTTCTTGCAATCTCTCTCTCCCTTTCCTTGTCTCCCACCTTATTTTATTGTTTATCTGTCTACGTTCCAAATCCTCTACTTTAGCTTCTATACTAGACCCCCTGTTCTTTTTTAACACTTTTAATCTATCCCACAATCATTTCTTTCTTCTTATCAAAGTCCACAGCTTTCTTTTCATTGGTAATTCTGGGTTCGTTCTTTTCCTCTATTTTGTTTTATCCTTATATTCCCTTACTGGGGATGCGCTAGATAGAGGAAATTATAGGGGCCTGAAAATGCTTGACCAAATCATGAAGGTCTGAGAGAGTCCTTGAGGGTTTGATCAGGCAAAGCATCTCTATTGATGATATGCAGTTTGGTTTTATGCCAGGACGTGGTACAACCGATGCTATCTTCATAGTCAGGCAGATGCAGGAAAGATACTTACTAAAAGGCAGGGATCTTTACTTTGTATTTGTAGACCTGGAGAAGGCCTTTGATAGGGTGCCTAGAGATGTTATGCAGTGGGCTATGAGGAAACTTGGTGTGGAAGAGTGGCTGGTGCGTGTGATAATGAAGATGTATGAGGATTCGCGAAGTGCGGTGAGGGTGAATGGTGTACTGAGTGATCAGTTCGCAGTCCGTGTTGGAGTCCATCAGGGTTCAGTGTTAAGCCCCCTCCTCTTTATTATGGTCTTGGAGGCGCTGTCTAGAGTTTTTAGAGGCGGACTCCCGTTGGAACTGTTTTATGCAGACGATTTAGTCCTAATAGCTGACAGTATGCAGGATGCTGAGGCCAAATTCAGAGAGTGGAGAGAGGGCATGGCGAGCAAGGGTTTAAGAGTCAATATTAACAAAACCAAGGTTATGCATTGTAGATTGAGACGAGGCAATGTGGAAAAGAGCGGTGCATACCCATGTGCAGTGTGTGGAAAGGGAGTGGGCGCTAACTCAATTCAATGTAGCATCTGTCGATGTTGGGTACACCATGGGAGTAAGCGCTGTAGTAGAATAAAGGGGCCCCTGCCGAAGGATTAGTCAGAAATAGAGAAATTTGAGTGCGTAGTGTGCAAAGGCGAGCTTGTGTTAAGTGATGATCCTGTGGCTGTGAATTTTGGAAATGAGTCTTTGGAGCTGGTGAACAAGTTTTGTTACCTAGGAGATAACATCTCTGCCGGTGGTGGGGCCGAGGCTGCCACTGTTGCTAGAATTAGGTGTGGCTGGGGGAAGTTCAGATAATTTATGCTAATCCTGACCATGAAAAGAATGCCTCTCTCCCTGAAGGGAAAGGTGTATGCCTCATGTGTTAGAAGTGCAATGACGTATGCCTCAGAAACATGGGCCGTTAAAGTAGAGGATGTCAACAGAATGGAGCATAATGAGATGAGAATGGTGAGATAGATGTGTGGGGCCAGGCTACAGGATAGAATAACAAATGTTGAGCTGAGGAGACGTTTAGGTATAAAGAGTATTAGCGAGGTGATGCGTACAAGTAGACTGGGATGGTATGGACATGTGGAGAGAATGGATGAACAAAATTGGGTGAAAAAATGCAGGTCTGTGATTGTGGAGGGAGCTGCACCAAGGGGTGGACCGAGGAAGACCTGGGATCGGACTATACGCGCCGATCTCAAATCCAAGAACTTGACAAATGAAGCAGCCCTTAACAGGGTTGCCTGGAATGCCGCCATTAGGACAAGAGACTGAAACTGCACTTATGTGTGGAACACTCAGTCTTAAAATGTTATGTATGTATTTGGATATAACATCCTCCAGTTTGACTCTAAACTTCCTCCACATTCCTTTAGCGTCTTCACCGTTCAAGTATTCCCCCCAGTCAATGTCCAGACACCTTCTCAGCAGCTCATAATCTGCTCTGTCATACATGTATATTTTTGTATTGCTTCTATCATCCCTCTTTAATATTGCAACTAAAACTTATACAGGCATAGTCACTACGACCTATAGGGCTATCCACATTGACATGTTCCACTATATCCTCCTCATTGCTAAAAATTAAATCAAGTACACTCCCCTGCTTCCCATCTCTATATCTTGTCATCTCTGTAATATGTTGCGTTAAAAAACAATCTCTTACTTTCTCTATAAACTTGTTTTCCAGGCTACACTGTCCCGCTGGAGTAGTACAATTTGCCCAGTTGATCCTTGGCAAATTGAAATCTCCAATCAAAATCTTATATTTGTTCTCTCTATTATCTATTTCCTCCATTGCTTTCAGTAGGTTATCATCCTCTTCCCTACTATTATTTGGGTTTCTATATACAGAGGCAATTAGAATTGACCCTCTTGTACATTTTACTTCAATACACAAATACTCACAATACTGGTGTCTCATATCCACCTCATTTACCTTGAGCTCTTTTCTTACATAAATAAACAGTCCTCTTCCAACCTCTGCTCTAATAGCATTCCTCTCGTACAACTCAAAACCCTCCAAACTATACTCCACCAGTTTCCTTTCAATTCTAGCATTTTTTGGTCTTACTTCTTGTAAGGCTATGACATCAGGTTTTTCCTCTTCATCCTGCAACCTACATATCAGTTCTCTTTTCTTGTCCTGGGTAAACACATCAACATTACTAAACATAATCCTTAATCTTTCTACCATTCCTTCAGCAGCTACATCATCCCGCTCCTCCTGTCCGTGCCCTACTCCCCCCCCCCCCCCCCCCCCCCCCCCCCCCCCCCCCCCCCCCCCCCCACCCCCCCCCCCCCCCCCCCCCCCCCCTCACACTACTGGTACTGGGTCTGCAGCAGCTTCTCCTGTCTCTCCCCGAGATGCTTCCACCCTGCTCTCCAGCTCTGCCACAACTTCTGTCACATTCTCTTCCCTCCCAGCTCTCCTTCTCCCTTCTATTCGTATAAACCATTTCCTCAATTTCCCGTCCCTCACTCTCCAGAAAAACTTCTTATCCTCCTCACCCAACTTTCCATTTTCCTCATCAGCCTTTTCCTGTAGTTCCTTTATTGTTTTTCTTTGTTCTATGCTCAAATCCTTCTTTAATCTTATATGTTTCAGTTCTTCATCTGTGTTTAGTCTCCAACTAAAATTTGTCACTGTCTCTACCACTGCCCTGGTTTTAAACTGTACCCTTATAGGTCTCATCTCCCCCCTTCTATATCTACCTATCCTACTGACTTCCTCCACCTGCCCATCCCATCCACATCCATCTACATCAACAGCTTTCATGACCTCCTTCACTTTCTCCATATCTCTCACTTTTCTCACTCCATTATCATTCATATGAGCCTCTATATCTCCATGCATGATTATACCTCTATCCCTGTCCATGGCCTCCCTCACGACACTCTCCTTGTTCTTCATGACACCTACAACTGCACTCTCAAAACTGTTTTTTTGTCTTATTCATTTCCTCCTTTTGTTCTTTCACAATTTCCTCCAAATCCTTAACTTTCTGTTCACCTACCACCGTCCATGCAGTTGACTCCTTCACTTCCTTGAACTGTCCTTCGTATTCCTTCAGCTGCTCCTTTAATGCCACATTCTCTGCTCTCAATTCCTCTACCCTTTTTAATACCATCTCTAGGTTCTTATTAGCTTCCGAAATAGGCCCACATTCACTTCCTTCACTAAGCCTAGGCCTATTCTCCCCCCCGACGCACCACATAGTTCGCACAATACCTTGATTTTCTCACCAATGTCCCCCTTCCATTTCTCCGTTTCACTCTTCCAGATCCTTCACAACATTAATAATCTCTACGACCTTCCTATCTGTACTCCTAAACCCACGAAATCGCTCTAACCTTTCTTCCGACTCCGAGATTCCCGCCGTTCCATCCGCAATGTTTGTTTACAATCACTACACTCCAGCTGACCCTTGTTAAACTACTCGTTTTACAATATAACTCACCCCTCCACCACACCAATTTTTCCCCCTAACACTTCACCAGTCCTTCCTCTCCTCGCTCGCTCAGTATGTTCTCGATATTCCGTTATATTTAATCTTGCACATGATAATATGTCGGAGCTCAAAAACTTTGTCCACCTCCCACCACCGCCTATGACCGCTTATGTTGCCCCACGTCTATTCAATCGACTTCCTGTGTCACTTAAGCAGTTGACTTGTGTTGACACTTTTAAGAAACAACTGAAGTCGCACATATTTCTGAGGGCTTATGATATTGGGGAGCATAGAGTTACTGATGACTATAAGCTCTAAACAAAAACAATTTTTTTTTTTTTTTTTTTTTTTTTTTTTTTTTGAAATGGAAAAATTTAAGTTAATGTGAGCGCTCGTGAATCCACTTGGAGAATTGGCGGTCGAACAAATAAAATACCAGCATATTATTATTATTATTATTATAATCTCGCGTTTTTGTTTCGTTCGGAATAATTTATACCTCTTATAAATTAAATAATGGAACATAAAATTAGAAAGATACAGTTTATAAATGGCGTGAAAACAGAAGTTTATTCCGACCGAACAGGGCGAAAAATGTAAGTGGTGGTTTGGTCCCATGACCATAAATCCTTTGATTGTGCAGCTGCCAAACCGGCGCATAACAGCTTCAGTTTGTTTACTTTCATTCAACTATTGATTATTATTGAATATATCGATTATTGGTATATTTCACCATTATAATCATTCTTAAATCACTATTCATTGCTTTCATGCATCGATTCGGACAGCAGAAAATTATTGATCAATTGCTTTGGGCTGCGTAGCAATCAGGGCCAGGGAGAGTCAGCGTGGGGCCCCCCTCCCATGGACAGAATTGGATTTATGTGTAAGAGGGCATCTATTGCATAAGCGCAATAAAGCCAATTAGCCAGTAGGCCACCCATGATATATTGCTACTTTAGATGTAATCTCAGGCCCATGCTGGATGTTGGGATTTTCTTCATTTTCAAGGACAATAACATAATTGCCTATTTTGTATTTTAAATAATACTGTACATCTATTTACTAATTTACTCATGGTAATGATATCTTGGTTTCAAAAGTTGTAAACATGAAGCAAATAAAAGTTATTATTGTTTTTCATGAAAGTTTTCCATTAATATATCCAACTAATTATACCTTACAAATTTAAAAAAAAATATTGAGTAAGAACGAATTCATAAAGTGAAGAATATTATTCTTTATAAAAGCACGCCTCACTCAATAAAATAGGAAAATATATTCAACTCATCATTAATGTTTCAGCATGAACATCATAAATAAATAGGATACATAGCCTAACAATGTTTAGCCTATCCGTAATGGATAATTTTCTTGTTAACGGGTATTTGTTACATTTGTATGGAAAAATAAACTTAACAAGATATTCATAAATGTTAAGCAAACAAACTTTAACTAATGTTTTAGATAAAAGTTAAATGCATGTCAGTAGAATGTGAAATTTGTTATACCGGTACTTAGTAGTCTATACACTGGAACCAAATTGATAATTTTGCTTCCTTCATGTAGGCAAACAATTAACTTGTAACTAAACAGGTGGTAGCAGTAGGCTTATACACCTTTCTTAACCTTTTCAAGTTGATCACGCATTTTGACACTTTCTTTGAACAATCATTTGACGATTTTATACAGTTTAGGAAAGATCTGTACGGTATGTTAAAAAGGTGATGAAGCTGATCGGAGTCTGAATCAACCCAGTAGGTTCCATATACCCTTCCTAATCTATATAAAATCATGATATCACAGCCAAAATATAACCTTGAAGTGCATCATAAACTTGGAAGGGTTAATCTGTATAATAAAATCATTAAATTAAATTATAATCAAAATTAATGGCAAAAGCTCACCTGGAACTTGAATGCGCTCACCTGGAGGAACTAGAAAGGGTTAAAGAACTGACCAAATTGGCCAATTAGGCTAACCTTCCTCTGCATGCATAAAATCGTCTAGGCTAATTATAACGAGTTAATAGTCACTACTCACTAGGCTTAGTCAGAAATCCAGAATGTACCATGAACTTCTATCTATTGCCTGACGCCGTGATTCTCGAAGGGGTGGCCACGAACGAACCAACCCCATGCACCTCTGTCCCCAGTTAGTCTACACCCCTCCCCCCAACCAGCACCGCCTTCGTTCATGTACTTCCTCACTCCATCCTTCCACCTCTCATTCGGTCTACCTCTCCCTCTCTGTCCCTCCACCTCGCTCTCGTACACCCTCTTAGTCATTCTCTCGCTTTCCATACGTTCCATATGGCCGAACCATCTCAAGTTGTTCCTTTTCACACTTTCCAGCACATCTACCTCCACACCACACCTCCTTATTTCCTCATTAGTCTGTCTATCCCTCCATGTAACTCCGCACGCACTTCTTAAGTAATTCATTTCCACTGCTCTCACTCTTGGTCTGAGTCTCAACCAACGTCCATGCTTCGCTTCCGTAAGTCAGTGTCGGGATTACCACACTGTAATGCAAGGACTTCTTCACTTCCATACTGACCACCCTATTTCTTGTTACTGCTTTCAGCGTTCCTACAACCCTCTTCCCCTGTTGTACCCTCTCCCGCACTTCTTCATCCATAGTCCCATCTTTACTCAACACACTGCCCAGATACTTAAAAGAGTTGACGATCTCCATAGCCTGACCGTTCAGCTTCACCTCACACTCTGTGACTTCCACCCTTCCGAAGACCATAACCTTGCTCTTCCCCGCATTTACCTTCAAATTCCGTTTTTCGCACACTGTTCCAAACTCATTTACCAGACCCTGCAACTCCCATTCATTATCACTCATCAGAACTGTATCATCCGCAAACAGCAGTATAGGTAGCTTCCACTCAATTCCCTCCCTTTTCAGCAATACACCAACATCCACTGCTCTTGATAGTATTTCTTTCATGACTCCATCCATATATACAGTAAACAACCATCACACACCCCTGTTTCAAACCAACATTCAGGTCAAAGAACTCGCTCTGCTCACTCTCCACACGTACTGCCGCCTTTGCACCCTCATACATGCTCTTCACTGCTTTCAGCAACTTGCCATCTACTCCGTATATTCTAAGTACTTTCCACAAACCTTCTCTATCCACTCTGTCATAGGCTTTCTCCAAGTCCATAAAGGCAACATACACCTTTTGTTTCTTCTCCAGATATTTTTCCACAACACAATGAACTTAAAGGCGTTAATAAAAATCCTGTTCTATTTTTAAATCTTCGGAGTGACCGAGTCCTGTCCTGCACAGTTTACTGATCACTAAAAATCCAAAATTAATATATATATATATACAGCTGTCACTGCCTCGCCGGGTAGCCATGAAATATAAATTTAGGAGGGACGCTGGAGGTGTATCATTCAAATAATCCTCACCACGTCCTGGTTCAAGACTGTTATAAGCTTAATCACTGTTTTTCATTACTACAAAGCTTTAACCGAACGTTAGATATATAACTGACACGATTATCAATAGTAGAATATTCACAATAAACAATATAACACACCAAGCATCGGGGAAAGAATTGGGTAAATTCGCGGAGTTTGTCTACTATAGAATAACGACTGGTGGCTGATGGCATCTATTCAGTTCATTGTTTTGATAAGGAATTTCTTGCACTCATAGGCCAGACCGCCAATGAGAGCGTGTTAGGAGTGTGGCAGGGTAATACCCGAATTCTCATTGGCCGGCTCGCAAGCTACACACACAGAGAGTGAGAGACCAGGATTAATAGATGTTGGGTTATGGAAATTCGCAATATTATGAACCAATCAGACAATGAGAATGTGATGCGAGTGTGTAGCTCCCTCAACAGTGAGTTCTCATTGGTTGGGGAACGCACAGAGAGCAGAGTAAGAGAGAGCCAGATGATCATGAATGAATGGTCTATTTTTTCCTTCGTACTACTGGGCCCCCCTTCCACCCCGGGCCCTGTTTTTTTGGTACCGGCTCTCTCTCCCCCCCCCTTCTCACGTGCCCTGGTAGCAATCACAAGTCAACCGAATGATTTACTATGTGTTTGTGTCGTGAACCGCACGCCATGACAAGAAAACTTTCTTGCGCAGTTTTCAAGTAGTTTTAAGCCATGTATTAGCCATTAACCTTCACAGAGGCTATCCGGGCTCCTCGGTTTATCTCGATATGCCTTCACGAAGGCCACCTGGGCTCCGAGGGTTAATTTCCCCTATCGCTCTTTTCATCACGTGCACTCACAGCACTAATTGAACGCGATAGCCAGGGGTTGACTGTGTAAATATAGCTATACAATGGAGCCCCCATCTTCGCCACAGCAGTCTTTGCCGTTTCAATTTTCGCGGTACACACCAAATATTCCCAATTTCCATGTTCGCTCAAAAAGTTTCAATCTTTGCATAAAAATCCCAGTCGAAACCCGAAAAAAAGAGCAAAAATAATGAAAAACTCGACATAAAACTAGAAAACAACAAAAATAAAAATGTTTAACTGAATTAAAAGAATCTGCCATTGTCAAGGTGTTTGCCGTTTAGAGACTAAATCCTATCGTCAAATGCACTAGATGTTGCCGCCATCTTTGTATGACATCAACACTAGACAAACGCTTACGGTCCACTCGTATTGTGTTGAAAACCCAACTGTTTGCAAGCTTTTTTGTGCCTGAACCTCTTATCTCTCGCGTTTATTATAACCTCTAGTACATCTGGTGATAGGGATGGTGGGCCTGGTGGTAGCAATGAAGGAAATTCATGCTCAAAACACAGATCAAAGGCCTTTCATAGGCTAAAACTGGGAAAAAGTGCAACTTTTAGAAGGAGCACGGAACCGATTAGAATTTTCCCCATAAGAACAGTGCCCCGATCTTGGCTGTTTCAATCTTAGCTCGATTTCTGCGGAACCGATTAGGAGCGAAGATAGGGGCTCCACTGTACAATCAGGCGGGATATAACAACTTAGTCACTGAGTTGATAAACACCATATTAAAGATGAGAAAATCCCAGAGGATTGGCTCAAAAGTGTAATAGTAAATATATACAAAGGAAAAGGGGATGCGCTAGATAGAGGAAATTATAGGGGCCTGAAAATGCTTGACCAAATCATGAAGGTCTGTGAGAGAGTCCTTGAGGGTTTGATCAGGCAAAGCATCTCTATTGATGATAATATCATCAATAGATGGCATAAAACCATGGCATAAATGGCATAGATGGCATAAAACCAAACTGCATATTATGCAGTTTGGTTTTATGCCAGGAAGGGGTACAACCGATGCTATCTTCATAGTCAGGCATATACAGGAAAGATACTTACTAAATGGCAGGGATCTTTACTTTGTGTTTGTAGACCTGAAGAAGGCCTTTGATAGGGTGCCTAGAGATGTTGTGCAGTGGGCTATGAGGAAACTTGGTGTGGAAGAGTGGCTGGTGCGTGTGATAATGAAGATGTATGAGGATTCGCGAAGTGCGGTGAGGGTGAAGGGTGTACTGAGTGATCAGTTCGCAGTCCGTGTTGGAGTCCATCAGGGTTCAGTGTTAAGCCCCCTCCTCTTTATTATGGTCTTGGAGGCACTGTCTAGAGTTTTTAGAGGCGGACTCCCGTTGGAACTGTTTTATGCAGACGATTTAGTCCTAATAGCTGACAGTATGCAAGATGCTGAGGCCAAATTCAGAGAGTGGAGAGAGGGCATGGTGAGCCAGGGTTTAAGAGTCAATATTAACAAAACCAAGGTTATGCATTGTAGATTGAGACGAGGCAATGTGGAAAAGAGCGGTGCATACCCATGTGCAGTGTGTGGAAAGGGAGTGGGCGTTAACTCAATTCAATGTAGCATCTGTCGATGTTGGGTATACCATGGGAGTAAGCGCTGTAGTAGAATAAAGGGGATTTAAGGGGCCCCTGCCGAAGGATAAGTCAGAAATAGAGAAATTTGAGTGCGTAGTGTGCAAAGGCGACCTTGTGTTAAGTGATGATCCTGTGGCTGTGAATTTTGGAAATGAGTCTTTGGAGCTGGTGAACAAGTTTTGTTACCTAGGAGATACCATCTCTGCCGGTGGTGGGGCCGAGGCTGCCACTGTTGCTAGAATTAGGTGTGGCTGGGGGAAGTTCAGAGAATTGATGCCAATCCTGACCATGAAAAGAATGCCTCTCCCCCTGAAGGGAAAAGTGTATGCCTCATGTGTTAGAAGTGCAATGATGTATGCCTCAGAAACATGCGCCGTTAAAGTAGAGGATATCAACAGAATGGAGCGTAATGAGATGAGAATGGTGAGATGGATGTGTGGGGCCAGGCTACAGGATAGAATATCAAATATTGAGCTGAGGAGACGTTTAGGTATAAAGAGTATTAGCGAGGTGATGCGTACAAGTAGACTGGGATGGTATGGACATGTGGAGAGAATGGATGAACAAAATTGGGTGAAAAAATGCAGGTCTGTGATTGTGGAGGGAGCTGCACCAAGGGGTTGACCGAGGAAGACCTGGCATCGGACTATACGCGCCGATCTCAAATCCAAGAACTTGACAAGTGAAGCAGCCCTTAACAGGGTTGCCTGGAATGCCGCCATTAGGACAAGAGACTGAAACTGCACTTATGTGTGGAACACTCGGTCTTAAAATTTTAAGTATGTATGTATGTATAACAATTCTTATTTTCCCAATCTTATGCTAATTCTTTTCCCACAATCCCCACACATCATGCTGCAGCCCTCCATTGGATTGAACTAAACTGTATAATATCCTCAACATCTCCGAAACCTTGCTTCCTCCTAGGATATTCTAGTTAAAGAATGGCCGTGGCAAAAATACTTCTAGGCTACTTGGTAGAGGCATGCTCCTTTTTCCTATGCCACAATTCTCCTTCCACTATGTGGCTACATAAATTTACTTTAAAGATTGAGGGATCCATAAGAAGTACAGTTTCAGTCTAACAAGCAGCTTGGGGGGAAATAATATGAGCCTGTACGTCCTTACTGTCAACCACATTGACGTGATAGCACCCTGACATGGTCAACTGACCTGATACACATGTGCAAGTGTTTATTCAATATACTTCTCCAGTATCTTTCCCAAAACCATTGGTGGTTATTCACTGCCAGCTGGCCCTATCACTTGACTTCCATGTACTGTATCTTTCTTGACATTCTGTCTTCCTTTGTTCTCTACATATGGGTGCACAACCTCAAAATACTTCTCTTTATCCATTCCACCACTCCATATTCAATATCCAGAGCATGCTCTTCTATTTCAAGACTTATAAACTTATGAACGTAGTCCATCTAGCCTATTCACACCAGATGCCATTTTGAAATATATTTCCACATTTCTCAGTTTAGCCCTTCTGGCCCGGGCTCTCCCTCCTAAGGACGTTGTTGAGACCCGGGCGATATGGCCGAAATATGTCTACGCCTAGGCTACCGTATTTTTGTTATTTTAACTGCTAGAAAATTCCCACGCATGTCTAAACGTACTGTGGTTTCCAATCTGTAGACTGGCGTCGAGTAGAGCTCTCTAAGTCAACTGGTTCAGTTGTGATGACGATTTCCGTGGAGCGCATTTTTCCGCGATTTTAGCAATGTGACACACTTTTCAAGACTCAATCTGTCTTTGCAGACCACACAACAGCAAAGCTCCGAGTTTGCTTGCTGCCAGAGGTGCGTGCGTCGCCTCCGACAGGCTTTGTTTACATACGTCGGACGCGCGGCTTTCAAAACAAGATGAATAGGCTTTGAAGCTTACGGACTATATAAGGACACCCGGGTTCCTGCCCATCTGCCGCGGTGTCCTTTTAAAATGACAACCGGGCGGGAAGGGTTAGAGTGGTTCTCATTATTTACAGTTCATTTCTGCAGGTTGACCTATGCTCTTGTAAGGGTATCGATCAACCTTTCCTTCCTTAATTTTTAGGGCATTTATTCTTTGTAAATTTATTAGTGGCCCCTCCATCATTGACGATATGCCTATTAGTATAATAGCCTCCATTCAAACGCCCGCGGGTCAGTAGTTTGAATCTACCGCCGCGGGGATGAACGGAGTACATGTCATAAGGGTAACGCTTATTCTCTTATGGAATCGTCTTATGATTGGGTACCCGCTACGAAAAAACCTTCGTAAATTATAAAAAAGAAAATATACTTAATTGTTATATTATAGCTTTCCATCTCGTGGATTTCTTGGGTGGGGTTCCTTGCCGCTGACTCCTGCTCCGCCATACTTCCTTCCCTTCCCCGCGGCCGTACCGAGAGGTTGGGGGTCCCTGTGCTCTGCTTCATTCTTCGTTTACTCCCTTTCTAGTGAGTCCTTACTCATTTGTATATATCTGAGTTGTATTGAACAAGGTTTAGATTAGCTAGCACAAGGCTGCCCCATTGGTACGCCCGCAGGAAGTGTTAAAATAGGGTACTATGTAACGGGCGCTTCGGGTACACCAGGTTCTGCGCATCATGTTATTTCTATGTTTTGTCTTTATGCGCCTTAGTTTTGCTTATCTGTTAGTTAGGAAGCTACTTCGACGCAGGATTATGCTTCGGGCCGTCTATCAGAGGATGTTGCATTATTGTTTTTAGCAGACGCTCTGGTTTAAGGGTTGTTGTTTGTTGTTGTTGTTGTTCCCCAAGCTGCCTGGCCGAACAGCCCCAAGGCCCCGAGCAAGGCCAAGGCCATAACCGAGCGCCCCCACAGAACCCTCCCTGCCGACCACAATAAAGCCTGGGTGACCGAAGCCACTCCATGGCGGGGAGCTGAGGTGGGTGCGGAAATGCCCGGGAAACCAAAGCCCCACCCAGGGCCCTGTGCCCCTCAGCAATTATGAAGAGAAAGTTGAGGGGCAAAGGAAAAATGTGACGCTTTGGCTTAATCTTGGTAGATTGGGAGGTCAATCCACGGAAGAGACGCCGTCACTTGAGATCTAGAAAATATACAAGTAAAAGGAACAGTCAGAGTGAGCTATGGGTATGGCAGAGATTGCTCAGTCCTCACTCTGATAGACCAGCCCATCACCTTGGTTTAAGGGTTGCCACACGTGGTGTGGAATCTTGCAGAGTCCGGGTCTGTGCGTGGGCCTCTTCACCGCTTGCTGCTGCTGCTGGGTCTTCGGGAGGTTTGGGGGCTACCGTGGTTGCTGTTTTCTTCGAGCCTCGTGGCCAGCCTCAGTAGGGGTCTCCGTAATGAATAATATTATTTCATATATGTCTTAGCCTATGTGTTTCCCTGAGTGTTGCATGTAAGATTTTACATGTTTAAAGGAAATCAGGAGACGTCCTGTGGTGTGGGGGTTTTAGGGGTGTCTGACTTTCTCAGATAAGTCAATACTTCTGTTTTGGTTCGTTTTTCCGGCGGTTTTCAAAGCCAGCTGTACGCGCTCGTCCGGCGGACGAGTAAGGAACATACCAAAATACCCCGGCGTGGTATGCTAAACCACGAACGTTCCGGCGGAAATCCGATATCCTTAAGGGGGTTAATCTTGGTCCGCCGAGGGAACTCGCCCTGACCGTTAGCCTCACGCGGCAACTTAGTACGCCCGGCGCACAGTTCCAAAGGAAACTCTGGCTAGGTCAGTGATAACCGAAAGCGTGTACCTTTACTATCTATCTAGTCCGATTAGTCATGGATGGTAAAACGCTAAGGGTATTAACCCTCCAGCCTCGGCTATGTATTCTATAAATATTCCCCGAAACCCGGGGGATTTGGCCGAAAAAACGTCTCGCCTAGGCTACAGTATCTTTGTTATTTTGACTGCTTCCGCATTCCCGCGCATCCCCAAGCGTAGATGTGTTTCGTACCTGTAGAATGGCGTTGAGTAGAGCTCTCTAAGTCAACTGGTTCAGTTGTGATGACAATTTCCGTGGAAAGAACTTTGTGGCGATGTCAGCCATATTAGCCACTTTTCACTACTGAAATGACAACATACAGCCACACAAGAACAAACTACGCCTCTCCTTCTTGTGTTCGGAGGTGCTTGGCGTCGGGCCAACCGGCTGTGTTTATATGCGTCGGACGGACGCCTTTCAAAACAAGCTTACAGGCTTTCAAGCTGCCGGAGCCTCAGAGCCCTTCTGGGGTCCGCGGGCCGCGTTTGTTATGGGTGCCTCAGAGCCCAACCGGGTTTGAGGGGTTAAGGGCCAGTGACACTTTGTCACAGGTAAGCAGTTCTAAACATTGGAGAAACCTATATGGTTCTCGTAGTCAAGGCCAAAGGAAGGTTGGAGTAGCAGTGGCTATAACTAATTTTCCGGCAGACTTGTGGTAGGATGTGTTAACACCTCTCAGGTTATCCTTATGAGCATTGATTCCTGGAAATTTTCTATTTCCAGATCACAACACTACAGTAGCAGCACCGGCGGCAGTTGAGTGAGCCTATTATGGCACAGGGGGGTCCTAGCTCCATCATGCCTCGGTTTGACTTATGTGTTACGCCTACCTGTTCTCTCTTACCAATTTTTGCGCATAAACTTTGCATTAAGTGCGTTAAATGCCTCGATCGTTCAAGGGGTTTATTGGTGTCTAAGAAGTGTGCTGTGTGCTTAGAACTAAGAGCGGCTCTTTTTGACAAGAGAGACCTTTCATGCCTTGCGGCGCTAAAAGAGATTAAGAGTGTATTTAATAGTTATGCATAGGATGTGGCCCATAAGGCATTGCACTGTGACGATGAGGCATTGTGGGATCACCTTGTAATAAAATCTCCTTTAGTAAAACCATCCTCGGCTAAGTCAACTAAACCAGAAAGCGAAAACTAAACTTGTCTAAAGAATTGGTGAGTAGTTCTAGTAGTGACAGCGAGAGTACCGAGGAGAACCCCCCTGACCGGCCAAAGAGGAAACGGTCACCATCACCCAGGCGCAAGTCACGGTCTAGATCTAGGTCACCCCCTAAGCAAACCCGTCATTCTTCAGTAGAATCAACTAGATCAACTAAGCGACGGAGGGAAAACTCAGATTCCTCGACAAAACAATCACGGTCAGGTCACTGAGCCGCTCCGCCAGCCGGGGTCGCGGCCACTCCCCTCCACCTCTACCTCCACATCAACCACCCAAACGGGCAGTAGGGACGGAGGGGATTGAGTCGGGTCCTAGAGTTGCGAATAGTCAATCTTTGAGTGAATCACAAGACTTTAATTTTGCAATACCAAAGCTAAATTATGTACCACGTAGACCTCCACCGATTGTGTCGACTAGAGTTTTAGCAGATAACTATAGAGGTTCTCAGACTTGTTTACGTCAGACGTATGATAACTCTCAGGTAATACCAGACTCCCAACCATCGGCTATGCAGGACAGGGGAGTCTGGAGACAATCACCCTCGCGGATAAATCCCTCTAGTGATAACCTTGCGCTGACGGGGGAGAATATGGACTTAGACACCGGATAACCAGGCATCTGAAACACGGCAGCGTACGTCGGAAGTGGTAGAGTTACCGGGAGAACCGGAGGACGTAGATCTGTCCTCGGCCCAACAAGTGAACAATGAAGAGCTCTCAACTCCAGGGGGTCCCAGTAAGTGTGACCACAGAGGAACTGAATGGTTGTCAGACTGTCGGGGGTACTTCCAGTGGCTAGTGAATGGACGTTGAAGTTAGTAAGAGTAAGAAGCTTAGGGCCAAAGAAGCTGCAGGAAATTTATTAGATGTTACTATTAACCCTCTCACGTTTTTATGACGCAGAGGTTGCCAGATTAGCAATACTAAATAGAGTTCTCTCACTCTTACAATTACCTCTCCAAAATTAGTTTTCTGCCCACAGCTAACTCAAAGACAACTGCAGAGGTTGAAGTAACTAAACTAAAGGCTTCTAAATACCCCTGATGGAACAAAGTCTTTAAAGTATCCCTAATAGGCTCAAAATCTCATCAAGAACGTGAGAGGGTTAAGGCAATTCCTACTGTTTACAGGGCTGATTTCTTCGTATACTCTGCATCACCGGCTTTACCCCCTGCCTCAGCTGCACGACTGTTTGCAGACTGGAACCGGTCGGACGGCATGAACGATGTTAAGTCACTCAATGCACTGACACCGGAATTGGATACAATCCCGGCGCTCTACCTGGGCAACAATCCAGTTCTGCAGGTGTGGGGCAGGTCGGTGCGGGACCATGGGATGATTGGGTAGTAGAGGCGCAACAATTCGCTGCCACCATTACTTCCAAATCTTCACATCAGGTTCCTCAAGAAAACCATTTATGGGCTTCACTATCAGTCAATAAGGCCAGGGGAGTGTCTCAAGATTTGTTGGCTTCTTAGCAGCTCCCAAACTAATACTTTACGAATTGCATGAACCCTTCTGCACTTCTCCTCCGGCCCACTTGGACCGAGATTTTAAGCTACGTTTACCTAGTAAGTTGCCAAGTTGCCCAATCACTCACGAGAACCATTACAGCCATATTTGATCAGAATGTACGGAAGGCCACGGAACTTTCACGGAGGCTTCTGTTACAAAACTCCATTCAATCTCTAGGGGATATAAGAATAGCGATCATGGAGGCGGTAAGAGCGCGCCAAGATTTATGGGTATATTTGGTCAAGAAGTTGCCGGACGAAGTAGGTTGCCAAGCAACTCTTTCCCCTGTACTGACTGCCTCATTACTAAATTCAGACACATGGAGTGCGGTATTTAACATGGTAGACATCTATCGGCAGAGTACCTCCCAGCCACGGAAGGAGCCTTTTAACCCGGGAACTGCAGGGAGACTCTTAAGAGTTCCCCCGGCGGACTGCGGGAAGACTCTTAAGAGTAAGGGGGAAAAAAATCAATTTAAAAATCCCCCAATTTTTTTTTTTTTTCCCCCCTGGGCCATGCCAAATATCACTCCTCCACCTCCCCTCCTTCAGTTATCACCTATTTTCCCTGTTATTCCCTTATTCTGTGGTTTATTTTCGTGCTAACATTAGCGAGTTGGTAGCAGGGCGTTGTCATCGCTGTTACCAAGCGTGGGAAAGAGCGAGAGAGAGAATATTGCGGAACAGTGTCTCTCCAGACAAGTGGAGGGCAAGAAGGTTGCCTCAGCCATACATTATGTAACTCCCGGCCTGTATCGCCGATTTTGACCATCCAAACACTGTTTCCACTTGTTTTATTGTTGTAACAGGTTAATACCTTTATAATCAACCTATAATAGGCGCATATGGATAAGTATTAATGCTATTTATGGTAAAATAACGATGTTAGTGATGGGAACAGCTCAAATACGTCAGCACAGGAATGTGGTGTCTCATACCCCCCATGCGCACTTCTTAGGTTAAGAAACCTTACTCTAAGCCAAAAGGCAGGAATAAGCCCCAGACTCCTAATACCAAACAGTCCTTTCGAGACTCTAGAACTCCCCAACAGCAGGGAGGTACTCAGCACAAGCACAGACAGGGTAAACAGTCAGGCAAGTGGGACAACAAAGGCAAGTCTCACAACAAGTCTAACCAGGGATCGACGTCTGCCAAACCCAGCCAGCCGTCTCGTCCCACAACACCACCACCAAAAAATTAGTCAGCCACACTCTCTCTCCCGGGGCCTATCGCAGGCGAGCTGGATCCGAGAGCTGTTCAACCGAACGAACCCAGTACAGAAACTGGTTCGTTCCAGGCATGCTGCAGGACCTGGCCCCGGCGGACTTGGGCCCGGACAGTGGTAAGCAAGGGCATCACTTGGCGGTGGCTCCGGCGACCTCGTTTACGTCAAACTCGAGAGTTCAATCAAGTTTCTTTAGAGATGATTACCAAGCATGTCATTGTCCCGGTAGATCCAACTTGTCATGTTTTCACCTCCAGACTTTTTCTTATGCGAAAGAGGGACAGTGTGCAGATGCGACCAGTTCTAGATCTCTCGCATCTGAACACCCATATTCACAATTCACCCTTCAGGATGCTCACAGTCAATCAGATCAGGCTCACACTTCCGCCGCAAGGTTGGATGTGCTCTCTAGACCTGAAAGACGCCTATTGGCATGTCCCCATAAACAAAAGGTTCCAAAAATTCCTCGCCTTGAGGATCAGACAAGAGACTTGCGTCTTTCAGAGATTACCCTTCGGGTTGAACCTAGCACCAAGAATTTTCACAAAATTAGTCCGGCAAGCCCTTACGCCTCTACTAGCTCAAGGGATCAAGGTGATGTGGTATCTGGACGACTGGCTGGTGGTGGCAGAGTCAGAGAGTTTATGTCAAATCCATGTGAACAGTGATAAATCATGTACAGACCCTAGGGTTCAAGGTCAACTTGGCAAAGTCTCTCCTTCTCCCCACACGGGAAATCCAATGGATAGGACTGGTCTGGGACACGGCCAATCTGACTCTTACTCAGAGTGTGGACAATCGCAACAGGTTTCGCAGGAAACTTTCGTTTTCTCCACAGTCTAAATACAACGAGAACGACGTGGGAGTCCTTGGTCGGTTCTCTCAATTGGATCAATTAACTGTAAAGTTGGGCCGGCTGAAAGTAAAGAGATTAATCATGGAAGGAAACAGATTCATCCCGCTTTTGCCAGCGGGAAAATTATGGACCATTCCTCCATTAATTCACAACTTACTGTCGGTCTGGGCAAAGAAGGAAACATTGCACTCGATCTTGACATGGGTTTCTCCTCCGCCTACGGTATGGGTAGACACAGATGCTTCAGGGACAATAGGCTGGGGATATCAGTCAAGCGTAGGCCACCAGGGTTAAGGGCTTTGGTCCCAAGACACGAACTTTCATATAAACCAACAAGAGCTCTTAGTCCCACTGTTTTTCCTCCAAACTCACAGCTCTTCATTACAAGGGAAGTCAATTGCGTTTCGAATGGACAACTTGAATGCGGTCCACTGCATTCAAAAGCAAGGGTCAATGAGGTCTCGAAGGTTGTTGGAATTATCATAACAGATTTTTGCTCTAGCCGAATCGCTGAGCATTCATCTGCACGCATCTTATCTCCCAGGCGTGGCGAACGTCTGGGCAGACGCCCTGTTCCGGAGACAGAGCACCTCAGTCGAATGGGCAATCAGACAAAACATCTTCAACAAGATGATTGCAGAACCATACCATCCACAAGTGGATCTATTTGCGTCAGAGAGCAACCACAGAGTTGAGTTACTATGATAGGGTAATTGACATTGTACAAGGGAGGGAGGGGTGGGTAGATTGTATTTACTTAGATTTCAAGAAGGCATTTGATAAGGTGCCTCATAAGAGATTGTTGTGGAAGCTCAGGACTGTGGGGCGGGTTGAGGGAGTATTATTAAAGTGGATGGAAAACTATTTAATTGGGAGGGAAATGCGAACAGTAATAAAAGGAAAGTTCTCCTCGTGGAAAAGGGTAAAAAGCGGAGTGCCTCAAGGATCGGTGTTGGCCCCAATCATGTTTTTGGTTTTCATCAACGACCTTCAAATGGGAATAGGCTCATATATATCTATGTTTGCTGATGATGCAAAATTAATGAAGCATATTACAAGTAGGAGTAGTTGTGAAGAATTACAGAGAGACCTAGATAAGTTATATGAGTGGAGTCAAACTTGGAAAATGGAATTCAACACGAGTAAGTGTCAGGTTCTTGAGATGGGAAAAAGTAAATATAGACCTTCTTGGGGATATAAAATAAGAGATGAAATAATTAGTAAAGCTGTGAAAGCAAAAGACCTAGGGGTAGTTGTGGCAGACAGCTTGTCACCTGAACAGCATATAAATAAAATAACTGGTGAAACCTATGCAGTGTTGACTAACATGAGAATAGCTCTGAATTATTTAGATGAAGAGATGTTAGCAAAAATAATAGGGACAATAATACGACCAAGACTGGAGTATGCAGCAGTGGTGTGGTCTCCACACCTTATAAAACATAATAAAAAACTGGAAAGAGTTCAGAGAGTTGCCACTAAGATGATAGCTAGCCTTAGAGACCTGCCTTATGAAGAGAGATTGGAGAGGCTAAAGCTGCCAACGCTGAGGGAGAGGAGAGAGAGAGGTGACATGATCATGATGTTTAAGTGTGTGAAAGGTTTTGAGAAGATCGACAAGGGAGATTTTGTGGTGAGGGACGAGGGAAGAACCAGGGGTCATGATTGTAAGTTGAGGAAAGTTATATGTAAGTCTGATGTAAGAAAGTTCAGCTTCCCGTATAGAAGCATTGAGTGTTGGAATAAGTTGGATGGGGAGGTGGTGGGAGCAAGAAATATCCAAACTTTTAAAGCAAAATTGGATAAATGTAGAGAGAGAGACAGGACAACACGAGCTTAGGCTCAAATCCTGTATACTACAATTAGGTGAGTACAATTAGGTGAGTACAGACTCTCCCTCTACCTGTGCTGGGGAGTGATTTCGGCGGGGGGGGCCCGACGCATTGTTAGAGGACTGGAACAGGTTGACTTCCATCTACCTTTTTCCGCCTCCAGACGCTTCAATCATGTGTCAAGTAGTTCACAAACTACGGGGTTACCGAGGCATAGTCTCGATGATCGCGCCACTATGGCCGGCTCAGACGTGGTACCACCAATTGAAAACATGGTGAGAGACCCCAGTATTACTCCCGGTCTCGTCCTTCCACTAAGAAACAATTGGCAACCTAAAGACCTCGCTAACTTTTGCCTTATGAACATTCAAAATGCCAAATGGCTAACTCAGTATGGAGAGAGCGTTAAAAGTAAATTTCTTAACCAGTATACTACAGTATGTCTACCAGGAGACAATACCAATCACATTGGAAAACGTTCACAACCTGGATAGTAGAGACAGCGCAAACAGATGCCTCAGTTGCTCTTATTTTTAAATACTTAGATTACTTGTTTGAACAAAAGCGCTTCTCAGTAGTTACACTAAAGAATCACTTGTCAGCTATTAGAACTCCCTTTTTCGACCTCGCAGGTCTATCCATACCGCAGGCAGAAGAAAAGGGCTTCATGAGGGCATGTTTCAAGCTTCGCCCACCACCACCAAACCAGCTCATGCCTTCCTGGTCCCTAGACAAAACCTTGTCGTTGCTTCACTCACGCAAATATAACCATGCGCCGGACTTTGATTCAGTATTAAAGAAGGCTGTATTCCTTATGGCTCTGGCGACAGGAAACAGAGTATCTGAGCTGGCGGCGATGAGCAGCGAACCCAACTGCCTCAGGTTTGGGAGACTGAACGAACATGTACAAATTGCTCAGTCTCCCACGTTCATTGCAAAGAATGAACATTGTGATCAGAGTTCACTGTCCCGGCGCTAAAACACGGGCACACTCATCATCTTTTATGCCCTGTGCAGGCTTTACTTAAGTTTATGATGGTAGCACAACCTCGACAACCAAGCATCCTATGGGTCAACCGAACAGGTAATCGCATCACGAGACGAAAGTTGGCGTCTTTACTCGTAGATGTAATCAGGGAAGTAATCCCGACGTATTGGGTGGGGCCCATGATATAAGAAAATAGGCCGTTTCTCTTAGATTAATGCAAAATTATTCTGTTGACGACATAGCTAATACGAAGCAGTGGGCGTCCAACAATACTTTCTTGACACGATATCTGTCGGTGGCCCTAGATAAACCAAAACTAGCCTGTGTAGCCTAGTAGTCCATGTGCTATTACTAATTAAGGGCTAATCTTAAAAAAGGAGAGGGGGGGGGGGGTTGCTAGATAGCTCAAGGACCCCTAGAGCCCCCCGCTGGATATTGTGATAAGTTCACGAGCTGTGATACTTAATAGTCGAGCTGGTTCTACAGCTCAGATTTTATTTTATTTGAGAAGATGTATCTTAGTTGTTGTTGTTGTTCCCCAAGCTGCCTGGCCGAGCAAGGCCATAACCGAGCGCCCCCACAGAACTCTCCCTGCCTACCACAATAAAGCCTGGGTGACCGAAGCCACTCGATGGCGGGGAGCTGAGGAGGGTGCGGAAACGCCCGGGAAACCAAAGCCCCACCCAAGGCCCTGTGCCTCTCAGCAATTATGAAGAGAGAGTTGAGGGGCAAAGGAAAAATGTGACGCTTTGGCTTCCAATCTTGGTAGATTGGGAGGTCAATCCACGGAAGAGACGCCGTCACTTGAGATCTAGAAAATATGTAAGTAAAAGAAACAGTCAGAGTAAGCTATGGGTATGGCAGAGATCGCTCAGTTCTCACTCTGATAGACCAGCCCATCACCAGTATCTTAGTACAACTATATAGTATAAACAATATGTACAAACTATCATAGAATGTACAAATATTTTTAAGGCCAGAATATTCCAAAGAATTATGGGTCTAGATATGTTGAAAGGGAATAAGAATATGTTCCCAAACAATTTTTAGACGGATCGCGAAGTGCAAATCCAGTCACCTTAAGCAGATATTCTTTGAAGTAACGCACTGCTTTCTTTTTCATTTTTTATAATATTGTATGTAGGCCTAAACAAGAAAGACTTTGAAATTGTTATATGGGTCCTTTGTCTCTTCCAGAGTTAATTTGTTAGTGTATTGATATTGTCACGAATGTCCCCCTCCAGTCTTGAGATATCAGGCATATCGGCAATGATGGAGAGGCCACTAATAAATTATAGGTTTGATTCCCGGAGGGAAGTAAAGAAAACCTAATATTTAGTAGGGGCCCCGTAATTTTGGTGGGGAGATTGTAGGCACCAATCGATCAGGGCTAGACCCAGGTGAGGGTATAGGCATGTGATAAAGAGTCGCTGGAACTCCTGTTTCACTTGCTTGGCCTCTCTTACTGATTTTCTTTGTGCCTCATTTACACAGATCAATCCAGCTAGCTCTCACAAACACCTCCTCCTCCTATCCACTTCACTACACTAAACATGCACACCACACTTCATTCTTCCACACCAAAATTAAAAAAAAAAAAAAATTATGAATTGTAGCCCAGCCTCGGAGTCCCCAGGGGGGGGGGGGGGGGGGGGGGACCATAAATGCCCCCTCACCCGACCGACCATCCCCTGACGACCCCACACAATCACCTGGACCTCGGCCTGTTACTCTCTATTAATTTCTGCAACATTCGCGGACTTTCCTCTAACTTTCACTCTGTTGAGCACCATCTCTCCTCCTACAAACCTGATCTTCTCTTCCTCACCGAAACTCAGGTGTCTGTAGCAACATCCAGCAACCCCTTCTCTGTATCCTCCTACTTTCTCTATCCTAGTTTCAAAGCCAAAGGCGGATGTTGTGCATATGTGCACAACAAACTCACTTGCTCTCGTGTTCCCGATTTCGACTCCTCTGAATTCTCAACTTTATGGCTCAAACTTTCCTGTCATTCTCTTACTAAATATTTCTGTGCTGTCTATCTCTCCCCTAACTCTACCAACTTTCCCAAATTCTTTGACTATCTAAACTCTACAGTGGAACACATTCTATCCATTTCTCCTTTCTCAGAAATCTCCATCTTAGGAGATTTCAACGTTCACCACCGCCATTGGCTCTCCTCTCACACTACTGATCCACCTGGTGAACAAGCCTACGTCTTTTCTATCCTAAATGACCTAGAGCAGTTAGTTCAGCAACCCACCCGTATCCCGGATCGCATCGGAGATCGGCCCAACATTCTTGACCTGTTTCTAACTTCTAACCCTTCTTCTTATACTGTCGATCTTTTCTCTCCTTTGGGCTCCTCCGACCATAAACTTATCTCTGTCACCTGTCCTATCTCTCCAGTACAGCCACCCGATCCTCCTAGCCGGCGGCGCTTGTGGCACTTTGGCGCTGCCGACTGGGAGGCTCTTCGGCAGTACTTCTTTGATTTCCCATGGAATGATTTCTGCTTCCATGGCCGGGGACCCTCGGAGAGTGCTGAACGCATTACCGAGGTAATCCTATCGGGCATGGAAGCATACATTCCATTCTCTATCTCTCAGACTAATGCTAAAAAATCTTGGTTTACTCACGCCTGTTCTACTGCTGTCCGTAATAAGGAGGAAGCATTCAAACGGTACCGACGCCTTAAAACTCAAGACTCTCATTCTTCATATGTTTCTGCCCGGAATCAAGCCAAATCTGTTCTACGACTTGCCAAACACTCTTTCATCAATAATAAATGCACTGAACTATCCAACTCTAGCTCTTCCCAAGCTTTCTGGCATCTAGCCAAAAACCTCTCCAACAATTTCTCTTCCTTGTCTTTCCCTCTCTGATGGCACAACCATCACTTCTTCCTCTGACAAAGCTAAACTCTTCGCTCAAACTTTTGCTAGAAACTCCACCTTGGATGATTCCGGTGCTATTCCTCCCTCTCCGCCCTCCTCTCTCTTACTTATGCCTAATATCCTAATCTCTTCTAAAGATGTACTTTCTACCCTCTCTGGGCTTAACACTAATAAGGCGTACGGTCCGGACGGTGTTCCTCCTGTTGTTCTCAAAAACTGTGCTTCCGTGCTGACTCCCTGCCTAGGCAAACTCTTTCGTCTCTGTCTATCCTCTAACGTCTTCCCTTCATGCTGGAAGTTTGCTCACATTCAACCTGTCCCAAAGAAGGGTGACCGCTCTCAACCCTCCAACTATCGTCCAATTGCTCTTATCTCTTGTCTTTCTAAAGTTTTTGAAACTATTCTTGCTTCCAAATTTCTTAAGCATTTCTCTTCTCATAATCTGCTCTCAGATTGGCAGTATGGCTTCCTTAACCCGGGAACTGCAGGGAGACTCTTAAGAGTTCCCCCGGCGGACTGCGGGGAGACTCTTATGAGTGAGTGAAAAAAAAAATCAACTTTTGACATCGACAAAAAAAAAAACAAAAAAAAAAACAATATTTTTATTTTTATTTTTTTTTTTTTGGCCCCTGGGCCATGCAAAATCTCAGTCCTCTACCTCCCCTCCTTCCCCACTTTCCTCCTCTCCTTCAGTTATCACCTATTTTCCCTGTTATTCCCTTATTCTGAGGTATATTTTCGTGCTAACATTAGCGAGTTGCAAGCAGGGTGTTGTCATCACTGATGGCAAGCGAGTGCAAGAGAGAGAGAGAGAGAGAGTATCGATCGACTGTGTCTCAGTGGCCTTGTGGGAAATTGGCGGGAAAGCAGTTTGCCTCACCCATACATTATACAACTCGTGGGCTATATCTCCGATTTTGACCATCCAAACGCTGTTTTCACTCGTTTTATTGTTGTTTCAGGTTAATACCTTTATAATCAACCCATAATAGGTGCATATGGATAAGTATTAATGCTATTAATGGCACAATGAATATTTTAGTGATGGAAACACCTCAAATACGTCAGCACAGGGGGACGTTTCCAATTACCCCCATGCGCACTTCAGAGGTTAAGGGTCGCTCTACTGGTGATCTTCTTTCATATCTTACTAACTCTTGGTCATCCTCCTTTCGGGACTTCGGTGAGACTTTTCTATTGCACTAGACATATCGAAAGCCTTCGATAGAGTCTGGCATAAATCTTTAATTTCTAAACTACCCTCCTTCGGTTTCTATCCCTCTATCTGTGCCTTTGTCTCTAATTTCCTTTCCGGCCGTTCCATAGCCGCGGTTGTGGACGGCCATTGTTCACTTCCTCACCCTATAAACTCCGGTGTTCCTCAGGGCTCTGTCCTATCTCCTATTCTCTTTCTAATTTTTATAAATGATCTCCTTAACTGTACCTTAATTCCCATCCATTCATACGCAGACGACTCAACCTTACACTACTCCATTAGTTTTTCAGAACGCCCCAGCCAGCAATCCCTCAACGACAAACGTAATGAAGCCATAGAACTCTTAAATTCTGATCTAAATACTATTTCCAATTGGGGCAGAGAAAACCTTGTTAACTTTAATGCTTCCAAAACCCAATTTCTCCATCTATCTACCCGTCAGGATCTCCTAGCGGACTATCCCTTATTCTTCAACAATATAAAAATCAACCCTTCATCTTCTCTCAATATTCTTGGTGTCTCTTTTTCTTCTGCTCTCATTTGGAAGGACCATATTACCAGTCTTGCTAAGGCAGCCTCCCAGAAGCTGGGTGTGCTCAACCGCCTTAGGGGGTTCTTTTCCCCTGCACAGCTTCTTGCTCTGTACAGGGGCATAGTGCGCCCTTGTATTGAGTATTGTTCACATGTGTGGGGAGGTTCCTCTCACACCGCTCTCCTAGACAAAGTTGAAAGGAAGGCCTTTCGTATCATTAACTCCCGTCCACTCACCAACTCTCTGCAATCTCTCTCCGCCGCAATGTTGCATCTCTCACGCTATTCTATCGCTACTATAATAATCAGTGTTCCTCAGAGCTATCCCAGTGCATACCACCTCCTTTACGTAGGGCACGTGGTACCCGTCTTGCAACTCAATCCCACCCCTACTCTGTGCAACTCTCCAACCCAAGAGTGAAATGTTACTCTCAAACTTTCTTCTACTCAACAGCTGAGCTCTGGAACTCTCTCCCAGAATCAGTCTTTCCCTCTTCCTATGACTTAAATTGCTTCAAACTCCATGTGTCCAGGCATTTTGGCTCGAACGTCCCTTGATTTTGGCCCTGTCACTCTTTCAACTATGGGGGGGGGCACTCGCTATAGGCAGTTATGCCTTTTGCCTCCCTCAATCACATAGAAAAAAAAAAAATCATTGACGATGTAGGGCCTTCCCAGCCATCCCCTTGATGTCTTGAGTTTGAGTCTTAATATATCAGTGAAGGAAGTATGGCGGACCAGGAGTCAGCAGCAAGGAACCCCACCCAAGAAATCCACGAGATGGAAAGCTATAATATAACAATTATTAAGTATATTTTTCTTTTTTATAATTTACAAAGGTTTTTTCGTAGCGGGTACCCAATCATAAGACGATTCCATGAGAGAATAAGTGTTACCCTTATGACGTGTACTGTACTCCGTTCATCCCCGCGGCGGTAGATTCAAACTGCTGGCCCACGGGCGTTTGAATGGAGGCTATTATACTAATAGGCAAATCGTCAATGATTACGGGGCCCCTACTAAATATTAGGTTTTCTTTACTTCCCTCCGGGAATCAAACCTATATTTTGGTGGGTGTCTGCTTACTGGCAGTCAATGGCAGAACATAATAATTACAATACATGTTTATATTTCCAGAATTATGGACCAAAATGCAACTTCAAGAAGAAGCGTGTAAGGTGTGAGAACTTCAGTGGATACCCAGAATTTACTAAATTCATTCAAGACCGCTTCTCTTCTCTAGACCTTTTAAAAACTTTCCAAGTAGTTGAACAGTGCTCACTTGAATACACAGTGGAGAAAGGGGCTTCTATCGATCCCCACATTGACGACTGCTGGATATGGGGGGAAAGGATACCCACACTGAGTTTAATGGTCGATTCCACTCTCACCCTACGCAAGTTCAACGGCCCACTCACAAAATACAACTTGGTGAGTACTCAGAGCTACCCATCAATTGTAAGAAGAGATGGGATTGTCAAAGAAGATCAAGAGTTGGAAAAAGAAGCTACTCAATTCTCCCGACAACTGAATAATGAAGCGACTGGAGATCAAGATGTGGAAAAAGAAGCTTCTCAACTACAACAAGGGAATAATAAAGCAAGTGGAGAAGCAAAAGATAATGACAGAATTAATAACGATGCAGAGTCATCAGTATTACAAAACACAGTGCCAACTATACTTCGAATACCCATGCCAAGACGCTCGCTTCTGATCTTGTACGGCCCGTCCAGATACGACTGGGAGCATGGGATATTGCGTGAGGACATACCATCACGCCGGGTTTGCATCACTTACAGAGAATTCACACCAACCTACTTGTATTTTGGACCAAAGGCAGAAGAAGGAAAACCGATCTTGGAAGCCAGCAAGACATTCTGGGACCATCGTACTTATTATAAATTGGATGGTTGATACTGTTCATTACAGGTTGGGTACAGTTTTATATAAGCTTGATTTAAGTTTATATTTACATATATAAAGAGCTTGATTGTTATGCAATTGAATAATAAATTTAAATAAAGAATTCAGTTTCTTGTCTACTTTCAATATTGTAGCTTAATATTTACTAAGTTGACCACTTCACTATGATAGCATTAACTCTTGTAAACTTAGCTTCCGGGAAGCTTTGGTGACCTGATTTCAAGGGTTGTCCCACATGCAATTTCTTGCTATTTATGAATATCCAGTATGTTATACTAAGGAATATACAGTATACTCTTTGTATGTGGTATGGATGGTGTGGCTGTGGAGTGTATTAACCCTCTCCGACATATGACGCAATTTTGAGCCTATTAGGGATACTTTAAAGCCTTTATTACCATCAGGGTTTTTTACAAACCTTTATTTTAGTTACTTCAACCTCTGCAGTTGTCTTTGAGTTAGATGTGGGCAGAAAACTAATTTTGGAGAGGTAATTATAAGAGTGAGAGAACTCTATTTCTTATTGCTAATCTGGCAACCTCTGCGTCATATATGTCTGAAGGGGTTAAGAAGGGTGGAGATGTGATAGTAGATTGGCTGGTGAGACTATTCAATGTGTGCTTTGTTGTGTCAATGGTACCACTAGATTGGAGGAGTGCATGTATTGTTGGAGGAGAGGTGTTGTTTCACAGAGTGAAAGTTCGAGGAAGGGCCACAAATGTTGCGGAAGTTAGTAGTTAGCGTTCCAGTACATTTTGAGGAGTTATCACCAGGGGTCAAGTTGCTGGGGGCACTTGTGGTCCTCCCCGCCCCACCCCGGGAACTCCAAGACTGGTCGTCGTTGTGCTTTTTTATTTTATTTTTTTAATTATTTATTTTTGTTATTTTTTTATTTAGATGGCATAGGAGGCCAGGTGGTGGCTATCCTTATCAGCCCCTTATATCACAACCGGGAGTACCGGCCTGTTTGGCTGGTGCCTGCAGCCTCCTAAATGTAATGTCAAATTAAAGACCATCAGCATAATTGTATGTACTGTATGTATACACTGGCACTTACCCCATTTTTTTTTTTTTTTTTTTTTTCTTATGGGGGTCGAAGACTCGTGACAGAGCTCGAACATGGACATCACACACATCAGAAAGACAGAAAAAAAACGCAAAATCACACACATCTAGGTCGTCCAGGAGAAATACCCAGAGACCCAGGCCCATTTGGGGTCCCCAGCAAAGGATTCCCAGGTCCCAGATCCTCTGGAGAGGCTCCAATTTCCGCAGGCACACCCGCAGCGAAGCTTTACCATCACAAGCCCGCCCACCATGCTTCCAGGTGCACCCTTCATTACCACCGGCTCCCCGGGCCAGGCGCCTGACGGACTATTATCTAGTCCCCTTGTATCTGACTTATATATTGTCTTTGTAAGCCTTTCATCTTCTATTCGTTCACCATGACCATACCAGTTCAGCACCCTTCTGTCCACTCTGGCCGACAAATGTTCCTGCTGCCCCACTCTCCTACGTATCTCTTCATTCCTCAATCTGTCTCTACGGGTCACTCCACACATACTCCTCAAACACCTCATCTCCATCAAATCCAGCTTTCTTCTCTCCTTTGCCTTCAGAGCCAATGTCTCAGCCCCATACATCACTGTTGGTACAACAATCCCTTGATACATTGCAGTTTTAACTTTCAGCATAATTAACATAGCCTACCTAAATTTCACCAAAATTGCCAAAGTTTTGCAAAGGCGGAGTGCAGGGAACTGTACATATGCTTGAATCTTCTTTTTAATCTTCTCTTTTCCTAGTCCCCATCTTTGATTCGGCTCCCGTGTGAACACTTTTTCCCAGTTGTCGGAAAACTCACGGAAAATGCGGTCAGTCATCTGTCTCTAGTCTCCACCCCAGGACAAAAAAAAATGCTCATGTGAATCAGCCTTTATACTACCGGTAAGCAAGAGAATTGGTAATAAATAGGAATGAATGGAGAATGATAGTAAATAGATGTGTAAACACGGTCGTTTTGGAGAGAGGGTCATGCGCCAGTTGGCCTAGATGTGGTCCGTCGGGCACCTGGCCCGGGGAGCCGGTGGTAATGAAGGGTACGCCTGGAAGCATGGTGGGCGGGCTTGTGGTGGCTCCGCTGGCGGGTCTGCCTGCATAAGTCGGAGCCTCTATAAGGGATCTGGGACCTGGGAATCTTTTGCTGGGGACCCCAAATGGTCCTGGGTCTCTGGGTATTTCTCCTGGACGACCTAGATATGTGTGATTTTATGTTGTGTTTTGTTTTTCTGATATTTTGTAATATCCCTATTCAGGCTTTGTCTTAACTCGGCAAACCCCCATAAAAAAAAAAATATATAAACTGAAAACTGGGGTAAGTGCCAGAGCATATACATACATACTTGTTACTTGTACATTTTGAGCAAAGTGTGTGATAATCCAGGTTCGAATCCCGGTGGATCACAGAGGCCTCCAGAGCCAAAGGGGGATCCGAGCCATTTTGTTTTTAGTTAGCACCTCATATATATATATATATATATATATATATATATATATATATATATATATATTATTATGTTCCTTCCAACAACCAACCATACTCCTAAAATCGATTAATGAAATTTACACATGTGGCAGTCCGTGGACTCGAACCCAGGATGCTCACACCGAAAATCAACACCTTATACATCGCACCACGAAGACAGTTAAAGGTTGGTGGACACTGCCTACGATTTATTATGCAACTTCGAATCCTGCATATCAATCTAAGCATGTACACACATCCCAACTGCAACTCAAGTAGGCTATGCATATGTGAATGGAAAGAGCAATTAATGGGGCCTTAACCACTTAAGGAAGTCCTCTCGATAAATTACTCCTGAACCAATATCAATTATTATGTTCCTTCCAACAACCAACCATACTCCTTTACAGTATATATAATCACAGAAAAAAAAAAAAAAAAAATATATATATATATAATATATATATATATATATATATATATATATATATATATGAGGTGTTAACTTAAAAACGGTAAAATGGCTCGGATCCCCCTTTGGCTCTGGCTCCGGATGGCTCTGGACGCATATAATATAATTTATATTACATGCTTTCATTAATTTCATTGGAGGTGTTTGGTGGTGTGGTGAAATTAATCAAAATAGATTATCAGTAGGTTCAGGGATATTTCGTAGCGAGGCCGTTCTATATGTTCTGTGCCCCATGAATATTCTTTCCTCTCACTTAAAACATTAGGCTACCATAGTGCGGTGGGAATATGAACATGATTAGATAAATATCCAGTATTCGAGAATGGATAATAAGTCGTAGGCGTGTGCATAAACCTTTGACCGTACATACATACATACATACATAAAATTTTAAGACTGAGTGTTCCACACATAAGTGCAGTTTCAGTCTCTTGTCCTAATGGCGGCATTCCAGGCAACCCTGTTAAGGGCTGCTTCACTTGTCAAGTTCTTGGATTTGAGATCGGCGCATATAGTCCGATCCCAGGTCTTCCTCGGTCCACCCCTTGGTGCAGCTCCCTCCACAATCACAGACCTGCATTTTTTCACCCAATTTTGTTCATCCATTCTCTCCACATGTCCATACCATCCCAGTCTACTTGTACGCATCACCTCGCTAATACTCTTTATACCTAAACGTCTCCTCAGCTCAACATTTGTTATTCTATCCTGTAGCCTGGCCCCACACATCCATCTCACCATTCTCATCTCATTACGCTCCATTCTGTTGACATCCTCTACTTTAACGGCCCATGTTTCTGAGGCATACGTCATTGCACTTCTAACACATGAGGCATACACCTTTCCCTTCAGGGGGAGAGGCATTCTTTTCATGGTCAGGATTGGCATCAATTCTCTGAACTTCCCCCAACCACACCTAATTCTAGCAACAGTGACAGCCTCAGCCCCACCACCGGCAGAGATGGTATCTCCTAGGTAACAAAACTTGTTCACCAGCTCCAAAGACTCATTTCCAAAATTCACAGCCACAGGATCATCACTTAACACAAGCTCGCCTTTGCACACTACGCACTCAAATTTCTCTATTTCTGACTTATCCTTCGGCAGGGGCCCCTTTATTCTACTACAGCGCTTACTCCCATGGTGTACCCAACATCGACAGATGCTACATTGAATTGAGTTAACGTCTTGGTGGTGTAATGGTTAAGGTGTCTAAAAATCTGTGTGTGATAACCCATGTTCGAATCCCGGTGGATCACATATATATGCTTTTATTAATTTCATTGGAGGTGTTTGGTGGTGTGGTGAAATTAATAAAAATAGATCATTTAACTACAGTATGAGAATATAAATAATAGGTAATTGATTAGCTTTATTATTGTTAATTCTAATTTGATACAAAATATTACACTAAACATGCATTAAAGTATACCTTATTTTATACATTTATTACTATATTTACACACTGTAATTCAATCAAGTAAATCTACTATAATTGCAATAAATAAATTTACTTATATGTTTCAGTTCATACATCATACCAGAATGCATTTTGCTATAAAATGTTACTAATACTTGTAATTATGAAAATAAATTGGATAAAATTGAAGTTCAGTAATATCATTTTTATATTACCTATATAGTAATATTTACCAATGCTGTTTATAGTGAACTACAAAACAAAAAACAATATACAATACAGCATAGTAGCTATATACCAGTGATTTTAATCCGACCTAATGTATATATCGGTATATAAGCAATAAACACAATTACCGGTATACAGTATATGCAATAAACAAAATTACGCCTAATTATTTACAATTGCTCCATTATTTATAAAATAAAAAAATCTAAAGCTTTGTTTAAATAAAACATAATACTAATGTACCAACTAAAATTGTTACTGTTACCAAGAGCTTAGCCTGTGACACATTTGGAAGAAACTTGTTAAAGGGCCATAGCCAGCCAGCCGACAATGAGCATCATGCCGCCGTAAGGAGTGTACTGCCTCACGTTCTTGGAGCCGGTCAGGGCGTAGTAATAACACGTACCACAGAAGATAGCTGTACCAGTTACTATCAGAGCTCCAGCCTGAAATGTAGTGGAAATGTTTTAGATGTGTGTATATACTGTAGGTGTATGGACTTTATTTTTGTTAAATTTGTCATTTCTTTCATCTATTCTTTAACACTTCGAACTCGGCTATCCTCTTATACCCCACACCGAACTTTCACCGCGGAAATCGGGCGTCCTCTATACTCCCGCGCTCTAAATTTTCACAACCTCACAACAACCAGACGACATAGTGATATCCGGTCAATGCCAAGATCAAGAAAACAGTAATTATTCCATTTAAGCTGATCTTTCTACCTATTACCATTACTAAGCTCAACTTTCTCTGCATAATTGCTGAGGGGCACAGGGCCCTGGGTGTTTTTTTTTATTTCCAGGGCGTTTCCAGCACCCTCCTCAGCTCCCCGCCATGGAGTGGCTTCAGTCACCCAGGCTTTATTGTGGTCGGCAGGGAGGGTTCTGTGGGGGCGCTCGGTTATGGCCTTGCTCAGGGCCTTGGGGCTGTTCGGCCAGGCAGCTTGGGGATCAACAACAACAACTAAGCTATTAAGGAAATAAGGCCATATGGGCCGATTCTGGGGGTATGGAGCGTAAGAGGACAGCAGAGTTGGAGAGGTTAATGCAAAAAATAAAATAAAAAATTAATAGAATGTAACTCTGTGGTCCGGCCAGTTCATTGAACTGGAAACCACCGGTATAAATGCGGCGTAGGGTGACGCTGGTGTAGTGACTAGCGCCTTGGACTTCCACCCAGAAGGCCGAGGATCGCGCCCACGCTCGGCGCATTAAAGGTTTTTCACAAGCACTGAGTCGTTACCGTCCCTCATGAGCAAGGGGATGGGGTAGTAGTACAGGACCCCAATGGAAATACGCCTAATCGGCCTTATTGGGTTATCCTTAGCTGGCGCATGCGCTAGCTTTAACCCTTCCCGCCCGGGCTGCCTTACTTAAGGACGGAGGCTGTATCCGGGCGATTTGGCTGAAAACACAACATACGTTAACTAAGGCTAATCTCGCTTAATATACTACCTACATTAACCCATTATTGGCGGCGCTCAACTTAAGTCGTGCACCAATTTGCAGCAAGTTAGGAGCATTATTAAGGCTTTTAAAGGGTTAAAATCGAGTGCAAATGGCCGGGAGCACAGCGGGCCAGACAGCCGACTCCCAGGGCTTACCGCCGCCCATTAACTCATGTTCCCTGTGTTCTCGAGAGGCCGGCAGTGTAGCCAGTAGTGAGCATAGCTGGGAAAAATATACCGATATATGCTAAACTCCCATGTTCGTGGCATCACTGCAAGAGAACCACGAGTGCTACGTAGCTCGTTCTGGTCTCATTTTGAAGCTTTTAGTGCCTAGTTTTTTGCTAAATATTTTTTTGTTCATGCAGATGCACCTGAATATGCCCAAATGAGCCCAAAACGCCCCGCTAGACAAGGGTTAATCAAACATATGTCAAAACGGGCGCCTTACCTTGCCGCGTAGAATGGCTTTGAGTAGAGCTTTCTAGCTCAACTGGTTCCGGAGTGATGGTGATGGAAGTGGAGGTAACTTTTGCCGCCTATTTACCTCGCCGCGTCCCAACACTCAACCGCGGCCCAGGCTACGACGAACGTTTTGACTCGTCGCTCTACCTTGAATTATGGCGGGAAGCGATTTTTTAGTGTTTTATTGTTTATTATGCCATATATTATTGTTATTATGTTATTTTCACTCAATAAAGTTATTTTTCTGAAGTAATTTGTGTCTGTCACTTATACTTAGTTTTATTGTTATTATTATAGTAGTTATGATTATTTATACTGGACTATGGTAATTGATAGTGTCATTTTCACTTATTTATTGTTAGGAATATATATTTTAGTGTCACTTTCACTTGTTCATATTGTTCTGAAGGCACTTATTATTACTTATGTGTGTCTCTTTCACTTAGACTTAGTTTTATAGTCATTATTATAGTAGTTATGATTATTTATACTGGACTATGGTAATTGATAGTCATTTTCACTTATTTATTGTTAGAAATATATATTGTAGTGTCACTTTCACTTGTTCATATTGTTCTGAAGGCACTTATTATTACTTATGTGTGTCTCTTTCACTTATACTTCTATTCTATCTATATGCTCAGGACCAATCCCCATTTTGGGGGTAGCTTATACTTAGTTTTATTATTAGTATACAGTACGTAGTGTCAATTTCACTGGACTATGGTAATTGATAGTGTCATTTTCACTTATTTATTGTTAGGAATATATATTTATATTGTTCTGAAGGCACTTATTATTACTTATATGTGTCTCTTTCACTTATACTTAGTTATATTATTATTATTATTATTGAGTGTCACTATCACTGTCACTTACACTTCAATAGTTTGTCATAGTGTGGAAATCATTGAAGCAGGTGCCAGCACACAGTCCCACCTGACACTCGAGGCATTGCCAAGTGCTTTTTGTGGGTTTGCGGGGTCGTCAAGTTGTGCAGCTGCACACATAGCACCTCTTCTGCATTCTTATTCTGCTGTTAGGACCCTGGAAAGGAAGGGCGACGAGCTGGTGCTTTCTGAAGAACTCGGCACACCCTGTTCTGTCCAGCATGCCTGGTCCTTGTAGTGGCCTCCCTGGTGTACCCGCATGTTTACCCAGGAGCTCAAGTATCAGCTGCTTTTGGAAGGTCCGCAGGCTCTTGTACTTCATGACTGGAGTCCTCAAACGGTAGATGTTGTACGCGTTGAGGACAGACATATCTACTGTATGCAGGACAAACTTCTTGTACCACCTGCAAGATGTTCGCAGGCAGTCTATGAAGCCCATCTGCATGTCGGACTTGCCGACGAGGCGCATGTTGACATTATAGTCCAGGACAGCAGCTGGTTTCGTGATAGGGTTCTTCGTCCTTCGGTCCACCTTCCCTGTGGCGACCATCTCTGCTTTGTGGCATGTGGTGAGGAGGTTGACCTTGCGCTGGTCATGCCAGTGGATGGAGAGGATGGGGCCACTCTTCTTATGGAAGATGTCCGTCTTCTTAGTCTTGGTTGGGTAGGCTGGCATGCCCTTCCTCTTCCCCTTCACTGTGCCGACAGTTCCGGTCTTGCGGTCATGGAGGTACTTGGCGAGGATAGGCGACGTGTAATAATTGTCGGTATAGAGGATGTGGTTGTCATGGAAGTACCTCTCCATCATCCTCTTTACCACAGCGCCGCCAAAACCAATGAGGGGGTCAATCTGCACTTCACCACCCTTGCCGCTGTAGACTATAAAGTCGAGCACATATCCCGTCTTGCAGTCGCAGAGGACGAAGAGCTTGATGCCGAAGCGGTGTCTCTTGGACGGGATATACTGTCGGAAGTGCAGCCTACCACGGAACAGGACCAGAGACTCGTCGATGCACAGCTTCTGAAAAGGAATCAGGTAGGTGGAAAACCGATGACGTATCATGTCATACAGTTGCCTGATCTTCCAGAGTGTGTCAGGCTCGTGGACATGCATGTTATTTGTCAGTTGGAAATATGAGAGGATGTCGAAGTACCTATCCCTTGACATGTATTTGCCAAATGCTGGAGTCGTTGTGAGGTCGCCAGTTATCCAGTAGTCGGCCAGAACGTGCTTCTTTATGTGTGTCATCAGCATTGTGAGTGCCAAGAACACATATAATTCTGCCACAGTGAGAGCTCTCCATGCCACCATCTTGGCACTGGTCTTCCTCCCAAGAAAGTTTGAACAGATAGCCTGGTGGTTATTTGTCTCTTTGACAAGGTATTCCATGACTTCATTGTCGTAGAAGCCACAGAAAAGTTCACTGGGGGTGGCATTTGGGCCACAGGGATATGCTGGTGACACCCCGGAACCCTGTTGTACCTCGTCAAAGGCAGGACAATCTGGCTCAAAATCCGCCCCATCTGTCCACACAAACATGTCAGCTGCTCGAGGACGAGGACGTGCAGCTGCAGCAGGCACACGCCCTGGACGCCCTGGCACACGCCCTTGGCCAAGCGGACGACCAGGCGGACGCCCTGCACGCCCACGCCCACGCTCAGGCCCAGGGGCAGCGGCGTCGGCATGCTGACCACGTCCACGACCTCGCCCTTTTACTCTTCTTGTCGGGACTTCCTCTTCGTCTTCCTCTTCCTCTTCCTCAGGCGACGTCAGGTCATCTGGGGCAATGTTGGGGTCGTCAGCATCCTCTTCAGGAGACAACTCTGGTGAAGAATAGACCGGGCGTCGGCTGCGGGAGGTTGAGCAATGGGAGCCTCGGCCTCGGGAGTTGGGCTCCTTTTGCGGCTAGCCGTGGACTTTTCCGCAGGAAATAATGACCTACGATGCGGGGCCTGTGGTGGCACACTGTGGGAGGCCAATGACGCACTTGTAGAGGCCCTTTGGTCATCCTGAGGGACAGATGAAGCCGAGGGCTGTGGGTGGCCCTCCCGGCGTCCCGGGTCAAGGCGTCGGGACAAAGGAATGCGGGTGGTTGCTAGGCCTGGGTCGGCGTCACTATCACTATCTACGCCTTCCCTCACTTTTTCTGCTTCCCTGCGTGCTTTCTTGGCTGCACTTTTCACTAAAGACTGTTTATAGAAGTATTTACCCACTTTCAAGGGTGTACGGGCAGGCAAAGGGGAAGGTCCTGGGGTAGGGCTAGGGCTAGGCCTACCCTGACCTACGAAACTAGGCAAGGGGGTTGGCTCTAGCACACTTGGTACTTCAATAGCACCTTCCTCCACCACTTCCACATCAGGATCATCACTACTATCACCCCCCTCAAATAAATCCACATTGTCATCATCACCAAATCCCACAAAATCGTCAACTTCGCTTCCACTTCTACTCTGAATATAGAGGTTTTTGTCCACAGAGCTTTCACCACTGCTCAAATCCGGGTTGAAAAGTTCACGGTGTATTGCACTCTCACTTAGCAAACGTTTCAGTTTCCTTAGTTTCTTTTTCTTCTCGGTTGGCAGAGGCGTAGATGTTGCAAGCGGGTTAGCACTGGGACGCGCGGGAGATTGCACAGTATCGGACGCGTCGGATTTTTTTTTTTTGCTGTAGCTCGCAATGGCGGCAACGTAGGAACTGATAAGAGTGGTAGTTGAGGGTTGGTGGCGCTACGATCGCCCACGCAAAGTAAAATTTGCCCGTGCTAAATTTAAAGCGCGCTTTAAAGCACATGCCTTAGGTAAGGACGCCCGGGTAGCTGCCCTTCTGCCGAGCTGTCCTTACCTAAGGCAGCCCGGGTAGGAAGGGTTAACCCTTCCGACCCGGGCTGCCTTTCTAAATGACGGAGCTCGTATCCGGGCGATCTGGCTGAAAATCAACAAAAGTAAACTAAGGCTAATCTCGCTTAATATATTACCTACATTAATGAAAGATACCAAAATGTGCGCCTTACCTTGCCGTGTAGAATGGCATTGAGTAGAGCTCTCTAGCTCAACTGGTTCCGGAGTTATGGTGATGGAAGTGGAGGTAACTTTTGCCGCGTATTTACCTCGGCGTGTCCGAACATTCAACCGCGGCCCCGGCTACGACGCCCAGTTCCACTTGTCGCTCCACCCGCAATTATGCCGGGAAGCGATTTGATAGTGTTTTATTGTTTATTATGCAATTTATTATAGTTACTATGTTATTTTCACTCAATAAAGTTATTTTCATTAAGTTATTTGTGTCTCTTGTCACTTATTACTTCGTTTTATTATTATTATTATTATGATTATAGTGTCACTTTCACTGGACTTTGATAGTTGATGGTGTCATTTTCACTTTTATGTATTGTTAGGTAAGTTAATAATATATATAGTGTCACTTTCACTTGTTCATATTGTTATGAAGGCACTTATTATTACTTATTTGAGTCTCTTTCACTTTTATTTATTATTTTATATTATTCTTGGAGTGAGGAAGTACATGAACGAAGGTGGTGCTGGTTGGGGGGAGGGGCGTCGACTGACTGGGGACAGAGGTGCATGGGGGCGGTTCGTTCGTGGCCACCCCTTCGGGGATCACGGCGTCAGGCAATAGATAGATAGATAGATATTATTCTTAGCCTACATTTTAGAGTGTCACTTTCACTGTTATTGTCACAGGCACTTCAATATTGTTGGAGAGTGTGAAAGTCATTGAAGCACCGTCCAGCACACAGTGCCACTTAACACTCGAGGCATTTCCATGTGGTTTTTTTTATTTGTGGGGTCTGCGAGTTGTGTGGCTGCAGACATGGCACCTCTGCTGGCTTCTAACCCGACTACCGGGTGCTTTGAAAGGAAGGGGGTTGAGCTGGTGCTTCCTGAAGAAGTCGGCACACCCCGTTCTGTCCAGCTGGCCTGGTCCTTGTAGTGGTCTCCCAGGTTCCGCATGCTTAGCCAGGAGCTCAAGTATCACCTGCTTGTGGAACTTCCGCAGGGACTTGTACTTCGGGGCTCTTGGAGTCCTCAGATGGTAGATGTTGTAGGCATTGAGGACCGACATATCTACCGTATGAAGAACAAACTTCTTATACCACCTGCAAGATGTTCGCAGGCAGTCGATGAAGCCCATCTGCATGTCGGACTTGTCGACAAGGCGCATGTTGAGGTTATAGTCCAGGACAGCAGCTGGTTTCTGGACGGGGTTTTTGGTTCTTCGGTCCACCTTCCCTGTGGCGACCATCTCTGCCTTGTGGCATGTGGTGAGGAGGTTGACCTTCCGCTGGTCATGCCAGTGGATGGAGAGGATGGGGCCACTCTTCTTGTGGAAGATGTCCGTCTTCTTTGTCTTCGTTGGGTAGCCTGGCATGCCCTTCCTCTTGGCCTTGACTGTGCCGACAGTTCCGGTCTTGCGGTCATGGAGGTACTTGGTCAGGATAGGCGACGTGTAGTAGTTATCTGTGTAGAGGATGTGGTTGTTATGGAAGTGCCTCTCCATCATCTTCTTTACTACAGCGCCGCCAAAACCAATGAGGGGGTCAGTCTCAATTTCTCCACCCCTGCCGCTGTAGACCACAAAGTCCAGCACATACCCCGTCTTGCAGTCGCAGAGGACGAAGAGCTTGATGCCGAAGTGGTGTCTCTTGGACGGGATATACTGTCGGAAGTGCAGCCTACCACGGAACAGGACCAGAGACTCGTCGAGGCACATCTTCTGGAAAGGAATCAGGTAGGTGGTGAACTGATGACGTATCATGTCATACAGCTTCCTGATCTTCCATAGTGTGTCAGTAAGGTGGACATGCATGTTGTTGGTCAGGTGGAGATAGGAGAGGATGTCATGACAGCTCTCCATGCCACCATCTTGGCACTGGTCTTCCTCCCAAGAAAGTTGGCACAGATGTCATGATGGTTGTTGGTCTCCTCGACGAGGTATTCCATGACTTCATTGTCATAGAAGCCACAGAAAAGTTCACTGGGGGTAGCATTTGGGCCACAGGGATATGCTGGTGACACCCCGGAACCCATCTGTACCTCGTCAAAGGCAGGACTATCTGGCTCAAAATCAGCCCCATCTGTCCACACAAACAGGTCGGATGCTCGAGCACGTGCAGCTGCAGCAGGCACACGCCCTGGATGCCCTTGGCCACGCGGACGCCCTGCACGCCCACGCCCAGGGGCATCGACGTTGGCAAGCTGACCACGTCCACGTCCACGACCTCGCCCTCTAACCCGTCTTGTCAGGACTTCCTCCTCTTCCACATCATCCTCTTCGTCGTCCTCCTCCTCCTCCTCAGGCGACGTCAGGTCATCTGGGGCAATGTTGGGGTCGTCAGCATCCTCTTCAGGAGACAATTCGGGTGAAGAAGTGACCGGGCGTCGGCGCGGGAGGTTCAACAATGGGAGCCTCAGCCTCGGGAGTTGGGCTCCTTTTGCGGCGAGCCGAGGGCTTCTCCGCAGCAAATAATGCTCTATGATGCGGGGCCCGTGGTGGCACACTGTGGGAGGACAATGCCGCCCAACTAGTACCACTTGTAGAGGCCCTTTGCACATCCTGAGGGAGAGATGAAGCCGAGGGCTGTGGGTGACCCGCACGGCGTCCCGGGTCAAGGCGTCGGGACAAAGGAATGCGGGTGGTTGCTAGCCCAGGGTCGGCGTCGCTATCACTATCTTCGCCTTCCCTAGCTTTTTCTGCTGCCCTGCGTGCTTTCTTGGCTGCACTTTCCACTAAAGATTGTTTGTAAAAGTATTTGCCCACTTTCAAGGGTGTACGGGCAGGCAAAGAGGAAGGTCCTGGGCTCGGGCTAGGCCTAGGCGAGGGGGTAGGCCTAGGTTCTAGCACACTTGGAAGTTCAATAGCATCTTCCTGAAACAAATCCACATCAGGATCATCACTACTGTCTCCCCCCTCAAATAAATCCACATTGTCGTCGTCTCCAAAACCAACGAAATCGTCATCTTCGCTTGCACTTATAAATTGTTATTTGTCCACCAAGCTTTCGCCACTGCTCAATTCAAGGTCAAAAAGTTCTCGCTGTATAGCAGTATCACTCTACAAACGTTTCACTTTCTTTCGTTGAGCTTTTTTCTTGGTTGCAACAGGCGTCGAAGTTGCGAGTGGGGCGCGCGGGAGGTTGCACAGAATCGGACGTGTTGGAATTCATGATTTCACTATAACTCGCTATGGCGGCCACGTTGGTACTGATAACGGTAGTAGTTGAGGCTTGGTGGCGCTGCGATCGCCCCTACAAAGTAAATTTTGGCCGAGCGCTTTTCAAAGCACGCTTTCAAAGCACAGGGATTTTAAAAGGACACCCGGGTACCGGCCCATCTGCCGCGCCGTCCTTTTAAAAGGACACCCGGGCTGGAAGGGTTAAGAACTACTGTATTATTATTATTTGAACCCTCATCCCCACAGCTCACCCTCACTCACTTGCACTCATTATTTCTCCCTCACACTTCTTTTTCTCTTCCTCTTCCTTCCAAGCTGCCGCGGCTGCTTTTTCCAACACTTGTTTCTTATAAAAGCGTGGCTTGAAGGGGGATTAGGCAGGGTAAGGGCCTGGTGTGGCAGAGTCAAACACAAGCTTGGAGGCTGAACGAGAGCAGTCCCACTCATTAACCCTGCCTTCTTCACTTTCACCATCATTATCACGTCCTTCTGCTTCCTCAGGTTCATCTTCACTATTATCGTTACTCAGAAAGCCCTCAAATTCCTTTGCGTCGTCACTTTCCTCTTCACCGTCGCTCTCAAGCATGCGGCACGAACTTTGTCCGCTGCTCATTTCACTCGCATCACTGTCTGTATCACTTCCACTTATTATTATTATTATAATGCAAGCTACTAAAGCCTCCCAACAGTGAAAAAAACAACAATAAATATTAAATCCACACAAAATACCCGAAGGCGCTGGAGAAAAGCAACGGCAACTAAGAAAAAATAAAGAAACGGGCCTAGGTAAAAAGCCCAGGAGAAATTAGGTACCGGTACTTGAGTACATACATACAGTACATATAAGTTTAAAGACCGTTTTGTCCACAGAGAACGTGGTTAGTCTCACATCTTAAATGGCGGCTTTCCAGGCCACCCTGTAAAGTCTCTGTTGTCAAGTTCTTTATTTTGAAATCGGACCGGAGTACCTAATCCCACGTCATTCTAGGTCTACACCTACGCACAGCTCCCCCCGAAGTTCACAGTCCAGCATTTCTTCACCCAGCACTGGTCATCCATTCTCTCCATGTGTCCAAACCAACCAAGTCAGCTCGTGCAAATCACTTCACTGACACTCCTAATGTCCAGACGCCTTCTTAATTCCTCGCTCGATACCTCGTCCCTGAGGTTAACCCCACATATCCATCTCACCATTCTTTTCTCATTCCGTTCCATTCTATTGATATCCTCCGCTTTAACCGGCCACGTTTCTGAGGCATAGGTCATCGCACTCCTAACACGAGGTATACACCTTCCCTTCAAGGTGAAGTGAGAGTCCTCTCATGGTCAAGATTGGCAACAGCTCTCTAAACTTCCCCCAGCTATTTCTGACTCTAGCAATGGAGCCAGTTTCAGCGCCACCTCTGGCGGCAACCATATTGCCCAAATAGCAGAATTTATTCACACACTCGAAATGTCGAAATCAACACTAACAGGCAGGTCATTTAACACAAGTTCTCCCTTGCACATTCAAAGTCTTTGATTCTCGTTACCTGGAGACCAGGGATCACCAAGGTCACTCCAGCACTCCCCCCTACTCCCGACCACCCGGAGAAGTTCCGAACTCAGCAGGCAGACATGCAGCGAGCCGAAACCACAAGCCCGCCCACCACACTTCAAGGCGCACCCTTCATATTTACCGGCTCCCCAGGCCAGGCGCCTGATGGACTATTATCTAGTTCAACTGGCACCCGACCCCTTCTCCCAAATGACCATGTTTTCACTCATCTATTCACAAGTATTCTCCCTTCATTCCTGTTTATTACTACTTCCCTTGCCTGATCTATAGTCATTCCTCCATCATCCAAAGCTTGTCCTAATCAGTCTCTCCATCTCAATGGGGGTCTTCCTACCCCTCTATCTCCCCTTGTATCTGACTCACATATTCTCTTTGTAAGCCTTTCATCTTCAATTTGTTCAACATGAGCATACCAGCTCAGCACCCTTCTGTCTACACTCCTACGTATCTTTTCATTCCTCAATCTGTCTCTACGAGTAACTCCACACATACTCCTCAAGCAGCTTTTCTCCATCACATCCAGCTTTCTTCTCTCCTTTGCCTACAGAGCCCATGTCTCAGCCCCATACATCACTGTTGGCACAACAATCCCTTGATACATTGCACTTTTAACTTTCATTCCGAGATTTCTCTTTCCCGTGGACTTCCTCATCTACTATAGACTTTCTACCTATCACGTTTCCAAAATCCACTTCTCCCTCTCCTTTCATCTTTGTTTCATTCAGTGCAAGCATATCATACTTCCTTCTTTCAAATAACCTTCCAATGTACTCTCGCTTCTTATTTGTACTACATCCACGCACATTTAAAACTTCTATTCTTAGGGTCCGGGAACACGAACGCGCTCCCTCACCCCTATCTCTGCCCCGTTTTTTTGGTAGATATATTTAAGGGGAGAAGGATACCAGGCCCCCCACCCCCGATCCCCTCTAGCCGACTTCTACGTCTCACAGGAGAAAGCGGTGGTGGAAAATTCTCACCCCTCCACCACAGTTAAGAGGCTATCTGCACCAGAAAGTGGCCGGTGCTGGGGTCGCCGCATCCCTAAGCCATTTGAAAAATTAGAGATGCAGAGGGAGAAAAAGATAGCAGTCATACATTTACAAAATTATGCTTAAAATGCATAGCATCTGTTGATGGTTATGCTTGTTAAATAAACTTTGTTTCCTTCGTCGTTTTCAATATTATACTAAACTTACAATACTGTTTCATATTATACCTCTGTTTATCTTGTGCAAATTACCTTATTTTGTGTAAAACAGCTACACGAACATGAATCACTTGCTCTCTATAATTAAAATAGCTCAACTGGACGAGTTAAGAACGTGTGTGGCAATACGTGGTCTCGGAAGGGTAGCGGAGAGACGTCAGTGACGTCATTGTCGACACACGTGTGGCGGAAAAGAAGCAAAAACGGAGAAATGGGAACCGCGCTTAAAAGATCATGGGCCGTTTTTCTGGTCCCCCTTCTTCCTCATACTTAGCCCCATTAGTTTTCAGATTATCAGATGTTTGGCCCATTAGTTTGGCGATTTTAAGAGCTTTCACCCTATTTCTTTGTTAATATTATGACCTTTTGTGCTATTTAGGTGTCGATATTTTCCCTGGCGAACGATAGTGAGCCTGTAATTTTTTAAGAATCGGCCTTCGGCCGGGTCATTTTTCTACCGAAAATGTATAAATTACAGTAATCTAGAAGGGGGATCTAATGAATGTTTTTTAAGCTTGAGGAAACTAAGAAAATCATAAAAAAAATCAATAAAAAGGCCCATCTCCCCTTAAGCTATAAAAAAACAGTACAGGCAAGTATCAGGAGGCACTGACCAGCTTGGGTCGTCGGCAGAGAGGGACTCCAAGGAGCGCAAGAGTGTGTAGGAAGTGATACCTATTGGCCGTCTCATACACCTGCTTCAGCTCCTCAGGGTACTCTCGACGGTAGAACACTGGGACGAGAGAATACAGTTATGTACAGTGGAGTATATATTTATTGTTAAACAGAAACAATACCTTCATTAAAAAATAATAATAAAAATATAATAATAAATTCAAGAATGTAGAGGAAGATAATTTTTGTTTATACCAGTGTACAATCAAAACTCAAATTTCCTTCCCACCATTCCTCCAATTGAATGGTGAAAATTGGAACACCAGAAAACTATCAAAATACAGTAGGTGGTGAAGATGAAGTATTCTTATACTAGTACTGGTATACGAGTCAGAGCCCTCACAAGGCTAGTGGTATCAAAATGGAGGCAGAAAGGAGTATATGAGGGACAGTTACAAAATGTTTACACATTCAAGCTTTCAATTGTCTTTCTTTTATATCTCTTTCTGATCAAAGATGGGAAGAAACATTAGCTTTCGACTGTACACTTACATTAAAAAGTTGAGGTGTCGGTAGAGAGAGACTTGAAGGCCAAGATGAACAGGAAGGGGTACCTATTGACCAATTCTATCATCTGCTTCAGCTCTTTTGGGTAGTTGCATCATTAGAACACTGACGCCAGAGAACAGTCATATGACGTACACCAAAGGGCAAAGCAGTGTACCACCTTCATAACTTCATATTACTGTACAGTAATTTTCTTCAATAGGTTTAAGGGGACCGGCCGCTTTTTAGGCTTAAAAAGCTCGAAATCCTGAAAATACCATTAGGTGTTAAAATGTGTTTATTCAACATCCCTTCATAAGCCAGTGAAATGTTATTAGTGAAAACCCATTGGAAATTGTTTTTTTGTTATGTTTTCATGTACAGGTATTTCTAAAAAATTGTATATAGCGAACTTTGAAATTGATAGGCTCAGTAACTACTGGTCGTATGAGGATCGTACATATATAAATGGACAGAGCGCACAATATTCTACAACCTCCCAAAAGCTGTATCTTCTGCTCTGCCGTGTTCCTGCGTAAAATATTGTGGGCAAAAAAAATCAAAATGTTCACCTAATTACCTTGGACTTTCACATGTTTTTCTCAACACCTGTTTTGTCGCACTTTGGGATCTAATAATTAATGTATTATTGGGCCTCTAGGAATGTTTTATATACCATTGGAAAGCGCGTGAAATGCTCTATAAAGTTATTGCCTCCTTTTGTTTAATTTGAGACACAGCCCCTTGGCATATTTAGCTAACCACCGAGTACAAAATCATTACCTAATTTCCGAGTCACCTAATTCCGCAATTAGATAAAAAATGAAAAAAGTGGGCCAATAGAGTTGTAAAACCACCTATCCTGAGTTGTCTGATCCCTCTGAAAATATTATGCAGTGCTTGGCTTTCAAGTTATTCGATTTCCGAATTTGTGTTCAATTTTCGAGCTAATTTCCACCCTAATTCAGGAACTAATTGACCTAGAATAAAAACAATTAACAAAAAACAATTTTTTCATCATCCTCTATACGTGTGCGAAATCTCATTGAAATCGGACGAAGCTGAGTGACATTAAATTAATAGTGACTATTAAAAAGCGGCCGGTCCCCTTAATAGGCTACAAAAAATACACCTGAACCCAACTAAACAAACCTTGATTAAAATGGTTTTGTATACGGTATATTTCTTAAATTATAGTGTAAAATTTGCAAAATATACAAATATATACTGTATATGTGTATGTTTACAAGTATACCGTACAGTATATGTTTTCACTTACCATACAACTGAAGATAACCTAAGTTGAAACTATGGAGGTAGGACATGACTTTTGACCATGACTGACTTACTGTACAGTCAAACGCATAAGACTATTCCCACTATTGCTCTTTAGGTAAAGTCATAACTAAATATAATACAAATTGGAACGCCTGAACAACTGCTTAACTTAAGGAAGGGCTAATGAGTTACAATTAATCATAAATATAAACTTTCAATAGCCTTGGATTGGATTCCCCTCAAAGCAAAGGTGAAAAGAAAATTTGGCTTTAGACTACATACGTTTTTTTTTTTTTTTTTTTTCTATATTCCAACTACTCCCTCTCGGCCATAGGCTGAGAGCCTGCACACTCAACCGATGAACACGATGTGTCCCGTTATGTCTTGTTCCAGTCTAGGGAGTGAGATATGCGAAGCACCCCGGCTCGAAGCAACCTCATCTCTGAAGCTGCTCCGCCTCTGCGCTTCACCGTCTTATTCCCCAGACTCGGACCCTCAAGGGGGTATCCCTCTGTGCGACTTTTCGATGGCGAATGCCCTGCGACAGTGTTTTTGTTTTCTGTCCGTAAATTTGCGGCAAATAGGGGTTTTTCAGAAGCAAATGAAAGCGAATGAAGGCGAAAAGGCGAATTTCCTCCATTGCAGTGCGACAGAAGTACGACCACAGTGCGAATGTGGCGAATTTTTTGGCGAAAATGACGAATGGTGTGCGACAATTGAGGGCGATTCATGGCAAAAATAGCGAATGCACGGCGATTGCCCTTCGAATGTTGGACGATGTGATGAGATAACACCACGGAGGTTGTGCAACTTATGGCGAATATCATGTGTGTGTGGTGTAGTGTGTGTGTGTGAAAAGGCGAAATGTGGAAAAGCTGGACATTCTGTGTGTGAGCGTGTGTTGTAGAGTGTGTGTGCATGTATGCGTGCTGTAGTGAGTGTGTGTACTTACACTAGTTGTACAGTCGCGCTAATAAGTCATGTCCCAGCTGTCATTATGTTTGGCTTGCTGTGTGCTGTATTAATGTCTGTCAGATGTTGAATAGGGTGGGTAAGTGTAGGAACATGTTTGTATATTTCACTCGATATTAAGAAATGAAGCTTAGATATTGCTGATACCAATTATTGATCAAAACATACTTGGTGCCGAGACATCACTTATTAGCGCGACTGTACTTACACTAGTTGTATTTGCGGGAGTGAGCATGCTCGTTAATTCCCGCCTCCTAAGATATGTTTGTCATACCGTGCTTTGAAACTATGCACTGATGGTGCAGACACTACTTCGGCTGGCAATTTGTTCCACCCACTAATCGAGTTGGTAGGAAATCTTTTACTTTTCAGATCAGATTTACTATTAGGCACTTTCAGTTTGTAGCTGTGACCTCTTGTTCTCTCACCTCCATCCCTCTCTATGAAGTTTTCTTGGTCGATTTTGTCAATACCTCTAACACATTTGTATATCTGAATTTGCTGTCCTCGTTTCCTTCTCTGTTCCAGTGTAGGTAGATTCAATCTCTCGAGCCTCTCTTGGTACTCCAAATTTTCCAAACCTGGGATCATCCTCGTAGCTGCTCTCTGTACCCTCTCAATGTTGTGGATATGTTTCTTCATGTGAGGGGACCACACTACAGATGCATATTCCATCCTGGGTCTTATTATTGCCGTTATTATTTGTTTCATGGTGTTTTCATTAAGATAATTGAAAGACATCCTGATATTTGCCAATAGTGCTAGTGATTCTCTCACTATCTTATTTACGTGGCTTTCTGGAGACATGTTATCCTTAAATTCTATCCCCAAGTCTTTTTCTTTTTCTGCTTTGGGAATCACTTCGTTTCCTAGTTTATAATCTTTTCTAGGTCTGTACTTGCTTTTACCCATTTCTAGTCTTACATTTTCCTGCATTGAACTCTATATTCCATTTGATGCTCCATTCATGGATCTTTTGCAAATCTGCTTGGAGTTCAAGGCAATCCTCCTGGGTTCTGATCGTTTTAAGTAGCTTAGCATCGTCCGCAAACATGCTCATGTAGCTTGTTAGTCCCTCAGGTAAGTCATTTACAAATATTATAAACATGATTGGGGCTAGGACAGATCCTTGTGGTACTCCACTCGTAATTTGAGTCCAGTTTGACGATTCCCCCTTACTGTTGTTCTCATCTGTCTTTCGCTAAGGTAGCTCTCCATCCATTTCAGCAGTTTGTCTCCTACTTTTCCCTCATGTTTTAATTTCCACAGCAATCTCTTTGATTCTCTTGTGTGGAACTTTGTCAAATGCCTTTTTAAAGTCTAGGTAGGCACAGTCTACCCATCCTTCCCTCTGGTCCACTGTGTCTATTACTCTAGAGTAAAAACTCAACAAGTTGCTTACACATGATCTGCCTCCTCTGAATCCAAATTGTCAGTCAGTAATTAATCTTTTGGATTCCAGGTAGTTCACCCATTTGTCCCTTATTAATCCTTCCAGAATCTTCATGAGGATGCTCAATAGTGATACAGGTCTCTAGTTCAGTGGTTTATCTCTGATACCTCCCTTAAATATAGGAATAATGTTTGCTCTTTTCCATTCTGTAGGTACTATCCCTGTGTCCAATGATTTGGTCATTATATCCTATAATGGTATACTCAGTTCCTTGGCATTTTCTTTAATAATCCAGCCTGATACTCCGTCCGGTCCGGCGGCTTTGTTTGGATCCACCTTACTCATTATGTCTATGAGCTCTGCTCTGTTAAATGTGACTTCCGGCATTTCCTCTGTGTACTCACCCACCTAATTCACCTAATTGTAGTATACAGGATTTGAGCCTAAGCTCGTGTTGTCCTGTCTCTCTCTCTACATTTATCCAATTTTGCTTTAAAAGTTTGGATATTTCTTGCTCCCACCACCTCCCCATCCAACTTATTCCAACACTCAATGCTTCTATATGGGAAGCTGAACTTTCTTACATCAGACTTACATATAACTTTCCTCAACTTACAATCATGACCCCTGGTTCTTCCCTCGTCCCTCACCACAAAATCTCCCTTGTCGATCTTCTCAAAACCTTTCACACACTTAAACATCATGATCATGTCACCTCTCTCTCTCCTCTCCCTCAGCGTTGGCAGCTTTAGCCTCTCCAATCTCTCCTCATAAGGCAGGTCTCTAAGGCTAGCTATCATCTTAGTGGCAACTCTCTGAACTCTTTCCAGTTTTTTATTATGTTTTATAAGGTGTGGAGACCACACCACTGCTGCATACTCCAGTCTTGGTCGTATTATTGTCCCTATTATTTTTGCTAACATCTCTTCATCTAAATAATTCAGAGCTATTCTCATGTTAGTCAACACTGCATAGGTTTCACCAGTTATTTTATTTATATGCTGTTCAGGTGACAAGCTGTCTGCCACAACTACCCCTAGGTCTTTTGCTTTCACAGCTTTACTAATTATTTCATCTCCTATTTTATATCCCCAAGAAGGTCTATATTTACTTTTTCCCATCTCAAGAACCTGACACTTACTCGTGTTGAATTCCATTTTCCAAGTTTGACTCCACTCATATAACTTATCTAGGTCTCTCTGTAATTCTTCACAACTACTCCTACTTGTAATATGCTTCATTAATTTTGCATCATCAGCAAACATAGATATATATGAGCCTATTCCCATTTGAAGGTCGTTGATGAAAACCAAAAACATGATTGGGGCCAACACCGATCCTTGAGGCACTCCGCTTTTTACCCTTTTCCACGAGGAGAACTTTCCTTTTATTACTGTTCGCATTTCCCTCCCAATTAAATAGTTTTCCATCCACTTTAATAATACTCCCTCAACCCGCCCCACAGTCCTGAGCTTCCACAACAATCTCTTATGAGGCACCTTATCAAATGCCTTCTTGAAATCTAAGTAAATACAATCTACCCACCCCTCCCTCCCTTGTACAATGTCAATTACCCTATCATAGTAACTCAACAAATTTGTGGTACACGAATGACCTTTTCTGAACCCGAACTGCTTGCTTGAAATTATTTCCCTCTCCTCCAACATACCCACCCATATTTTTCTAATAATCTTTTCACAAAGCTTGCATATAACACTCGTTAAGGATACCGGTCGATAATTTAGCGGGTCTTCTTTATTTCCACTTTTATATATTGGAGTTATATTTGCTTGTTTCCATTCTAAGGGAAGTTCCCCCTTGTTTAATGAGTGTTGAACAATATTAAAAATAGGTCTCACTAGTTGTTCAGAACATTCTCTTAATACCCATCCAGCAATGTTATCTGGGCCCATAGATTTTCTCACGTCCAATTCTTCCAACAATGATTTTAGTTCATCCTTGTTGACTTCTATCGACTCTAGTCCCTGTATCTCGTTCAATTCCACCACAGGTTCTACATAGTCATCCTCCTCCACAAACACGGATGTTAATGTATCATTCATAATTTCACACATACCCACTGTGTCTTCATATAATTGACCCTCTACCCTAAGCTTTGTTATTTTGTCCTTTATTTTAGTTTTGCCGTTGATATAACTATAGAACAGTTTGGGTTCTTTATTACATTTGTTTACTATATCTTTTTCAAAGTTCTTTTTCTCCTCTCTTATAGTCTTGACATACTTGTTTCTAGCATTCTTATACTCATTCCATTTTTCCTCAGTGTGTCTCCTTCTCACTTTATTCCATGCAGAGTCCTTTTTGTTCTGGGCAATGTGACATCGCATGTTAAACCACTCTTTCTCCTTAGCCAGCTTTCTATCCTTAAATGTTGGTACATATTTATCTACCCCCTCCCTGTAAATGTCTAGTAACATGGTGTATTTTACCTGAATATTCTGTTCTTGCTCAATAAATGACCAATCTATATTTGCAAAGTATCCTCGTAATGATTCATAATCCGCCTTACTATAATTTAGTCTATATTCCCTATGTTCCTCCTCTCTGCCTTCCAGAAATTCCACTGTCAATTCAAATTCAATCACAGCATGATCGCTTTTTCCCATGGGACTCAAATATGTTAGGTTCTTTAGGTTCTTGTGTGTGTGCGCGTGCGTGCGTGCGTGTGTGTGTGTGTATGTGTACAAAAACATATGCCCTCGAATCAAAATGTAAATATAATTGTGTGGGTATGTCTGAGTGTCTGTGCATCTATGGAATAGGTGTATTCCCACTCAATTACGGGTTTGACAACCCGTAGGGAAGGAAGGAAAACCTTCTATTTAGGAGTGGTTCCGTAGTCAATGACGAAGAGCCTATACTATATATAGGCTGAGATTCCGGGACCCGTTCGGGATTCCCCGGAGTTCTTATCACAACCGTTGCGTATATAGCATAATAAACAATCCTTGGTTAATACCCATTAAATCTTACCAAGGGCTCGTCATTGAAAATTAATACCACTAGAAATATTTTTTTTAAAGAAGAATCTATCATTTCAAACCTCCCGGTGCCTCAGCCCTCCAGCTATGCTGTTGTCATGCTTCCCTTGCACGTGATGCCAGATTTCCTAGCGTGTTTATCTGCCTCAAATGTTATATCAAGTTGGGCATGTGCATGGGAAGGGGAAGGTGGGAGGGAACCTTTGCGTCATTGACTACGGAACCACTCCTAAATAGAAGGTTTTCCTTCCTCTCCCTACGGGTTGTCAAACCCGTAATTTAGTATTGGTTCCTAATGACGAAGAGCCTAGAATATCACGACCGGAGGTGGGACATCAGATGCTCAACGTATATCGAGAGAACCAATTAACAGATAGGCTGACACCGGGAAAAATTTAAATTTAATTATAAAAGAAGAGGCGGGTACATTGGGAAGCCTCAGAAAGAAGGAAAAATGTAAGAATAGTTATAACTTAGAATGTTTTGGACGAGGAGAATTAGATGTAAAAATCTTTTATGAAAGTATGCTTTAATTTCATAAAACTCTCCCAAATTATAAGCTCCCTGAGCTGTACAGAATAGTATGAAAATCTTTTGTGTGCATTGGTGTACGATAAACTATTCGTGCACGATTATGCAACCTATACAACTCCTACTGAGTCGTTTTTAGAAGAGGATTCTTCGTCCTCTTATTTAATCAAACTTGTTGATGAGAATGAGATGTACAATTATACAAATGACATTATGTTGTCAGGTCACAAAATATTTGTATATCATGATGCTCCTAGAGCTTGGACAAACAATAGTATAACATAAGAAAATTGTTCTTGTATTTGTATAAAATGGAAACTATGTATGCCATACTTATAACATATGCTTATTCATTATAGAAGAGGACCCTTTGTCTGTCTACTTGATCACTCTATGGTGATGAGAATAAGACGTAAAATTTATAAGAAACATTGCCAATCTATAATGCTCCTTAAGCTTGTACAAAAATAGTATGATACAAGGAAATTCTGTGCTTGTATTGTAGCCAGTATGACATAAACTATTTGTCTATACTTGTTCCTCACATACAGTTTATATTTATTCATTATGTAAGGAAAAACCATTGTCTTCCTACTTCGTTTTGTTCTACCTTCCCCCCCCCCCCTATCCCTTTTGGGGACTCGAAGAATGAAGGCATAACCATGCACCATAAGAACCTTCATCTTATGGAATATGAGGTTGGCGTAGTGCAACACATGGAACTGAAGGTCTCGCCAGATGAACAGACAAATATCTTGACAGAAAGGTATTATGAGATGACCAAACCCCCGTTTGGGAAATGTCCTGTATAGAATAATTATTCAGAAAGCGGACTGTAGTTGCCCATTTCCGGACATCGTGGGCTCTAGCCACTGACCGCGGTTCCGCCGCTTGGATTACATTGACAATTATGGAGGCAAGGTGTCTCTTCGAGAGGCGAGTCTGATCATCTGGAGAGATCCACAGGTGTGAGGCAACCAATGGTCTCGTGGCCTTAATGTAAGAGTGCAATGCCTGAACAGGACAAAGGGGGTGGTGCCGATTGCCCTGTTTCAAGGCAGGAATAGTAAAAGGAGTAAAAATGTGTCCTTCGTGTTCATTTTTTGCTATGAAATCCGGAGCAGGGGCTATAGTTACACTTTGGTTTAGGGCCTGGAATTGCAAACAATTGGGGGATCTAGACATTGCCGCTAGCTCTGACATTCGGTGAGCTGTGGCAAGTGCTAAGAGGAAGACACATTTTTCTGTCAGTTTAGCTAATGAAGGGTTCACAGAATATGATCTAGAGGCTAATCGTGTTAAAACTCGGTCTAGGGACCACTGGGGGAGCAATTGCCTTCGGGGTGCCTTGAGCCTAAAACATGCCTTGATAAAACCGGCTTAATCTTTAGGAGGCAGGCGGAGTCCAGTCAGGTCAAAGAACGGTTCTTTAACCCTTATTTAGTGGGTGGTAAGGTATTTTACACTGTACCGCTCAGCGGGCATAATCCCGAAATATTCGCTCAATTTCACTCGCCCTAGCGCCGTTACTATGGCTCCAATGCGAACGAAACTATCATTTTTGGAAAGAGCAACTCTTCGTCTCCCCATATAAGTCTATGAATGGATGTTATGAATGAGTGTGGAGGGTGGGAAGAGGAGGTACATTTTGGTCTATTTCCCAGGCGCGTTCGGTTGCGTTCGCGTTGGCCTGACTTCGGCCTCTCGCGCGTCTACTATTCCTTCGGTAATCGGTCTTATTTTTCTCTTATTTTTCCTTATTTCTGTATTCTCTCTCTCTCTCTCTTTCTTTCTTTCTCTCTCTCTCTCTCTCTCACTCCTGTCTGTCTGTCTCTCTGTCTCTGTCTGTCTGTCTCTCTCTCTCTCTGGCTCGCTCGCTTTCCCTCTCTCGCGCGCTCTGTCTCTCTCTCTCTTCCTCATCCGTATATGTAATTCTCATTATTATTTTCTCTAATCTCTCTCACTCCTCCTGTCTGTCTGTCTCTCTGGCTCGCTCGCTTTCCCTCTCTTGTGCTCCCTTTCTCTCTTCCTCATCCGTATATGTATTTCTCATTATTATTTTCTCTAACTAATCCCTCTATTTCATTTATTTGCTTGTAATATTTCTGTATTATTATATCTTTTTCACTCTTTCTTCAGTTCAGTTTCTGTATTCTCTCTATACGGTGGGAATGGTATTTCGTATGAGGGATGTGCAGCACAAATATTCAATCTTTCGTTGTTTGGTTGTTTGTATTACCGTAAGAAATTTACTGAACGCCTGCAAATAATACGCTATAAAATGCTTGCAATCAAACTCTCAAGCAATTTCAAGGTCACATGCAATTATAAATGTAGGCTATAGGTAGACCCAGAGAGGAAGAGACAAGAGAGAGAGAGTGTCGTGATAATATAACAATGTTACATATGTATCATATATATGAAAAAATACATACGGTAGGCCTACATCTGTTCCCCACAATCATATAATGCCAAGCACAAATATTCAATCTTTCATTGTTTGTATTACCGTAAGAAATTTACTGAACGCCTGCAAATAATACGCTATAAAATGCTTGCAATCTCTCTATTTTCTCTAATCTCTCTCACTCCTTCTGTGTGTGTCTCTCTCTCTCTCTCTCTCTCTCTCTCTCTGACTCGCTCGCTTTCCCTCTTCCTCATCCGTATTATGTATTTCTCATTATTTTCTCTAACTAATCCCTCTATTTCATTTATTTGCTTGTAATATTTCTGTATTACAGTGGGCCCCGCAAGGGTGCGCACTAAAAGGGTGCGATTCTCCAACCGTGCGGCAGATGTCCGTGTGGTACGTATAATCCAAGGGTGCGAAAAAAGCGCGAAAAAAGCAAAGCGTGCGTTTTTTTCGCCCAATAACCCCTGAAAAACATGAACTAAGGAAAGAATACCTGTAAGTAATCCCTCGTTATCGACGGGGGTTACGTTCTTAAGACTGCCGTCGATAGCAAAAACCGTCAATACCGCATTACCGTACATTACGGTACCGTACATACACGTACAGTATCCGTGGTCTCCTATCCTATGTACTTTTAAGCGTTTCCTTTACACATAACCTTACATATTAGAGTATATTGCAAATATCTATCACCGAATACATTAGAGGCCATAATAAACGCAAGAGATACAAGGTTCAGGTACAAATAAGCAAGTAAAAGGCGGGTGGACTTAGAGCTTCTGCCTTGTTTTGACAACATTAATATGGAGGTCGAAAGTGACGCTCCGATCGTCGGTGAATCCGGATTCACTCAAAACCTAAAGTCTTTAGGCTAATTATTTTTGCTCTCGTTTTCGGTGTATTTTCTTATTATTGTATGTCTTATTGTTCATCATTTAATCCACTTTTGGTTGGTATATTAGAGTAATAAATAAACAATTAATCCGTCGATATATCAGTCGATACTCGAATCAGTCTAAAGTCAGTCGATAGTCGAATCCGTCTATGATAAAGCAATCCGTCTATAATCAAATCCGTCTATAAAAAAGCCGTCGATAACGAGGGACTACTGTACAGTATAGATATGTGATTAGATTAGATAGAATATGGGTATTACACTCACTTTGGATGGTTTATGTATGCGTGGAGGTTGGGATGTTGGTCTTACTGAGGGTCCGAGACTCCTCAGTAAGACCAACATCCCAACCTCCACGCATACATAAACCATCCAAAGTGAGTGTAATACCCCTATTCTATCTAATCTAATCACATTTCTATACTGTGCAGGTATTCTTTCCTTAGTTCATGTTTTTCAGGGGTTATTGGGCGAAAAAAGGGTAAGTTTGAAGAGTCCCCGGACTACATAGTGAATTTCCCATAGGTTCTTAAGCTCCAAGGGTGCGTTTTACAAGGGTGCGCGCATGTCTCGGACTTAGGTAACCGCACCCTTGTGGGGTCTACTGTATTATATCTTTTTCACTCTTTCTTCAGTTCAGTTTCCGCATTCTCTCTCTCTCTCTCTCTGTTTCGCTTGCTTTGCAGGAATTTTGTTTTTGTTTTATATATATATAATAATTTACTTATCATTACTTACTATATCGTATAAACAATAGTAGGTAGCCAACTTACCATAATACCGATACACCAAACCGATCCGCATGCGGTTTTGTTTATTACCTGTTTACTAAAGTGCCACCATTATCGATTTTCTTGGAGCCGACTCGAGCGGGAGGGTTACCAATTGAAGTTAAATCCGCTAGCATATATTGTTATATGTAAGACATGATAAATACCACTAGAAATATGAATTGGCAAAATCCATATAATATCACTTCGAAATTGTTCTGAAATTTCAAAACAAAACCGCTAGTGTAAGTCATTGCTGCTAGATCGAAGTAAAGGTCTCTAGATCTAGCGGAAGTCGCTATACGTATTGGCAGTACTGCACACTCATTCATTTCATTCATTCATTTTCTATTGAGCTCGTCCTGGAATCTTTACGACTCTGAATCTTACGATTGCCGACGGCGATACATTGTTGACATTGTTGTTGATGTTCCAGTGGAGGGATGAACAAAATATTTTCCTTCTCCAATAATAGCTATTTCATAGTCCCACAGGACTTATTTTGATATATTTATCAAATTTATTGAACGCCTGAAAATAATACGCTATAAAATGCTTGCAATCAAACTTTCAAGCAATTACAAGGTCACATGCAATTATAAAAAGGTATATTGTAGACCACAATCTTCGCCAAGCTTCGTTGTTGCTTGTATTATCGTGAGAAATGTACCACACACCCTGGTTATCGTGAGAAATTTACCGAACGCCTGCAAATAATACGCTATAAAATGCTTGCAATAAAACTCTCAAGCAATTTCAATGTCACATGCAGTATAGGTAGACCCAGAGAGGAAGAGACAGACAGAGCGAGAGGGGAGGTCAAAAACATCTGCTAGGTGTGATTTCCCCTGGGAGGGAAGAGATTAGTTAGGGGCGTGCCCTGGCCTACATCAGACACAGAGAGTACAAAGGAGTACAAACAAAGAGAGTGAGACAGAGAGAGAGAGAGTCGTGATAATATAAAAATGTTACACATGTATCATATATATGAAAACATAATATATACGGTAGGCCTACATCTGTTCTCCACAATCATATAATGCCAAGCACAAATATTCAATCTTTCGTTGTTTGTATTACCGTAAGAAATTTACCGAACGCCTGCAAATAATACGCTATAAAATGCAAAGGAAATTTCTTGTAGAGTGCAATTTTGAGGACGTAATGTGCTCTGAGAGAGAGCGGAGCGGTGATTAGGAGCATAAATTACCTCAAGACCGCTCGCCACACAGGGAATTATATAAGGAAATTACCGTATTTTAGGGTTTTTGCACTCGTGTTTTACGATCGTTGAAAGACAACCAGTGATCGTAAAAGGATGGTTCGGGTGTCATTGGAAAGCTCAATTTACGCACTTTCAGGATACATACTTGTATTACACTCTGGGTCTTGTTTATGCATGAAAAAGAGCACGGAACAACCCCATTTAGGGTAAAAAAAAAAACCCGCTGGGCGGCACAGTGAAATATACTCCACCAGCCGCTCGTAAGGTGATAAAATGCTTGCAATCACATTTTCAAGCAATTATAAAATATAAATTGTACTTACCAACACCCACACCAGTATGTTCTTCGTCAGGAACGTCTCCAATTTGCTCAAGGGTCTGTCCAATATCAACCACAACATCCACCCCACGCAAATTATGCTTGGGGTGAAAGCCTATGATCGGGTTATTTTCGTCTTCCGAGTCATCCACACTACCAAAACTCTCACCCAGACCTTCAACGGTTTCATCCAACAGCTTATTAGAAAGTTCTGAAGAGTTCAGCATGATATCTAGTTCCTGGGTGGTAAGCCGGGCGTGGTTAGTAGGGTGGCGCGACGCACTAGGGATGGCGGCCACCGAATCGAACACGGGCAAATCTTGACCTTCCATTATGGCTGCTTGAGGGTCACTTAGTCATGGTCACGCAGTGGGGATGTGTGGGTGGGCCCTTGTAGTACACCGCCTGACCACCAAGTTTCGCTTTCCACCTAAATTAGGGCGGGAATACGCCCACGGACTTAAGTCCGACCCCGCCATTTAGTCCAATTTTCTCGTATCGGACTTAAGTCCGACCCCGCTAAATAAGGGTTAATGGCTGTAAGATGATTTCTTAAGGTATTCACTGACAGATGTCTATGTTCAAAAAGGTAATTTAGATACAAAAGAATAAGGCCGGCCGACTGATTGCATTGATTGGACTCCACCAACCAGGTAGTAAAACTCTTCCAGTGTGATTGATATTGCCTGAGAGTTGCTTCCGTATATTGGGCTTTGAGTTTAGGATGTAAAATAGGATCGTACTTTGCTCTTAGCCATTTAGCCCGGAAAACGTCCATAATGCAAAATTTAGACAAGTCTGCAGGCTTCCAATTTGGTCCAAGTGGAATTGAGAGATTGAAATTTCTATTGGAGATGGGCACCACAGGCACAGCTGGCTGTACCATGCCTGTGTGGGCCAAACTGGTGCAATGAGACACACTCGCCCTTTGTATGACCTGAGGTGATGGATGACTTTGCACATGAGGGTCGTGTCCGGGGGAGGGAACAGGTAGATGGACAACCACATGTTCCAATTGACGGAAAAGGCGTCCGGACCCCCCGCCGGGGTTACAGACCACCGAGTCAGATATTGAGGGGTCTTTGCTGACGTGTGGGATGCAAAAAGGTCTACTTGTGGATGGTAAGGAAGTATGAGTTGGTTGAAGGCCTCCTGTTTGAGTGCCCATTCTACTGACGTACTCTTGCCCCGGGATAAGGCGTCCGCCCAAAGGTTGGCCGTTCCCGGGAGGTACGAGGCTTGGATCGTGATTGAATGGTAGTGTGCTAGCTTGTGAATCTTTTCAGCTAGACGGTGAAGGGTGAGAGATCGTGTTGTGCCTTGCTTGTTGATACATGCTACTGCTGTGGTGTTGTCCATGCGAAATGCGATGGACTTGGTTGTTAGTGAATGAGCATGAGCTTCTAAGAAGAACAGAGGTACTGACAACTCCCGGTAATTGATGTGGAGGGTGCCCAAGAACCCTGACTCTGGTGCCCCTCGGATGATTGGTAGCCCCATCCCTTGGATGTCGCTGCATCTGTATCTATCCACATTGTGGGAGGAGGCGTCGGCCAGGGCATGGCTGACTTCAAAGCCTCTGGAGAGACCCAGAAACTGAGAAGTTTGTGTATGATGAGGGGAATGGTGTGTAAAATGTGAGGTGATTGAGGGGGGAAAAACATGTTGCCTAGTATTATCAACCTCTTTAGCTTGAGGCGCCCCAAGGGGATTGTTAATTGCATCCAGTTGAGGGAGCCGATAAGGGACTCCCAAATTCTCTGTGTTATATTGAAGGAGTGTAGAATGCGGAACAACTTTGCCCGAAGGCGCCGGGCATTGGAGGGATTTAGTTGCAACGTGAGAAGTTGGGTGTCCCATATCAGACCTACCCATTCCGCCCTCTGAGTTGGAATCAGGCCTGATTTGTCTACATTTATTTGAAATCCTAGATTTATTACATGTTGACTACTCGGAGCGTGTGGCTGATACATTGGTCCGGGGAGTTGCCCACTATGACCCAATCGTCGAGATAAGTGAGAACGGTTATACCTTCCTTGGCCAGAGGGAGTAGGGCCTGTTTCACAATCTTTGTAAACACTCGGGGAGCTAAATTTAACCCGAATGGAAGGCGGGTGAACATTACCGCTGAATTCTGGAAGGGTATGGCAAGAAATTTTTGGTATCTTTTTGAGATCGGAATGTGCCAATAGGCATCCTTGAGGTCCAACGTTATCAGCCACACGTCCTGACGAAGGATTAGCCGTATCTGAGACACTGTAAGCATGCGAAATTTGAAATTCTGAATGTATTGATTGAGTAATGAGAGATCTATGACTGGCCTCATTTTTGAGCTGTCTCGTTTGGGAACAAGGAACATGCGGGAAAGGAAAATCTTGGTGTCTTTTGGGACTGGCACTAATACCCTCGACTTCAATAGTTCCTGGATTACTTCTAAGACATTTGGTGAAAGGATAATTGTATTTGTTGGGTCTCTGAGTGGAGGGTGGTGAGCCCACGCCCAGGACAACCCTTTCTTTACTACCCGGCGCGCCCAGGTCCGGGTCGGCCAATTCTGAAAACACACATGAAAATTGCCTGTTTGAGCTTGTGAGAGGAGGGTAGTGAGGGAGTCCCGGAGGGGTATTAGTTTTTTGAGTGAAACTTCCTTGGCTGCTGTTGTTGTTGTTTCTGCTGGGGAGGCTTATTAGACTGACCCCGGTGTTGTTGTTGGTAGTATGGCTGTCGTGTTTGTAGTTGTTGGTAGGGCTGTCGTGTTTGTTGTTTTTGGTAGGGCGGAGCCTGGCTAGGCTGGCTTCGACCTGCCTGGGGTTGGGCAACATACGTGGAGCCTGAAGGCGTGAAGCCTCTAACCCGACTTTGTTGCCCATAGTTACCCCTGCCTCTGGCTCGCCCTCTACTTCGAAAGGGCATCTGGCTCGCCCCTCGGGGCGTCTCAACGGAAGCCAAGGGCTTCCATCCTCTACTGCGTGGGGGCCAGTCCCGCTTAGGTTTCCGAGGTTGATATTGAATGAAGTTAGCTCTGAAAGCAGCAGAAGAGGGAGACATGAGGAGTGTACTAACTTCCTGCCATGTGTCAATTGACATGAGTCTGTTAGAGAAGATGGGGGAACAAAGAATGCGTGCTTTAATATCTTTAGGTAGGTTACGAGAGAGTTGTAGCCGAAGGTCTTGTCTCGCTCTGACAGCATCAAACAGGGATAATCTAATGTCTCCCCCCAGCATAAGTGAATTTGCTAATTGAGCTTTTCGGACGAGAGTTAAAGCGGCTCTAGAATCACTATTAGTAATGGAATCCCCCACTACTCTCATACATTCAGACAGGTGTCTATTTAGTAGAAAATTAGAAAGAAGCCTATGGGCCTTTTGACATGCTTTCAGGTCCTTCTCAAGAAGAAACTGGGAGGGGGTAGACAGCAGAGGATCAGTTAGCGGACGACAAATTATTTTGGGGCCCCGTAGAAACTCCCAGAAGCTAGTTGGTAGTGAATCGTCAGATCTTATATGACAAGAAGCAAATTTATGGTCCTCATTTGGAAGCTTACCAGTGGATCTGTCAGTCAGGGATAAAGCAAATTTGGCAGCCTCTGCTGCCCATTCCACCCACGGACCTTGGTCCACACCTTCTAAGTTAAACATGGGAGACTGAGGGTCCGTAACAACAGTTTCTATCTTTGTAGGACACACTGAGGAAAGTTACTTTATGGCATTATGAGCATCAAGCTTCGAGAAATCAGACCAAGGCTTCAAGGATTTCATGGCAGAAAATACTGGAGAAGGTTTGTACACGAAAAATTGAATATCAGACATGGAAGGGAAAGGAGACACGACCACGTCCAGCACTCGTCCCTCAGAGTCCTTTGCCCGCAGTTGTTTTAACTCATTCACTTCAACGACCCATGATGGAGGTACCGGGTAAAGCTCAGCGATCCCCGTTTCCGCACCTTCTGGTGTCAAAGGTCCAGTGACTGGTTGCCAAACTCCGGCAGAGCCGTACAGCAAAGGCATTGGTTTTTTGGGCAACTCTGGGTCCACTTCCAGGGCAACTGGAGTGATCGGGGCTAGGAATAGCCCCGACCTGTCAAGGGTGGAAATTATTGGATTCATTGGTTTAGGAGCACTATGGTCAATTGAATCTGAGGGGCGAGGCGGCGTGGTGGTCTTAAATTGTACAGGGACAGGTTGTAAGGGAATAGTTGGCAGTGTAGGGGGCACCAGCCTAGACGACAGCTTAACCTGGGGTGTCAGAGACTCTTGTATCTGACTAAATTTAGAATCAATTGCATTAAGCACTTCTGTTTGGAATAAAGTTTCTAACCTGGAGGTAAGCTTATCAGTTGTGGCTACGGCCGCCCTTTCTACAAGTTCATCAAAAGATAGAATTTCAGTGTCGGAGGGCAGGTCTGGTTGCTCCTCACAGGAAGTTGGGGAAGGATCAGAGGCATGGGGCCCCCTGTCCTCCGGGTCGGAAAGAACCGGAGCCCCCATCTCTCCGAGGTATTCTGCCCCATCCTGTCCCTCACTATCATCTATATAGTTCACATTAAAATCATCGTAAGGCACCTCCTCCTCCACACTACCTGACGTTTCCGATTGAAAGGGATCGGGCTGGGGTTGTTGTGGTTCTAGTTGTATGGGAAGGGACTGTTCAATCAACTCTGAAAACACTTGTCCCACTGGGGATGATTGTGAGTGATGGACCTCGGCAGTGGTATAAGGTGGCAGGGTAGGACTTGTTGAGAGGTGCACTGTATCAGCAGTGCTACTAAATTACATATCTTTATCTAGGTCAAGCTTAACACGTTTGGGGAGAGGACAGTGAGGGGGGGAAGTGTCTTTTGAGTTTGTAGGTATAGAACTCTTTTTAGAGGATGCTGGGGAAGACACATAGCTTCGAGAGCGTTGGGACGTGTGTTCTGGAATGTTTAAGAAATAAATATGGTCCCTACTGGCAATGTCTGGGACTTTTTTCAAAGTTGATGATATATAAACTCTTACCTCATCCCAAATGTTCAGCAATACCTGAGCTGCACCCGCTGCTGTTATATGGCCACTCGGATTGTGGTAGTGTTTCACGAAGAGTGCACAATTTGTACACTTTTTAGGAGCCCACTTAGCCAATGTACGATCTACACAAGACATATGGCGTACACATCTCGTATGACCAAGAAGGGGAAATTTGTCACATCTTGTGACCCCGCACCACTGCACCATGGTCGAGGCTGAAGTCGTCGTTTTGGGTCTCGACATCCTCTCAAGTGTAGAAAAACCTGAGAAGCCACTCTCCGATCCCACTGGAGAGGGCCACGCGCCTGTCCGGCGATCCAGGATGTGGGTGACTCCTGGAGCTGATCACAGTTGTGGCTCGGGTGAGGGGGCGTAGATGACTGTGGAGAGCTATGGCCCACCTGTCATAGAAAAGGCCAAGAATCAATGTTACATAATATAAGAGCAAAGAACAAAAACATGTACCAGTTCATTATGTATAAGGCCCATGCAATATCGAGTAGCTTGTTGGCCCTATGAATGTTTTTTTTTTTTTTTTTTTTTTTTTAAAGTCGGGTAGCATATTCGCTACATCTTATATAAGAATGGATTTAAGGGGGATAGTCTGTAGGCTATCATAAATGCCACTGGAGTACTCACCCTTCTTTTTCCATTCATTGTTCTACATTGAGAAATCGGAGGGAAACGTTGGTCTTTAACCCTTAACTGGCGGCGCGCAACATATGTCGAGTGAAAGAAATTTGGACTATGTGGCGGCTCACAACATAAGTCGTGTGCCATTTTCAGCACGTAATGTTGCTGAGAGAGAGAGATAAGTGGTGGCAGGAGAGTAGCGAGCGTATGACTGCTCCAGACCACCGCGGTGGACCAACTGACATGAATCCCACCCTCCTCCACCCTCTCACACTCGCTACACAGTGAATTATGTAGGGAAAGTACCGAATTACATGGTTTTTGCACTCGTGTTGCACTCGTGTTGCAAGAAAACTAGCGGTTGTACAAGGATCGTTGGGGTGTCATTGGAAAGCTCTGTTTATGCCCTTTCAGGGATAGATACTTGTTTTACGCTCTGGGTCTTATTTAGGCATGAAAATTATCACGTAAACAACCCTATTTTGGGTAAAAACACCCCGCTGGGCGGTACATATTAATTACCGCCTAGGCCGCTCGTTAGGTGTTAATTTAACCGGAACATTTTGGTACATCGGATATTTGTTTCTGAAGGAAAACCATGCCCCCCCCCCCTCCGGAGTACCCGGAGTACTTGGAGGAAACTCGTTCCTTAATTTAACCTGAACCTCTTCGTTCCTGGGTTGTCAGTGTTTACCCTGAGTACCCGGAGTACTTGGAGGAAGCTCTTGTTCCTTAATTTTAACCTGAACCTCTTGGGTCTTTAGTATGTACCCGGAGTATTTGGAGTACAGTACTTGGAGGAAACTCTTGTTCCTTAATTTAACCTGAACCTCTTGGTTCCCTGGTTTGCAGTATTGCTCGGAGTACCCGGAGTACCCCTAGTACAGTACCCGGAGTACTTGGAGGAAGCCTTGTTCCTTAATTTAACCTGAACTTCTTGGTTCCCTGGTTTTTTGTATTACTCGGGGTACCCGGAGGAAGCACTCGTTCCTTTTTGTTGGTGTTTTGTGCACCTGGAGGAAAACTTTGTTTCTCCATTTAACCGGAACTTCTTCGTGCATCGTTTTTTTTTTTTTTTTTTTTTTTCCCTCGGTTTCCTTGAAACCATTTAGTACCCGGAGGTCTAAAACCCGGAGACCCGGAGAGAACGGAGGGACACAGGAGCCCCGCCGACTCCGGGACTCGAAGCATGCAATTGTATAGGGTTAGTGGTGCTCTTGCACTAGAGGAAACTTTGTTTTCATGCAAAAACTCTTTCTTTTTTAAGAAATTAACACATAATTGCGTAGGAATCTGAAGCACTTCATAACATAACACTCGTATAGGAAGAGAACAATTGATCTCTTATGTAAAATTCAGTAGAGGAAAGCCGAGCTAGTTAGGCCTATTGGCCGCCTCGTGGACACTTGCTCGAGGTGGCGAACAAGCATGGCCTTATAAATAAATAACTGTTACGAGCACGTGACATTATAAGGGAATCAATAAGTCTAGCTAAGAATCTATCAGCTCGAAGTAATGCTAGAAGCAAGCAAACTATAAAATGTTAGAAGCAAGCAAACTATAAAAGCGAAGTGACCTTGAAAATTTAATACAAGTAGAATTTCGGGAATAATGTACAGTAGGCTACTTTACGACAAAGAAAACTTTGAATTAATAATATCTTAAGAGTTCAACGTGTAGCCTGAGGGCACACGAATAAGGTGAATAATAGCCTACAATAAGTAAATAATTAAATGCAAGCATTGTATAGGATATAGCCTATTATAACAATAATCACTTACTACGACGAATAACACATATTAAGAATGGCGAAGCGGTACCCATATACTTTCGGTGTGGACAGGCATGGACGGAGGCCCTCTGAAACATACAGGCGATTACTCAATTCATGTTTGGACCTAACTCAAATAATATATAACAAGGAATCACTAGGAGTGAGGAAGCTAGACAAACGCTGAGACGCCCAGAGCAAGGGGGCACATGTCCGACTCGCCTGGATCACAACCGTAAAGAGGCAGATAAACACGCTAGGAAATCTGGCATCACGTGCAAGGGAAGCATGACAACAGCATAGCTGGAGGGCTGAGGCACCGGGAGGTTTGAAATGATAGATTCTTCTTTAAAAAAAAATATTTCTAGTGGTATTCATTTTCAATGACGAGCCCTTGGTAAGATTTAATGGGTATTAACCAAGGATTGTTTATTATGCTATATACGCAACGGTTGTAATAAGAACTCCGGGGAATCCCGAACGGGTCCCGGAATCTCAGCCTATATATAGTATAGGCTCTTCGTCATTGACGAAGGAACCAATACTAAATATACAATTATGGATTTATTTTTTTGTTTCCTTGCAATTATAAGACTATTGTATTTACCTAATTGTATTTACCTAATTGTAGTTTACAGGAGTTGAGCTAAGCTCGTGTTGTCCCGTCTCTCAGTCTACTTTTTATCCAATTTTTTCTTTAAAATATGGATGTTCCTTGCCCCTACCACCTCCTTCTCCAGCCCATTCCATTTGTCAATACATCTATAGGGGAAGCTAAACTTCCTGATATCGTTCTTGCAGGTAGGTCTTTTTACTTTGTAGCTGTGGCCTCTAGTTATTCCTGTATCCATAATTAATATATCCTCCCTATCCAGCCTCTCCAGCCCCCGGGTACATTTGTACATCATTATCATGTCTCCCCTCTCTCTCCTCTCTTTTAGACTCGGTAGATTTAATTTGTCTAGCCTCCCTTCATATGGCAGTTCTCTGAGACTTGGAACCAATCTAGTGACTGCTCTCTGGATTCTTTCTAACTTGTGAATATGCTTCTTTAGATGCGGGGACCACACCACTGCTGCATACTCCAATCTTGGTCTAATCATACTCTTCATAATTTTCGCTACCATGGTCTAATCCAAGTAGTTCAGAGCAACTTTCATATTCCCGGCCATTGCATACATTCCGCTAAAGAGCTTGTTAATATGTTTCTCTGGCGACAAATTATCTTGTATAATCAACCCTAAATCTTTTTCTTTTTCGGCCTTGCTAATTATATTATCTCCCATCCTGTACTCCCAATTTGGTCTATTCACACTTCTTCCCATATTTAACACATGGCATTTACTTATATTAAATTTCATTTTCCACTTGGTGCTCCATTCGTATATTTTATCTAAATCCCCTTGCAGCTCCTCACAACTACTTTTATTTGTTATTTGTCTCATAATTTTTACGTCGTCTGCAAACATTGACATGTAGGAATTTATGCCTATCGGCAGGTCATTCACGTACATAAGGAACATGAGAGGTGCCAACACAGATCCCTGCGGCACACCACTCTCAACTTTCCGCCACGATGAGTAAGTTCCTCTAATGTTGGTCCTCATTTCCCTATCTGTTAAATAGCTCTCCATCCATTTCAGCAAACTCCCCCTGACACATCCTAGCATCTCAAGCTTAGATAACAATCTCTTATGTGGTACCTTATCGAATGCTTTGGAAAGGTCTAAGTAGACGCAGTCCACCCATCCGCCTCTTTCTTGGAGTACATCTATCACCCTACTGTAATAACATAGCAAACTGGTAACACAAGATGTCCCTTCTCTGAATCCAAATTGCTTTGGGGTTATTATCTTCTTTCTCTCCAACATTTTCATCCATCTCTTCCTAATTAGCTTTTCACAAATCTTGCATACAATACTAGTAAGTGAAACTGGTCTATAGTTTAGAGGGTCCTCAGGGTTTCCATTCTTGTATATCGGAATGATATTAGCTCTTTTCCATTGATGGTAAAACTGATATTCTCATCATCCGAGGAAATAGAAGAGCTGATGATATGGTAGATGCCCTCTCCATCAATGTGGGTGGATCTCAGCTGCGACCGGCCAACTCTGTTCGAAATCTGGGTGTATATGTGAACTCCCAATTAGATTTCAAAGAGCATGTAAACCAGATAGTTAAAAGTTGTTACTTGCACATCAGAAATCTCTATTTGGTGAAGCCGTTTATAACCAGACGTTGCCTTCTGACGTTGGTTCACTCATTGGTCTTCTCTCGTGTTGATTATTGCAATGCCCTGTTGGTGGGTCTTCCAAATTATATTTTGAAGAAAGTTCAGTCTGTTCTTAACAGGGCCGCAAGACTAATTTTTGGTGTTCCACCTAGAACTCCTACTACATCTCTTCACATAGAACTGCACTGGCTGCCAGTAAGAGCAAGAATAGAATTTAAGTTGTGTTTGGTGACTTTTAAGGTTCTCAAATTTGGTGAGCCTAGGTACCTTGCGGAGCTGCTCAGGCGCCCACCGGCACACCATGGTGTAGTTGTGCGTCATGACAATGACCCTTTTCGTCTTGATGAACCAAGGGCTTTCCAGCAGTCTTCTTTCTTTGAGAGGTCATTCTCCTACATGGCTCCGAGGTTGTATAACAGGTTGCCGCTGTCCATGAGACAACTGAGTTCTGTTGAATGCTTCAAGAGACAACTTAAGACTTTTCTCTTTGAGAGAAGCTATGATCTTGAGAGAGGTGTCATGACGGATGGCTATAGAGTTTAGGCTATTTTGCCACTGCTGGTGATTGTTAAATGTGTGTTGTATATGAGCCTTCTTTTGATGCATTGATTTTTGTTCTTTTTTCTTTCTCTTTTCGAGCGCTAGTGAATTCTTCGGAAAAATTGGCGCTTATGAGAAATAAGTAACATGCTTATTATTATTATTATTATTATTCAACAGGAACCTGTCCTTTATCTAAGGAAGCTTGAATTATGTCCCTCACTGGCTCCACTAATTGCTCTGCACACTCCTTTAAAACCCAGGCAGACACTTCATCCGGTCCCATAGCTTTCCTTACTTCAAGTCCTCTCATTGCAGATAACAGCTCATCTCTAGTTATTTCAATCTTACTAAGACCACTCTCCAGTACTCCCGCCTGTGGTTCGTCAAAACCTTCCTCTCTAGTAAAAACTGACCCCAATTTGTTATTCATTACCTCACACATGTCCGATACATTTTCATACGTCCTAGCATCAACTCTTAATTTAGTAATTTGTTTCTTACCTTCAACTTACTGTTTATATATTTATAAAATAATCTAGGGTCACTTTCACATTTATTTACTATGTTCTTCTCATAGTTCATTTTAACTTGCCTAATTATGTTAACATATCTATTCCTCTCCTGTTTATATTTATTCCGATTACTCTCAGTGTTCCTTCTTCTTAATCTAGCCCAAGCTGCATCACGCCTACCCAAAGCTCTTTTGCATTTCAAATTAAACCAATCTTTCTGCTTAGTAAAATTTCCAGTTTTATATCTTGGGACAAACAGATTGGTTCCTACTCTATAAATTTCGAGGAATCTACTATATTTACCTTGTACGTCCCGTTCCTTCAAAATAAGATCCCAATCTACTCCCTCTAAATATCTTTTCAAGGATACATAATCAGCTTTACTATAATTTAATCTATCATTTATGTAGCTATTGTCTAATCTATTGGCATTACTCGAGGTCAACTTCCATTTTAGTAATAGGTGATCACTTTTACCTACAGGACATAGATAGTTTATATCACTAATTTCGTGAGGATCTCTTGTAAAAATCAGATCGAGTTTAGAAGGTTCGTTATTACCCCTCATTCTTGTATTTTCCTTCACATGTTGTGCAAGTACATTTTCCGTAACCAACTCCACTAGCCGACTTCCCCAAGATCTCTGATTTGGCCCTGCATCTCCCGATTCCCAATCAACCTCACTACAGTTGAAATCTCCTACCAAGATCAATCGATTCTTCCTTAAAAGCAATCTTCTCAACGACTGAATCATATCCTCTACCATCTCCTCAAACTCCAACTCCCTCCATGCTCTGGTCTTTGGTGGCATGTAAGCTACTGCTATGTCTAGCTTTTTTCCTTCTATATCATTGAGTTCAACTGCCATTATTTCTGCCTTGTCATTATTTAACTCCACGTGCTTTGCTGTCATAGGGTTCTTAACTAATACTGCCACTCCACCTCCCCTTTTACCCTTTCTATCATTTCTCCATATATTATATCCTTCACTAAACACTATGTTGCTGTCAAAGTCCTGGTTCAGCTTTGTCTCTGTCAAACAGACTATCTGTGGTTGATCTTTTCTTAATATATTATCTAACTCTACCTTTTTACTGTTTATTCCATCTATATTAGTGTAGTAGCACAGTATATTTGAATCCACCTCCTTGTTTCTCTTCCCTCTCTGCCTCCTACCAGGTTCACCTCCTCCTCCATCCCTTCCCTGACCCAGTTCCACCTCCCCCGCTAATTCTATTCTCCTCCCCCCTCTCTCTCCCTCTGTTCCAGATTAGGAAGTGTAGATGGAAGTCAGAGGGTTAATTGAGATACTCTTTACCCTTCCAGTTCCACAGATCATTCCTAAGCTGGATAAAATCGTCTAAAGGTAGTCAAAATGCGTCCTAATCTTCAAAGGGTTAAGTAGAAGTAACTATTAAATTAACACTTTCATTATTATGATAGTTTGTTTCCTCTAATTCGAGTTATCATTTGTCGATTTAAGGGGAGATTTCCACTTGTGAGAGACACATCAACAGTCACATAAAAACCCACCAATCGCCTCAGTTCGTCACATATCGCATGTCATTCGTATGGCATTGGCAATAATTTGTCGACACATTCGCTGCATTCACGCTACTGTCGCCCTATTCGCTCAAAAAGCAGCGTTGCCAATAATTGGAATTTGCAAATTGGCGAATCAGACTACAATGGTGTGAATTGTGCGACTATAGTGCGACCAACAGCGAATGAAGTGAGACAAAGGGCGAATGTCGCACAACATTCGCCAAAATTTTGAATTCGCAACCGTTTTTTGGGTATGCTCAAAATTTAATGGCGAATCTGGGTGAATCTGGGCGACGCTAGGGTGACCGTTGTGCGATTTCGGCGACAATTGGAGAATATTCGAGCAAATACGGCAAATTTTGGGACATACAAAAAAAATCCTGTCGCTGGGCGTTAGCCATCGAAAAGTCGCACAGTGGGATACCCCCTTCACTCTCAGAACGCCACCTATTGAGCAATTAACTCACTAGGCATTGCCCCCTGTAGCATATTTTGAATATGGGAATATTCATACAATGCTATTTAATCAGGGAACAATGAGGGTATTTTTTTTTTGGGGGGGGGCATTTCGGTGTGCTGTGGTAATGCACTGAAACTGGGTACAGCACAAATTCCATCCCAATAATATCTTCCCATTGACATATTGGAATTCGAACCCGGGTCCATTGGATTACCAATCCAGTGGCAAGACCACTCTGCCACACCTCCCTTAAAAGTCATCAGCTACATTTGCAACCTTTGTTTTCAATTTATCTAATTTTTTTTTAATAAAAGTATCGGTTCTCTTAACAGTAGTTCTATCCTGATTTTAAACAGTGTAAACAAAATTGTAGATGCCATTCCCAAGCCGAATAGTCTATAATCTTGCTTGATCTGAAATATTATCTTAAAACTAACCATGTGCTCCATATGCACCCAGAGCAACAGCCGACGCCCCTGATAATCCTGCCACTCGCACAAACCAGCGGGCAGAGGAGGGAATATTGAGCATGTCTGTTGGTAGAACCTCCACCACCTTCTCTGCAGCACGCTTACCAAGAGGACACTGATGACAAAAGGAAACAATTAGTACAAAGCTACATATTATATTGGCTAGGAATACTGTAGTGCATTTTTTAATGACACATTTTTGTTTGCTTTTAATTAAAACAAATTGTTTGATTCAACTAGTTTCAGGGGGCTGTTATATTTTGTTTGACAAACAAATAGCCATCATAGACATCTGTTCGCTCCTGGATGTGATAAAAAAATATGCTACAAACCAATTTAATATTGAAACGGCTTACCCATACCACATACAGATAAAGTAACCTCCTTCAGGAAAATACAGGTACAGTATGAGACTTATCATTCTCATCTATAACACTTTGCTCCTCCTGGAAAGTTCAAGGTAAAGGATGGCCATGGCAGAAATAATTACGTTGGCATAACAATGTTCTATATACCAGTATCTATAGTTATGCAAATCTTGTTGCAGGTAATCAACTTCATCTGAGCTTATTTGGTGACTGAAGTATTTTTCCTTAGAAAACAACATTTGTTGGTGAAAGAACTGTGGTCCGAATGTTTATTAGCTACACTAATCCCAGAGAAAATGCTATCATTCATTAACCTAAGAAGTGCGCATGGGGGTAATTAGACACCTCTACCTGTGCTGACGTATTTGAGCTGTTTCCATCACTAAAATATTCATTTTACCATATATAGCATTAATACTTATCCATACGCGCCTATTATGGGTTGATTATAAAGGTATTAACCTGAAACAACAATAAAACTAGTGAAAACAGCGTTTGGATGGTCAAAATCGGAGATACAGGCCGCGAGTTATATAATGTATGGGTGAGGCAACCTGCTTTCCCGCCAATTTCCCCCAAGGCCACTGAGACACAGTCGATCGATACTCTCTCTCTCTCTTGCACTCGCTTGCTAACAGTGTTGACAATGCCCTGCTTGCAACTCGCTAATGTTAGCACGAAAATATACCTCAGAATAAGGGAATATCAGGGAAAATAGGTGATAACTGAAGGAGGGGAGGAAAGTGGGGAAGGAGGGGAGGTAGAGGAGTGATATTTTGCATGGCCCAGGGGCAATTTTTTTTTTTTTTTTTTTTTTTCGATGTTTAACCCTCCAGCCCCGGCTACGCATTACATAAATATTCCCCGAAACCCAGGTGTTTTGGCCGAAAAACGTCTAGACTAGGCTACCGTATATTTGTTAATCTGACTGCTTCCCGCATTCCCGCGCATCCCCAAGCGTAGCTGTGTTATTTACCTGTAGAATGGCATTAAGTAGAGCTCTCTAAGTCAACTGGTTGAGTTGTGATGATGATTTCATTGGAGATAACTTTATGGCAAAAACAGCCACTTTACACTACTTTTCGATACTTAACAACAACATACAGGCACACACGAACAAGCGACGCTCACCTTCTTGTGGCCGGAGATGCGGGGCGTCGGTCCAGCCGGCTGTTGTTTACATGCGTCGGACCGACGCCTCGCACACAAAGCTCACAGGCTTTCAACCACTGGGCGTTCAAGAGCCCTTCCGGGTACCTGTTATATGCTTTTTTATGGGCGTTCAAGAGCCCTTCCGTGGTGAGAGGGTTAAAGTTGATTTTTTTTTTTTCTGACTCTTAAGAGTCTTCCCGCAGTCCGCCGGGGGAACTCTTAAGAGTCTTCCCGCAGTTCCCAGGTTAAGGGATTTTTTTTATATACTGTACTGTATATATACAGTATACTGATGTATATAGGCATTCACAGCCAATTCAGCAACCCTTCAGCATTTCTAACTCGTGGCTTAATCTCTTTATATTCTCTTTCTGAAGTATCTTTCTGTTGTCATAGTTGTTGAGCCTGGAAATTTGGTTATCTGAATCATAATATATACTGTACTGTAGTGCAATTTGGAATCACAACAAGAAGCAAGCAACATTTTCTTTTTGATTACAGTATGTTTGATTTGTGTTTGGTTCAACAAAATTGTTTTAACCCGTGGAGCCCCGGCTAGTTTTGTAATGTTTGTTCACCAGAACCCGGCCGGTTTTCAAAAAATGGTTTTATTCCAGAAACAATAGCGAATGGGTTAGGAATGAAGGAAAAACCACGAAAAACCGCTCAAAAAGCTTAAAGAATGGTCCTACAGAGCCCCCGAAAACGTATTTTACAAGAGTAAAAAATTGAAGGCAATTACCCCCAAAAAAACAGGTTATTGCGCACTCACGCGCACGCACGTGGACTTTGAGAGTTTTCAACCATCGGCACGGTTGCGTGGGATACGTACACAGTTCCCATACAAATCTGAGCCCTCTTGAGTGGCTACACCTGAGGTTACGGTCGGCGCAATTAGGGTGACGCGTCAGACGCGTCTCTGGGGCTGTGCGTTACATACATCGCCGACGCGTCAGACGCATCGCTGGGGCTGTACGGGTTAATAAACTGCTTATTTTAATTTAACTTTAGTTAGTCAAATGAAAAGGGAACAGAAATATCAATTCATTTCTGAGTGTCATACTATAGTCGCTCAAAGATACGAAGACCCCTGGGGTTGGCCAGGTAGTCTTGCGCGGTGGTGCTAAATATTTAAGCATTTAACACATTTTTTTTTTTATATTCAGGTTATTAACAACTTTATCTTAGCTCCAATGATTAATTATATATTACATTATTTAAAAAATTATGTGGTGTTATGAATCATATTATTTTTAAGGATATATAGGACTGTATACAACATTTGGCAGGTTTTTTATGCCATCCTGCCGCTGTTTTGTTTAAGGTGCGGTTACTAGGGGGTCGTGGTGCAGCCGGGTATCAATGAGTTGCGACGCTGCCAAGTAAGGTGAGTGCGGTTACGTACATACGCACACGCAATATACGAGAGAGAGAGAGATAGAGATAATAAAATAATAAATAATAAAATAATAAATCTATCTATCTATCTATCTATTGCCTGACGCCGTGATCCCCGAAGGGGTGGCCACGAACGAACCGCCCCCATGCACCTCTGTCCCCAGTCAGTCGACGCCCCTCCCCCCAACCAGCACCGTCTTCGTTCATGTAGTTCCTCACTCCATCCTTCCACCTCATATTCGGTCTACCTCTCCCCCTCTGTCCCTCCACCTCGCTCTCGTACACCCTCTTAGTCATTCTCTCGCTTTCCATACGTTCCATATGGCCGAACCATCTCAAGTTGTTCCTTTTCACACTTTTCAGCACATCTACCTCCACACCACATCTCCTTCTTACTTCCTCATTAGTCTGTCTATCCCTCCATGTAACTCCGCACGCATTCCTTAAGTAATTCATTTCCACTGCTCTCACTCTTGGTCTGAGTCTCTCAACCAACGTCCATGCTTCGCTTCCGTAAGTCAGTGTCGGGATTACCACACTGTCATGCAAGGACTTCTTCACTTCCATACTGACCACCCTATTTCTTGTTACTGCTTTTAGCGTTCCTACAACCCTCTTCCCCTGTTGTACCCTCTCCCGCACCTCTTCATCCATAGTCCCATCTTTACTCAACACACTGCCCAGATACTTAAAAGAGTTGACGATCTCCATAGCCTGACCGTTCAGCTTCACCTCACACTCTGTGACTTCACCCCTTTCGAAGACCATAACCTTGCTCTTCCCCGTATTTACCTTCAAATTCCGTTTTTCGCACACTGTTCCAAACTCATTTACCAGACCCTGCAACTCCCATTCATTATCACTCATCAGAACTGTATCATCCGCAAACAGCAGTATAGGTAGCTTCCACTCAATTCCCTCCCTTTTCAGCGATACACCAACATCCACTGCTCTTGATAGCATTTCTTTCATAACTCCATCCATATATACAGTAAACAACCACGGGGACATCACACACCCCTGTTTCAAACCAACATTCAGGTCAAAGAACTCGCTCTGCTCACTCTCCACACATACTGCCGCCTTTGCACCCTCATACATGCTCTTCACTGCTTTCAGCAACTTGCCCTCTACTCCGTATATTCTAAGTACTTTCCACAAACCTTCTCTATCCACTCTGTCATAGGCCTTCTCCAAGTCCATAAAGGCAACATACACCTTTTGTTTCTTCTCCAGATACTTCTCCACAACACAATTCAGGGTAAAAATCTGATCTACACATCCTCTTCCCTTCCTAAAACCTCCCTGCTCGTCGCCTATCCATTTCTCCGTTCTCACTCTCACTCTCTCAATCACTACCCTACTGTATACCTTCCCTACTACGCTTAGAAGACATATTCCTCGGTGGTTACCACACACTCCTCTTTCCCCTTTGCCCTTATATAGGGGGACTATTATGCCAGTCTTCCAGTCATCGGGTGCACTCCCCTTCTCCCATGCTAGTTTGCACATTTTCCATACCCATTCTATCACTATCTCACCACCATACCTCAACATTTCCCCACACACTCCATCTGTTCCTGGTGCTTTCCCCAACTTCACTCTTTTCATGGCTTCCCACACTTCTGACCTCCTGATCCCCACCTCCTCCTCCACTACTTCTCTTCTTCTCCCTCCCATACCATATCCAGCTATGTTTGCTGGCTCTTCATTCCTTTCATTTAGCAACTCACTGAAGTACTCCCTCCATCTTTCGACTCTCTTGCTTCTCGGCTAGCATTCTCCCATTCTTATCTTTCACACCCTTACTACCTTCCCTAACTTTCTTGACTTCTTTCCAGAACAGTTTCTTACTCTCCCTCCATTTTACACTCAGATTCCTTCCAAATTCCTCATCTACTCTTCTCTTACTTTCCTTCACTACTCTCTTCACCACCCTCTTACTCTCCACGTACCTCGCTCGTTTCTGTCTCTCGGAATCTTCATTCCCTCTACTACCCAACCAATCTCTATATGCTTTCTTCTTTTCTTCCACAGCTATTCTTACCTCTTCTGTCCACCATGCTGTACCTTTCACTCCCCTCCCTCTTCTCCTCACTCCACACACCTATTTTTTTTATTTCCACTTAAAAGTGGTTATTCTGCTCATAATTACAATTACAAAGTGTACATTAAGTATTAACTTAGGTATAAACTTAGGTATAAGGTATAAACTTGGATTGTACATACACATTCAGATGCATATATACACACAATACATACATATACAGTACAGTATATATATGTGCGTGGACTTACATACTTTTACACACACATTCATATTTGTTTGACTGTATATAGTTTATATGTATCTATATTGAAATAACCACATATATACAGTCATAAAAATATGAATAAGAATATATAGGACATCATATTACCATAGAGAACAATGAGGCCCAATATTTAGATTATATATTATTTAATAAAGTAGACGTGCCGTTTTGCCCAAAATCAAAACAGCATACCCAACTCTGCGATGGGTTACCATCATCACTACTAATACCATCATCAATTACAATCAACATAATCACTACTACTGCCATCATAACTACAACTGCCATCATCACTACAACTGCCAGAATCATCACGAGTACTGTCATCATCACTACTACAATTACAATTATCACTACTACTCTCACCATCATCACTGTCCATTGTCACTAGCATCTTAATCACTACTATCATCATTGATACTACAACTATCAACCATCATTACTAATATAATCACCACCATCTTACAATCATCATTACTACTGTTAACATCATCCCTACTACTATAACCATCATCATTACTATTGTCACAAATATTACCATAATTTATTCTACTGTCACCATCATCACTACTACTGCCATCATCACCATTACTATGAACTTCATCACCACAACTATAGTCATCACTACAAATTTCACCATCCTCAATACTACTCACCATCATCACTAATACTCACACCATCGTCACTACTGTCATTATTATAACTACAACTATCATGACCATCATTACTACTACTGTCACCATCATATCTACTACTGTCATCATCATCACTACTGTCATCATTATCGGGAATTTAGATAAAGGTTAAATTACATATCACTGGTACATGAAATATCCCAACAAATAGTTATATTATATTTACCAACGACGTAGTCGTTGATAGGTGTAATCCAGTCCCCCACACGCGGCTAGTTCAATTGCATGACATGTAGGAATGTTCACATAATACAATATCGATACAATGAACTTAGCTTAGAGGACTGGTGATGTAGGACTGTTGTTAATATTATTAGTAGTTGTAGCACATGGTGAACTGTGGGTTGAATCAGGGCCGGGGGAGGAGATGTTGACTGTACGGTGTTGTTTGAGAGACTAAAGGGCCGGCCTCCGATCGCTTCGCGAAATTACATATGGCTGCCGGCTCATAATAATTATAACCCATAACTTGGTTTCATAATACATCTAGAGCTGATGTAGATATTTATACATTACAGTTAATATTTAACCTAACTTAAGAATAAACTACAATACACAAAGAACCAGCCGAAATCGTACAAGCGATACGATACCGCCAAATTCAAATGTCCTATTGGACCAAAACCTGTCGGGATCATTACCCTATTCCCGACATATTGCCCGCCACCAAAAATGATATACAGGAACAAAAAAAGGACATCGAAGTCAAAGATCACCTTGTTGGATCTTCGATCTCCAAAGATCCACGGACCTCATAGCCGTCCTCCTTTTGGGACGAGCGCCACCTGAAGCCTGAGGAGGATCATCCTTCTCATCATCTGCTGCCCCACCTTGAGGAGCACTGTCACCAGCACTCTCCCGCGGAGGGGTATCAGTAGAGACGCCAGGATAATCCGGCAGTTCTACATCCTGCTCCAAGGGATATAACCTCATGACTGGGCGAGTAGTAACCCCAGTCGAAGTTCGTATTTTAGCAACCCTTATAAGACCATCAATGCCCTGGAACAAATCGATAATCCTCCCAAGCTTCCAAAATAACCTAGGACGCTCATCATGAATCAGGACGATATCCCCGATACGAGGCCATCGTTGATTCGTCCCTTTGATCTTATGAGAGTGACGCTCGCGAAGAGACAGCAAATATTCTTGGGTCCACCGTTTCCATAGATCGTCGGACACCTTGTTTACATACTGGAAGCGACGACGTGTGGCGTCAGCATTGCCGAACGTAGGGTCATGCAGATCTTCGTCATTTACGGACGATCTAGGAAAGGTATTAAGGGTTCGTCCACGTGTCATCATGGAAGGCGAAATGGGTAAGAGGTCATCAACATCTGCCGAGGTATAGGTCAAGGGCCTGTCGTTGACTGACATCTCAATTTCTATTAAGATGGTTTGCAACTCCCGTCTGGTCACCAGTGCCCTTCCTAATACCTTCTTCAAGGCAGATTTGACGATACCGATTGTTCTCTCCCAAATCGCCCCGAACCATGGTGCACGTGCTGGTATAAATCTCCATTGACAACCCTTTCCAGTGAGGGTAGCCACAACCTGCGGGTCATCCATTAAACTCTGGAGATATTTAGAGGCCCCGACAAAACAAGTCGCATTATCGCTCATAATAATTTGAGGGAAACCATTGCGGCCTGCAAAGCGTCTTAGAGTATGCAAAAAACCCTCACTGGATAGGTCGTCAATCAATTCAATATGAATCGCTCTGGTTACCGCACATGTGAATAGGACGGCATATACCTTTATGATAGTACCGGGCGATTCCCTAACATGAATCGCTCCGGTGTAGTCCAACCCGGGTACCTGAAATGGTTCAGTCCTTTGTACCCTGAACTCAGGTAAGGGAGGTAGATCAACTGGGGAGTAAGGCTTACCCTGTAATCTTTTACAGATCGTACAGCTATTGTGGATCCCTTTAATTGCTTGTCGCATCTTAGGGATCCACCAACGTTGTCGCATATACGCCAGAACATAATTTACGCCAAAATGTAGGCAGGTCCGATGGCATTGGCGAATCAACAGTTTGGTAATCAAATGAGAGGAGCTAAGGAGGACAGGATATTTCGCAGAATCAATAATGTCCGCCTCTTGTATCCTGCCTCTACACTTAATTATGCCTCCTTCCATATATAATCCTAGCTGCCTCATTAAGTTAGAGGGTTTGGCCTTTGATTCCTTGCTCAGGATTTGATGTTCAGTAGGATAAGATTCCTTTTGTACTAAACATATTAGTTTTGCTTCTGCTGATCTCAATTCATGGAGTCTGATATGCTTCGAATCTTCACTAAGGAAAGACCCGTGAGCCCGACTTCTCATGTTGTTAATGAAACGGTATATCCATGCAAATACCCGTATTACTTGATCATAGCTGCCGTAACGTTCCCACTCTACCAACTTGTTATCCTGATGTGTAGTACTCACATTCGAACTACTTAACACATCATCTTGGGGCCGACTTGAAGGATCAGATATGTAATCCCTGAAATCCTGAGGCCATTCAGTTGGAGATGTAAGCCATGGAGGTCCATGCCACCAAATAGAGGAAGACATAAACTGCTGTGCTGAGATCCCCCGGGAAATTATGTCACTGGGGTTATCCCTGGTGCTCACATAGCGAAATGTAGCTGTAGGAACTAAGTTATGAATCTCATCAGTGCGATTGGAAACATAAACAGGTAACACTTTCTGGCTGTGTACCCATGAAAGCGCTATTTGACTGTCGCTCCAGACATAGACGTTATTAATCTGTAGTATGTCTGTACAGTCTGGCCTGCCAATACGCGAGAATATGGGTGACACGCGAGGGCGCGGAATGAAAATTCGCGTATTAGCAATAGAGTATTATATGGGAATAAATCGATATGGGCGGCACTGACTCCAAGTTGTCTACTTTAGGCCTATTTATCTCCGTCAATTGCCACAAAAGGTACATATATGTATACATAAACATCCAAATCATAAGAAAATATAACAATAATAATAAACTCACCTTAAAATTAACAGTAAATGTCCAACACGAGTCGGACAGCTGTTGCGCGAGCGTGGACTGAGGGTAGACTGGCGTATCCCACAATGCCCTGCGTGCCTACGTAACTGGCGCGGAATGGTGGGGGGCCTCGCGTATTAGCTGAACTCCCCGGAATTGCCCTTATATCGGGCCCGGATTCGCGTTTTAAAGGTACATCACGCGTTTTGAAAGTTTTGGGTATAATTCGACCCCCTCCTCGCGTATAAGGTGAATCGCGTATTAAAAGCTCGCGTATTGGCAGGTCAGACTGTATAAGCATCCAGTGTAAACTTTATTAGACGAGCAGACAGAAGCAATGCAGTAAGTTCTAATTTAGGAACTGTAATCTTCTTTATAGGGGCTACTTTGGCCTTCGCTATAGCCAGCGTCGCTTCACTACCATTACATATGTATATGGCAGTACCGTACGCACTATTGCTAGCATCAGAAAAGGCATGTAGATCCACCTGGTGACCACCAATAACCTGACGAGGAAGTTGGACCTCGCAACATGCGGAAAGGTCCGACCGAATCAACCGCCAAGTATCCTGCAACTCAATCGGGAGGGGCGTGTCCCAATCTAGTTTTAACCGCCACAGTTGCTGTAAAAACATACGAGCACGGATTGTAACAGGCAGCAAAAAACCTAGGGGATCAAACAACCTCGCTGACAAGCTTAAGCAGTTTCGCTTGGTCATAAGCTCACTGCCGCATGGGGTGTGACAGAAGGATATACAATCTGTGGTAGTGTCCCATTTGTGGCCTAAAAACTTCACCTCACTATTCTCAGTAGCTACACCGTCAGAAGCAAATTGACCTTTCAAAAGATCACTATTAGTGGCCCATTCTTTTAAGTATAAATGAGCCTTGGCAAATATATCACGGATCTCCCAGCATCTCTTGAGCAATAAATCTTCATTGTCTCCGGTGCCTTGAAGATTGTCCACATAGATCCCCTGCTTGATCTCATTCTTGAAGTCAGGATCTAGTCCAGCCTCCTCAAGATGACGCAAGATAGTAGCGTTGAGAAGGAACTGGGAACAGGTCGCCCCGAATAAGACGACTCTGAACCTGTAGACCAGGTACTCCGAATCTAGATCCATTGGGTCCCGTGGCCATAAAAATCTTGTCGAGTCCCTGTCTTCACGATGGAGTTGAAGCATCAGGAAGGCCTTCTCAATATCGGCGACCCATGCAAACTTATGACATCTGAAGCGCAACATAATTTGCGCTAGATCAGAGACCAGGGACGGACCCGTGTACAGACAATCATTCAGGCTATAGGAGCGATCACTGGATTTAGCAGAGCAGTCATACACAATACGAACAGGAGTGGTGGAACTGTCCTTTTTAATCCCATGGTGAGCAAGGTAATGGATGTCATCCCCATACTCACTGAGATCTACTCTCTCCACAAATCCACGTTGTACCTGCTCGGCCAAAACTGCCGCATAAGTCTCGCAATAACTTGGATCCTTGACAAACTGCTTCTGAAGCCCACGCAACCTACCAAGTGCTAGATGGAAATTAGTAGGTAATTTACTCTTGTTATCATTCCAAGGGAGCCATACGTTACAGTCTCTTCATACGAGCTTAACGCTAGCTTGGACTCACGATCAAGTTCATGTGGGTCAATTCCAATATTGTCCAAGTCCCATAGCTTATCTATATCAGTACATGTATTATCAGGCACATTTGGCCTAATATATTTATCTATGGGGCTTACTGCTACCTTGAGGACCGTAACCACCTCCACCTGTGTGTCTTGAGAGGAAGTGGCATAGGATCCAGAAATGGCATAACCTTGGATCGTGGGGAGCATTATTAGCTTATCTACCCGCCGATATCCAGGGTGAACCAGGTCGTAGTAATAATCAGCTCCGACCAGTAGCATTATACCATTGTTAGCAGAGAGTTGATCATCAGCCAGTTTATACCCCTTGCTTCTGAGATATTTCAAATGTGGTTGAATCTCTGATGCTATATAGAAACTGGGTAGTGTGTCGACCACAACAGCCTTGATGGGACATACCTTTCTTCTACAAACATAGGAAATCTCCACGATATCATAGTCACTGGAATCTATTTCACCAGTGAAACCATGGAGACGCAAATTCTCTTGACCCTTGCTGGTACACTTGAGCTGGGGTAATGATGACCGCAGAACGAATGACCTCTGTGAGCACTGGTCAAGTAAGGTGCGCGTCATTATAGTATTATTATTACTCCCCACTACTGGCAGCATCATAGTAGGAAGCAATTGACATTCTCGAGAAGCAATGGACATGGCAGATACTTTATCACCCTCGCTCTTACCTTTCTCATGTGACTCTTTGGGGGTTCTCCCCTTTTCTTTGCCGTCGTGCCGATCAGACTGGGTGCAAAGGGAAAACCAATGTTTCCCCTTGCAATACTTACAAGGTTTGATGTAGGAATTGGTGCAGGTACTGTTGAAGTGGTCTCTTGCCAGACAGCTGGTACATAACTTAAGCGATTTAGCCTTGCTAATCTTCTGTGTAGCCTTAGGATACTTAGGACACTGATACCACAGATGACCGTGGACACTGCACAACTTACAACCTAATGATATCGGCCTTTTCTGTTTAGGAGAAGTCTGTACCGGGAAAGCTGCAGTAGATGGCGACATCTCCACTTGTCGGTAGTGTCCAGTACTCTCCATATTGAAGACTTCAGTCTGGTACACCTGCACCAACGCTTCCAAGTTTAGTGGAGAGTCGCTTAGTTGTCGTCGTAAGATTTCCCTTAGGGGAGAGGGTATCTTATTCAAGATATTCACACTAAATATCTCCTCCTTGGTGACGGCCATTGTCTCCATAGATCGGAGGAGGCTCTCAAAGGAGGCATAGTACTCCTTTAGGTCCGCCACATCATAGGATGGAGGATCTAGTGTGAAGAATTTGGTAATTAAAGCGGTCTTGATGACTTCCACTCTCCCGTAAGTTCTCTTCAGCAACTCCACTGCAGACTCGTAGCTGTTAGCTTCTAGCTTGTACCCATCGACTAACTTCAATGCCTCCCCTTTCAATTGACCACGGAGATATGTGAACCTTTGGATGGATGTGAGTGTTTTATGATGATGGATGGAACACTCAAAAATATCCCAAAATCCAGTCCAGGTAGCCGAATCCCCGGAAAAGGTAGGCAAAGTAAGCTTCGGCAGGTTAAAACCAGTCGCCTTTGGTGTACCGGTATCCTTAACAGAGGTTGATTCTTGGGTGGAAGATAGTCTGGCTAAGGCTGTATTAACGTCCTCAAAGTACTCAAAATCTGCCGACATTTCTTCTTCCACATCGTCAGTAACTGTCAATAAACCATATACCTGCTGAGAATAACTATCATAAGCAGCTAGCGATTTAGTAACAGTAGCAATTTTACCTTTTATCTGATCAGCCGTGGCACTTATTAAAAATTCATCAAGATCTCTTAAACCTCTATTTAAACTTCCCTTCATCCCTCCCTTAAGAATCTTAAGTTTCTTCAAATCTGTCATCGTTAAGGTTTAATTTTAAGCAACTTAAACTACAATGAGGTCAGACTACAAACCGTTAATCGCTTAGGAATCAACAGCGGCAAACCCCCATTACTTAAGAAATTTACTCAAAAAGAATTACATAATACTTACATCCCCCTTAATATAAACTATCGAAAGGAAATTATCTAACTAGACAAAAGAATTAAATACCAAATCCATTAAAAGAAAGGGTAAGGTGAAGCACTAATTATTGTAAGCCCTTTATAGGTAAGCTAGTTGGTTAAGCTACAATCATGAGGTCTGACTATTAACCGTCAATCGCTTAGGAATTAACAAAGACCGACACTCATGACCGCCACTTTAAGCAACTAGGCCTAGGCTATTATGAAATTTAAATATAAAAGGTCACATGAGAACCCTCCCCTCCAGCAAAAGGAATAATGAGTCCCACAAAGACCAACACACAATTAACACCACAGGCACACCACCATAGCGAAATGAATAGCCACCACAGACACCTGCAGGCCTAGACTGCCTAGCCTAGCCTATGAGCGCAAAATGGTGACCGACGAAACTACCCCTACCCCAATCTCCAGCCCAGCTAACCCACCAAAAAACGCCAAGGAACACACGCCCCAAAAAAACCTGGAAACTAGTCTCAAAAAAGATAGAGACGGCGCCTAGACGGTAAAAAACACGAGGGAAGAAGCTGGACCTAAACTAGGGAAATGGCAGGCGGCCAACAACGCGCGAGGCGGCAGCCATTTGTAAGCCCACAAGCGTCAAGGAAGCAAACAAAACGGTACTACGGTAAGGAAGCTTTAGGGCTCGAAGGACCAATATTTATCGGGAATTTAGATAAAGAGGTTAAATTACATATCACTGGTACATGAAATATCCCAACAAATAGTTATAATATAATTACCAACGACGTAGTCGTTGATAGGTGTAATCCAGTCCCCCACACGCGGCTAGTTCAATTGCATGACATGTAGGAATGTTCACATAATACAATATCGATACAATGAACTTAGCTTAGAGGACTGGTGATGTAGGACTGTTGTTAATATTATTAGTAGTTGTAGCACATGGTGAACTGTGGGTTGAGTCAGGGCCGGGGGAGGAGATGTTGACTGTACGGTGTTGTTTGAGAGACTAAAGGGCCGGCCTCCGATCGCTTCGCGAAATTACATATGGCTGCCGGCTCATAATAATTATAACCCATAACTTGGTTTCATAATACATCTAGAGCTGATGTAGATATTTATACATTACAGTTAATATTTAACCTAACTTAAGAATAAACTACAATACACAAAGAACCAGCCGAAATCGTACAAGCGATACGATACCGCCAAATTCAAATGTCCTATTGGACCAAAACCTGTCGGGATCATTACCCTATTCCCGACAATCATCATCAATACAACTACAACCATCATCACTACAATTATCACCATTATCACTACTATCACCATAAATCCAAAATTACTACCATCACTTCTAATGCCAACTAAACTAACTTAACCTAGCAAATACGTAGCGAGATGTTTTCGCTCCCAGAACGCCATCATTGCTGGGGGGGGGGGGGGGCAAAACCATATTTTGGACCTAAAATCATAACTATTGCATATATTCAAAAAATCTTTTTTGACTGACGTTTGCATTCACGCAACAAATGTTTGTGTGAAATTTGGTGAAAATCCGTCCAACTGTCTAGGAGGAGTTCTGAGACAGACGGACGACGACGACGACGACGACGACGACGACGACGACAGACATTTTTTTCGTGTGGTACCCACTATACAGGGGGGCGATACCAAACTCTGCTTACGCAGAGTTGATAATATCGTAAAATTGGGGCATTGGATAGTGAGGGAGACCTTTACTGTAATATCATTCTACGAGCTGAAAGTGGAGTCACACGAGGGTATGTAACAGATATTATAGTCTATTCATCATAATTAGGCCATAATCATAGCACGATTATTGAAGTCCTTTTTCAATTACAAGCAGTTAGAGGTCGCAAGTTCTAGCCTGCATTTAATGAATAGACTAGGATTGGAGTCACCATTTCAGATTCAATATACTGTATACTAAAAAAACAATTGGAGTCACCATTTCAGATTCAATAAATACTAAAAAATAAAAAATAAATATTTGGTGCATTGTTATATGTGCGATCAGTTTGCTTGGGAACCAAATTGACTTGCTCATGTAGTTGTGTACACCCTATGTAGTGGATTGTGTTCTTTTATTTCAAATTTTTAATTTTATTAAGCGTTATTTCCACATAGCAATTTTGATTAGTTCTTTTGCATTTATTTTGTGTCGTCCCAGTTTTGGTTTGTTTGTTTTGCAAGTTTTACATAATAATACTAGGCTACTGTACATCGATTTTGATGGTGTAATTAAATTTGTAGCTTAAAATCAGGAACAGACACCTTGAAACTTGAACACAATTTAAGTATACGTGCCGTTTTGCCCAAAATCAAAACGGCATACCCAACTCTGCGATGGGTTACCATCATCACTACTAATACCATCATCAATCACAATCAACATAATCACTACTACTGCCATCATCACTACAACTGCCATCATCACTACAACTGCCACAATTTGTTAGTAGTCTTGGAAAATCCAACATCAAGGCTATTAATCTAATTGCAATGACGACTTGTCTATTTTGACTGCTATGTCGTCATTCCAACTGCGGTTAAAAAGAAAACGTCTAGAGTCTACTCCTTATCTTGCTCTAGGAGACTTTGTACATTAACCAAAACTACCACCGAAGGTGAAAAAAGCATAGAAGAGAAGAAAAAGGGGTTTACCTTAGTTACCGCTTAAAGCCCATCCCGTGTTCCGTCATGTGCAGATCCCTGTCGAACGTGCGCATGAGCGACCCTCTCTTGTCATCATTTTTTCACGCGCTCCATTGCTTGAGTCCGCTTTTGTTGTGCTCCTTCAATTCACCCTGTTTTAGGTTAGTTTCGGCTTATCTGGCCTTCTTTTTTGTTAGACAGATGTTACGTGATCTAGGGCACACGTAAATGGGCTCCTAAGTGTGTATAATGGAGACGCGTGTGGAAATAGCCTACCGAAGGTACGGGGGCGCCTGGCGTTCATCGTATATGTTTTTAATTCTTTCTCTTTTCATATTCTTTTTTCCTGTTAGTCTGGGCATAGTTTAGCTTTTAGCTTTTTTTAGCCTAGCTCGTTTTCTCATTCAGGAATTGCTATGCCCCTATGAGTTTTCATTTTTTCATAGCCTAGGTGTACCGTTGGTAAACAATCTGAGATTTCGTTGGTGGCGGCGCTGTTTGTAGAGTTTGTGTCGGCCGCATTATTAGCGTTATTCCAGAGTCCCCCCTTTCGAGCCTTCACTGTGTCTCAAGGGCCTGGGCGACAGGTGGTTCGTGATAATCCAGGGGTACACCACGGGGGCCCCTCCTTCACACCACAGGGTTTTTCGCCCCTGACACATTCTCTGCTCACGGCTAGGCCACCCTTTTTCTCACCAGTTTCATTTACTGGTTTTTGTTTTCTCTTCCTGTTTCACCTCCATCCTTTCATAGTCTTTTTGCCCAATTCACGGGGGCCCCTGTTTGTGCGAAACCACCCTCCCTGCCACTTCTCCTCATGGGCTTTGCTCTATCTCTGTGGGTTGGGTGGTTCCTGGGGGTTGTGCCTCCTCTCCCCTGGTGTGTCTTCCTTGCCTCTCCCTTTACCGGTTGAGTTAGGATAAATTCAAGGAAGACACTGCTCAGCTTGATGGCCATCATCGCTTGGAGTTCATAAGGAGATGACGCATTTTTGTGGCCCTTTTTTGGTATTCCCTAGACGCTCCTCTCGCTTTTTTGGCGCCGGACCATCTCGGCCGGTCCCGCAAATTTGCGGGAGCTCGATTCGGTCCTCTGGGACGTTTCGGCTCCCCGCAAATTTGCGGAGATCGCTGGGGGGGTCCCGCAAAATTGCGGGAGGGTGGTGTCGGTACGATAATGCCTCCATTGGCCCGCAAATTTGCGGTAATAGTTGGCTTTCACTATTGACCTTTTTTATGTCATCTTGTTGCCTGATACTATTTGGTGTGTGCACTTTACTGGTGTTATAGGCCCTGCATGTAAGATGTTGAGTGGTGGTTAACACTTTCTCCATCTTTGCAGGTTCTGCTAGTGCTCTTCCACCTCGCCCGCCCTACTCACCTACCTCTGTGCTCCCGGTTTAGGGTGAGTACGGATACCTGTTTGCATGTGTGTTCCTGTTTCCCCATGCTCCTTCCCTGGTTCTTCTTGGACATTCTCTCCACTTACTCCTTCGACGTGCTGCTTATGGTGTGTGTTCTTCCAGTGCAGGTAGGCTGCCTTGCTTTCGCCATGGTTGTAGCTCCCCGTGCTTGGTGAGCCACAAGTCCTGCTTGCGCCACTCGCACTGTGTGTCCTCTACGGCCTACATCCCTGCTCTGTGTGGCCCGTGTCTGGCCCTGGTGGATGGGGTGCACCATAGCCCTGGTTCCTCGGCGGCGGCAGTGGCCTCTGCTTCCCTTCAGTCGGTGTGGGCGATAGTCTCCCGCTACTTTTGGACTGTGGGCCACCGTTCCCCGGCCTTTGTTGCCGCCCGGATCCGCGTCACCCTGGGTATCCCTGACCCGACTGAAGACCGTTCGCCTGGCCCTCTCCCTGCTCGGGCCCTCTCCCCTGGGTCCCGCAGCCGGTCGTCACATCGTCGGGGGGATCCCCTGCTCCGTCCACGCTCTTGCTCGCCTCGTCGCCCGTCCTCTCCTGCCCCTCGTTGTCCTCCTGATCGCCTTGACGGCGCCCATCGCCCTCGTCATGGTTCTTGCCCTGAGGCCGGGGTTAGCGGCTCTGCCCCTGTGCGCCCTCCCCTGGCCTCTCCGGGTCGGGGCTCTACTACCTTCCGCCCGCTTCCCCTGCTCGTACGACGTCCTCTTCCTTTGTCCTCTATGCGCGCGGAGGTTCAGGCTGTAGCTGGCCCTCTGCTCCCTCCTCCTACACTGTCAGGATGTAGTTGCTTCTCCTCCTACTTCACCTGCTTCGGTGCCTATTCTTCCTTCACGGTCTCGTCCCACGGTGGCGGTCCCTCCCTCCTCCGCCTCGGTGTCGGGCCGCCCTGTTATCTCTGCCCCGGGGATCCTTGCTCTGTTTCCCCCCGCGGCTACTTCTGACCTCTTTTCAACGGCCATACCACGTTGAATGCACCGCTTCTCGTCCGATCAGCGAAGTTAAGCAACGTAGGGTCTGGTTCGTACTTGGATGGGTGACCGCCTGGGAACACCAGATGCTGTCTTTTCACCGGGCCAGCCTTCCCACTCCCGTCGTCCTGCTCCTCCTCCTTCTTCTCTCCCTGACCTTCACTTACCGTCTCGCCACAGGGGTACCCCTCCTCTTGGCTCGGTGGGGTATCGCGTGGTTTCGGGGTCCCCTTTCTCAGGGGCTGACGTGTCGCTGGAAGAGGGGGATAGTGCTGTTTCCCCATCGGGCGTTCGTGTTCAGGGATGAGTCCCTCAGCGGCGACACAACCGTGGTCGCTCGCCTTCCTTGGACCGCGCCTCTGCTGGTTCGTGTCGTGGATCTCGCTCCCGCTCACCCCTGCGGGCCGACCATTCTTGGGGGGGGGGGTCGCCTCTCTCGGATCGATTGTCGGCTATGCAGGGGTGGCTTGTGTCACGCATCGACGGGCGCTTGGAGTCGATGCAAGACTCCCTCTTATCGCGCTTCTTGGCGGTGACACACCCTCAGCGCCTCACCATACCTACCCCTGCTACGGTCCCCCTCCCTTCTGCAGGCCTATGCTCTGGTCAGACTTCAGCCGCCGGGCCATCCTTCAGGATGTTCAGTCCCTGGCTGTGTTGACGGGACTGTCCTCCTATGGGACGGGTTTGTGCGACGACGGTACGCCTGGCTTAGCCATCTTGCTCGATCACCCTCTCCCGTTGGGGGCCTGATTTGCTGAGGCCTTCGTCTTCGCCGGCCGTTCCGTCGCCGGCTCTCCTTCAGTCCCTCCCCCGGAGTCATCACTGCTTTTGCCTCCTCTTGTGTCGGTCGGCGGGTTGGACGGCGCGTTCTGGTCCTGGTTCAGCGCGCCCGTTCTTGAACTTTGTTCTCTTGCTACCCCGTTCTTCTCTCACCCAGTTCAGTCCTCTGTCGACAGGGTTTTTCCCTTGCGGCGGTGGGTGCCGAACTTCTTCTCTTGTCTTTTGGTTCCCTCCAGACTTCTGTTCACCACCTGCGGCTTCTCGCGGCGTCTGCACCAGGCGATCTTCGCGAGGGTTTGGGCCGCGTTCGGCGGATCCCCCTTCGGCTCGCGGTGTCTTTGGTTCCCGAGCTGAAGGCGGTTTTGTGCGTGGCACCTCAGCAATGCCGGACGGTACGGTCCTCGTTCTGCCGGACAGCCCCCTTGGATATTCGTCAGGGTTTGTTGTATTTACCTAATTGTATTTACCTAATTGTAGTTTACAGGAGTTGAGCTAAGCTCGTGTTGTCCCGTCTCTCAGTCTACTTTTTATCCAATTTTTTCTTGAAAATTTGGATGTTCCTTGCCCCTACCACCTCCTTCTCCAGCCCATTCCATTTGTCAATACATCTATAGGGGAAGCTAAACTTCCTGATATCGTTCTTGCAGGTAGGTCTTTTTACTTTGTAGCTGTGGCCTCTAGTTATTCCTGTATCCATAATTAATATATCCTCCCTATCCAGCCTCTCCAGCCCCCGGGTACATTTGTACATCATTATCATGTCTCCCCTCTCTCTCCTCTCTTTTAGACTCGGTAGATTTAATTTGTCTAGCCTCCCTTCATATGGCAGTTCTCTGAGACTTGGAACCAATCTAGTGACTGCTCTCTGGATTCTTTCTAACTTGTGAATATGCTTCTTTAGATGCGGGGACCACACCACTGCTGCATACTCCAATCTTGGTCTAATCATACTCTTCATAATTTTCGCTACCATGGTCTCATCCAAGTAGTTCAGAGCAACTTTCATATTCCCGGCCATTGCATACATTCCGCTAAAGAGCTTGTTAATATGTTTCTCTGGCGACAAATTATCTTGTATAATCAACCCTAAATCTTTTTCTTTTTCGGCCTTGCTAATTATATTATCTCCCATCCTGTACTCCCAATTTGGTCTATTCACACTTCTTCCCATATTTAACACATGGCATTTACTTATATTAAATTTCATTTTCCACTTGGTGCTCCATTCGTATATTTTATCTAAATCCCCTTGCAGCTCCTCACAACTACTTTTATTTGTTATTTGTCTCATAATTTTTACGTCATCTGCAAACATTGACATGTAAGAGTTTATGCCTATCGGCAGGTCATTCACGTGCATAAGGAACATGAGAGGTGCCAACACAGATCCCTGCGGCACACCACTCTCAACTTTCCGCCACGATGAGTAAGTTCCTCTAATGTTGGTCCTCATTTCCCTATCTGTTAAATAGCTCTCCATCCATTTCAGCAAACTCCCCATGACATCCTAGCGTCTCAAGCTTAGATAACAATCTCTTATGTGGTACCTTATCGAATGCTTTGGAAAGGTCTAAGTAGACGCAGTCCACCCATCCGCCTCTTTCTTGGAGTACATCTATCACCCTACTGTAATACCATAGCAAACTGGTAACACAAGATGTCCCTTCTCTGAATCCAAATTGCTTTGGGGTTATTATCTTCTTTCTCTCCAACATTTTCATCCATCTCTTCCTAATTAGCTTTTCACAAATCTTCCATACAATACTAGTAAGTGAAACTGGTCTATAGTTTAGAGGGTCCTCAGGGTTTCCATTCTTGTATATCGGAATGATATTAGCTCTTTTCCATTCAACAGGAACCTGTCCTTTATCTAAGGAAGCTTGAATTATGTCCCTCACTGGCTCCACTAATTGCTCTGCACACTCCTTTAAAACCCAGGCAGACACTTCATCCGGTCCCATAGCTTTCCTTACTTCAAGTCCTCTCATTGCAGATAACAGCTCATCTCTAGTTATTTCAATCTTACTAAGACCACTCTCCAGTACTCCCGCCTGTGGTTCGTCAAAACCTTCCTCTCTAGTAAAAACTGACCCCAATTTGTTATTCATTACCTCACACATGTCCGATACATTTTCATACGTCCTAGCATCAACTCTTAATTTAGTAATTTGTTTCTTTACCTTCAACTTACTGTTTATATATTTATAAAATAATCTAGGGTCACTTTCACATTTATTTACTATGTTCTTCTCATAGTTCATTTTAACTTGCCTAATTATGTTAACATATCTATTCCTCTCCTGTTTATATTTATTCCGATTACTCTCAGTGTTCCTTCTTCTTAATCTAGCCCAAGCTGCATCACGCCTACCCAAAGCTCTTTTGCATTTCAAATTAAACCAATCTTTCTGCTTAGTAAAATTTCCAGTTTTATATCTTGGGACAAACAGATTGGTTCCTACTCTATAAATTTCGAGGAATCTACTATATTTACCTTGTACGTCCCGTTCCTTCAAAATAAGATCCCAATCTACTCCCTCTAAATATCTTTTCAAGGATACATAATCAGCTTTACTATAATTTAATCTGTCATTTATGTAGCTATTGTCTAATCTATTGGCATTACTCGAGGTCAACTTCCACTTTAGTAATAGGTGATCACTTTTACCTACAGGACATAGATAGTTTATATCACTAATTTCGTGAGGATCTCTTGTAAAAATCAGATCGAGTTTAGAAGGTTCGTTATTACCCCTCATTCTTGTATTTTCCTTCACATGTTGTGCAAGTACATTTTCCGTAACCAACTCCACTAGCCGACTTCCCCAAGATCTCTGATTTGGCCCTGCATCTCCCGATTCCCAATCAACCTCACTACAGTTGAAATCTCCTACCAAGATCAATCGATTCTTCCTTAAAAGCAATCTTCTCAACGACTGAATCATATCCTCTACCATCTCCTCAAACTCCAACTCCCTCCATGCTCTGGTCTTTGGTGGCATGTAAGCTACTGCTATGTCTAGCTTTTTTCCTTCTATATCATTGAGTTCAACTGCCATTATTTCTGCCTTGTCATTATTTAATTCCACGTGCTTTGCTGTCATAGGGTTCTTAACTAATACTGCCACTCCACCTCCCCTTTTACCCTTTCTATCATTTCTCCATATATTATATCCTTCACTAAACACTATGTTGCTGTCAAAGTCCTGGTTCAGCTTTGTCTCTGTCAAACAGACTATCTGTGGTTGATCTTTTCTTAATATAGTATCTAACTCTACCTTTTTACTGTTTATTCCATCTATATTAGTGTAGTAGCACAGTATATTTGAATCCACCTCCTTGTTTCTCTTCCCTCTCTGCCTCCTACCAGGTTCACCTCCTCCTCCATCCCTTCCCTGACCCAGTTCCACCTCCCTCGCTAATTCTATTCTCCTCCCCCCTCTCTCTCCCTCTGTTCCACCCTCTCCACCACATCCTGGCTCTCTCTCCGGTCCCCTGCTCCCTGCATTATCTCTCGCTCCGTCTCCTTGCTTTGACTTCGTACTTGTCTCTCTGTCTCTTTCCCTATCACTCCTCTTACTTTCGGTTCTTGGTGGCTCCTGATGTACCACTTCCTTACTTGCCCTTCCCTTATTCTCCAAAAAAAATTTCTTCTTTTGCTCTTCAGACAACTTTCCATTCTCTTCATCAGCCTTAGCTTGGAGTTCCCTTAACTGTTCTCGTTCTTCTACACTTAGGTCCTTTTTTACCCTTATATGATTCAGCTCTGTCGAATTTAATTTCCAGCTCACATTGGCTACTGCTTCTGCTGTTGATCTAAACTTTAGTTCCACTCTTAGTGGTCTCATCTCGCCCTTCTTATATATTCCTAACCTTCTCACCTCCTCCAGTTCTTTTACCCATCCATAACCCTCGTCTAAGTAATTCAGTATCCCCTTGACTTTCACAACATCCCTTTCCTTTCTTACCTTCATATCTGCCAGGTGCTCTTCCACATCTCCAAAGATTACTACACACTTACCTCTATCTATTGTCTCTCTCACTACCTTCTCTTTCTTCTTTAAAACTTGCACTACATTTTTTTCAAACTCTTTCTTTTCCTTTTCTCTCTCTTCCTTCTGCTCCTTCACAATTTCTTCAAGGGCTACCATCGTGGCACTCTCTACCCTTGTCCACTCATTTTTTTTACCTCACTAATTCCTTTTACTTCCTCACTCAGGTGGCCCTCATATTCCTTAAGCTGAGCCTTGAGTGCCACATTTTCCGCCGCTAACTTGTCTACTCTGGCCTTCACTGCCTCTAGGCTGTCACTTACTGGCCTAGGCCTATCCACCCCGCTAGTAACGCCACACATATCGGACAAAACTTCTACTTTAGCCCCTAACTCCTTCCTCCAATTTTCCATCACTCCCCTCCATCTCACAAGACCCATCAATTGTTTTTTCATACTTGCCAACTGATCATCCTTGTCCTCGGTGATAAAGCCTTCAAATTCATATTCCTCCTCATCCCCAGCTAGGCTTTCACGCCTTCCCGCCATCGCGAGGTGGTCGTCTGCCAGCCTAAAAACAACAATCGCCCCACTATCCCATCTCACTCCAGGAACTGTTTTACTTAATCCATATTTTCAATTACTTGGAATATCCAATTACATCTGAATTGCTCATAAAACACCTAATTACTTATTGAAATGCACATATAAATTTCCGGGACAACACTTAGACACTCCTATCAACTTCACACAAGCTAACTCATTATCGGAGAGCAGCTGCGAGGTGTTGACAGCTCGGAGGTCAGTACTCTGCGCTCTCTCCGTCGGGGCTTTTTTGCGCGGGATGCTTGGGTCCGCTACGCTTCTCTATCGGCGGACCCTGCTTACGACACGCAACGACGCGCTGTGTCGCGAGCGGGGTCTTCTCAGTCCCGTCCTTCTGCCGGTCCTCTTCGGGGTGCTGCTGCACGTGCTGCCGCCATGCACGGGTGCAGGACAGGGACGTTACAGGCCAGTGCGTCAGTTCCGCCTCGCCCTTCTGTTCTTGCCCCCTTTTCATCCCCGCCGTGTCGGGGCTGGCCGGCCTTCCACTTCCGGCCGCCCTTCGCCGGGGTCGGCCCCGCGACGGCCAGGGGTTGGGGTGGCCCGCCCTTTTCGACGAAGTTGGGGGGGGGTAGAGGAGGTCAACGTGGCGCTCATGCCCGCACGGACCGTACCGGGGGTACCTCCACGTCAAAACAATGTGTAGATTCTCTGGGTCGGTCTCCTTGTTCTCCTTCTCGCCTGGCCGCCCGGGTCGCTCCCCTCCTCTCGGGAGCTCCCACGGGTTGTTTTCGCCCTTGCGCCCCTCGGTGTCCGCGAGGGACGTTGGGGGCGGCGGATTGCGCGGAAGGGTCTCGCCTGGAGGTGGACGTCCAGACCCCCACTCCGCTCTTGTCACCGACGCCGGCCCATCTCTTCGGAGGTGGCCCACGTGTTCACATCCATGCACGAGCCGGGTATCGTCGAGGGAGTTGACCGCCGGTCGCCCGGTTTTCCTCTCCCGTGTATTTCTGGTACCGGAGTAGAACTGCGACGCGATGCGCCCGGTGGTGGCTCTGTTGGCCCTCAACGGGCGCATCGTGCCCACACGGTTTCGGATGCTGCCGGTACCCCAGGTACGCCTGGCCCTGCGCCCTCTGTCGTAGGTAGTGTCGCTGGCTCTCCAGGCTGCGTCTTGGCTCGTTCCTCTCCATCCTCGATTCCAGCGATTCTTGGCCGTTCGGACTTTCGATCGTGTGTTCCTGTTCGCCGGCCTTCCCTTCGGTCTCTACATCGCGCCGCGGATCTTCTCCGAACTGGTGGGACAGGCTCTGGATCCTCTCCTCAGGAGCGGGCTCCGGCTCCTGTTTTCCTTGGCCGTTTGGTTGATAGTTTCCGAAGCCCTCGGACTGTGCGTACGCGACGCCCTCAAAGTCGTTCGCCACGTCGCACAGTTAGGGTTCCCCGTCGATGTTCCCAAGTCACGCTTGACCCCGTCGCGTGTCGTGCCATGGGTCGGTCTCGCCTGGGTTTTGTCTGGCGCTCCGGTGACCCAGGGTCTGCCGGACGCGGTGCACCTTCGGCGGACGGTCTTCGCCGTGTTGCACTCGGTCTCCCTCCCGGGGTGGCTCTGGGACTCGTTAGTGGGTTCGCTGCATTGGGCCGCTCTGCCCATTCCCTTAGGGAGCCTCCTCCTACGCCGCCTCCTCCTCATGGGCACCGAGGTGTTTCCGTTGACCCATATGGATCGGCTCCTGCCGCTCCCGCGTGCCATTCGCAGACACTTCGGACACTGGGCACGCTCTCTGCGGCTGTGCCCTGGACCGCCCCCCCGCCGACGATCTGGGTAGACACAGATGCGTCGAGCGTGGTAGGGTGAGGTTACCCATCAAACCTGGGCCGTCAACTTCCCGGCAGATGGGTGGGACTCACGCCCCTTACCCGTCTATGCCCTCGAACTGTTGGTTCCTTTGTTCTTCCTGAGGGCCCACGCGCTGGCCCTTCGGGGACAGTCGGTAGCCTTCGGGATGGACACTCACACAGCTGTCCACTGTTTCCTAAAGCGGGGGTCCTCCAGGTCATTGACTCTATTGGGGTTCTCGGTGAAGTTGTTCTTCCTCGCGGACCGACACACCTTCTCCCTGCACGCCTCCTCCCTGCCCGGGCCTGCCACCCTGTGGGCGGACGCCCTGTCGAGAAGACAGGGCGTTCTTGTCGAATGGGCAATGCAACGGACTGTGTTCGACGACCTCGCGGCTTCCTGGGGTGTTCCAGAGGTCGCCTTATTCGCATCGGAGGTGCTGCGCCAGTTGCCTCAGTACCTCTCCCTCCGGCCTCGCACTCCGGAGGGGGGTCCGGATGCTTTCATGGTAGACTGGAACAGGTGGCGGTCGATATACGTATTTCCGCCACCAGACGCACTGTTGCTGTGCAACGTCCTCGCGAGGCTGCGGCTGTACCGCGGCAGCGTCTGGCTACTCGCACCTCTGTGGCCGGCACGGGCTTGGTACTCCCAGTTGACGCGGTGGTGCCCGAGTCCGGTCCCTCTACCTGTCTTTCCACTTGCGCTAGGTTGGGGCCCTGCGGCCCTCGTTGGCCTTCGCATCGTGGATGTTCATGAGGCACGGTGGCTCCCAGTCCACAGACGGGACCTGCCTGACTTCCTGAAGCGTTCCTGGCCGACTTCTCCTTGGGGGACTTACGGGTCCCGCTGGAGGTCTTTTACTAGGTGGATACAGGACACTCGCCAGACAGTTGGCTCTCCTTCCCTGTTCCTCCACTCCTTGTTTCGCCTCTTCCGTACACGTCACTTTCACGTCGACGCTATACGTAACCACTTGTCTGCCGTCCAGGGGGTCTTTGAGTCCGTCACTGGGCTGGTCATTCCGCCGCAGGAGCTGGATTCCTTCATGACGGCTGCCTTCCGGGAACACCCGCCTCCGCGCCAGGTCCCTCCACAGTGGGATCTGGGGCGGGCTCTGGACCTTCTGGCTTAACCCACGTATACACGGGCCGCTACACCGGTTCCGTTGCTCGGGCGTACACTCTTCCTTGTCGCTCTGCCCACTGGGGATCGGGTGTCTGCACTAGCGGCATTGTCGCGGCCCCGGGACTGCGTGCGATTCTCCCCGTCCTTGCATGGCGTCACGTTCGCCTCCTCCCCTCATTTTGTTGCCACGAATGAGAGGGAGACCCACGTTTTCCAGCCTTTCACCGTCCAGGCTTTCCAGCGTGGGCATACTCGCCATGTTTTGTGCCCGGTGTCAGCCTTGCACTCATCTGTTGCGTCTGTGGCGCCACCTTCGGGTACTGCTGTGTGGGTGTCTCCTCGGACAGGTGGGAGGCTCTCGCAGGTGCAGATGGGACGCCACGTTTGTCGGACCATTCGTGCCAGTAACCCTGTTTGTAGGGGTTCTGCGCACGATGTGCGATCCGTTGCTGCCTCCTTCCGGTTCCTGCAAAGTCGATCCTTACCTGACATCGCCTCGGCGGTTTTGTGGTTTTCTATCAATTCCTTCATCTCCTCCTACCTCTCCGTGTCCAGTGTTCGACCCCCTCGGCCGGTGATGGCTCTCGGGGGTCGTGTTTCCTAGTGCTCTGGCGAAGATACCTGGTCTTCCCCCCTTGTCCCTAGTTCTTTTCCTTTGTTTTATTTGACAAAGGGGGGGGGGGGGGGAGTACGGGGTTGCAACACTTGATTGCAAGTTTGGGATTATGTATTGTTACAGTACATAAGTGTTTTTGCCACATTGAACATTGTGTTTTGTTATTGTGTTCAATGTTTTTGTTGGTTTTGGAAGAAAAGGGATTTTGGGTACAGTACCTTTTTGGTTTAAGACAAGTCTATGTTTTTGCATTACTATGAATGACGGGCATGTGTTAAAACTGTTGTTTTTAGCTACTCCTCAGTTTTCACTCTTTTATTAAACTCTCTTGTTTAAATTGTGTCTTTGTCATTCATAATTTTGTTTTATGCATTGTTTTTTTTGGTATGTTGGGCTTGGATGTCCTCCTCCTATTTGTTATGCAGCCTTGACGTTGGATTTGCCAAGACTACTAACAAATTGGGAGGTTTGACGTACCTCCCAACCTACCAAATAGGAAAACCTACTATTTGGTAGTAGTCTTGGAAAATCCAACGTACATAATACCCTCCCTCACGCCGGACCCCTGCCCATCCGCGTTCTTCTGCTGACGTGAGATGTGATGACAAGAGAGGGTCGCTCATGCGCACGTTCGACAGGGATCTGCACATGACGGAACACAGGATGGGCTTTAAGCGGTAACTAAGGTAAACCCCTTTTTCTTCTCTTCTATGCTTTTTTCACCTTCGGTGGTAGTTTTGGTTAATGTACAACGTCTCCTAGAGCAAGATAAGGAGTAGACTCTAGACGTTTTCTTTTTAACCGCGGTTGGAATGACGACATAGCAGTCAAAATAGACAAGTCGTCATTGCAATTAGGTTAATAGCCTTGACGTTGGATTTTCCAAGACTACTACCAAATAGTAGGTTTTCCTATTTGGTAGGTTGGGAGGTACGGCAAACCTCCCAATCATCACGAGTACTGTCATCATCACCATTACTATGATCATCATCACTACTACAATTACAATTATCACTACTACTCTCACCATCATCACTGTCCATTGTCACTAGCATCTTAATCACTACTATCATCATTGATACTACAACTATCAACCATCATCACCACCATCTTACAATCATCATTACTACTGTTAACATCATCACTACTACTATAACCATCATCATTACTACTGTCACAAATATTACCATACTTTATTCTACTGTCACCATCATCACTACTACTGCCATCATCACCATTACTATGAACTTCATCACCACAACTATCGTCATCATCACTACAAATTTCACCATCCTCACTACTACTCACCATCATCACTAATAATCACACCATCGTCACTACCATCATCACTACTGTCATTATTATCACTACAACTATCATCATTACTTGTCACCATCATCACTACTATTATGACCATCATTACTACTACTGTCACCATCATATCTACTACTGTCATCATCATCACTACTGTCATCATCATCAATACAACTACAACCATCATCACTACAATTATCACCATTATCACTACTATCACCATAAATCCAAATATTACTACCATCACTTCTAATGCCAACTAAACTAACTTAACCTAGCAAATGCGTAGCGAGATGTTTTCGCTCCCAGAACGCCATCATTGCTGGGGGGGGGGCCAAAACCATATTTTGGACCTAAAATCATAACTATTGCATAAATTCAAAAAATCTTTTTTGACTGACTTTTGCATTCACGCAACAAATGTTTGTGTGAAATTTGGTGGAAATCCGTCCAACGGTCTAGGAGGAGTTCCGAGACAGACGGACGACGACGACAGACATTTTTTTCGTGTGGTACCCACTATACGGGGGGCCGATACCAAACTCTGCTTACGCAGAGTTGATAAGTTCTTTTTCAACTTTGATTTAAATGCATGTACGGTATTTGCCGCTTTGATATCCGATGGTAGTTGATTCCATAACTTAGGACCTGTTGCAGACATAGCTCTGGCTCCCGAGGCAGTCTTGGTTCTGGGAACATAAAGATTGTGTCGTTGTCTTGTATTACTATCGGTAATATTGTTAACAGTTGGGAGAGGTAGAAAGTGACCTGGGTAGTGGTGGGTGATTTTTTTTTAAATAGTTACTACTGAATTAAAAGTAATTTGTTTCTTTATGCTTAGCCATTGTAATTCTTTGAAAATGGGTGTAACGTGATCATACTTCCTAGCTTTACCATCTGCGACTCTTGCCGTGAAGTTTTGCAACCTTTGAACCTTCGTGATTAGTGATGCATTAGTCGTCCCCCAAATCATATTACAGTAGTTCAGAATGCTTAATACTAGTGATTGTACAACTGCGATTCGAGTTGATTTATCAAAATTCTATGTTTGTCGAAGGTCATATACTGATCCAAATGAACACCAAGGTTTTTTACGTGGATGGATGGTTGGATTTTGGTATCACCGAATTGAATGGTGGTGTTGCTTGGTATTTTTTATATGATTTGACGTGCACCTATGAAGATACACTGAGTCTTTTTGGTGTTCAGCAATAGACCATTTTCTTGGAAGTAAGCATTTGCAATCCGTAGTTTCTTCACATCTAGCGATTAGATTATTTAATTCGTTTAATTGACCACTGTGAAGGAACTGTGTGTCGTCAGCATATTGTGCTAGTAGGCAATTTTTTATGTATTTTAGTATATCATTGACAAAAATAATGAAGAGAATTGGTCCTAAAATAGACCCTTGAGGGACTCCGTAAGGGGTTTTTGCTATGGAGGAAATAGTATTATTTATGCGGACGGACTGTGTTCTTTCACAGAGGTTTTTTAATAAGAATACTATGGTTTACACTATCTCAGAGAGAGAGAGAGAGAGAGAGAGAGAGCGAGAGAGAGAGAGAGAGAGAGAGAGAGAGAGCGAGAGCGAGAGCGAGAGAGAGAGAGAGAGAGAGAGAGAGAGAGAAGTCACAGTGTGTTTCGACTACTCTTTCCCTTGTCCACATGAAGGGGGAAATCTGGATGGTTGAACTGGTTGGAGGGGGAAATGACAGAAAAAAGGTTGGGAATCGCTGATCTAAACCAATGAAATATGTATACAGTATGGTGAAGTATAGTGATGTATAAAAACTAAAGAGAGTAAATAATTATACTGTATAGGCTATATAATACAATGAACACATAAACATAGCAAGCCAGTTACGATTAATCATTGTAAAGTTATTGGAGGAAAAAATGCTCTTTAACCCTTCTTTGGCGGCGCCCGGCTATAGCCGGGCAAGAGAACCAAGGACTATGTGGCGGGGCCCGGGTATAGTCGCATGCAATTTTGAGCACGTAATGTGCTCTGAGAGAGAGCGGAGCGGTGGGAGGAGCGTAGGTTACCTCATGACCGCTCGCCACGGTGGCCGTGGAGCTACTGAGATGTACTCCGCCCTACTCCACCCTCCCTCACTCGTTTCACACGTAATAATGTAAGGAAATGACCGTATTTTACCGATTTTGCCCTTCGGTTGCACGATCGTTGCAAGACAACCAGTGATCGTAGAAGGATGGTTCTGGTGTCATTGGAAAGCTCATTTAACGCCCTTTCAGGGATACATACTTGTATTATGCTCTGGCTCTTGTTTATGCATGAAAACTAGCACGGAAACAAGCTCGTTTACGGTAAAAACCCCCGCTGGGCGGCACAGTCAAATATACTCCACCACCCGCTCTTTGAGTGTTAACCCCTTATTAGTGGGGCCCGACTTAAGGCATTCTAGAGAACCAAGGACTATGTGGCGGGGCCCGACTTAAGGCGGTGTGCAATTTTGAGCACATAATTGGCTCGGAGAGAGAGACGAGTGGTGGGAGGAGCGTAGGTTGACTCTGACCGTTCGGCACGGCTCCCGCGCCGCGACTAACCTCCCCTCCTCACACATCCACACCCACTACCTCGCTAGACAGGGAACTATGTAAGGAAATTACCGTATTTTAGGGATTTTTCCTTCGTGTTGCACGATCGTTGCAAGAGAACCCATGGTCGTAGAAGGATGGTTCTGGTGTCATTGGAAAGCTCAATTATCGCCCTTTCACGGATACATAATTGTATTACGCTCTGGCTCTTGTTTATGCTTGAAAAAGAGCACGGAAAATAGGCTAGTTTAGGGTAAAACCACCCGCTTGGCAGGTAGTAGAAATTACCGACCTAGCCGCTCGTGGAGTGTTAATCTAATAATTACAAGTATCAAGAATTAAGAAATTAATTACAATACCACAAATCTAATGTTTATTCTTTCTATTTAAAATCTTCAGGAATAATAGCAGATAATTTTATTTTAAAAGTTTATTCTTATTTTAGCTTAATAAATTAATAGGAAATTATATGTACGGTACCGTTATTAACCCTTTCAGTTCTGAGGGTTGCCATTTAGTATTCAGAAATAATATTCTCTTAATCTCTTTATTACCGTACCTCTCAGAAATTAGTTTTCTGCCCACAACTAGCTCAAAGACAACTGCAGAGGTTGAAGTAATTAAACTAAAAATTTGTAAACACCCCTGATGGTCACAAAGGTTTTAAAGTATCCCCAAAAGGATGCAATCCTCGTCCTCGAGCGCGAAAGGGTTAAGACAAATTTGACTACTAAATATGTTAATTTTCTTGATCATTGATCCATTAAATCAGGAATAATACCTCATTTTAATTTATCTTCTAAGGATCAGCCATTAGAACTAATGAATGTATAGATTTTTTTTATTTTTACCCCGTCAGATTGTAGTGAATTCTTGGTCATATAAAATCAAACTCACTACCCGGTACTGTACATGACATTTTACTTATATTTGTCCTTATCTGATATTAATACTGTAGCTATGGAATTGTGGGACAGCATGAAATACAGCTTTATTTATAGGCTAAAGTCTATACTAGGGTAAGACGGGGTAATTTTGCCGAAAATTGCATATTTTGACAAATAGAAACTGCCACAAATGGAATTTTTAAATTTTAAATTTTTTATCTTTACTTTCAGCCTTTCTGCTATAGATATATAATGTTTTGGTCATGCTGCCGATTTTTGTTTTAAAGTTACTCTCGCGGCAAAATTACCCCGCCGGGCGGGGTAATTTCGCCGCGACCTATTTTACGCATCATCTAGCTAGTAAACTAGATAACATTATATGATTAATGGCCAGAAAAAACACTAGCGCGCAGGTAAAAGCAATGAAAACATTCACAAACCCAAACTGACACTAGCGCGCAGGTAAAAGCAATGAAAACATTCACACACCCAAACTGACACTAAACATGCCAATAGAAAAACGTCGCACGCACACACTTACAGTTTTTTACAGTACAGATTCTTACAGTAGATCCTCTGGAAAAAGGCAAACTAGGCCTGTGTATCCAGCTCAGTACCAGTACTTGCACTGCTGCGGTCGTTCACGGTGTTGACAGCGGCGGTAGCAGACGCAACATTTTTACTATTCTGTATATTTGTTTTATAATCAAACTTCAAATCTTGTCTTCCCCATGCTTTATCAAGATTACTTTCAAACTCCCTTATTGATTCGGAATCGACTACATACTGGGGCAGTGCGTTCCACTCATTTACCACTCTATCACAAAATGAGTTCTTTGCCTTCTCAAGCCTATTTCTTTCTTTGTAAATTTTCTTAGAGTGTCCTCTCGTTCTTGTTCCCTCCCGCATCAAGAAGATACCTTCACACACATCCTCATCGTACTTTCCTGACACTATCTTAAAAGTCTCTATCATATCCCCTCTCTTTCTCCTATATGCCAGTGTCGGAAGCCCCAGTGTCCTCAACCTCTGCTCATAGCCCGCGTTCTTCAACGTTGGTACCAGCTTGCTAGCTCTCCTCTGCACTTTCTCCACTGCTTCTATATCCTTTACCATATATGGAGCCCACACCTGGTTCGCATATTCCAGGTGCGGCCTAACCAGCGCTGTATAGAGATTCCTGAAGATTTCTTCGTCAAGTGACACAAATGTCCTCCTTATCAGCCCTACAATTCTATTGGCTTTGTTTATCTTTTCCGCTAAATGTTCTGAGAAATTTAACTTATTGTCTATCACTACTCCTATATCCTTTTCTGCATTCACTACCTCCATCGCTTCATACATACTGTATCCTACCTTGTCTATCTTGCTTGTCCCAATCCGCATGTACTTGCATTTTTTTGGATGAAAAGGCATTAACCAATGCTCAGACCATCCCTTCATGCCCTCCACATCTCCTTGAAGCAAACCCACATCTTCCTTACTCCTCACTCTTCTATACAGCTTAGTGTCATCCGCATACAGGTATACCTCACTTCCATTAGTTATAACTTCAGGTAAGTCGTTGATAAATATAACGAACAGCAGTGGTCCCAACACAGATCCCTGAGGTACCCCACTTGCAATTTCCCTCCACCCCGAGCCTATTCCATTCACCAGTACAAAGGAGTACAAAGGAGTACAAAGGAAATCAAGCAACAACAGATCTAGTGACCCTTCTAGGTTGCTTGTCCTCCAAAACACTGAGGATCAAGTGTCCAAACAGTGGTTTAGAGTGGGTAAGGGAACATTGGAAAGGGAATTACTGCCCTGGAACTAATGTCCGTGGCAGGATTAGGAAGTTAGTAGAGGACAGATGGGTTAGTAACTGAGGGGGGGATAAAATAAAGTCATTCATTTACAAACGCAGTCAGTCGCGGGTTTGATGCGAGATATTTGTCTAGGCGGAGTTTAAATGAATCAACGGTGATGCAGTCTATAACGTTTCGGGGAAGCCCATTCCACAAGTTGACAACTCGATTGAAGAAGAAATTCTTAGATTCGTGTGAGTTAAAAGATTTACCAATAATTTTGCAACCGTTTCCCCGCGTGTAATTAGATTGGTCGATAGTGAAGTACTCACTACAGTTCATATTGTCGATGCTTTTGATGATTTTGAACACTTGAATTAAGTCACCTCTTAATTTGCGCTGGGTTAAAGGAAATAGATTTAATTCTCTAAGACGCTCTTCGTATGGTTTGTTCTTTAGGCTAGGTATCATTTTGGTAACTCTACGTTGAACTCGTTCTAGCTTGTTTATATCTTTTTGGTAATAAGGGCACCAGGATTGAACGCAGTATTCCAGAAGAGGGCGGACTAAGGAATTGTAAAGGGTTAGGATAACTTCTTTGGATTTATGCTCAAATGACCTGCCTATAAAGCCAATTATTTGTTTGCCTTCTTAACAACTTCTGAACATTGTTGACTCGGTTTTAGGTTACTCGATATTGTTACTCCCAGATCGGTTTCTCTGTTTACATTCTTAAGCTGAGTGCCATTCATCGAATAGTTTGCTTTCTCATTTAGGTATCCGATATGTAGTACTTTACATTTATCCGCATTGAAACACATTTGCCAAATTTGGGCCCAACATGACAATTTATCTAGATTGTGTTGCATATCGTCAACTTGTTCTTTTGAGAGTACGCTATTTGCAATTTTTGTATCGTCAGCAAATTTTGAGATTGTACAGGTGAGACCCTCATCTATGTCGTTGATGTAAATTAGAAAGAGAATTGGTCCTAGTACCGATCCCCTCTGTCTCCGATCTTTCACACACACAACTGAACAGGGCGGGCAGAGATGCAGGTGTGTCACACGTGTAGGCCTAGGAGCCACTGTGTCTAGTGCGGGTGTGGAGTTGTGGACATGTAGTACTCACCTAATTGTAGTATACAGGATTTGAGCCTAAGCTCGTGTTGTCCTGTCTCTCTCTCTACATTTATCCAATTTTGCTTTAAAAGTTTGGATATTTCTTGCTCCCACCACCTCCCCATCCAACTTATTCCAACACTCAATGCTTCTATACGGGAAGCTGAACTTTCTTACATCAGACTTACATATAACTTTCCTCAACTTACAATCATGACCCCTGGTTCTTCCCTCGTCCCTCACCACAAAATCTCCCTTGTCGATCTTCTCAAAACCTTTCACACACTTAAACATCATGATCATGATCATGTCACCTCTCTCTCTCCTCTCCCTCAGCGTTGGCAGCTTTAGCCTCTCCAATCTCTCCTCATAAGGCAGGTCTCTAAGGCTAGCTATCATCTTAGTGGCAACTCTCTGAACTCTTTCCAGTTTTTTATTATGTTTTATAAGGTGTGGAGACCACACCACTGCTGCATACTCCAGTCTTGGTCGTATTATTGTCCCTATTATTTTTGCTAACATCTCTTCATCTAAATAATTCAGAGCTATTCTCATGTTAGTCAACACTGCATAGGTTTCACCAGTTAATTTATTTATATGCTGTGCGGGTGTGGACGTGTCTAGTTGGTTGTGGACGTATTAATAGGCCTACGGGTGTGGAAGTATTTAGTGCGGGTGTGGACGTGTCTCGTGTGGGTGCGGCGTGTAGGTTGCTAGTGCAAAGTACCAGGCAGCAGCTGACGGCTACTGCCAACACTGTGTCACACGCAAACATACAAACAAACAAACACACATACAAACCACACACACCCGACCATACCGTCAGACGCGCCGCTAGCCCCGGCTCCAGGCCCCGCGAAACTGCAACAAAACCTAAGCCAAACTAGATCTACAACCTAAGCCAAACTAGCTATACAACCTAAGCCAAACTAGCTATGCAACCTAAGCCAAACTTGCTATGCAACCTAAGCCAAACTTGCTCCACAACCTAAACCAAAACTGCTCAACAACCTAAGCCAAACTGCAGCCGAATCCATGCAATAGTTTCGGAGATATCGGCGTTTGAATGCAAATTATTAGCGCTGCGGCAAAATTACCCCGCGGCGAAATTACCACATCTTACCTACGCTTTTTCTTTTCAATTGATGATAAATTGAATACCTTAGCAGCTAATTTATCAATATTGAATGAGAAATATGAACCTACCATGTATCTGCATCCTATTATGACCAAGTGTATAAAATTAGCACCATATTTCACTACAAAATCTTCAAAATACAGTAACTGAGAAATCTTGATGGGAGCTTTGCAATTTCCCATCAGTTGAAAAAAAAAGACTATACTGTAGTAATTTAAGTAGTATATTTTCATGTTTTTTTTAATTCATGATTTGATTCATAAATTTGTGACATGTTATATAGGCCTATTTATGACATCTACAGTATGACATGATTTAATTCACTGTATTGTCAAGGCGATGGGCTGGTTGGGTAGAATGTAGACTTCGGGCGTACCGCCAGCCTTGTTTACAATACGCGGAGCCGGGGCGGACGCTTGCCATCATGTTCCCATCTATTTTGACTGCCTTTGGATACAATAATATGTTGAGGGGGCTTTGCCCCCCCCCCCCCCCCCTCACCACCCCATGACATATTGTCATCATCATATATATTGCCAGCAGGGGGCAAATAACCGAAAAAAATCGCCGTCAAAATAGACGCGAACTTAACCACGGCGATCGACAAATGTAAACATGACGGCGGGGGGGTTGGCGTCGGACGCTTGCAGTCATGTTCCCGTCTATTTTGAATGCCATTGGATACAATATGTTTCCTCACCCCCCCCCCCCCCATGACATATTGTCATCATCATATATATTGCCAGCAGGGGTCAAATAACCGAAAAAAAATCGCTGTCAAAATAGACGCGAAGTTAACCGCGGCGATCGCCCTCTGTAAACATGAGGACCGTACGCCCGGAATCTACATCCATCCCGGCTGGTCTATTAGAGTGAGAGTTGAGCGTTCTCTGCCATACCCATAGCTTACTCTGACTGTTCCTTTTACAGATACATTTTCTAGATCTCAAGTGGCGGCGTCTCTTCCGTGGATTGACCAACTTCAAGGTTGACAGACTGGGAGCCAAAGTGTCACATTTTTCCTTTGCCCCTCAACTTTCCTTTATAATTGCTGAGGGGAACAGGGCCTTGGGTGGGGCTTTGATGTCCCGGGCGTTTCCGAAATTCCGCACCCTCCTCAGCTCCTTGCCTGGGAGCGGCTTCGGTCACCTGGGCTTTCTTAGTGGTAAGCAGGGAGGATTCTGTGGGGGTGCTCGGTTAAATAATTTATGACATGCTTTTTTCCAACCCCGGTATTGGGGGGGGGGGGGGTTTGTCTGACCATTATATAGTGTACTCACTGTACCGGTAGCTAAAATTATGATACAGAAGAAGTGAGTAGGGTGGGAGGGAGGTGGAGTGCGGCAGTGGCTAAGAGGGTGGAAAGGTTACAGGAGGAGGAGTGCAGGGAAGACTGGAAGAGTTCAAGAGAACAGTAGAAAGACAATTAGGCCAGAGGTAGGTTTGACTTGCAGGGTATGGAGGAAGTGGAAAAGGTGAGGAAAGTGTTTAAGGAAGAGATATTTGCAGCAGCATGTGAGGAGGTATGTGGAGTTAAGAGAAGTAAAAAGTTATAATAAACCATATATTTTAACAGTAGCCTAGGGGGCAAAAGCCTAAGGGATGGATGTAGTTACCGGGGCGGGTGTACCACACCGACATACAACATAAATCATCTATAAATACTTATAATAAAATAAATACTTATAAATCTATAATACTAGGCCTACACCCGGTAACTACATCCATCCCGAATAGTGTAAGGGTATTAAGAACGATCAGACCAGTCTTTTCGAATTCAGTTATTACAAATGGCGGACTTTCGGTCTCTCGTCATATTTCAGGCTAATATGGAGAATGTAGCTTCAGTATCAGCATTTCCACACATGATTTACAATTGTGAATAACTGAACGTCTTGTATGACGAGGAGCTGCTTAAAATGGTGAAAATTGGATAATATTGAGACAATTCTGATTATTATTATTATGTGGCCTACAGTACTGTAGGTACGAGATATGCATATACTGTACTGTATATGCAAAGATGAAGGCTTTCTGAATCATATGTAGGGGGTATAAGAAAGATATAAAGTAAATTACCAACGTTATAGGGTGGTACTGTACCGTCATCCGGTAAACCAAGAACCATCCTCCAGCCACCAATAAATTTGCCGTTTCGCGCCAACTTCACGAAGGTTCACCATGTTATTACATGGGTGCCGTAAGCCGATTTTAGTGTTTTAAATGACTTATGAATAGCTTAGAGTGTGCTCTTTATGAATATACCAATGAAAGTTATATACAGAAAGTTTTTATATGAGTAATGTGCAAATTAAAATCGGTACTTTAATTGACCGACGGTGGGCTAAGACGGGGTAATTTCGCCGAAAATCGCGTATTTTGACGAATAGAAACTGCCACAAATGGAATTTTTAAATTTTAAATTTTGTATCTATACATTCAGCCTTTCAGCTATAGATGCCCAAAAAACGAAAAACAAATATAATGTTTTGGTCATGCTGCCGAATTTTTGAAAAAAGTCACTCTCGCGGCGAAATTACCCCGCCTGGCGGGGTAATTTCGTCGCGACCTATTTTACGCATCATCTAGCTAGTAAACTAGATAACATTATATGATTAATGGCCAGACAAAACACTAGCGCGCTGGTAAAAGCAATGAAAACATTCACAAACCCAAACTGACACTAAACATGCCAATAGAAAAACGTTGCACGTACACACACACAACTGAACAGGGCGGGCAGAGATGCAGGTGTCACATGTGTAGGCCTAGGCGCCACTGTGTCTAGTGCGGGTGTGGACGTGTCTAGTGCGGGTGTGGAGTTGTGGACATGTAGTGCGGGTGTGGATGTGTCTAGTGCAGTTGTGGACGTATTTATTAGGCCTACGGGTGTGGAAGTATTTAGTGCGGGTGTGGACGTGTCTCGTGTGGGTGCGGCGTGTAGGTTGCTAGTACAAAGTACCAGGCAGCAGCTGACGGTTACTGCCAACACTGTGTCACACGCAAACATACAAACAAACATACACACATACAAACCACCCACAAACACACCCGGCCATACCGTCAGATGCGCCGCTAGCCCCGGCTCCAGGCCCCGCGAAACTGCAACAAAACCTAAGCCAAACGAGATCTACAACCTAAGCCAAACTAGCAATACAATCTAAATCAAACTTGCTTTACAACCTAAACCAAAACTGCTCTACAACCTAAGCCAAACTGCAACCGAATCCATGCAATAGTTTCGGAGATATCGGCATTTGAATGCAAATTATTAGCGCCGCGGCGAAATTACCCCGTCTTACCCTACCTTTATCTAGGTTATGTTATGTTATGTTAGGTTGTTAGGTTAGGGTAATGTATTTTTGTAGGCCTATTCAAACGCAGTCAAAATAGACGGGAACATGATGGTGAGCGTCCGCGTAGTGTAAACAAGACGGGCGGTAGACTAGTAGCCAGTGTGTCAAAGTCCAAAAAGCTTGGTTTTAGGACTGACATAAGATGCCCCTAATTGAGACTGGATTACGAGGGGGGGTCCGGGGGGCATAGCCCCCCGGCCGCCGCCGGCATACCAATGACTTAACGACTATCATAAGTTGAATTATTATCAATAAAATACAGAAATATGTTGGAAAATATCCATACAGGTGACTGGATAGATATAGGCCTATGTGTAATTAATAGAAACATACAATCTATAAGTAAGACTTCTGAATTGACTACCTATCTATCGACACTCTGGGCGGGACACCCGGTAACTACATTCTTGCCAAACCTAATTTTCCCTTAACCGTTTGCCGTGGGATACATACCGGGGTATAATCCTGTGTAGCGGGAGTAATGATATCTCAGAATTTGGCCTAGTTACAGTATAATTTTTTTTTTTTTGTACTTGTACTGTATATCTATTATGAATGTCACGTGGGAGATGGTTAGAAGTGGAAAATATACTGAATAAATTAATGTTTACAGAGTATCTGTGGACTCACTTTCTACAATTTCCCAGCTCAGCTGATGGACGACGAGTGGAGGCGAGTCGAGTTGTATACTGATATTCTATTGGTCAATAAACTGGGTGTGACGTCACGAGCGATGATGGCATATGAATGGTTGTTGTGGGAGTACGTCACTGTCTAGTCGGTGACGTCACAAATTCTCGCGATATTTGAACGGGTGTAGAAATACACGTCAGTCCATATAATGAGCCTCTTTTGTTTCTCAATCCCTCTACGATGTCACATTGATTAATTTATTATCCTTGGTGTTTATAAGATCTCGGAGTCGGGCCAGTCGGCCATATTTGAAATGGTGGAACTGTTGTTCAATGAATAGTGAAGTGTTTTTGCTTTATGAAAACACCTACAACATCTATTTAACGGGATTATGAACGGAGCTTCCAGCGGCATTGTGTTAATTTGGCTGCAGACCATTATTCTCCAATACACGAGGGTAAGGGTTTTATACCGTCGTTATTTGGGTCCAAGCCTAGGCTACGTTTACCACGAAATCTTTAATGTATATCCTCAATACAGACTTATTTCCTTCACTTACCTCGTCAATAATAACCCATATAGGTGCAGAGGGCATGAATTATATCAAAGAAAAAGTTATGTTGAAACATTATCTGCAATTTAGCCATGTTGATCAACTCTTAGCCCACTTAATATACTATTGTGGAACAGATCTACTGTACCGGTATTTAGGAGGTGGTTTCCATTTGTGGATTTGTATATTTTTCACACAACTAGTATTATGACATAATTAATGCACTGTAATTCGCATATTGATATTCAAACAGTAATTGAATGACCGAGGTTACTCTGATTTATATTGACTAAACTCGCGGTATTTTTTACCTCTGAGGTTTATAGTCTAATATGTAGGCCCTAGGTCTATTTGCTGACCATGAATCCTCCGAGGTTAGTCTAATTTGTATTTGCTGACAATGAATCCTCCGAGGTTAGTATTATTTGTATTTGCCGACTATGAATCCTCCGAGGTTAGTCTAGTTTGTATTTGCTGACCATGAATCCTCCGAGGTTAGTCTGATTTGTAGTTGCTAACAGTGGGGGTGTGGGGGCGGAGCCCCCAATACGAACACTAGGTTAGGTTAGGTTGGCTTGATTGGTTAGGTTAATGCCATTGGACGAGTGTGGCGCAGTAGCTGGCATGCAAGGGCTAGTTTTGTATTCCACGTACTGAGTACTATGAACCCGCAGTAGCTGGCATGCAAGGGCTAGTTTAGTATTCCACGTACTGGGTACTATGAACCCGCAGTAGCTGGCATGCAAGGGCTAGTTTTGTATCCCACATACTAGGTCTAGGTTAGGTTAGGTTGGGTTGTTTGGTTAGGTTAATATACTAGGTCTCGGAAACAACATTCGTAGTTTTTACCCCACAATTTCCCTATTTTTCATAGCCCTTCCCACTATCGGGGGCCGTGTTTTTAGATTCTTGGATAATGGGTAAATAGTAATTTCCATGAACAAATTTTGGTCAATTTAAAGATGATGTAATTAAATTGCTAAAAAATAGTTTCGATTGTTTTTATGTAGTTTAGAGTTGTGTAAGGGTGTTTTGATGTGTGAAAATAGGCGTAAATGCATATTTACCCATTAAACAACAATCTAAAAACACGTCCCTTCACTCGCGAAAAATAACTATTTGGCCATAACCGTTTGCCGTTGGATACAAAATATGTAGAGGGGGGGCAAGCCCCCCCCCCTCACCCCCCCCCCCCCAAGATTTATTGAAATCGTCATATATTTAAACAGTAGGGGGCAAAAAACAAATTTTCCCCAACGCTTCTTCTTCTTCTTCTTCTTCGCGGCGGATGTAAACAAAGCCACCCGCCTCTTGCGATGTAGGCGATATAGGGATATTTTGTTTTTTTTAGGATCAGTAATAAATTTTTACGCGCATTTAGACACATATAGGAATGAAATACATGGTATAAGAAACTTGTAGGCCACGATAAAATCGATGTATGAATTTAATTACATCATCTTTATATTGTCCCAAATTTTATTATAGAAAGCTTATAAATCATATAAATAACAAATCCACAAAAAAATCCTTGAAAATAGCTGTGGTCCGTCTCCTTAATATTGACCGCAAAAAACCCCCATTCTAATCAATCTCAGAGCTCTTTCGGACATCCTCACTGTTTACAAACACCTTCTTTATGCAGTATAATCGATATTTACCCCCTGCTGACAACATAGATGACGATTTCAATAATTCATGGGGGATGGGGGGGGGGAGAGGGGGCAAAGCCCCCTCAACCCATCGTGTATTCCACATTCGAATTATAACTAAGACCATGAAAACACTCATTTCTCAAACTCTGGAGGAAAAAACATGAAAACTAAGGGTGCGAGCCTATTCCCTATTCTTACAGTTTCTTACAGTAGATCCTCTGGAAAAAGGCAAACTAGGCCTGTGTATCCAGCTCAGTGCCAGTACTTGCTCTACTGCGGTCGTTCACTGTGTTGGCGGCGGTGGCAGCAGACGCAACATTTTTACTATTCTGTATTTTTGCTTTATAATCAAACATCAAATCTTGTCTTCCCCATGCTTTATCAAGATTACTTTCAAACTTCCTTATTGATTCGGAATCGACTACATACTGGGGCAGCGCGTTCAACTCATTTACCACTCTATCACAAAATGAGTTCTTTGCCTTTTCAAGCCTATTTCTTCCTTTGTAAATTTTCTTAGAGTGTCCTCTCGTTCTTGTTCCCTCTCGCATCAAGAGATAGGTCTTCTGCAGATTTCCATTTTTCTTATGTTCTTATGTTCTTAAGATACCTTCACACACATCCTCATCATACTTTCCTGACACTATCTTAAAAGTCTCTATCATATCCCCTCTCTTTCTCCTATATGCCAGTGTCCTCAACTTCTGCTCATAGCCCGCGTTCTTCAACGTTGGTACTAGCTTGCTAGTTCTCCTCTGCACTTTCTCCACTGCTTCTATATCCTTTACCATATATGGAGCCCACAACTGGTTTGCATATTCCAGGTGCGGCCTAACCAGCGCTGTATAGAGATTCCTGAAGATTTCTTCGTCAAGTGACACAAATGTCCTCCTTATCAGCCCTACAATTCTATTGGCTTTGTTTATCTTTTCCGCTAAATGTTCTGAGAAATTTAACTTATTGTCTATCACTACTCCTATATCCTTTTCTGCATTCACTTCCTCCATCGCTTCATACATGCTGTATCCTACCTTGTCTATCTTGCTAGTCCCAATCCGCATGTACTTGCATTTTTTTGGATGAAAAGGCATTAACCAATGTTCAGACCATCCCTTCATGCCCTCCACATCTCCTTGAAGCAAGCCCACATCTTCCTTACTCCTCACTCTTCTATACAGCTTAGTGTCATTACCCTTAGTATTGATAAATAGAAACGCTTTGAATATCAACACGCAAATTACATAGTGCACTAATGACATTATAATACATGTTGTGTGAAGCATGTACACCGCTGATGTAAAATTAACTGGGTAAGATTAAGCGGGTGTTAAAATAAGCGGGTGTAATGACGCCATGTTGGCCGAGGGCTGGAATGACGTCATCGCTGAGGCCCGCCTTGGCTGATGATGTCACGATAGTCAACAACCAATCACAAGCAAGGATACACAACGTCTTGGCTTTGTTAATCAACACGGCTATATTCTAGTTAATCGCCGTGTTTCAACCCCTCTCTTTCCCCGATATATTTCATACCCTCCCCAGCTATCGGGGTTAGTATTGTTGAGGTAAGTGAAGAAAATAACTAAGAGATATGAGGATATAAATAAAGATCCTTAGGTAAATGGGCAAATAAAAGATAATCTTCAAGTACACTACATCCCCCTTATTAGAAACAATTTATTAGGGAAAATAGGAACCAAGAGACTCGCCATATTTTTCTCATTATAGTCCGCATGGAGGAATTTCGTTATCGACGCTTGAAAAAACCTGATTTCACAGAAAAATACACCAAAAATCTGTCAAAGATGTCAAATAGAGGGGGTGTGGGGGCGGCAGGGAAATTTTTTATTTTAATACTTACAGTTTTCTTACAGTTTCTTACAGACCTACCTGCAAGAACGATATCAGGAAGTTTAGCTTCCCCTATAGATGTACAGTATTGACAAATGGAATGGGCTGGAGGAGGAGGTGGTAGGGGCAAGGAACATCCATATTTTCAAGAAAAAATTGGATAAAAAGTAGACTGAGAGACGGGACAACACGAGCTTAGCTCAACTCCTGTAATCTACAATTAGGTAAATACAGTAGATCCTCGGGAAAAAGGCAAACTATGCCTGTGTATCCAGCTCAGTACCAGTACTTGCACTGCTGCGGTCGTTCACGGTGTTGGCGGCGGTGGTAGCACTATATATACCACAAATTTTCCGAGTGTTTTTTATAAACAAAATTGGTCATTTGCATCAATATACAGTATAGTTTGTAATTATTTAGAAATCTCGGGAAAACCTATTTTCCCCATTAGGCCTATCGATCGATGAGACACGCCCCCCGATAGTGATTTGAAAAGACATTAGCCTAACCTAACCTAGTATTATGGGTGGGGGCTGCTGCCCCCACACCCCCGCTGATTGAGTAATAAAAAAAAATAAGAAATTGGCTGTCGATTATACGAAGGTGAAAGAAAGTCGATGAAGTCTATGGTGTTTACTCTGCAATCTTCAGCTTGATTGTACATTAACCCTCTCCGACATATGACGCGATTTTGAGCCGATTAGGGATACTTTAAAGCCTTTGGTACCATCAGGGGTATTTAGAAACCTTTAGTTTAGTTACTTCAACCTCTGCAGTTGTCTTTGAGTTAGCTGTGGGCAGAAAACAAATTTTGGAGAGGTCATTATAAGAGTGAGAAAACTCTATTTCTTATTTCTAATCTGGCAACCTCTGCGTCATATGAGTCTGAAGGGGTTAATAACGGGAAAGTACCGTATTGACAACCTTGTCACGAAAATTAAATTTTAGTACCATACTTTTATATTAGGTTTTTCCGAGGGTTTAACACATTTTCATATGATCTTTAGAGCTATCGATGACTGAAAGTACCGTATTGACAACCTTGTTACGAAAAAGACATTTTAGTACAGTACCATACTTTTTTATTGGGTTTTGCCGAGGGTTAAAACAAATTTTCTTATGATCTTTAGAGCATATAGATTCAATATTTATCTTCGGTACGAGACACCTATTTGACAGGTACCGCCAACGATTTAATACATATTTGTTTTCGGTTTCCACGCATCCAACACCAAGCTACACCCTTTTCTGGTGTACGAAACACTAAAAAAGCAATGGGGACACTTTAATAATGATAATATGAGACGAAATATAAAGATAACTCGGTTGCGTTCGTGGAAGTAGCGTCGCTTTGTTTACTTTACGATCGGAGTGACTTCCCGGTCCCGCCTTGGCGGTCGACTTCAAATGGCTAAGCTTATAACCAGTTGTTGGGTCCATTTTTTGATAAAGACTTGCATTATAGGCCGTGGGATACATCACAGGGTTGAGAGGGGGCTCTGCCCCCCTCACCCCCCCGTGAATTATAATAATCGTCATATATGTGGCCAGCAGGGCGCAAGTAAAACAGCTGGCCGTAACCTCGAGCGTCCTGGGTAAACAAACCGCGACGATCCGAAGCGACGACGGACTCCCCCCGCTGCCGATTTTCGGCACAAATGCTCCATTTTATTCTTGTCGAAAACCACATTTAAAAAGTTATTATATCGTTTTCAATACTATTACCGGACCAGAAAAAGGTGTAGCTTGGTGTTGGATGCGTGGAAACCGAAAACAAATATGTATTAAATCCTCGGTGGTACCTGTCAAATATGTGTCCAGTAACTAAAATCGTACCTTATCTTCAAATATATCAAAAACAAATTGTGGTATTAAAATAACATTAAACCGGCGGCAGCCGACAGCCCCCACCCATAATACTAGGATAGGTTAGGTAAGGTTGTTAGGTTAGGCTAATGTCCTTTCAAAGGGGTATAGGCTAGGCTAGTAAACACTAGGATAGCCTATACCTGGTCAGAGGTAAGAAGAAGAGTCCTGCTGTAGTCTCCTTGAATGTTACCAAATAAAATACGGTTACTCCCGCTACATAGGATCCTACCCATACCGGTAATAGCCTAAGTTGAGGGGGAGGCAAGCCCCCTCCCTGACGAATCTGACGATGATCGCGAGCAAATCGGAGCGATCATGTGCGTTGTTTAAACAAGGCGGGCGGTACGCCCAAATACTACATCCTTACCGAAAATAGCTGTGGTCCATCTAGCCTACTTAAATTGATAATATTCAAGGACACTACATCCACCTTATTAGAAACAATTTATTAGGGAAAATAGGCACCAAAAGATTCGCCATATTTTTCTCCATATAGGCCTAGTCCGCATGGAGGATTTTCGTTATTGACAAATTGAAAAAATACCCTTTTCACAGAAAAATAGGCCTACACCAAAAATCTGTCAAAGATGTCTAATAGGCTAATAGTGGGGGTGTGGGGGCAGCAGCCCCCACCCATAATACTAGGATAGGTTAGGTAAGGTTGTTAGGTTAGGCTAATGTTCTTTCAAAGGGGTATAGGCTAGTAAACACTAGGATAGCTTATACCCAGTCAGAGGTAAGAAGAAGAAGAGTCCTGATGTAGTCTCCTTGAATGCTACCCTTAAATTTGTCTAGGCTAACACTAGGCTATTCCTTGAATAAATATAAAACAACATTTTTGGTAAATAAGCCGGCAGGAGGGTGACTGGAAGACTCGGCCCATGGGCCGACTCGGCCCATGGGCCAACTCGGCTCGGACAGCTCGGCCCACTTTTGGACAACTCGGCCACGACGGCGAAACAACTCGGCCCATTATTTGAGACAGCTCGGCCCCATGTTTTGCTATGGGGCAATTTGACGAGACCAGTCAGGATTAGGATGGGGAGAGCTAAGTGGAGGGTTTATGGGTGAGGCCATGTATGCAGCACCAAATCCTGTCCTCTGCGAATGCGCGGCCTTTTCCCTAATATTTTTATTATGTTATTTAGGCTCAACTGTTAGGTTAATTTAAGTTAGGTTAGGTTAAGATAATATAGGCCTAATAGTATAAAGGAAAAAAAAAATCGTGCCAAGGGGCCTAAGATTCTCACGCATGCGCAGAGGACAGGATTTGGTACTGCATACATGGCCTCCCGTCTATGGCGTGTGTGTAATGTGGGAGAAATGTTGGTAAATCTAGTTATACTACCCCTCCCCCACTACCCCCCACCACCGCCCCCCTTTAAAACACGCCTTTTAGCGTGTTTTTGGATGGTTCAGCAGACGCGGAAACTGAAAAGAACACGTATTTTGAAACAAATTTATCACCAACCAGATAAGAGTTTTTTCAGGTAATTTGTTGTTTTTTATTTTTTATTTGATAGGCCTATGCAGTGTTGTTTAATACAGAGGACCGTTGCATTTTAGTATTTTTAACATTAGCCTAACCCAACAGTCCCAACTTAACCTAACCTAACCGAAAACTATCCTGTCTCGCCGACGGTCTAAACCCAGCTCACGTTCCCTGTTTATAGGTACGTGACGGTCTAAACAGGGTGTCAATCCACAAAATATGAATTGTGTTATCATTATGGTTTATTATTTTGTTATCATTATAGCGCGACGGAGCGGCGAAGGCGCGAGCTCTAGGGGGGGTCCGGGGGCATGCCCCCCCCCCCCCCCCCCCGTGATTTTTTTGAGAATTTAGGTGTCTAAAACAGTATTTCCTGCAATTTAAAAGCAATAGGGGAGGTGTGGTGGAGTGGTCTTGCCACTGGCCTGGTAATCCAAAGGTCCCGGGTTCAAATCCCGATGTATCAATGGGAAGATATTATTGGGATGGAATTTGTGCTGTACCTAGTATCAGTGCATTACCACAAAGCCCACCGAAACGTCAATAAAATACCCTCATTGTTCCCTGATTAAATAGCACTGTATGAATATTCCCATATTCAAAATATGCTATAGGGGTGCAATGCCTGGTGAGTTATCTGCTCAACAGGTGGCGTTGTGTGTGTGTAAATGTGAGAGTCCGAGTGTAGTGGGTGAGACAGTGAAGCACGGGAACGAGATGGCTTCAGAGATGGGGTCGTTTCGGGTCATGAGTGAGCACCGTGCCTCATGTGAAGGCAAGATGGCAGGTGCTCGTTGTGCTCTACGTGCTTCACATGTCTCACTCCCTAGACTGGAACAAGACCTCACGGGCTTCACTGTTCATTGTAAAGCGGTGAATGTTAAGGCTCTCAGCCTATGCCCGAGAGGAAGTAAGTTGGGGAAAAAAAAAAAAAAAAAAAATCAAGATGGAAAATATGGAGACCAAAATTAAGTCAATTTACCTTTTTTGTTTCTTAAAAAAAAAAAAAGGGTTGGGGGAGTTTCTGTTATCATTATACAAAAAGTTCTTTTGCGTTATCACTCAAAAAACCAGCGTCGTTTGACACCCTGGGACCGTCTATACCCAGCTCACGTTCCCTGTTTATGGGTTCGCGAAGATTTGTAATACTTCAATGTATCTATTTCAAGTCAAATATACCTTTTTGGGTCAATATTTACGAGTCACACCACAGCTGGAATCTCATTTCTAAGGGTAGTTTTGGGTTCCTATCATTCTATGCTTCATTGCTATATACTTTTTATCCACTGGAAAATATATATATAGCCTAGGCCTATATATATATATATATTTTTTTTTTTTTTTGCATTAACCTAACCTAAAAACCTAACCTAACCTAACCTAAATGTATTTGGGGGCTACTAGGTTAGGTTAGGTTAGGTTAGGTTAGGTTTTTTGGTTAGGTTAATGCTAAAAAAAAAAAAAAAACCCAAAAAAAAAATATATTTTCCGGTGGATAAAAAGTATATAGCAATGAAGCATAGAATGATAGGAACCCAAAACTACCGTTAAAAATGAGATCCCAGCTGTGGTGTGACTCGTAAATATTGACCCATTTTTGCACATCATCAAACCATACTAAGTCTACTACTAATAATATTAACCCATTAGTACCAACAGAATAGCGACAAAATAGGGGTAGTAGGCTATAACTGTAGATTTATCGAAATGTTCGTTTATTGTATAATTATGTCATAGGCTAGTTCTCTCGATTCATAATGTGTAGGGTAGGTTAGGTTAGGTTAATTAAGAGTTTTCTCGTAATTAACACGGGGCCGAGCTGTCTCGCCGTGGGCCGACCTGTCCTGGCCGAGCTGTCCCGTGGGCCGATTAGTCTAGCATTCGGCAGGAGTGGTACCGTGGCAATATATATAGGCTAGCCTATTATATCCTATATGATTCAATGACATGACTATTCTGGCCTAGGCCTAGGCTATATTCAGTATTTCAGTCAAACTTTGAACTCACCTTCGGTTGTGCCCAAATTAAGTCCCCTATTCTCTTAGGACAGCGAGCCACTTCCCGGGATACTGGGTTGTTCCAGAGCCAACTGTAGCTATCACCCACCATCACCCTCAGTGTCTCCTGTAAAGGCCTTCTTTATTTCACAAACCACAAATGCACAGCTGCTTCTCTCAAACTTCAATTTCGTCGACTCTTTAGGCCTATCCGTGCTGAACCCAAATAGTTACTCAATCTTCACACTGATAGGATATTCGTGGACAGTGGTCATATAGCATCGTAAAGAACTATTCGATTCTACAAATGGCGATTCAGTATCACCTTGCTGTCTATTACAATACTCATAATCATATCGTTTAGTTACTGATGATTTACCTTTTTCTCCCAAATATTATATTTCTAATTATAATTAATAAACTGCATGATAAACTACATCTATCCCCGGAATATTGCTGATATTTTTTAATATTTAACTGTAGGCATAGGCTATGCCAAAAGATGTGTCCATTCTACTTGTCCCCAGTAGAGACCCTATAGGCTATAGACAGATAGGAAGAGATCGGACAACATTCGCCATCTTGGTGCCACTGGTGATATTTTCTTCTGTTTGGCCAGGTTTTATATCTGAACTGGACGCAGGTTCTAACCGAACTGGGTAGAACAGTAATATCTATACAACACACATAGTTTTTTTTTTTTTTTTTTTTTTTCCCTATGTGAATGAGGGAGACAAAAGGCAGCGAGTGCCTCCCCCAGTTTTGAAAGAGTGACAGGGCCAAAATCAAGGGACGTTCAAGTTAAAATACCTGGTGTTTGAAGCAATTTAAGTCATAGGAAGAGGGAAAGACTAATTTTGAGAGAGTTCCAGAGCTGAGCAATTGAATAGAAGAAAGTCTGAGAATAGCATTTCACTCTTGGGTTAAAGAGTTGCACAGAGTAGGGGTGGGATTGTGTTGCAAGGCGGGTATACCCTACATAGAGGAGGCGTAGGCCTATGCACTGGGCCTGGACAACTGTCCACTGTCAACTGGCCTGGACAACTGTCAACTGGGCAACTGTCCCTGGACAGTTGTTCCAACAAGTGCAACAACCTGCAAATTTCTACGGCAGCCAGTTGCCCTCAGCAACAAGTTCATCACCTTAGATGACGAATGTGATGGTGAGGCTGCGAGTGCTTCCTTCGGCGAGGAAACCAGGAGAAAGGTAAGTAAGTTGCCTCCAAACACAGGGAATGCTGTGACTGCTGCCCCCCCAGGAGTACCTTCAACTGCTGCCCCAGGAGTTCCTGCCGCTGCCGCAGCTGCTACCAAGTCATCGACAAGGAGAGGCAAGTCCTTCTCAATTGTTGGGGACTCCATGGTCAGACACTAATTAGCTAGGTCCACCTGTACCATAGGACTGGCGTCGGCCATACTCGGGTTCCGGAACTTGGGTCCATTGTCAGGCCCACAAACTGAGGTCTTATTTTAGTTTTACTGGATATGGGACTTTGTGTTTTTACTCTACAACATCTTATTAACTAGAGCAACCAAGTAAAGGAAAATAAAACATTTGTTTTTGGTTGATTGACTCATAAGTCTCTCTCGTGATTGAACATAATAGGAAAATATACAGTTATAATGAGATAGTTTATAAGAACATGTATTATATAAGCAAAGCATCATACCATGACTTACATTAATTAAATATTAGAAGAAATTAAAGTAAAACCTTTGCAAAATATTACTTTACACATAATTTTACATATATCAAAAGTCACATAACACAATAATTAACTTAAACATTAGAAAGTTTCTCTTGTCGCCTTAAGCAGCCTAGTGTACACTCCCGATCGCTTGTATTAAATACAAAGGCCTTAAACAACACATTACACAATGTCTGGCATGCTCCTGAATGGCTAGCTAAAGGAGCATCTACATAAGACGAGCATTGTTTCAAGTAATTGTGACAACACTTTTTCGAGTCTTGAAGAGACATTTGAAGGGTGATGCCACTATGTACAAAGAAGACAGTAGCCAGTGTAGGCATACTCAGCCCACCTCGATTGAGCGCAGTCAAAAACTCTGATGACAAGCATTCCCCAGAATCTACTTCCTGTTGTCCATGTTTATGAGCTAAAAATCCCCCAATGTAGACAATTTTATGTTTTAAAGTATCATCTGAATCTAGAAGTAGTTGAGTGTCTTGTAATGTCAGCTCTTCCAGAAGTTGTAAATCACCATCATCTATTGCTGCTGTACAAAATTCACAGCTTACTTCTTTGGCTCGGTCAGGAACGATGTCACGTTTCAACAGCTGATGCAACTGCTGTACTTTGGATGCTGCTTGAACATCCCCAATGTCAATGTAAAAATTTCCTCCACTACGTTGTCTTGCTTGCCAAAAACACTTTTCTAGGGGATCTTGTGAAAAAACAGCAGGTAGGATGTAAGCAAAATCATGGGTTTCAAAAAGATATTGTGCTGCTTCTATGTTATACCTTGTTGTGATGACAAAGGCATCTGCTGTTGACTGTGTTAGTTTCTTCTCTCTGCCATGCCCACCAGTCCACCTGTGGGGATCGGTTTTTACACCATATCCGAAAGAGGATTTATGGAGCTCCGATCTTACTCTCGACCATCTGAACAATTTAACCAGCACACCTAAACTTCGTTAAAGGCGGAAATAGCCTCACGAAAATATCATGCCCTGGTGGGGGCACGAACTCTCGACCCTTGGGTGTGAGGCAGGCACCTTACCAGTTAGACCAATAGAGATATCCCACTTGGCCTGTTCGGCTCAGGGTATTTCCGTATCCGAGGTCTGTTTAGGCTAGCCTATTTTCACTGACTTTACACTACTTCACCTTCCGGGAAGCGAAAGCTCCAAACAGAGAGGAACGAACAGAGAGGAACAAGCTTGAGCCGAATCGACCGAGAGTCCGTCAGAGAGATGAATGGGAATGGTGAGTCAACTTCACTGAGCGATGCTACACGCACCTACAAACTGCCCAGTTGGCAACTCGCTTGGGCGGCTGGCAACTCCACAACCCAACCCAATCGAGTCTCACAACACTCCCTGCTCTCTCCTATCCTCTTCCTTGTCCTGTGGGGATCGGTTTTTACACCATACCCGAAAGAGGATTTATGGAGCTCCGATCTTACTCTCAACCATCTGAACAATTTTACCAACACACCTAAACTTCGTTAAATGCGGAAATAGCCTCACGAAAATATCATGCCCTGGTGGGGGCACGAACTCTCGACCCTTGGGTGTGAGGCAGACACCTTACCAGTTAGACCAATAGAGATATCCCACTTGGCCTGTTCGGCTCAGGGTATTTCCGCATCCGAGGTCTCTTTAGGCTAGCCTATTTTCACTGACTTTACACTACTTCACCTTCCGGGAAGCGAAAGCTCCGAACAGAGAGGAACGAACAGAGAGGAACAAGCTTGAGCCGAATCGACCGAGAGATGAACGGGAATGGTGAGTCAACTTCACTGAGCGATGCTACACGCACCTACAAACTGCCCAGTTGGCAACTCGCTTGGGCGGCTGGCAACTCCACAACCCAACCCAATCGAGTCTCACAACACTCCCTGCTCTCTCCTATCCTCTTCCTTGTCCTGTGGGGATCCCTGTGGGGTTCGGTTTTTACACCATACCCGAAAGAGGAATTATGGAGCTCCGATCTTACTTTCAACCATCTGAACAATTTTACCAACACACCTAAACTTCGTTAAATGCGGAAATAGCCTCACGAAAATATCATGTCCTGGTGGGGGCACGAACTCTCGACCCTTGGGTGTGAGGCAGACACCTTACCAGTTAGACCAATAGAGATATCCCACTTGGCCTGTTCGGCTCAGGGTATTTCCGCATCCGAGGTCTCTTTAGGCTAGCCTATTTTCACTGACTTTACACACCGACAGCTGGATACAACTGTACACATTTCCTGCAGAGCTTTGAAGTTTGTACAGTTTAATGTCCAAGGTTCACGATATTGATCTCGTAAATGAACTGCGCTGTACTTGCTTTTAACATTCATAATTTTAAACCAATTCTGTGATAGAGTCAAGTTCTGAAATTATTCTTTTTAAGCGGTCAGTATTAGTCGCTTCATGAGTGTTCATAATTTTCACTATTTCTTCAATTTGAGACCACTTACTTACCAAGCTATTTTTTTGATGATTCAGTTTACTTTTTGGTATCTCCAAGCCACTTTTCTCTGCTACTACCAGCTGCAGAAAACCAAAAGGAGACTGTACCTCTTTAAAATGAAGAAACTTATCAACTGCTCTACCATTACCATCTGTCTTAAACATTGTCAGTTCTCTACCATTTTGCATTATATAAAACTCAGGGAAGTGTTTTCCAATCTCTCCTGCAAATTTGTCATAACTATGCATTTTGTCTTGTTCATTTTCAAATTCAGTTTGTTTTTTAAGTCTTGCTTCACTTGTCACTGTTTTAGTTAACCTAGGAGCTGACGTAAGTTGTTTGAGGCAAGACTTGGGTACACCTTTAAAAACTGTAGGAGGCCCAGCTGGTCGTTTTCCTCCCCGAACTGTGACCCAATCGCAGTCGAAGTGTGATGCACAAATCCATAGTTTCGACCTGTCTCTCAAACTTTCTGGGCTATTTGGCATAGCACTAATCCATGCATGTCGTTCTTTTTCTTCATTCGGGAAACACACCATAGGACTGTATGGCTCTCCCCTGTAGTTTCCACGACAATTGAATGCAGCACATCTTTCGGCATTGTTCCTGTAAAGCAAAAAAACAAGAATAGTTGTAAAATGGTTATCAGTACATATCAAAGCAACCCGTTGACATCAGCTCAATTCTAATATTTATCAGCTAAATAAGTTGTTAACACAGATCCTTTTGTGACTGCTAAGTATTTATAAGAAAATTACTTACAATAAGCTGAGAGATAACGAACAACAGAACAAAAATGTGTTGCCTCTAACGTGTCTCTGTAAGGGGGGGTTTTCGTAGTCTTTACTTTTCTTTTCTAATGTTCCTGGGACTTTGCTGTTACCCCCGCCTTATTTATTATTTCCTTTTCATTCCATTATTGTGTTTCTTCCTTACTTGATGATTGGTCCAACTTATTACTCTGGTAGCTTAATGGCCGTTGCATGCAAGGAAATACAGGTGAATGAATGCAAATGGTCTAAATGACACAGGATAAATAAAAACACAATATACCGTTTGGTATTCTTAACTATATTAAAACACTGTAAAGAGAAATACACTTTTCACTGTGATACACAAATCAATACGATTATTACTTTAGTCAACCACGGAATATATCGGTATTATTGGCGCAATGAACTACTTCTTATCACCACATCAAAGTTAACTAAAACCCTTCAACAGGTGACCCCAAGGCCACTACCCTAGTAAACACACACTCGGTCACTAGGTTCATAAGGCGTACAACAGCTCACAATGGGGTGAAGGTTAGCTCAAGGCTCAATAACACCAACAGCATCCTGTCTCAGTACAGCCACTAGGTCATGTCCACTGGGGTGGACACAGGACTCTGCACCTGGTACTTCTCCCTGGACTTCGCTCCTGACCTGGGACCTGGTATTAACATTACCATTAATAAAACTGACAAAATTCTATATCTTAATTCATATCAACATTACAAAAGTGGTCAAATGTATCAATTAAGAGACAACAAAAGGAGGATGTACATTATTGGGTTACAGATAAAATTGACTTAGTTGACCCTCAAAAATATATAAAGAAAAATGGTCCAAATAGAAAACGGAGGGTTGGAGATAGATATAATTTACTTAGTTGACCCTCAAAAATAAAATGGTTTAAAATAGAAAACGGAGTGTATACACACACACGACTCAGGAATGTGGGCTTACATTAAGTTACATACATGATATTGAACTCGACATACGGGATCTTATTGCTGTGAGAATACTACACTAACATAATACAATTAACATTATCTTATACATAATTAACCTCTCCGCGGCGCACAGGGGGTTTTCTACAGGGTAAGACTGTGCGCACCTATGATGATTTTGGGACCTATTGCCAATTTCGATAAAAAGTACATCATCGTGTAGGGAATGTTTGCGTGCATCGGCCCCTATATATTTGACCCCCCAAAAAATGTCTGGGGGGGGTAGGGGAACGGTCCGTAGTTGAAAAATGTGGAGCGAAATGCACCCCGCGGGTAGATTGTCATCCGGCGAGATTTCCCTGCCGAATATTTACGCGCGCAGGGGATAGAAGGAGAGGGAGGAGGGGGGGGCTTACCGCGTATTATCACGTATATCTCCTTTTTCGAGCCCTTTTAGGCTATTTAGAGTATGTATACGTGTGTAGGGCACCCATATAACAATGAATATGCCTCATAGTGACCAAAAATTGCAATATATAAGGGAATTATAAAAAACAATTTAGGCGGGAATGAAGATGGGTTGGAGGTTTGGCGGCAATTTATGAGCTGAGAGTGTGGTTTACGCCATACATATCACGTATATCTTGTACGTAGCGCACTGTCACGCTATAAATACAGACTTGTACGTATGTATACGTGCCATATATCAAATATATACCGCATATAAACCAATTCATGCGATATTTACGCGCACCATTATCAATGAGTTTCTATGCGTGAACCAAGGTGTGAGTGAGTTGTGGTGGGAATGAAAGGGGGAGAGGGGTGTGTTACGCCATAATATCACGTCAATCTTGTATTTAGAGCACTCTCATGCTATAATAAAGGACGTTTTGTACATATGTAGGCGTCCCATTATAACAAGGAAATATACCGCATATAGCCCAATTGATGCGAATATTTACGCAAATTGTGAATGTGTTCTAGCAGACGGAAGCCTGAAAGGGGGGGTTTGGGGGTGGTGTGGGTGGGTGGGAGGGAGGCATGCAGGGGTACAGTCAGTGAGTGAGTCTTGGATAGATGGAAGTCAGGCAGATCTCTAGCTAGATAACCTGCTTCGTTATAATTGTGGAGGCGCCCGCAGGCGTATTGATGTTTGGTATTTTGACCCTTATGTCTACCAGATGGCTGGTTTTTTCGTTGCCATCAACAGGTTCTACAATAACATGAGTCAGGAATGGAGAGAGAGAGAGAGAGCGAGAGAGAGGAGAGAGAGAGAGAGAGAAACTGAGACATGCGTATGTCGTACATAATAAATGGACTTCAGAATTGCATTTTTATGCAAGCAGACATTGCATTTTAGACACATGTGAAGTACCACAGAAACATGTAGGCCATTGACTGTAAATAAAGTACTATATTTATAGACCACCAGCGACGGTGCTGAGTCAACACAGGCAGATATTGCCTGTTGTGATAGAGGGCTAAATATAGACTGGTGTCTCTTACACCTGCGAAAGGGTAGATTGCCACCAGAGAAACGTTTACTATTTATTTCGAAGTAATATGCAATCTAAATGTATATTCGAGACCTACTGCAATTATTGTATGACAGTCATGACTATGTATAATCCAATATACGCGCGTAGGCGAGACATAAGAAATTGCTGGTTGAGCAATTTCGACACCCACACAGTTATTATTCATTTTTATTTACAATATTATACAATACAAATGTATTTGTGAAGAGTATTTTATCCATTATTGTATTTTATATACCAATTTTGTTCCCAGACAGAGCTGCTGTAGCTGGGAGAATCAAGGAGCGGCCCGGGTCACCTCGTGACCGCGTGAAAATGAGTGGAGTCACACTGAGAGGGGCAATTTTGCTGAGTTTGGGCAATTTTTGACAGAATAAAGTGTTATAATTACTAATTCTTGACAGAGGACAAACTATTATAAACTTGGCATGATATAATTGATAATCCATCAATTTTACAAACGTAAATTGGTGGGATAATTCCTTTTTTTTTGTATATTGTCATTTCGATTGTAGACACGAAGTTTTGAGTGATATTTGGTCTTATGAGCTCCTGTGGCATGCATGGTTGGTAAGGGTCGCGGACTGGAAAACTCAAAGTGTCGTAGGGTAGTGGGATCGAATCCAGGAGGGGGTTAGGGGAAGGTTTTATATTGTCTAGAAAAATTTTTATAAATTTTTTTTTTTACAAGATCATGCCATTGTATTCAAACAATATGAAATATTCATAGAATATACCATATTGTAACAATACAATGACATGACCTTGTTTTCTTTCTTCCTTTTTTTATTGTTTTATTTTATTATCATAGTAGCTTTGACATGATTTTTTGAAACATATTATTTTTTGTACAATTCATTTGAGGTAAGAAAATAATTATATACACATTACTTAGGCTAATAACAAACATATATATTGATATACTAAAAAAATAAGGCATATTACATGTAAATCTTTGAAACTTATAAACTAAATAATGAAACATACAATTATATAATGTTAAAAGCTATCTCACACGGACATCCTTGGAACTTATCCACTATATTGTATATTTTCTACATTATGAGGTTTCGTGTTCAATTTCGGCAGGTCAGGTAAGGTAGGGCGGCGAGTCCAGGGCCCCCCGGGGCAGGGCAAGGGCAGGAGGCGCGAGTCCAGGGCAGGGCACGGGGCGAGTCCAAGGGCAGGGCAGGGCAGGGCAGGGGCCGACACTCAGTAGTTCTGAAGGTGTGGTAGTCCCTGAAGCAGTCACCCAGGCAGAGTGCAACTTTGCACTCGGCGCACATTGAGGTGACTCTTTTGGTCACATGGGTTTCCCTCACACTGGAGCTGCAGACGGTGCACTGCACCTGCCTGTGACGAGTGCCAATCAGCTCGGTGTTGGTTGTGTAGTGTCTTTCGACACCCAGCTGGATGCGGTCAGGAACGTGATCCCCACGCCATGCCGTACGTCTGTGAGTGGTGGGGGCATCCTTCTCCAGTGGTTGGTAGGAGACGTTGTACACGAACCCCGGCAATTTCAGCTTCTGGTTTGGGGCCATATCCTTCTTCACCAACCACAAGTTGTAGGCGTTCAGCATCGTTATGTCAACTAGGTGGAGGAAGAGCTTGTGATACCACTTCACAGTCTTCCTCAGACACTCAACACCTGACAGCTGACAGTCAGACTTGTCACCAGGGCGCATGTTTTTGGTGTAGTCCACTACCATGTCGGGCTTGTAGATTGTCTTCCTGGTTCGGTAGTGGATTTTGCCAGAATCCACCTGGGCACCTGTGTGGACGGTGGAAAGCAGGTGGACGTCTCGCTTTACCTTCCACTTCAGGGCTATCAGATTCCCACACTTCTCGAGCTGCTTTGTATTTCTGCCCCTTTCGTCGCCTTCTTCGCACATGCCTCTCGCGGTGTTCCTTGGCCAGGTCGTCTTCTGAAGGTGTGTCACTGGAGGAGGCATCTGTGAGAGGAATGACATCACCTGTGAACTTTGGCATAAACTTTCTTGTCTTTCTGTCAGTCCCACATGACCCCGTTTGGTTGTCATAAAGAAACTGGCAGGACGAGCAGGAGAAGTATACCAGTTGTCAGTCTAGATGATGTGGCGTTTGATAAGGTAAGCTGCCAAACATTTTCCTGTCGTTGGCACCTGACATGCCCATGGGGACATTGGCAGCGGCTTTCGGTATGTCAATGTCAGTGCCTGCAAACACGATCATGTCAGCACTATTCCAGTTTCACAGTCGCACAAACGAAGAAGAGCTTGATTCCGAACCTATGCCTCTTCAAGGGGAATATACTGCTTGAAAACAAGACGTCCTTTGAAGAGCACGAGCGACCTCATCAATCACCAAATTGAGGAAGGGGTAAAAGTATTTCCTATACCTCTCCAACAACATGGTGAACACATCCCGAACTTTCCATATCCTGTCAATCCTGTTAGGATTTTTCGTTGTCTGCAAAGTGCATAAATCTTAGCAGCAACAAAATCTGTCACGAGTCATGAACTTATTGAAAGTTGGGGTGGCCGATGAGAGGGTCGTGCTTCCAGTAGTGTTGCAACACATGCTTCTTGATCAGAGGCATGAGGAACAACAAGGCAAAGAACGTCAGAAAATCTGCCACAGTCGTATCCACCCAGCCTCGTATTCCATCGCTTTTGGAGAAAGGACGTCCAATCTGCCAAAACACCCACCTGTAGTAGGCGTTTTGTTTGGGCAACGATGTACGTCATTACCTCCATGTCGAAAAAAAAGCGAGGAAGAAGTCGCTTTCATTCTCGCATTGATCATCACAGGGCCAGTTGTCAGTTGGTCCTGACGTCCCAGGATTGAACTGGGGCACGTCAGGTACAAAATTGACCCCGTCAGACCAATCGCACGAAGCCATGCCAGGGATCGGAATGTCCGTCTGCGTCTTCTTCTGCGTCTGAAATATCGCTTCCATGGTCGCGATACAGCACTTCATCATCATTACCTCCTCTTCACTCGAAGACGATCCCCTTCCTCGTTTTCGTCACCGACGTCGGACTCACTCCCACTGTCCACTCCCAAATCCCCCCACCCTTGGTCCCGTGCTAGGGCTTCGTCGTCGAACGCCGGGCTGCCAATGTGCTGCGAATCACCATCAAACAGCAGGGCGGCATACTTAGATGGTGTAAGATTTTCCGGGTCCCCACTTTGCACGTGCGGGAGTCTTATGGACAGGGACAGCAGAGGTGGTGGCAGGGGCGGCAGGCAGGGGCGGGCGGCGGCGGGAGGGGCGGCGGCGGCAGGGGCAGGAGTGGTGAGTGGCCTTTGAGGCAAGATGATGGGGGTGCGTGTCCCCGTTATCTCTGTTCTTGGGCAGGGGCGGCAGGGGCGGCAGGGCAGCAGGGGGCGGCAGGGGCGGCCAGGGGCAGCAGGGCCGGCAGAGACACCAGGGCCTGCAGTCGCTTTCCCAGTAGCTTTCCCTCTCCCTTTACCCTTGCCCTTCCCTGGTCCTTGGGCAGGGGCGGCGGGGGCGGCAGGGGCAGCAGGGGCGGGAGGGGCAGCAGGGCCGGCAGGGACACCAGGGCCAGCAGTCGCTTTCCCAGTCGCTTTCCCTCTCCCTTTCCCCTTCCCCTTCCCTGTTCCTTGGGCAGGGGCGGCAGGGGCGGCAGGGCCAACAGGGGCCGCAGGGGCGGCAGGGGCGGCAGGGGCAGCAGGGGCAGCTGGGCCAGGGGCGGCTGGTGGTGGTGGTGGTGGTAGGGGCACTGTGGCTGGCGTACGGGTTCTCTTCCCTACGCCCGTGCCTTTAGTTTTTCCTGCCCCCGCAGTTAATGCAGCCCGAGGGCGGCCTCCTGCGTCGCTGGTACCGGTGGCAGGGGGGTGGCAGGGGTGGCAGTGGTGGCAGTGGTGGTGGTAGTGGTTTGTTGCAGTGGCCTGGGTCGTGGTGGCAGTGTCCCGAAAGACCATGACCTCTGTGCCATTGCCCTGCTTTCAACGTGTTTTACGTGCTTTGGTGCTGGTGATTTCGTCCTCTGAGCTGTAGGGCGTGTCGTACTGGTAGCTAGGGTCTTTGGCAGCCACCCTCTGCTTCCACGGCGGCTAGCACAACCAGAAGAAAGGCTGGTTGTGTCATCAGGGAGCGAGCGTGAGGGACGTGTAGGCTCCATGACTAGTGCGTGGTTACTGGCGCGGTGGTGCTTGCACGAGTGCGGGGCGAGCGTTTGGAGGGTGGGGTGGTATCGAGAGTTGACATGTAGTACAATACCCACACCAATTTTCAGCCGCCTGGCTATAAACGCGCGGTTTTGGTACGTGTTCAAAGTCTCTGCTCTTAAGAGTCTACCCGCAGTGCGCCGGGGGAACTCTTAAGAGTCTACCCGCAGCTCCCGGGTTAATAAGGTTGGCAGGACAAATAATATGGAATTTGAAATCTAAATGATTAATTATCAGACGGAATGAATAATTTCACCTTCGACCAAGACAAAGGATGTCGTATAATTTCGTAGTTACATATATAAGAAACTGGGCATAAAAAATGGTCTCAAACTTATCTTAAATACTTCACAATTCACTTCAACTCACCTTCAACTGAAGGTTTTATCTAAACACAATACAAAAGGAAATGTATACAGAGTTAAGCCAAATATTTCCCCTTAGTCCGCCCGAGGCTGGCGACTGGGAGGGAATGACGCTGGCACTCTCGGTTCTAGGCTCTGTAGGACTCGGGGTCAGCGTCCTTTGTCACAACAATAACCATACCTTGATCAAATGAGCTCCTCAACTTACTTAGAGTCTAATAAAACTTACAAAGGATATTTGAATTACTTTTATATGATGCAACGAATTTCAGGCACAAACATGTTAACTATTACTTACGATATCCTATGTAAGACTATAGTTTTTAAGTTGGAGGTAGGACTCATAAATTTCCACCTGTCAAACCCCCTTGAGGTGGGCACTTGTTGCTAAGGCCTCAGAATCAGGGTGTCACACTAGAGACTCGGTTCAAGCAATTATTAGGCCAAATATCAGCATTATACTAGATTCACAAAGTTAAAGTTATGCTTTGCAATTAACTTTATACACCTGGAAGTGATTAAATGGCCAAAACAAGTAAATTTCATTCTAATTCCAAAACAACATTGCTTCGATTGTGACACCCCTTTTCTAAACTTAATATAACAATACCAACCAATTATATTTAATATGTAAAGTTAGAATAATGACCCTCGTACCTCCAGTATGAGACACCAAATTGGGCCTATTTAATTATTTCTTTCTAGTCATTACAATTTAATATATGTCAACTGATATCTTAATCAAGATAATAACATAATACAGAACATTTCACCTAATCTCAACACTGACTGGGTCATTATTGGGCTTAAAGTGAGTGAACAGAAAAAGTCTTGGTGTAAATATTGCCAAAATCAAGCCTAGTCAATTTAAACCCCTTACATCTCGTGGGTGACTGGCGTCTGGCATCGTCCTGGGAGGCTGGGCTGTTCGTTTTCTGGCGAGACATTATGTCGCCAATATGGCGGGGATATGGACGATTGCGTGTGAAATTACATGCATTTATATGTAAAGTTGTGTTTGTGTACATATTTTTGTGTTTAAGAAAGTCGGAGAGACCACTGCTTTCATGATACTGCTTTTAAGCAATGGACCCAAGTTTCAAACTCCGAGAGTGCTCGTTTCCAGTCCTTATGTAAAGGGGTCTATGACCTGTACTGATATTAGGAAGCTTGTCTGTCTGCCTGGTGCCGGGGTTGGGAAGGTGTTAGAGGAAATTGATTACATCATGAACAATATTGGAGATAGCCCCATTATCTGTCTCAGTACAGGGAGCAATGATGTTGGTAAAGGTAGGACGGAAGTACTGCTTCGGCAGTACAGGGAGGTGTTAGATAAAGTTAGGAGGAAGGGAGGCATACCTGTAGTACACAGTAGGCCTATCTTGCCACGGAGAGGGGTCAGCAAGGAATGGTCATCTAGGGCAATTGGTATCAATTGTCGGCTGGAAAAATACTGCAATGCAAATGCAATACCATTCCTTGATAACTGGACCCGTTTCTATGGTAAAAATCAGTTGTACGCACAGGACGGGGTTCATCTTTCTCGGCTAGGGGTGGCAAATTTAGCTAGGTCAATAGATAGGATTGTCGCAGGGTTTCGCTGAAAATAAAGCCTGAGAATATGAGCAAGAATAATTGTCTAGATAGGGTAAATTGCCGTACTGGTACATCAGATAGGAATTAAAATACCACAGGAACGAAAAACCTGAGAGCGAAACCTCCAACCCTAACGAGCCACAGGAACGAAAATTCTGAGAGCGAAACTCCCATCCCCAACGAGATCCCAGGCCCCTTTTCCATTCCCGATTTGGTCTCTCTCTCTCTCTCTCTCAATTCATTCCACATATTATACGTCTCTCAATCAGTCTTCTAATATACAAACCACAATACTTTACTCACTGATATTCTTGATGTACCACCTAAGTATGTATTTAATTATGTAACCACCATACAGGCTATAATACTTTCATTGTGTAGGTTCGAGGTGATCTAAGACACCTTAGCTTCCATTTCACACCAAATCAGATCGTGATTATGTCAGCCCTGTATTTAGTTATATAACAATCAGAGTCCCCACCAATTCTAGCAATTCTATGTCTCTAACCTCCCGTTGTTTTATCCACTAACTATAGATTCCCAACCTTTAACCACGACTCTATACACCCGATAACCCTATGCCAGTTATTGTATTGATTTAGGCCTGTTAATTCGGATAAACTCACTATGACCAATCTGCAGACGATTATCAGGAGAGATGCAGGAAAGCTACCTCGTATCTCCCTTTCCATGACGAGTATAGGCATATGTAGCCTACCCCCGTGCTCAGTCGCCCCCCCTTGCCTTGTTCTTCTATAGTAACTAAGTGTATATATAATATTAACCGGAGTATGCCACCAGTATTGATACGACATAGCAGCACTGTCCTTGTGTCGTATTGTGCCACGTGCATACCAACCCGGTTTCATCATCTTATTAGGACGACGGCTATAATGTCGTCATTCATGCATGTATTCAATCCTTAGGTTAATTATCTTTTATCCGCCATCATGTTCATCTCTTCCATTTACTTTTCCACAATTGTTATATGTCTTCCAATCACCTCCTTCGTATCCACAATCCACACTACTCTATTTTGCTTCGTGACCCTATGCTCAGTAGTACCCTGTTTTGGGTCATCCTGTCCGCTTATCCTTCACGCCCCGCTGCACACACCACCCTACCTGTTCGATCGTAGGGAAATGCCACCCCTATGTCCAGCGCATTAAGGGTCACTATCCTAGGTCACGAGTGGCACGGCGCCTAGCCTCAAACCACCCCCTTTACAATTCACAACCCTCCCCCACCTCGCATATCCACTACCCCTCGTGTCCTACACCTCTTACCCGCCAGACTCTACCTACATGATGATGAACATGAATACACCTTAATTTAATACACCCATGCCCTGTCCCTAGGTTGAGCCAATGCCAACCAGTTCAGACAGGCATAAATCTATGTATGTTCTTCCATCCGAGAAGTAATATGTTAAACCCCCTAAAAATACCTTGTCGTGCCAGACTAGGTTTCTGAAGACCAACCGCCCCCATAAATCTATGTATGTTCTTCCATCCGAGAAGTAATATGTTAAAACCCCATGTCCTAATTGATAAGAAACTATGATACCCACGGGTACACCAGTGTATATATAACCATTATTCCTTTAAGACCTAGACAGAAATGACTGAAGATGTTAGCCACCATGCAGTAACTCTAATTCTTACCCCAACCAGAGATTGTATAGATAACCTTTTTTACCATTGTCTCGACACATATCTACCACGAAACAATAACGAAGTACCCCTACGAACTGCCGCTTTCTTTGGTCTATATTTCATAGAAAACGCAGTTCCCAGGGACAACTAGATCAGCAAGAAATCGTGTCAAATAATAGTGTCCATAACCCCTCGTATTGACGAGTAATAATACACCATGTTTTTCTCTACTTTTATCCACAGTCAAGCACACACCTACAGTTAACCTCCTCTTCCCCACAGCCCCACAGTCCACATGATTCTATCCTTTCCAGACTCATATACCACCACATATTGCTCATCCCCCGGTAGCGTTTGGCTAACATACCTTCCCTGTCATTAACCCCCAGGCTACGATACCAACTGTAGTCTAATGCCACCCCTACGCCCAGAGACCTTAGGTTCAAACTTCCACGTAGCCCCCCTTAACCCTCTCCCTCTCGTTAACCCCCACGCTCCTCGACTCCCTTCCGACCTAGCCTCTCCAGCATACCCCCTGAATATCCTTAACTTTTCCGTTACTAACATTCTCAAACCTTTTGTATATATACTCCTATCCAGCCTACCTTTCCCCAGTAGGAAGGAACACCATTAGAACTTTACTAACCCTTTGCATGCCATCTATTCCCTCACAACCCATTCACAACCCTGTACCAAATGATCGTCAGTGCGAGGCTAGCCGCCTCACCAGTGACTAACTTCTATTGCCATACTTCCAGATAAATGTGGCAGAGTTAGCAACCCAGTCTCCCCCACATCCAACAAACCATGCAATTAACAACCCAACCAATTAAACCAGCTGGTCAAGGCACCTTCGGTTTTAGTATTACGAACACCCACATCTGTCTCATAAACAGAGGGTTATTACAAACACTTGTAATATGGCAAGGCCCCAGCCACAGCCGCCCGGACGACCATCACAGAGAGAGGACGCGCACCTCCCCCTTTTCACCCACCCGAGGAGGAAGACCCCGACCCCTGCGGAGGTATACCTGACCCTTGTTTGACTTCCGGGTCATTGCCAGGTAGCCCAGGAATTCTTCCTATCACTGAACTAACCATGTATAACTAACACCCTGACTAACCTCTATTAACCCACAATAACCCATTAACCTTTCTTGCACACTCCAATAACCAAATTAGCACCTCAGCTATACCATAGAATGAAGACTGAACAATCTAAGAGAGACGCTCCTATCACAGCTGTCCCAATCCTCCTCGCAAAGTAGATCCAGTCTCTCTCCCCTAAATACTTCTAGTATAGCCAAAATAGTACCTCTTACTAAGGCTCAGTTATATCACATTATGAAGGCTCCATATAGCCATGTGCCACAACAGTAATCACCACCTTACCTAGTTCCTGTATCAATTGAGAGCTCAAATAAGTCCATCAAAACTCGAGATCCCTATGGCCTACAGGGTCCAAAACCGAACCTATAAACCAAGCTCCAGCCCCCAGTAAAATCAGTTGAAAGATAGGCACCAACCAGGGTTGGTCACCAGAGTTGACCTCGAGCTCTATCATTGTTTGTTGCTGAGAATTGAGTTCCAGAGCCGGCAGACTCCGTGGCAGATTTAGATAGAAGGATCTGTCCACGTACAAGAAATCTACGTGCACCTTATAACCTTAATAAAACAGTGGGTATATAAGAGTGTAGCCAGCAACGATCGCCAAGAGAACTTCCTACATATAGACCACCTGGACGGCCACGGAACCAGTCGTTAGCCCCCAACATCACGGACGCAAGATAACCAGGACCAGACCAATCAAATACTACCCAAGATTCACTCTATCAGTACTACAGTGTTACAGTGCTATTTAGAGACTCACTTATTAATATTTCTATGAAGTGGCTATATCTTTGCCCCAGTATAATTCATATATAACCATTCCATTAGGAAGTGCTAAGCGTATCAGTGTTTATTAATTAACAGGTGATATTAACTCTCGTAATTACCCATATATCCAGATATTATTACATAGAAGTGAAACCCTAGTGATATCTAATGTTCGCCCACTGATTTGCGTTCTGTGTTTCTGATATAAGAATATAAAACTTAGATCAGTACCCCCTGAGGTTACTAGAATTCCCGTGCTCTAAAATATGCGTGTCTAATCTAGTCTGTGAACTACTACTTGTGCACCAGAGCTACCAGTGATAAATCTAACAGTGAATTTGAATCTATAGGTAACATTGATGGTCTCCAGTATATAAACTTGTGAATAAAGCCAGTGATCAGAAGATTAATACCTGAACGTTGGAAGTGGGAGACTAGGCTCCATCCAGATCCACTTATGCTAGTGTTGTTCAATTCTATCATTTGTCTTGTACGAGTATTCAGAAGTGTGTATATCAATAAACGTGATCGTGTGTCTTGTTACTGTGTGTTTATTTTGTGTTCTCTATTCCTCATACCTTGTTTTGTGCATGCAGCCTTCTATACCCAGTCAGTTAGAACTCACATTACCCAAGTTAATCCTGTAGAAAAAAAAAGGGCATAACATTGGCGGCAGCGGTGGTTCTTGATTCGGATAAAAGGTTGCATTACATTGCAAGTTTGGAACAGTAGAAGCATGGGAACATCGTAAAAATGGCAGCTCGCTATGACACTCACACACATTCCCAAGTATGATGTAAACACGTATGATATCGCCACTTACTTAGACATAGTAAAGCCAGTGTTAGATGTGGCACTTCAAAATGACCGCTACAAAATCGCCGTTGCATTATTGCACATTATGCAGTTGGGAAAAGCTGTTTCCCAAATTGTTGAACAGGTAACGCCAAAGCTTACCTGGAACCAGTTTCTTTCCCAAATTGTTGAACAGGTAACGCCAAAGCTTACCTGGAACCAGTTTCGATCCCTCGTGATCCGGACCTTAGGGCCACTTTTGGGTTCCCTCGTCGCCCCCAAAATAATAAAAGTCGACGAGATTAAGTATGAAGGGGATATCAATGTGACCCTCGTACAACTCTACAGATACGTGAGGACCACGTATAGCTCTCAAGATGACGAGCAACAAAATGAACTCTTATTCACCGCATTGTTAGACATCCTCCCACCCCACATCACCGCCCGTCTCGACCCGTACGGCTCATTCGAAGAACATATGCTCTCCATCAGAGAAAGATGCCAACTCAGTTCGGTGAATCCCCTATCCACCCCTTCAGCCCCTATCCAAGAAAGTAAATGTATTCCTCCACCGAACACTATCATCAATAAGTCCCTCCATTCCCCTAAGCAATCAAACTCCGTGCACCCTTCCAAAATGACTCCCGATGAAAGTCCAACCCCAGTGCACTCTTCCTTGCCTCTATCCTCTCTGACCATCCCTAAATTTTCCCCTGCCCAGCCATCCACCAACGATAATCTTCCATCAATTGTGTTACCCCATAAACCCCATCCTTGTTCTATGCCTGCCAACAAACCACAGCACGCAGAAATGGTCACCCCCACCGTAACCAATTCTCTTTCAATGTCACCCCTGAAAAATGCTGGTCAGAAAATGAGCCCCCCCTCCACTCTCTCACATGCCCCTGTCACCCAAGACCAACCTTCACCCCCGTCAATCCCTCAACAACCTGTCACGCCTCTCACTTCCTCATATTCATCACTTGTCCCCCCCTCAAAACTGTCAACCTCACCCAGCATCATCTCCCCACATGCCCAACCTCGGTGAACCCCTTCAAACACCCGCATCAACCAAGAATGCTACATCTCCGCCTACCTCCTATTCACCCCCTCCCTTGTCACCCTCTCCAACATTACCCGAACTGCTCTTGAATCCACCTCCAGTAACACCCCCGCTCGCCAACCTACCTCTGCCCCATAATCCAGCACCAGAACCAAAATCTCCATCAATGTCTCCTTCATCCATCCTACCAAATTCCATTGTTGTCCGAGACAAATCTCTTCCGCAACAATCTCTCCAAACTGACCTACTCACCCCATCCCCATAATTTACCTGTCAATCACCCAGACCCCCATCTGTCCAGGATCAATCCTCCCATGTTTCCAGGACAGACTCTTATGTATGTAAAAACCATTCTACCAAATATTTATGTACCCATGTTTCCAGGGAAAATGCCAACCTATGTACCCAACAATGTTTTCCCCATGCCCCCAGAAATGCTCAGCTATTCCCCCACCAACAAAATTTCCCTTGTGACAGTTTTCCGTCAGTAGCTCCCTTCCCCCCCCCCCACAATTCACACCCCTAAAAAACTTCAAAACCCAACACTTGACTCACCCCCTCATGACAGACAAACCCACCAATCCCATATAACCTCTAAACAAACCGTCACTGCCACCGACAAAACTCCCCAAATTCGTACTTTTAACAACCACAATTCAGTACATCAGTCCTCCCCCAATAACCCATGTTCTATGCCTAACTCTTCCCCCACCAATCCTCCACAGTCCCACCAACAAATTCCGTTTCCTAAATCACTCACACCTCACCACTCTGATCCTCCCACACGCGCCGTTAATCCCCCCCTCACGCGTGACCCCCATCAAAGTGATTTCCCCCCCCCCTCATGCGTACCGAACACCTGCTCACTAGTCGGTCCCCCACCATCATTAGCCCAGCTAAACTCTCAACCTCCACCAATTCCCACCCTGCCAGCCTAACCTCTCACGACCACATTCAGAACGAAAAATCACCCCCGTACATAACCCCTACCTCCTCTTCCCCCCCTATCTTACCCCCCTCTTCACCGTTACCCCATCCGCCCCAAATTCCACCCCCAAAGATCCGGCTCGACAAAATACCACGCCCATCCAAATCCAACCACAAAACTTTTTCCACCTTGGCTAACCCCCAAAATACTACCCTCTCTCTCGCCCCAAACAACATAATCAACCTCTCAACCTCAACCACTCCTCGAAATCCCATCCAAGTCTCTCCCGAAAATAAAATCAGTCCAAATTCAACCCTTCTCAAACCACAACCCTCCCTGCCCAGACCCCCCCCCCCCCCAACCATCTCCCTATCAAATCCCCACACTCCAAACCTCCAAACCACCCGATCATCGTAAACTCTCAACCTCCAGCCTTACTCACCCTTCCCCCAACCCCACTCACGACCACAACTCTCTACACAATTCAACCCCTCCCCAGCACCAACCTCTTCCGCAACAACAACCCCGACTCGACCTGCCCGTTTCACCTTTAACCCCCCCCCTATCACTACCCCCGACCGCAACTTTTAAAACCTCCCTCCAAAACTTGCCCCGGGCCAGCTCTCACCCAGACCCACATTACTAACGGCAGACCTAACGGTATATCCATCCCTCCCTTCCAAAGTGAAAGCGAACCCCCAAGGTCAAAGCCACAACCACCACCACCACCCCTACCAATAAACCAGACATTCACCAAGACTCACAGCGACCCTAACTAATCCAGCCCCCCCCCCCCCCCCCTGATGATGATGAGGATGTTATTGTACTGGATTTTCCATGGGATTTTGTTTTGTATTGTTCTCAATTCCTAAGCGATTGGGCATGATTCTATAAATTTACATGTTTTCCATATACTGTATATATTATATATTTTTTCCTTAGTAATACTCCCTTTCTTGTTAACCTACACTTTTCTTACTATCTTTTAAATTTGTTTTATACGTTGTTAAACACTTTAGCTCTTCTTAATTTTCCTGTGTTCTTAATTATCTGTTCTTTCGTCAAGTTCTTTTAACATCTTTTCTCTCCTTTTTCCAACATCTATGTATATTCTTCCCTCGTTCCCTTCTTTCTTGAATAGTAACTCTCTTATTAGTTTTCAGTGTCTTAGATATATGGCCTGAGTAATCTTGTTATTTTTTTCCTAATTTCATTATATTATTCACATTCCAGGATAAAATGTTTTAAGTTTTTGTCTCTCTTTTCTGAACAGTCTGTTGCTAGTCGAGATGACAGTAATCTTCGTCCTCACCGACAGGCTGCCATTTCCCTCCAACCTAACCCCCTCACCGACCTGACCTGGCCCCCCCTAAACAAACCTACGTACTCCAACCTTGAGGTACGAGGTCGTACCTAATATAAAGGCGACGGAAGTAAAATACCACAGGAACGAAAAACCTGAGAGCGAAACCTCCAACCCTAACGAGCCACAGGAACGAAAATCCTGAGAGCGAAACTCCCATCCCCAACGAGATCCCAGGCCCCTTTTCCATTCCCGATTTGGTCTCTCTCTCTCTCTCTCAATTCATTCCACATATTATACGTCTCTCAATCACAGTCTTCTAATATACAAACCACAATACTTTACTCACTGATATTCTTGATGTACCACCTAAGTATGTATTTAATTATGTAACCACCATACAGGCTATAATACTTTCATTGTGTAGGTTCGAGGCGATCTAAGACACCTTAGCTTCCATTTCACACCAAATCAGATCGTGATTACGTCAGCCCTGTATTTAGTTATATAACAATCAGAGTCCCCCCCAATTCTAGCAATTCTATGTCTCTAACCTCCCGTTGTTTTATCCACTAACTATAGATTCCCAACCTTTAACCACGACTCTATACACCCGATAACCCTATGCCAGTTATTGTATTGATTTAGGCCTGTTAATTTGGATAAACTCACTATGACCAATCTGCAGACGATTATCAGGAGAGATGCAGGAAAGCTACCTCGTATCTCCCTTTCCATGACGAGTATAGACATATGTACCCCCGTGCTCAGTCGCCCCCCCTTGCCTTGTTCTTCTAGTAACTAAGTGTATATATAATATTAACCGGAGTATGCCACCAGTATTGATACGACATAGCGGTACTGTCCTTGTGTCGTATTGTGCCACGTGCATACCAACCCGGTCTCATCATCTTATTAGGACGACGGCTATAATGTCGTCATTCATGCATGTATTCAATCCTTAGGTTAATTATCTTTTATCCGCCATCGTGTTCATCTCTTCCATTTACTTTTCCACAATTGTTATACGTCTTCCAATCACCTCCTTCGTATCCACAATCCACACTACTCTATTTTGCTTCGTGACCCTATGCTCAGTAATACCCTGTTTTGGGTCATCCTGTCCGCTTATCCTTCACGCCCCGCTGCACACACCACCCTACCTGTTCGATCGTAGGGAAATGCCACCCCTATGTCCAGCGCATTAAGGGTCACTATCCTAGGTCACGAGTGGCGTGGCGCCTAGCCTCAAACCACCCCCTTTACAATTCACAACCCTCCCCCACCTCGCGTATCCACTACCCCTCGTGTCCTACACCTCTTACCCGCCAGACTCTACCTACATGATGATGAACATGAATACACCTTAATTTAATACACCCATGCCCTGTCCCTAGGTTGAGCCAATGCCAACCAGTTAAGACAGGCATAAATCTATGTATGTTCTTCCATCCGAGAAGTAATATGTTAAACCCCCTAAAAATACCTTGTCTTGCCAGACTAGGTTTCTGAAGACCAACCACCCCCATAAATCTATGTATGTTCTTCCATCCGAGAAGTAATATGTTAAAACCCCATGTCCTAATTGATAAGAAACTATGATACCCACGGGTACACCAGTGTATATATAACCATTATTCCTGTTAGACCTAGACAGAAATGACTGAAGATGTTAGCCACCATGCAGTAACTCTAATTCTTACCCCAACCAGAGATTGTATAGATAACCTTTTTTACCATTGTCTCGACACATATCTACCACGAAACAATAACGAAGTACCCCTACGAACTGCCACTTTCTTTGGTCTATATTTCATAGAAAACGCAGTTCCCAGGGACAACTAGATCAGCAAGAAATCGTGTCAAATAGTGTCCATAACCCCTCGTATTGACGAGTAATAATACACCATGTTTTTCTCTACTTTTATCCACAGTCAAGCACACACCTACAGTTAACCTCCTCTTCCCCACAGCCCCACAGTCCACATGATTCTATCCTTTCCAGACTCATATACCACCACATATTGCTCATCCCCCGGTAGCGTTTGGCTAACATACCTTCCCTGTCATTAACCCCCAGGCTACGATACCAACTGTAGTCTAATGCCACCCCTACGCCCAGAGACCTTAGGGTCAAACTTCCACGTAGCTCCCCTTAACCCTCTCCCTCTCGTTAACCCCCCACGCTCCTCGACTCCCTTCCGACCTAGCCTCTCCAGCATACCCCCTGAATATCCTTAACTTTTCCGTTACTAACATTCTCAAACCTTTTGTATATATACTCCTATCCAGCCTACCTTTCCCCAGTAGGAAGGAACACCATTAGAACTTTACTAACCCTTTGCATGCCATCTATTCCCTCACAACCCATTCACAACCCTGTACCAAATGATCGTCAGTGCGAGGCTAGCCGCCTCGCCAGTGACTAACTTCTATTGCCATACTTCCAGATAAATGTGGCAGAGTTAGCAACCCAGTCTCCCCCACATCCAACAAACCATGCAATTAACAACCCAACCAATTAAACCAGCTGGTCAAGGCACCTTCGGTTTTAGTATTACGAACACCCACATCTGTCTCATAAACAGAGGGTTATTACAAACACTTGTAATATGGCAAGCCCCCAGCCACAGCCGCCCGGACGACCATCACAGAGAGAGGACGCGCACCTCCCCCTTTTCACCCACCCGAGGAGGGAGACCCCGACCCCTGCGGAGGTATACCTGACCCCTGTTTTGACTTCCGGGTCATTGCCAGGTAGCCCAGGAATTCTTCCTATCACTGAACTAACCATGTATAACTAACACCCTGACTAACCTCTATTAACCCACAATAACCCATTAACCTTTCTTTCACACTCCAATAACCAAATTAGCACCTCAGCTATACCATAGAATGAAGACTGAACAATCTAAGAGAGACGCTCCTATCACAGCTGTCCCAATCCTCCTCGCAAAGTAGATCCAGTCTCTCTCCCCTAAATACTTCTAGTATAGCCAAAATAGTACCTCTTACTAAGGCTCAGTTATATCACATTATGAAGGCTCCATATAGCCATGTGCCACAACAGTAATCACCACCTTACCTAGTTCCCGTATCAATTGAGAGCTCAAATAAGTCCATCAAAACTTGGGATCCCTATGGCCTACAGGGTCCAAAACCGAACCTATAAACCAAGCTCCAGCCCCCAGTAAAATCAGTTGAAAGATAGGCACCAACCAGGGTTGGTCACCAGAGTTGACCTCGAGCTCTATCATTGTTTGTTGCTGAGAATTGAGTTCCAGAGCCGGCAGACTCCGTGGCAGATTTAGATAGAAGGATCTGTCCACGTACAAGAAATCTACGTGCACCTTATAACCTTAATAAAACAGTGGGTATATAAGAGTGTAGCCAGCAACGATCACCAAGAGAACTTCCTACATATGGACCACCTGGACGGCCACGGAACCAGTCGTTAGCCCCCAACATCACGGACGCAAGATAACCAGGACCAGACCAATCAAATACTACCCAAGATTCACTCTATCAGTACTACAGTGTTACAGTGCTATTTAGAGACTCACTTATTAATATTTCTATGAAGTGGCTATATCTTTGCCCCAGTATAATTCAATGAAATGCTAGGTTTTACCAGGGTTAAATAGGAATGGGAATTATCCCCAGGCTACCTTTAGGATCAACCTTTCCTGGTACCTGGCGCGGGGTACGAACCTCTGAAGGGAATTAACCCCCCTAAAAACCCACAGGTTTTGAGATGCCTTGGGTGGGGTTCGAACCCTGGTTAGTGACGCACCACCATCACCACCAGGCCCGCGCGCTAACCCACTGTACTACCACGGACGTACAAAAGTATAGCAACCTTAGTCCGATTTTTAAGAACCACGGTGATAGTCTCTCGAGATGAGTTTATTGGACTTACCATCTACGACTATTTTACGCTATACCTGACGTCAACTCGGGTTAGTATTATTGTGGGTGCGGGACATTTTCGAGGGCATTACACCGGTGTAATGCCCTCGAAAATGTCCCCCACCCACAATAATACTAACCCGAGTTGACGTCAGGTATAGCGTAAAATAGTCGTAGATGGTAAGTCCAATAAACTCATCTCGAGAGACTATCACCGTGGTTCTTTAAAATCGGACTAAGGTTGCTATACTTTTGTACGTCCGTGGTAGTACAGTGGGTTAGCGCGCGGGCCTGGTGGTGATGGTGGTGCGTCACTAACCAGGGTTCGAACCCCACCCAAGGCATCTCAAAACCTGTGGGTTTTTAGGGGGGTTAAATTCCCTTCAGAGGTCCCGCGCCAGGTACCAGGAAAGGTTGATCCTAAAGGTAGCCTGGGGATAATTCCCATTCCTATTTAACCCTGGTAAAACCTAGCATTTCATTGGTGGCAGCTAAGGAACGTGACCAGGTAGCTACGTGGAGCACCCGTCACGCGAACCCTAAACAACCATATTGAGATAGCTAAGGCAAAAAGGCTACGATACCCTACGACCTTACGAGGCTAGGGACTAGCCTAACTAAAAAGGAATGTGGTGTAATGCCCTCGAAAATGTCCCGCACCCACAATAATACTAACCCGAGTTGACGTCAGGTATAGCGTAAAATAGTCGTAGATGGTAAGTCCAATAAACTCATCTCGAGAGACTATCACCGTGGTTCTTAAAAATCGGACTAAGGTTGCTATACTTTTGTACGTCCGTGGTAGTACAGTGGGTTAGCGCGCGGGCCTGGTGGTGATGGTGGTGCGTCATTAACCAGGGTTCGAACCCCACCCAAGGCATCTCAAAACCTGTGGGTTTTTAGGGGGGTTAAATTCCCTTCAGAGGTTCGTACCCCGCGCCAGGTACCAGGAAAGGTTGATCCTAAAGGTAGCCTGGGGATAATTCCCATTCCTATTTAACCCTGGTAAAACCTAGCATTTCATTGGTGGCAGTTGGGACGTACTAAGCGTATCAGTGCTCTTTAATTAACAGGCGACATTGACTCTCGTAATTACCTTATTCAGATATTAAAAACTCTACTGATATCTAACGTTCGCCCACTGATTTGTGTTCTACGTATTTCTGCCATAAGAATATAAAACTTAGATCAGTACCCCCATGAGGTTAATAGAGATTCCGTGTTCTACAATATATGCGTGTCTAATCCTAACTGTGAGCTGCTACTTGGGCATGCGACCAGCCAGTAACCCGGGAGCTGCGGGGAGACTCTTAAGAGTTCCCCCGGCGCACTGCGGGGAGACTCTTAACCCGGGAGCTGCGGGGAGACTCTTAAGAGTTCCCCCGGCGCACTGCGGGAAGACTCTTAAGAGTCAGAGAAAATAAAAATCAACTTTTGACATCGAAAAAAAAAAAAAAATTTATATTTTTTTTTTTTATTTTTTTATTTTTTTTTGGCCCCTGGGCCATGCAAAATCTCAGTCCTCTACCTCCCCTCCTTCCCCACTTTCTCCTCTCCTTCAGTTATCACCTTTTCCCTGTTATTCCCTTATTCTGAGGTATATTTTCGTGCTAACATTAGAAATCCGATTGGAGGGTGTGGTCATCACTGATAGCAAGCGAGTGCAAGAGAGAGAGAGAGTATCGATCGACTGTGTCTCAGTGGCCTGGGGAAATTGGCGGGAAAGCAGATTGCCTCACCCATACATTATACAACTCGCGGGCTATATCTCCGATTTTGACCATCCAAACGCTGTTTTCACTCGTTTTATTGTTGTTTCAGGTTAATACCTTTATAATCAACCCATAATAGGCGCATATGGATAAATATTAATGCTATTAATGGCACAATGAATATTTTAGTGACGGAAACACCTCAAATACGTCAGCACAGGGGTCGTTTCCAATTACCCCCATGCGCACTTCGAGGTTAAGAGTCAGAGAAAAAAAAAATCAACTTTTGACATCGAAAAAAAAAATATTTTGTTATTTTTTTTTTTTTTTTTTTTTTTGGCCCCTGGGCCATGCAAAATCTCAGTCCTCTACCTCCCCTCCTTCCCCACTTTCCTCCTCTCCTTCAGTTATCACCTATTTTCCCTGTTATTCCCTTATTCTGAGTAATATTTTCGTGCTAACATTAGAAATCCGATTGGAGGGTGTGGTCATCACTGATAGCAAGCGAGTGCAAGAGAGAGAGAGAGAGTATCGATCGACTGTGTCTCAGTGGCCTTGGGGGAAATTGGCGGGAAAGCAGATTGCCTCACCCATACATTATACAACTCGCGGGCTATATCTCCGATTTTGACCATCCAAACGCTGTTTTCACTCGTTTTATTGTTGTTTCAGGTTAATACCTTTATATCCAACCCATGACAGGCTCATATGGATAAATATTAATGCTATTAATGGCACAATGAATATTTTAGTGACGGAAACACCTCAAATACGTCAGCACAGGGGGACGTTTCCAATTACCCCCATGCGCACTTCAGAGGGTAATAGATCAAATCAGTGAAGTTGAGTTATACGAATATATTGAGGTCTTCCAGTAAAATAAAACTTGCTAATTAAACCCGTGATCAGAAGAATATACCTGAACGTTGGAAGTGGGAGACTAGGCTCCATCCAGATCCGCTAATGCTAGCAGTTCCCTTCTATTATTTGTTTTGTGCGGGAATTATTATCTTTCTATGCTCTTTGATTATTTACTTCAATAAACGTGAACTTGTGTCGTGTTACCGTGTGTTTATTTTGTGTTCTCTATTCCTCATACCTTGTATTGTGCATGCAGCCTTATATACCCAGTCATTCAGAACTCACATTACCCAAGTTAAACCTGTAGAAAAACAGGGCATAACATTCATATATAACCATTCCATTAGGAAGTGCTAAGCGTATCAGTGTTTATTAATTAACAGGCGATATTAACTCTCGTAATTACCCATATATCCAGATATTATTACATAGAAGTGAAACCCTAGTGATATCTAATGTTCGCCCACTGATTTGCGTTCTATGTGTTTCTGATATAAGAATATAAAACTTAGATCAGTACCCCCTGAGGTTACTAGAATTCCCGTGCTCTAAAATACGCGTGTCTAATCTAGTCTGTGAACTACTACTTGTGCACCAGAGCTACCAGTGATAAATCTAACTGAATTTGAATCTATAGGTAACATTGATGGTCTCCAGTATATAAACTTGTGAATAAAGCCAGTGATCAGAAGATTAATACCTGAACGTTGGAAGTGGGAGACTAGGCTCCATCCAGATCCACTTATGCTAGTGTTGTTCAATTCTATCATTTGTCTTGTACGAGTATTCAGAAGTGTGTATATCAATAAACGTGATCGTGTGTCTTGTTACCGTGTGTTTATTTTGTGTTCTCTATTCCTCATACCTTGTTTTGTGCATGCAGCCTTCTATACCCAGTCAGTTAGAACTCACATTACCCAAGTTAATCCTGTAGAAAAACAGGGCATAACAGGAATAGAAAATTTCAGTCACAGGATTTTAATTGCACTGGTAGTAGAAATATTGAAGGTGTAACAGAAGATGGGAATTCAGTTAGAAATAAAGGTAAATCCGATACCAGTAAAATAAATTCATTGCGATTATATTATACAAACTGTAGGAGTTTATGTAACAAAATGGATGAACTTAGAGCACTTGTTAGCAACGAAAATATAGACATTATAGCACTGACTGAAACATGGATTAATACAGAATCAAGATTTTTTTTAGCAGAATTCCATATACCAGGATATAGTTTGTTTAAACGCGACCGAACAAGTAGGAGGGGCGGCGGAATAGCAGTGTTTGTCAGTTCTTTAAAAAGCTGTATTAAATCAGGTATTAGACTAAAATTAATACTGATAACGAAAGTGTTTGGGTAGAGGTTAGCGAAGGTAGTGAGACCATAATTATTGGAGTTATTTATAGACCACCAAATATGAGTAGAAACGAAGGTACAGCTTTATGGCAGGAAGTGAAAATAGCATCAAGGTTTAGCAATGTGTGCATTATGGGGGATTTTAATTTTCCGAATATTGATTGGCAGTATCAAATCGGCGACTCAGATTCAAAAGAGTTTATTGAGGCGGTACAGGATAGTTTTTTATTTCAATTCATAGACTCGCCTACTAGAGGTAATAATATCCTCGATTTAGTTCTCAGTAATAATGAACAAATGATAAATAATGTAGAGATAGGAGACCAACTAGGAAATAGTGATCATAAATCATCAATTTATTTTAACATACAATGGACAGGAAAGGCTAAAGAGAATACTACACATATCCCAGATTTCAGAAAAGCCAATTATGGTGGATTAAGAAGAGCCTTAACCCAGGAGCTACGGGAGGACTCTTAAGAGTTTCCCCGGGCGACTGCGGGAAGACTCTTAACCTAAGACGTGCGCATGGGGGGCATGAGACACCACACTCCTGTGCACACGTATTTGAGCTGTTCCCATCACTAACATCGTTATTTTACCATAAATAGCATAAATACTTATCCATATGCGCCTATTATAGGTTGATTATAAAGGTATTAACCTGTTACAACAATAAAACAAGTGGAAACAGTGTTTGGATGGTCAAAATCGGCGATACAGGCCGGGAGTTACATAATGTATGGCTGAGGCAACCTCCCTGCCCTCCTCCCCTCCCCTTGTCTGGAGAGACATTTTTACGCAATAGTCTCTCTCTCGCTCTTTCCCACGCTTGGTAACAGTGATGACAACGCCCTGCTACCAACTCGCTAATGTTAGCACGAAAATAGACCACAGAATAAGGGAATAACAGGGAAAATAGGTGATAACTGAAGGAGGGGAGGAAAGTGGGGAAGGAGGGGAGGTGGAGGAGTGATATTTGGCATGGCCCAGGGGCAAAAAAAAAAAAAAAAAAAGTAATTTTATTTGGGTGTTTTAAATGGATTTTTGTTTTCCCTGACTCTTAACCCGTACAGCCCCAGCGACACGCCTGACGCGTCGGCGATGTATGTAACGCACAGCCCCAGAGACGCGCCTGGCGCGTCACCCTAATTGCGCCGACCGTAACCTCAGGTGTAGCCACTCAAGAGGGCTCAGATTTGTATGGGAACTGTGTACGTATCCCACGCAACTGTGCCGATGGTTGAAAACTCTCAAAGTCCACGTGCGTGCGCGTGAGCGCGCAATAACCTGTTTTTTTTGGGTAATTGCCTTCAATTTTTTACTCTTGTAAAATACGTTTTCGGGGGCTCTGTAGGACCATTCTTTAAGCTTTTTGAGCGGTTTTTCGTGGTTTTTCCTTCATTCCTAACCCATTCGCTATTGTTTCTGGAATAAAACAATTTTTTGAAAACCGGCCAATTTCTGGTGAACAAACATTACAAAACTAGCCGGGGCTGGACGGGTTAAGAGTCTTCCCGCAGTCGCCCGGGGGAACTCTTAAGAGTCTCCCCGTAGTTCCCGGGTTAAGAGTCTGGGGGAAAAAAATCAATTTAAAACACCCCAAAACAATGTTTTTTTTGTTTTGTTTTTTTTTTGCCCAGGGGATAATGGCCCAGGGGGCCATGCCAAATATCACTCCTCCACCTCCCCTCCTTCCCCACTTTCCTCACCTCCTCCAGTTATCACCTATTTTCCCTGTTATTCCCTTATTCTGTGGTCTATTTTCGTGCTAACATTAGCGAGTTGCAAGCAGGGCATTGTCATCACTGTTACCAAGCGAGTGCAAGAGAGAGAGAGAGAGTATCGATCGACAGTCTCTCTCCAGACGTGGGGAAAAGTGGAGGGGAGGGAGGTTGCCTCAGCCATACATTATATGTAACTCCCGGCCTGTATCGCTGATTTTGACCATCCAAACGCTGTTTCCACTTGTTTTATTGTTGTAACAGGTTAATACCTTTATAATCAACCTATAATAGGCGCATATGGATAAGTATTAATGCTATTTATGGTAAAATAACGATGTTAGTGATGGGAACAGCTCAAATACGTGTGCACAGAAGTGTGGTGTCTCATACCCCCCATGCGCACGTCTTAGGTTAAGAGTCGATCCTATGGTTAAACTATTAAGTGGACCCAGGTGCGCTAATGAACATACTCTCTCTCAGATACCTGTCTTAACTCAGGATAATTTGACAGCTACATATAATCATTTTATTTCTTCACTCCACAATGCGCAAAATAAATATATCCCCAAAAGAAAATTTAGATCAACACAGAACCAACCCAAATGGATGAATAATAGACTATTAGACCTTCTAGGAAAAAAGAGAGGAATATATAGAAAAATTAAGAAAGGCGAAATTCACCTACTTGCTTACTATCAAAATCTATCAGGAGAGGTTAAAAAAGGGATAAGGACAGACAAAAGAAATTATGAAATCAGGATAGCCAATGACTCAAAAAATAACCCTAAGGCTTTTTACCAGCTATATAAATCTAAAGTTAGAGATAAAATAGGCCCCCTTAAAACTTCGATAGGAGAAATGACAGAAAATTATTTAGAAATGTGCAGTACATTAAATAGTCAGTTTCTATCCGTTTTCACTAATGAAAATTTGGCACAGATTCCAGAAGTCCATAAGGTATATAGCGATAGTATAGAAAATAGGTTAAGTACGGTTACTATAAGTAGAAATTATGTGCTTAACCTCTGAAGTGCGCATGCGGGGTATGAGACACCTCTGCCTGTGCGCACGTATTTGAGCTGTTTCCATCACTAAAATATTTATTTTACCATAAATAGCATTAATACTTCTCCATATGCGCCTATTATAGGTTGATTATAAAGGTATTAACCTGTTACAACAATAAAACAAGTGGAAACAGTGTTTGGATGGTCAAAATCGGCGATACAGGCCGGGAGTTACATAATGTATGGCTGAGGCAACCTCCTTTCCCGCCACATTTCCCCAAGTCTGGAGAGACACTGTCGATCGATACTCTCTCTCTCTCTCTCTCTTGCACTCGCTTGCTAACAGTGATGACAATGCCCTGCTTGCAACTCGCTAATGTTAGCACGAATATATACCACAGAATAAGGGAATAACAGGGAAAATAGGTGATAACTGAAGGAGGGGAGGAAAGTGGGGAAGGAGAGGAGGTAGAGGAGTGATATTTTGCATGGCCCAGGGGCAAAAAAAAAATAAAAAAATAAAAAAATAAAAACAAATTTGTTTTTTTCGGTGTTTTAATTTTTTGTTTTTTCCCTGACTCTTAAGAGTCTTCCCGCAGTCCGCCGGGGGAACTCTTTAGAGTCTTCCCGCAGTTCCCGGGTTAAGGAAATTGACAGACTGAAACCTCAGAAATCGCCTGGTCCCGATGAGGTATATGCTAGAGTATTAAAAGAATGCAGAGATGAGTTAAGTTATCCATTAACATTTCTTTTTAACAATTCATTAGAAACAGGTATAGTTCCAGAAGCTTGGAAGCTTTGCAAATGTAGTTCCGATTTTCAAAAAAGGTGATAAATCAATAGCATCCAATTACCGTCCCATTAGTCTCACTTCAATCATAGGAAAGCTACTAGAGTCAATTATTGCTAGGAAAATGAGAAACCACTTAGAAACATTTAACTTAATAAATTCTTCTCAGCATGGATTCACTCAGGGACGTTATTGCCTTACTAATTTGTTTAGTTTTTTTCTCAGAGGTACAGTATATGAAGCAGTAGATAATGACAAGTCATATGATATTATATATTTAGATTTCAGTAAAGCTTTCGACAGAGTCCCTCATGAGAGATTGATGAGAAAGGTTGAGGCACATGGAATAGGTGGGGCGTTGTTAGGATGGATTAGGTCATGGCTAATTGGTAGGAAGCAGAGAGTCAGCATAAATGGTACTAAGTCAGAATGGGGATCAGTCAAGAGTGGTGTCCCCCAGGGATCTGTATTAGGTCCTCTGTTGTTTATTATATACATAAATGACCTTGATTTAGGTATAACTAGTAGGATAAGTAAATTTGCAAACGATACCAAAATAGGGAGAAAAATTGATTCAGTTAGAGATATAGAGTGTCTGCAAAGGGATCTAGATACCTTACACGAATGGTCTGTAAAATGGCAGATGAAGTTTAACATTGACAAATGCAAGGTATTAAAGATAGGGAAGATGCATACAAATGTTAAATATAAACTAGCTAATATGGAATTAGAAAACTCAGACTGTGAGAAAGATCTAGGTGTGTTTGTTAGCAATGATTTGAAGCCTAGAAAACAATGTACAGTATAAGCGTTCGTAACAAGGCAAACAGGATTCTCGGGTTCATATCTAGGAGTGTGAGTAACAGAACTGCTGATGTTATCTTAAAACTTTACTTGTCATTAGTGAGACCCCATATGGATTATGCTGTTCAATTTTAGTGTCCTTATTACAGAATGGACATAGATTCATTGGAGAGAGTACAACATAGAATGACAAAAATGATCCATAATGTAGTCGATTCCGAATCAATAAGGGAGTTTGAAAGTAATCTTGATAAAGTATGGGGAAGACAAGATTTGAAGTTTGATTATAAAACAAATATACAGAATAGCAAAAATGTTGCGTCTGCTACCGCCGCCGCCAACACCGTGAACGACCGCAGCAGTGCAAGTACTGGTACTGAGCTGGATACACAGGCCAAGTTTGCCTTTTTCCAGAGGATCTACTGTAAGAAACTGTAAGATAATATTAGAAATCTTCCGTATGAAGAAAGGTTGAAGAAATTAGGCTTACATTCGTTAGAGAGACGCAGAGTTAGAGGGGACATGATAGAGGTATTCAAGTGGGTTAGTGGAATTAATAAAGGAGACATGAAAAATGTACTAAAGCTCAGTGATAGCGAAATAACTCGTACAAATGGTTTCAAATTAGATAAATTTCGTTTCAGAAAAGATATAGGCAAATATTGGTTTGGTAACAGAGTTGTAGATGGGTGGAATAGGCTACCAAGTGATATAGTGGGATCAAGAACGATAGGAAGCTTTAAGATAAAATTAGATAGGCATATGGACGAGATGGGTTGGTTACCTACCCGATAGCACTATCGTTAGTGAGTGCTGTACTGTATTTTATATATTATTTTGTAATAGTATAGATATCTTATCAATTGTATTTGTACTATTGTTAATGTCTTGTCATGTTGCAAATTTGATTTTAAATAATATTTTGACATTTAACATGTAGTTTCTTTATTCATGCAGAGTTTAGTAAAATTTGCCAGAACGTCCCGGACTTCCCAAACTTGACTACTTCCTTTAACGTGACGATAGTGCGTTGTTATATGTGCGATTAGTTTGCTTGGGAAACAGATTAACTTGCTTATGTAGTAATGTACACCCTATGTGGTGGATTGTGTTCTTTTATTTAATAATTTTTATTTTAGTAAGCGTTGTTTCCACATAGCGATTTTGATAATTTAATTTGACTTTATATTGTCCTTGTCCCAATTTTGGTTTATTTAGTTTGCAAGTTTTACATTTTAACCGGGAGAGAGTCAGAGAAAAAAAAAATGCGCACTTCAGAGGTTAATGAGGGGGGATCTGCCGGGTATGGGCCAATCGGCGCTCTGCAGACCCCTGTTAATATTCCAGTTCTTAGCTAGTTTTATAGTATATGTTCAAGGGTTAACCAACCAAGCTTCATTAATGCCTATTCTAATAGGATTTCAAAACCAAGAAATAATTTTATTATTATTATTATTATTATTATTATTATTAAAGTAAAGTAAAGTTAAAGATTAATATAATTACAAGAAATTTGTATTACTAATTGAATTATTTACAGAGTGATTAAATATTAAAAGTGAAATATTAGTTATAACTCTTACAAATAAAAACAAATAAATATAAATATATAAACAAATATTATAAACTAAAAAAAACATGAAATTATGACATTGAAATATAGTCACGTGCTCAATCCAGGTTAATGAGGATTGTTAGCCTAGGCGTCACACTCTAGTTGGTAGGTTGAAGAGAAGGTAAGTAACAACCCGACTGTACTCCAGGTATTCACAGAGACACCACCCCGAGCTATAGTCCAAGTAACACTGAAGTTAGTCTAAAAATAAGATCACTCATAGACTCGGGGAAAGAGCTGGTCACTAAGAAAAGAAACTCGCCCCCTAGTGGTGTGGGGCGAGTTAACGATCATTGAAGAGTATATACAAAGGTTCATGGCACTGGTGTGGTGCTTTGAAGCTCCATGTAGATGTAGATTTGGTTGGATGAGGCTTCAGGAAGGGTTGAGCAGGCTCGGAGTTTCGAGGGACGTAACAATAGCCTAAAACGGCGAAGTACCGAGTGTTCTTGAAATAACGAAAAAGCAGTTTGCTCAACATCCACTGCCACCAAACATCGATCATTCATTCGAGTGGCGAAGGGAACCGGGAGCGAAAAGACTAACCACTTCCATCACCAACGTAACGGTCCGTGCCCACATTCAATCTGGCGGAGCTTGACAATTATATACCCCGCAAATCGAAACACGAGTTGCCACCATCAAGATGGCACGTCCTCCAACACCAGGAAGGGACTTTGAAATAATAGAAAAGCATCTCACCACGCCTGCAGCGCCACACAGCAGAGACCGGAGCGAAAGAACCACCACCACCACCACTCAAGGTCACCTAGCAGGACAGCCAACTGTATCTCCCACAAAAGTCAAAACACAAGTTGTCACCCTCAAGATGACACGTCCACGGTCCGCCTGACTCCTCCAACACCAAGAAAGGATTTATTCATCATAAACAATCCCGAAGTCCAGAGAAATAAGAGAAGTAAACAGGAAAGATAAAATTCACCTCCATCACATCAACAAGCCAGACTGCTTAAGGGCGCGCATCAGAGAGAACCGCTCAGAGTCGCCTAAGCAGGGCAGGCAATTATAGGCCTATACCCCCGCAAGGCCGAGAAAAACGTATGATCAGTTTCTAGCCGATTACACATCTCCTGCAACATCCCAAACCTACAAACTTACAACCGCTGTCCACTCCATCTACCTCTAGCCTACAAACTACATAAGCAGCCCCAGAACAAACCCGAAGGCCAAATATCAAGGACAAAAGCCCCGAGCACGGGTAATTCACTTTCACTTTCGATCTTGAGGATCCTTGAGGACCACCTTCGTCCAGCCGCGCACTTATAATCATAATAATAACAAGTGCACATCTGCAAACGATGCACACCTTCCTTCACCAAGCCCATGCAAACCACGCAAGGCCAAGACAACAGAAAAGCAACTCTCCCAAGTCCCAACATGCAAGGCCAGCAAGCCTGTTTCCTTTTCTCTGCCCACCACACCCCAAGCCAAAAGGGAACAACCGCCAATCTATCAAGAAGTACAAGAAGTCACTACCATCGAAATACGCATTCTTCAACCCCAAGAAAGAAATTATTCACCAACATGAACCATCCTGAAGTACAGAATAATAAGGAAAGTAGAGAGAAAAGACGACACAAGAAATTGCACCATAAACACCGTAAGTCCCATCGCCATTTTACCCCACAACCGCCCCACCGCCGTGACATAGGAAGCCGAGAAGTATATCCCGCGTGCCACACCCCAACTCGAGGCCACAAAGAAATAACCACCACGAACATCCTACGTCCAGACGCCTTTCTACCGCCCAACCACACCCACCACCATGGCGCTGAGAAACGGTATGACTAGTGCGGGAGATTTTAGGATCGATAACTCAGTTGGAAGACTGTTCTCGCTATCCATAGATGTGAGACTGACGGAAGACTGGGGGTTCAATAGGACAATGGTTCTTGCTATCCATAGACGTAAGACTGTTCGAATATTGATACTAACTGGTAAATTGTTTGGAGTGGGTATCAACAAGGCTGGTTATTAGACTCCTCCATAGAGGCTAACTAATATCCTTCCCTTACCCCAGCTGGTGCTATTGTGGATAAAGTACGCTACCCATAGGCAAGTAGCTTTATCCGGGATAGACCAAAAAGCTTAAAACATACCCATCAATCCTCAGTTCTGAAAGACTCTTATCAAGACCAGAGCAGTTAAGAGAAGTTGCCTTAAAAACAACTATCTTACGTTAGCTCGATAATGCGTACATATAGGCTACCATAGTATAATCGTACACACTATTCAAGGTCCAACCTCAAGACTCTGAAAGTTCTGCATCAAAACTCTTATAAAGACCAGAGTAGTAGGAGCCCTCTCCTGTGTTAACTCAGTTCTATCTTACTTGTGCCATATAGCAATATTAGATAGTATTTAAGGTCCCACACCAAGAGTTCGAGTACAACTGTTGTCAACCCAAGCCACGTCAGGACAACCCACGACCAACGCATCTATCGAAGACCGGATTACCTGTTCTACGAATAAAAAGGGAAAACATTATAGGCTACTGCTATCAATACACAGGGGCGACACCTGTGAAAAGGACCTCTATTAGTGAATTCTTGCTATCCATAGATGTAAGACTACTAGTGAATACTTCGAGTTGAAGACAGTCAATAATAATCACCTGAATTTTTAATAGAAGGAACCGTCTGACGAGTAAGAAAGTTGCGGAGCCTCGTTCGTGCGTCTTATACTTTGTTCTTTAGCATTATTCTAGCAGTTACGTATGCGATATTCTTGTGCTAATAAACAGAGTATGAATGTACATCGTGTTATAATTATCCTCTATTACTTTTTTGTGTCTGTGTTAAAACGATTTTGACTTCTCCAGTCAGGAAGAATCCACTTATTTAAACCAATCAACCCTAGTAAAAAAAAAATGGCATAACAGTTCTAAACTTCTAAAGAGTATTTCCATGTTATTGCATATTCTAATAGTCATATAGGCCTAAGCTCCCAAATTTATGTAAGGATATAGGCTAAGTATTGTGTAAACGGTACTATAAATTCATATTTGCGTACAGTAGTAATTGTTCTGTTGTTATTATTATTGTCTACCCCTTTAGGTATCACATAGAAAACCAAGTTCAGATATTACAGACACAGACTAACCTATATATTATATTCCTGTGTATAAATAAGCATATGCCATGTTCTGAATGTACTGTAATATTTGTCTTATAATTCTTACCCTGTGCACGTAGCCTATATTGAATGTTCTAAGCTTCCCGTTTGGTGAACTACCTATTGTTTAGCCCAGCATAACAATCATTAACATTTATCTACTCATTCTACTGTTATATTTATTGAAGAATGCAACTATAATATCCATCAGTTACACATGTCCAATCCTTTCTCAACGTTACCAATAAAATACAAATATTAAAGTTGAACACAGAGATATAGATCGAAATAAGATAAGTAGGCCTACTATATATTAGAAGAATGCAGAACGAATTGTTATAGTGCCAACTGGTGATAAGGTAGCCTATATTATCCTATCAGTAAAGATTAGCTAAACCCCCAGGATCAGAGTAGTGGGCTATGCTTTCCGGAAGACACTTGCTATGTAAAAAAATACAAAAATAAATAAATAAATAAATTAATTAATTAATTAAAAAAACAAAAAAAATCTTATAACAGTATTGTTTTCATCAACAAATATGTATGCATTTTAAACGTACAATATATTATATTAAGTCAGGACACAAAAAGGCAGCGTGTAACAATTAAGTGTCCCCCCTAAAGTCGAAAGAGTGATAGAGAGCCAAAGTATACGTTACAGTCAAAATGTCTGGACATACAGAGCTTGAAGTAGCTTAAGCCATAGTATGAGGGAAAGATGATTGAGGGAACAGTTCCAGAGTTTACTTGTTGAGTGGAAGAAAGACTGAGAAAATTGGTTCACTCTTGGGTTAGAGAGCTGGACAGAATAGGGGTGGGAAATGTGTTGAAAGGCGGGTACGTGCCACCTACTCTCCGTAAGGGAGGAGGTATACACTAAGAAAGCTCTGAAGATCACTGATTATTGTAATAGTGGTAGAAGAGCGAGAGATGCAACATTGTAGCGTGTAGAGAGATTGTATATACAGGTATAGGGAATTTGTAAGAGGAGGCGAGTTGATGAGACAAAATGCTTTTGACTCTACTCTTTCGAGAAGTGCGGTATGGGTGGAACCTTCCCACATGTGCAAACAGTACTTGATATACGGGCGCACAGTGCCCCTGTAGGCCTACAGAGCAAGAAGCTGTGCGAGGGTAAAGAACCCATGGAGATATGGAGATGGTTGAGTACATCTAACTTCTGGGAAGCTGTTTTTTAGCAAGAATAGTAATATGCTATTTCCAAGAAAGATCAGAAGAAAAAGAGACACCAAGAATATAGAGAGAAGATAAAGAGTTGATTTGTGAATTGTTGAAGAGTAAGGGATATAATCGTGTGGAAGATTGTGACAGATAGATAGATGGAGAAATTGGGTTTTGGAAGCATTGAAAGTACTGTAACAAGATTTTCTCTGCCCCATTCGGAAATAGTTGATATATCAGAAGATAGGTGTGCTATGGCCTCATCACATGAGCTTTGGAGTAACTGCATGGTGGGACGTTGGGCCCCGGTTGGGCAAAACTAGTTGAATAGTGCAAGATGGAGTCATCAGCATATGAGTGGTTAGGACTAGAGGTACAGTTGAGAAGATCATTAATGAATATGAAAAATAGAAGTGGAGATAGGACAGAACCTTGAGGAACACAGGAGTTGGTCTATAGATTTTGGTCTTTAGATTTATAGTTGGTCCATTAGATTTATTAAGCAAAATGAAAACCAATTAAGGAAGGAAGCCCTTGCAAAGAGTCTGGCAGAAAAGGATACTAACTGTTTTTGGAAGGACATCAGATCCATGCAAAATTGTAACACACCATTACCTGTCAGTGTTGAGGGGGTTACGGGTGAAGAGAGCATTGCTGACTTATGGAAAACTCATTTTAAGGAACTACTTAACAGTGTAAACCAAAGGTCTACTAATGGTGCAATTCAATATGTGAAAGATAGTAATTATGAAGACATTAAAGTGACTGAAAGTGATCTTGAGAATGCCATAAGAAAACTTAACCTAAATAAAGCTTGTGGGCTGGATGGTATATATGCAGAACATCTTAAATATGCAGATAAGTTGTTAATAGATAAACTTAGTTCTTGCATCACCAGTCTATTTACGCATGGTGTCCTGCCGGAGTCTATGATATCCGTAATACTTGTTCCTGTCATTAAAGATAAATCAGGTAAAATTACAGCAAAAGACAACTACCGCCCAGTAGCACTTGCTAGTGTGGTGAGTAAGGTAGTTGAAATGATAATGCTAGAAAGAATGTCTGCATATATTGTCACCAGCAGCAATCAGTTTGGCTTTAAGAAAAATCACGGCACAGACCAATGCATATATGTGCTGAAAGAAGTGATTGATACATACAACAAACTAAATAGCTCAATTTTCTCTTGTTTTCTTGATGCAAGTAAGGCTTTTGATAGGGTGTGTCACAAAACCTTATTTGAAAAATTAGTTAACAGGGGAGTGCCTAGCTATATTGTTAGGATACTTATTTTCTGGTATGCTAATCAAAAAATGTGTGTAAGATGGGGCAACATCCTGTCAGGCTCTTTCGCCGTAACCAATGGTGTTAGGCAGGGGGGGATATTGTCTCCGTATCTTTTCAACGTCTACATGGATGATCTTAGTCTGGAGCTGAACAAGACTCGCACTGGGTGCTGTATTGGCAGCACCATTGTAAATCATCTCATGTATGCTGATGACCTAGCCTTAATCGCGCCCTCTGGAGCAGGACTGGATAAATTATTAAGAGTATGTGAAAAATTTGGAATCGAACATTCAGTCAAATTTAATCCTATAAAGAGCAATATCATAATATTTAAATCTAACCTTCTATTGAAATCAAAGCTACCTAAATTCCATTTGTATGAAGAAATTATAGAAGAAGTAAGTAAAGTAAAGTATCTAGGACACTATATTTCATGTGATCGCTCAGATGATGAGGATATGGGTCGTCAGCGAAGGCAACTTTACATGCAGGGAAATTCAATATTAAGAAAATTTCATATGTGCACATGGGATACAAAAATAACATTGTTCAACTCCTACTGCTCACCAATGTATACAGCACAACTATGGTGGAACTATAAGAAAATGACAGTGAATAGACTAAGTATCTCATATCACAATATCATGAAAATGTTTCTGGGGCTCTCAAAATATGAGAGTACAAGTACGCTATGTGCCTATATGAACTTACACTGTTACAAATCACTCATTAGAAAGCTAACATATAAATTCATTCAGCGCCTTAACACTTCTGAGAACAGGATCATTAAAATGCTACAAACTCCAAGCATAGTGTACACCTCCAGGATCCAGGCACACTGGAGGAAGTTGCTCTATATTTAACCTTAAGTAATGATTTCAGGTCTGCTACTCTACAGAATTAGCATACCGGTACTGATCCTCATAGTGCAGTACAGTACCGATATTCCTATACTGTACTGTAGCAACATACTGTACCGGAAGCTAAATTATGTGAGGCATGGTACTGTACACAATTAGGACAGTGGTTTTGGTAACACAGTAGTTTGATGACCACTGTTTTTGGTTGAGGCAGTGCTGTGAACTACATGATAGCAAGCTGGGTATTATTTAATTTCTTTTTATTTTATGTAGCCTATGTACAGTAGCTTATATATATTTATATATATTTATGTTACTGTAAGGTATATATGGACCCCAGTATGGTCCCCTCTGTACTGTGTGAGTCTGAAATAAAGTATTATTATTATTATTATTATTATTATTATTATTATAGGTTAAGGAAGAGAACAATGGCCATCCACAACCGCAGCTATGGCACGGACATAAAGGAAATTTGAGCTAAAGGTGCAGATAGAGGGATAGAAACCAAAGGATAGTAATTTGGAAATAAATTATTTGTGCCAAACTTTATCAAAGGCTTTGGATGTGTCTAGCGCAATAGAAAAGATCAAACCAAAATCCCAAAAGCAGGATGACCATGAAAAGTTAGTCAGATAAGAAAGGAACCAGGGAATGGAGGAAATAGACTGGGAAGTTTTGACACCAACAGAATGCCTAGTCCTGATAACAGAAACTATGACCCAAATCTGTAGCCACCACATACTGATAAAACAAACAAGACGAAGAAACAAACAAGATCGGGAGAAAAAAGTTGCACCGAAGGAAGTTACTAACACAACGTCGCACACAACAAAATATACAGGACAGACAAAAGGTCCAAATAGAGAGAGAATCTCCTACGAACTACAATAAATGGAAGATGAGAACAGAGCTATTGCAGGCATAAAGGAAAACTTAAAGTATTTCTTTTCATATGCCAAGCGGAAGTCTAAAGCAGAGTCAAACATTGGCCCACTGAGTAAAGAAGATGGATCATTCACATGGGAAAACAAGGAAACGAGCAAACTCCTATGTCTGCAGAATGCGATATCCCCAGGATGAAAAATTGGGGTGCTGCGGGATCTCTGCAAAGAAGCGTGGTTGTCGCATAGAGGTCCGCGTCTCTTCAACAAACTCCCACGGAGAGTAAGAGACATGAGGGGCGTCTTGCTAGACAGCTTCAAGAGGACCATTGATGCTGAACTTCAAAAGGTGCCAGATGAGCCCATCTTCACAGGGGTGTGTGGTGCCCCTTTGAACAGTCTGCTGCACCAAATCTCCACCCAAAACAAGGACCTACTACCTGGAGTTGTTTCGGCCATCCATCGGTGGCCTCGGCGAGAGTTGCTCCCCCCTGACGCGCTCCTCGGTATCACTAGATGAGTGGCAAACCCATCTATAGGTTTTTATAATGGCAATCTGAGAGAAGATTATTGGAAAACAAAAAATTTAATGCTTAAGAAATTTTAAAGTAAGAATAGATTTTACAACTTTAGAGAAGGAAAATATGAAAGCAATATTATTGAACTATAGTTGGAGGGTTGAGAGCGGTCACACTTCTTTGGGACAGGTTGAATGAGAGCAAACTTCCAGCAAGAAGGAAACACATTACATTAGAGGAAAGACAAAGATGGAATAGTTTGCCTAGACAGGGTGTTAGAACGTAAGAAATGTAAATTTTTCCACAACGAAAATGAGTGCTCAGTCCAATTCAACATTTGGGCCAGATTCATTCGCTTGATCCTGCTAAACTGTTCCAACCTGATTGTCCCAATTATACCACTCAGATCAATCTGACCACTCGCTCAATTGTTCAACCCAACTCGTGTCCTGTTTGTCCTAATTTGATCGCTTTATCCAATTAATCCCTTTGGTGCAATCTAGTAGCTCGGTTCAATTCGACTGTGTCTAATTAAAGCACTAAACCCAATTTGGTCCACTCAGCTGCTTAAACCATCATTCTTACTGTTCAGGCCAATTTGACAGCTCAGTCCAATTTAACGCTCAGCCCAATTTGATCACTTTGACCACGTAATAAAATTTAAATGCTTAGGCCCAATGTGACGTACAGCTTGGCCCAATACAATCTCCATACCTATCATATTTATTTATTTATATATTATTTTTGTTATGTTCTACACTATCTTTACCAAGAACATGATATCCAAATATTACACAAACTAAATATTTCCACAGACACCACAAAGGGATTAAGCTCCCAATCTTAGTATCAATTTAGGCAAAATTATACATTTTACATAAATTATTTATTTTTCGCTGATAAGAAAATACCAAATGAAAACTATTGTACCTAAAGTACCAATCTATTACATACCAAACTGACGTCAACACTCATAATCTTATCTGCATAATTTAAAAGACTTGCTCATGATGAAACACCATGTACAGGCTTAGGCTACAGGTTAGGTTTTGGTTTTAGTTTAGAGATAATGCCCCTCTTCCCCCAATATATATTTAACTAGATTTGGTGTTCTTATTGTGGCATTCCCAGTTCTTACTTCGATCTGACAGTGGTAACAACTCCTTATAGTACTGTAGGTGTTCGAGTATTCTATTTGTGCTCAGCAATTGTATATTCATCTACTTATCTATATACAGATAAATGTCAGTATATATTGTATCATCTTTACCTGTCTTGCTGTGTTCTCCTACTGTATATATGTATACACACATTACATCACTGTGTCTATTTTCATTTCTGGATTGTGTTTACTGGATTGTTATTTAATTGTGTCAAAAAATACATGTTTACAGTTACATACACAATAACATCATTGTATCAACATCTTAGATTATTACATGAACAAATTACCTTATTTCATTAATACATTACATTAATAAAGACAATCTCCTTACACCAGATGCTACGTGTGCTTAACTCTTACACAATCAGGGATAATATTATGCCGTGAATTTGCTTTCGCCCCGGGATTTTGACTTATTTTTTCAGAAATATAATCTACATGTTCATTAAGACATGTAACAACGTCTACCTGACCACCCACTACCACCACCAAACTGCGGTCTAGGATCGCAATATTGCCACATAAGCCTGTAGACCTGTTGTCATGAGCTGTGGCATAGTCAGTACAGCGTCGGCTGCTGATCAGAGGTAAACAATTTATTGGTTGATCATAGATGTCAAGCCCGGGCAATTTGACCTAGCGATTCATGACAAACGCCTAATGTTCATGGCCACTCCTTCTCGGGAATTGCGGTGTCTGTCAAAAAAAAAAAAAAAAAAAAAAAAAAATCTTAAAATATGGAGAACTGCAAACATTGTACTCGCCAGACCATGGAAAGCAAAACATAGGACCACACATGGATTGTGCAACCGTAGTTTGCCCTTTATAATTTTCTCACTTCCTTTTCCCATCTCCCCACCCCTTTTGGGAGACGGACCTCACTCTATTTATTCTCCCTCCCCATTTCCTTTCTTTATCTATTTGTTTTATCCTTTCTATCCTTATTATCTTTTGTCATTTTTCCATATTCTAGGAGACGACACTCACTCCCTCGATCCTCTCATCATCATCTATCCACTCTGTCCTTTGTTCTTTCTTCATCAGTCCTTTCTTCCTCGTTTCCCTTCTTTATTTGCTCCCTCTCTCTCCTATCTTTTCTCTCTCTAAGTCTTCTTTGTTTCCATTTCTATCTTAATAATCTCTTTGTACCCTTTTTCTCTACTGTATTCTCTTTATACTCGTGCTATCTTTCTTTCTTCTCTCTCTTTTTATTTTCCCTCTTTCAACCTTTAGGAAAGCTGCCCTCACTCCCTTTCTCTCTCCTCCATCTCTATAGTCTCTCCCTTTATCCTTCTTTCTTCCATCACCATTTTTTTTTGTCTCCTTATTTTACTTCACTCCACTTTCTGGAAGACGGAACTCTCTCCCTCTCCCTTTATTCATTTCTAGTTGCTTCCTTACTAATATTCCTCTTTCTATTTTTTCCTCTCTATCCTTCCTCCCCCTTTCCTATCTCTCTTCTTTCCTTTTCCCTCATATTAATTTATTCTTTCCTTTCATCTTTCTCCTTATTGTTACTTAAAATATATAATCATATATTAAATGGTAGTTATTTTTTGTCTAAAGCAATAATTTTATGATTTATGATTTTGCTGGAAGCTGCTTTTCACACATTGTTCTAGCCGGCTCAAATCTTAGCTGAAAAAATGCCTAGCATGTTTATAATAGTTACTCTCAAAACAAAGGAATATGTAATTTGGTGAAATAATTCCCCTCTATATACTACTTTCTACCAATCATCCACATGTGTTTCAACACTCCCCCCCCCCCCCTTCAGCACCTTTTTCCCCTCTCCTCAATTATCAGCTATTTTTCCTATTATTTCCCCCATTCATCGGTTATTTTCCACGCCAATTATCGTCAGGCAGGCTCGGAGGCAGGGTTGAGTCATTTAGAGACCCTCTACTAGTGTGAGATATCTCTCGGATGGCTCAGTACAATGCGAGAAGTTGCAGAGGAAGGGTATATGTCTTTTGGCCGGCTAACCCAGAATATGACCGGGCAGTGAAAATATACGTTTTATACCACCCAATTGCTGTTCCCACTTCTTTTATCACTCTTCAATGTTCATAAGTTCATCATATAAGTAAACTAAACGCACATGGAGAACAAATAATGCTATACTGTTTATGGTAAATATAACAAATTCTGTCAGAATCGAAGTTACTTAATTTGTATATAAGAACATTTGTCAACACCCATTCTTGCTCATTGGTATTTGTTATGCCAGGTTTTTACTGGGGTTTAATTGGTTTTGATCAAGTGGGCTCTTCCTAACTGGAGAAGTTATATTGTTTTACCACAGACACAGAAAGACAATAGAGGATAATTATCACAAGACGTGTATTCATATTCCGTTTATTTGCACAAGAATATCGCATACGTAAAAGCTAGAACAATAATGGTCAAGAACAAAACAATTAAAGTGAACGAACGAGGCTCCCCTACGTCTGACTCGCAAGACTGGATTGTTCTATGTAATATCTAAGTAAGTATTAGGGACCGCTTTCTAACTGAAAGATTACACTTGTCCTGTATTTATTTCAGAGATAAGAGTAGCACTCCTTTCAATCGAGGATTTACATTTGTGCTTAGAAAGGTTATATAGTAATTAGATATGTGAACTTTTGGTATTTACCTGCGTAGAGTGGTTCTGGAATTTGGGAGCTAAACGTAATTATTTTCCTGAGGTTAAATCACTGTGGTGCTTACGCATAAGTTAACTTGAATTTATTTGTTATTAATTTTAGCAGAATTATTATCAGTACTTCCCTAATTTCTTTGAGTTTCACTAGAGATTCCTTTCTCTCGCTTTTATATACGTGCGTAGTATCCGATGTTTCCAGAATACCTTTTATCATATACGCAGTAGATATATTTTAATTACTTTCACTTTCGATCTTTATATACTTTCTCTCTGACAATACGCCAAGTATAATTTCTTTTCACAGTTAGATCTTCTATAACTTTTACGGTATAATAACTTCACTTTCGATGTGTAGAATAATTAATCCAATGGGTGTAGAATTAGTAATCCAATCTGGGGTAGATCCGCTGGCCGTGGGGTTGTCCTGACGCCACTGGGTTCCCACAGTGTAACTCGAGCACTTTGGTTTGGGACCTTAAATAACTAAATTGCCTAGCCCAAGCCGTGACAAAATAGCATCGAGCGAACGCAGGAGTGAACTCCTGTCTACTCTGGTCTTTATAAGTACTTTGATGAATTTCTTGTGGTTTGGTCTATCCTGGATAAAGCTAGTTAGTACCCGACTGTCTGCTTATATCCACAATAGCGCCGGGGTTGAGGTAGGCCGAGAATATTAGATTACTTCACCCAGATGGCTCTAATAAACCAGCTTGTTGATACCCACTAAAAAGAATTAGTATAATGGGTAACTACAGTCTCGTAATTGTGTCTACGCCTTGCGATCAACTGAACCAACTCTTCAACTGTGTCCTCAACTTTCGAATCTGTCCTTTTACCCGGGGTGTCAAGAACAGCTCTAGATTGAGATGTCGATCCTAAAATCTTCCGTCATAGTCATTCCGTTTCTCAGGGCCTCGGGGGTGATGTGGTTGAGCATCAGAAAGGCACCTAGGGGTAGGATGTTGTAGGGTGGTTAGTTCCTTGTGGCTTGGAGAGGGGTGATATACTTATTTACTTATAGTGCCATTTCTTGATTAATTTCTCTTCTTCGCTTTTCTTCTTCTGTTGGACTTTGGAATTGGTTATGTTGATGGATAAGTTTTTCCCTGGTGTTAGAGGGCGTGTCATCTCGATGGTAGTAACTCGTGTTGTCTGGGGGCGGTTGTGTCCTTTTTAACTCTGGGGTGAGGTGATATAATATGATATTGTCTTCTGATTTGGTCTGGGGCTGTTATGTGTTTTACAGGCTGGAGGTAGATGGAGTGGACAGTGGTTGCAAGTTTGTAGGTTTGGGGTGTTGCAGGAGAAGTGTAATATCGGCGAGAACTGATCACATGTTATCTTCTGCCCTGCACAGGTATATAATTGTTATCCTTGAGTCTTTGAGTCGACGTTTTCTCTGATGCGGGAGAGGTGTGGTAGAGAGAGAAAACGACTTGTGGTGGTGAATGCTTGGGTAACTGTTTCTCTGTTATTGGTAGAGGTGGTGGTGAGCAGCTATAGGTCTTGGTATGTTGGCTGTGGTGGTGGTGATGATGGTGGTGGAGGTAGGGGTGGGGATCTCGGTATGTTGGCTGTGGTGGTGAATATGTTTTTCTGTTATTTCAGTATTCTTTTTATTTACTTCGGGAGATTGCCTGAGGATTTTAATCAGCTTATCGTATCTAAGGGGCACCATGTAGCATTAACCCTCGTTAATGTATGTGACTAAACAGTATCCACTGGCTATCAACAAATATTTAGTTTCTGGTGATGGATATCTTAACACAACAAGTTAAGCTGAGTAAGATCTCTATCATTGGTTAGAATATACAAACAGTTGTCATTCGGTTCAAAGGATTTCTTGGCAATTATATTTTCAGATCAAAATGGCATGGAACCTCTCCTACCTAAAGCGGCGAACTGGGCTCCTCAATTCGAAGTTGGCTCAAATTGTAAGTATCTCCTAGCACAGTTTCTTTGGAATATAACTATGATTGTGGACTGTTTCCCATTTGTTTTTGTTTTTTCACGCAATACTGGAAGTTAAAGAGCTTATGTCCTACTAACGTTTATATCTACTTTACATAATTATACATGCCTTACCCATTTCGATATGGGTTACTTTTAAGGTGAGTTTTCTATCACCACTCAAGTCCTATAACCCGGCGTGTTATCTGGTGGTGACAGAAAATGCACAAAGAGACGAGCCTTCAAAATGTATACATTATATAGAACACATTTGCTTACTATTGTTGAACATGAATGTAAATATATATTTAAGAATAATTACTACAAAGTAAAGAAAAGAATAAATAGAAGAGAAATATCGTAATAAACTAAATATTATGGGTTATATCAGAAAGTGGAATAATCAACACCAGAATATTTATTAGTGGCCCTTCCATCATTGACGATTAGCCTTTATACAGAAGGCCCCCTTTCAAGCCCTTGCGTTAGCTGTTTGAAACAACCGCCACGGGGAGAGAGAGAGAAACCACATCGTACGCTTATTCTCTTACGGAATCGTCTTTATGATTGGGTACTCACTACGAAAAAAACTTCGTAAAAAATAAAAGAAAAGAAAATATTAGAAATACTATAAACCAAGCTTCCCATAACTTGTGATTGTTTTCCAGTGCGGAGTATCCTCCGTGAGACACTACTTTTTGTAGCGTCATTCCGCCTTCCTCTCCCCGCGTCCGTGACGAGTGGACCGTCTCTCTTCATTCTTCGTTCGTCTGCCTCGTAGTGAGTCCTTGCTCATTTGTATCTATCTGAGACATTATAGAATAGGTTTAGATTAGTGAGAACGGTCGTCCCCATTGGCACGGTTGCAGGAAGTGGTTTAATTTAGGGTACTATTGTGTTATGACGTCCATGCGGTCCGCGTCGGCCCTGGGCGCCTCATGTTAACTTTTCCTTTTCAGCATTAGCTTTGCCTTTTAGCTAGTTAGGAGGCTTTTTTAATGCGGGGCTCCTCTGCTTAGCCATCTATCTGTTGGTATTTCTGGTGTTTTGGGCATTTTTCTGACGCTCTCGTCCACGTGTGGCCCCACGGGGTGTGGAATGTTCTGGATCCCCTGTAGCGCGAGGCGACGTGTGGTAGCTGGTTGCTATGTCGTCGTGGGGGGTTAGGCTTCACGTGTTTTTTCGTGTTGCTTGCCCTATGTCTCGTGTCTAGCCTCTTTTAGGGGTATGTGTTTGTACTAGGCTTGATTATTGATTCTTGCTATAAATAATAAGAGTAGCCATTTATTGTTACTTTCACTCTCTTTTGATGTTATTTTACATGTGTGAGGTTGTGTCCTGACGTCTCTGATCTGTTTTGTGTGGTTCTAGCTGGCCCGGCCACACAAGGCCACACAAGTTTTTTTTTTCCCTCCGGCGCACTTTTGCTAGGTATTGGTGCCGGAGACTTGCCTCGGCGGGTTTGGAATCAACCCAAGACCCAAATTGTTTCATACTTTTCCATCCCCCGGCGGATGGGCTAACTGCTTTGAAGGTTTTTCGGCTGCGCCGTCTGGCCTAGCCTTACGGGGATCGTCACGCGGCGGCTTCAACATGGGTTTTCGGCACCACGGGGGTTGAGCCCAAGTGAGATCCTTGAACTATGTCGTTTAAGATCGACTAGTTGCACTGCTTATTCCTAGAGATAAACGGTGTTTAGGGCATGAATACTGCGTATCATCGACAAGCAGTACTGCTTTGAAGGTTTTTCGGCTGCGCCGTTTGGCCTAGCCTAACGGGGATCGTCACGCGGCGGCTTCAACCTGGGTTTTGGGCACCACGGGGGTTGAGCCCAAGTGAGATCCTCGAATTATTTCGTTTAAGATCAACTAGTTGCACTGCTTATTCCTAGGGATAAACGGTGTTTAGGGCATGAATATTGTGTATCATCGACAAGCAGTCTTTTACCTTCAAGGGAAAAAAGGAGTAATTTTCAGATAGGCTGATATGACTCGCCTATACGTATGTCCCTCCGGCCGGGAGTCCGTCTCCGACGGAAAGGCCTATGGTTGGGAGGTCAACAACCGTCCGTAAGTAAACGACAAAGTGTGACTAGTTACATTCTTTAAGAATGAGACATTCAATCGTCGGTAAGGCGGTGGGATTGTTGTTTTTTAATGTTCTTAAAAGAATGAGACAGTATAGGTCAATGATACAGAGTAGCGTTGATGAGTAGCCTTATGTTTCCCAGGAAAACTCAAGGCTTTTCACAAAAGGTACGGAGACCAATTAGACACGCAGTTGTGCTAAGTTCTAATTTGTACTTCCCAGGAGTAACCCAGCAAGGTTTCTCCAGATGGATACGAAGGAAAATTAGAGTAGCTGGTGGGCTAGGTCTAATTTTCCGGCGTATTCGATATACGCCGGGTGTGGCAGCAGCAGCGACCACAACAGCAACAACACCGAACACAACAGCAATCTTTATCGTTGGCAACGAGAGAAGATAATACAGTGCCAGCTACACCATCCTCATATTTACCTACACAAACTGAACCAAATGAAGGAGCCAATGCAAGGGAAAACCCATGGACTATGGTCAAATGGGTGAATGGCAAGCCTCGCTACTCTAGGGAAGGCGAGCAGGTTCACCCTAGACCGAGAAACCAGCTAGGAATTAAAGATAGGGGCAAGGATACTGGCCTCAATACCATCAAAAGGCCCCGACTAGCTAGGGTGTTTGCCACAGGATTCAACCCTAGTGTTACTGCTGAGAATCTCAAGATATACTTGGCTGATAATCTACATATAAATATAGAGGTAAAATATAGAGGTAAGATAGCTAACCACCCTCTCCAGGTCCACTACCTGTGCCTCCTTTTGTATAACTAGCGAATGTCCAGATCCAGATGTTTTCATGAATCCTGACCTGTGGCCAGAAGATGCATATGTCAACTGGTACAGAGAACCAAGACAATATCCCAATGAGGACAGTGCAGAGGCTTCTGGGACTTGGAGGCATCGCACACCACTATCCAACTCGCAGTAATGGAGGAGATACCAACAACAGCAGCAAGTATAAAAGTAACTTCATACAATTGCAGAGGACTCCCCAAAACAAACAGAGCTGGGCACCACAAACAAAAAGTCAAGTCAGCAAACACAAATCAGCAAACCCAGAACATAACTTCAGCAAACACAAATGTGCAAACCTTGTGAAATTTCTAGTCCTCAAATGCAAATATGCAAACGCAAACCGTTTTTTATTAATTTTAAATTTAAACTACAGAATCAAGGGTAAATCAATAAATTCAATCTCTAATGTCGATAAATATATATATTTACTTTAATGTAATGTTGGCCAACTTCCATGGACCTCAAGGATATACATACAGGCTTTTAAAACTTGGAAATTGCTGTAAATTGCCAAAACATTACAGAACGTCACCCGCAGTGAAAGGGTTAATATATATAGCATAACTTAGTTTGTCCACATGGGCAGTAAAACGTTGGGGCAACTTGTTTATGGGCAGAGTGCTTCAGTAATAATCAGTATTCGCAATTCCGCACCATTCAGGAGGAGGTACGCCGGATCACAAAGGTGCAAGGAGGCGATTTATTCGTGGTCCCCTTTGGGAATGGCAATAGGCTATACAGTATATGCCTAGATAGGTCTACTTTAGATTGATTAAGTAATTTAATAGAAAGTAGCCTAGGCCTATTAATTTTAATGCTCAGAATAAAGGCCTAGCTTCAGATCAAAATTTAATAAAACTTTATTGTAGGCTAAGTTTACTCTAGGCCTATATGAAACTTTCAAAATTAACACTTTCTACTTGACACAAATCAAATGAGTGTGATTATAGGCCTAGGCATATACACAAAAGTTAGAACATGCAATATTTAGCCTAGGCCTACATGCTTTGAGGCATTTTGATGGAATTAGTGACTGATTATAGCCTAGACCTAGGCTATATATTATTATTTTTTTTTTTTTTTTTTTTTTTTAAGAGACAATGAACGGAGGAAGGAAAAACACAGATAAAACAAAAAGGTCCATGTGCCTAAAGGCATCCTCCATTCATAAAATGTTTGTAACAACTGGATTTAAACATTTGTAGATTGTAAGTTTGTGGAAAGCAATTCGAGGGAAGTGAATTCCAAAGAGTAGTAGCTCTGGGGATAAATGAATTCTGATATGCAGAAGTTCTGCATTGTGGAGGAGAAAGTGTAAATTCATGGGCGCTCTCAGCTGCCCTAGTTCTACGGGGAAAGATGTGGAGAGGCGGCACAATTGAAGCAGTTCCTCGGAACAATTACTGTGAAAATATCTGTAGAATAATGCAAGGGATGCAACGTTTCTTCGTATGGATAATGTAGGAAGGTCCTGTGTGATTGCAGGGTTATTGATTAATCTAATAGCTTTATTTTGAATTTTGTCCAACTGCCTCAATGCAACCACTCCACTTCCACCCCACAGAGGTGAACAGTAATCCATCTGAGAACGCACATGACTTTTATATATTACGGCCAACTGCTCGTCAGTGAAGAATTCTCGAACTCTGTACAGGAGTCCCAGTTTTTTAGAGGCATTCTTAGCAATGCTTCTAACATAATGTGTCCAGCTCAAGTTAGTAGTTAATGTTACACCGAGAATGTCAATACTAGGGGAAGTGGGAATATTTACATCATTAAAAAATATAAGGGAGTCAGTGAGATTCTGTCGGTTAGAAAATTGAATGTACTTGGTTTTCTGTGCATTAAAGGAAACTAGATTCTTTTGTCCCCATCCATTAATTCTAGAAAGGTCCTGGTTCAGAGAAATTGCAGTGTTTATTTTTGAATTTGTAAGATCGGGTTGGGTGAAAGAATTGGTAAATGTGAAGGAACTGTGGAGTGTTGAGTCATCTGCGTAGGAATGTATTGGATTATGAGTGGTAGATATGAGATCATTGATATGAATGAGGAACAAAATTGGGGCCAAAACTGATCCCTGGGGAACACCAGCATTTATTGAGTGAAATTGAGAATAAAGACCATCTACCATTACACGTATTTTTCTGTTATGAAGATAAGAAGAAATTAGTGGAACTAATGATGCAAGGCCGTAGTGTGACATCTTCGACAATAAGGATTGATGCCAGACTCTATCAAATGCCTTTGATATATCCAGTGCTATTGTATGTGTTTCACCACGTTGGTCTGTAGCTTGGTTGATTTGATGTGTAAGAAGGCAAAGCATGTCTGCAGTTGATCGACATCGTCTAAAACCATATTGCCTATCACTGATTAATTTATTATTCTCAAGATGCTTAATTATGTGATTATTTAATATAATTTCAAAGACTTTACCAAGAGTGGAAGTTATAGCTATTGGTCTGTAGTTTGATGGATCTGAAGAGGCACCTTTTTTAGGAACTGGATGGATGTTTGCTTCTTTCCAGAGTACTGGGAAACATGAGGTATGAGTACACAGACGGAAAAATTTTGCCAATACAGGAGCGAGCACCAAGGAGCAATTCTTAAGTACTATTGGAGGAATTTCATCTGGACCAGGAGCCTTATCTACTGAGAGATTCTGCAAAATAGTTTTGACATGTCTGGTGTGGATCTTAAGTGAGGGAATTTCAGGCGAATTAAAATTAAGTACAGGGACATCTTGATTTATTTCATCTAAGGTTGAGTTGGTGGAGAAAATATCCGCAAGAAGGTTAGCTTTACCTCGTGGGTCACTTACAAGATTGCCAGTCGGAGATTTTAATGGTGGAATGGATGAAGCAGTAGTGAAGTTGGATTTAAATGAGTTAAGAGTAGACCAAAATATTTTGTTATCATTTGGATTATTTAGAAGTTTATTTGCCTGCTTGTGGAGAAAGTTTTATTTAGTTAGGTTTAATACAGTTTTGGCATGATTTCTGATGTTTCTAAAGTAATTAAAGGCTTCATGTGTTTTTGATCTTGTGTATGCATTGTAGGCTATTGCTTTTTGTTCAGTTACTCTAGCACAATTATGGTCAAACCATTTAGGTGAATTAGATCTTTTACTGTACTTTTGATGAGGAATAAAAGTTTCCATTCCAATTTTTACAAAATCTTGTATGTGGCTCAAGGTGGAGTGTGCATCATTAGAAAAGAAAGAGGTCCAGGGAATATCAATAAAGAAACCTTGAAGACCCTCCCAGTCTGCCCTATCATAATGCCATTTAGTCACCAAAACAGGTTCAGAGTGGGAAGGTGTGGTAGGTGATAGACAGGTGGCCTGTATCATAGAAGTTAGAACATGCAATATTTAGCCTACATGCTTTGAGGCATTTTGATGGAAATAGTGATTATAGCCTAGACCTAGGCTATATATAGAAGTTAGAACATGCAACATTTAGCTTACAGGCATTTTGATGGAATTAGTGATTGACTGATTATAGCCAGAATAGCCTAGACCTAGGCTAGCCTATAAGCTATATATAGAAGTTAGAAAATGCAATATTATTTAGCTTACATGCTTTGAGTCATTTTGATAGGATTAGGGTAGCCTAGGCCTAGCCTAATAAAATTACTTATATTAGTAATTAGCCTATAGGCCTAGGCTATATTTAGAAGTTAGAACATGCAATATTTAGCCTACATGCTTTGAGGCATTTTGATGGGATTAGTGATTATAGACCTAGGCCTAGGCTATATAGCCTAGCCTATATAGAAGTTAGACTTAGCCTAGGCCTACATGCTTTGAGGCATTTTGATGGGATTAGGGTAGCCTAATAACATTAGTTTAGGTTAAAAATTAACAGGCTATCAATCAAATTAACGATAGCCTAACTTTATAATCTTAAATTAGGCTATATTATAAAGTTATAAAGCCCTTGGAAAAACTAAATAAGATGGTCACCAATTTTCCCATGGATTGTTTTATTTTTCCCGGTTAGTTTTCGTCAATATATAGTGTTTGGAAATAATTACAACCCTCGGCGAAACCGTTTTCCCCATTATACAACGATCTTAAGACACGCCGCCCGATAGTGGGGAGGGCTATGAAGTACAGGGAAAATGAGGGGTTAAATGCGTAAAACGGCGATTAAAACGTATTTTAGCAAAACTTGACTCGGGTTTTAAGGTATTTCTAAGGCCTAAAATCCAATATTTCGAAAATCCGAGCCAAGTTTTGGCCAAAGCTGGCTCGGATTTTGAGAGTTTGTAGACAACAAAATGACAGGGTAATTCTGCATAACTACTACTCCTGCTATTTTATGTTTAATTTATTTTATTTGTGTATGTTAATGCTTTGTAAGTGTGTATTTTCTATTTAGAAAGTGAGGAAAGCCCAATTTATTAGCATTTGTATTATTAATTGTAATTCCGATACCTCAACAATCTAGGGGAGAGTTTGGGAATGCGGGGTTTTGGGTGGGGTAAAAATAGGGGTATTATGGGAATAACTCTAAAAATGTAATAAATACAATTGAAAAAACACCAAAATGTTGAAATCCGAGGCAAGTTTTGGCAAAACTTGGCTCGGATTTTGCGAATTTTAAGAGTAAACAAATTACAGTAACATAATTTAGAATTTTGGCTCATGTTTCCCTAAATTGCAAACCCCAAAAAGCATAATTTTGGAAAACCAGAGCCAAGTTTTGGCAAAACTTGGATCGTATTTTGAGAATCTAAAAAGACTAACTACATGTCGGAAATCGGCTCATGATTTCCCTAATTGCAAAGCCATATAACCAGATTTATCGAAAACGTAGCACTTATTTAAATCATAAATATCCAGTAACAGACCTAGTACATTGGATACAAGCCTAATCCACACCTAACGCCTACAATGTGTCCGTAGTACCTAGTAGGCCTACGTGGGATACAACATGGCGGTTGGGCCGGCGCCCATTTAGTAGCCTACCGGCCCTACCGGTATTCGGCCGTATCTGTGAATGCGAGGAACTTCGAGCGAATTCCTGATCGAGCGGATGCACAATCCAATCTAATTAACTTAACTTAACTTAACCTAACCTAACCTAACCTAACCTAACCTAACTTAACTTAACCTAACTTAACTTAACTTAACTTAACCTAACCTAACCTAACCTAACCTAACTTACTAACCAAACTTACTAACCTAACTTAACTTAACTTAACTTAACCTAACCGCGACTCCGCTCGAATATGAATTCGCTCGAAGTGTCCAGATACCGTAAATACTACCGCAACTACGAATCTTGTTTCTGAAACCTAGTATATTAACCTAACCAAACAACCCAACCTATCGACAGAGATGGGCAGGTGGAGTGGACTAAAAAGCTGGTGGACAGACCTCGGGAGACAGGTGAAAATAGCGTGTGTACGAATCGGTGCCGTCTATAGGAAGGTATTGACAACCATGTTTCGACAAAATTACATTTTAGTACTATATATTTTTATTAGGTTTTGCCGAGGCTTAAAACACATTTTCATATTATGTTTAGAGCATATAAAATCCATATGTGTGTTCAAATATTGCAAAATAATTGGTGACCAACTTATTTAGTTATACTAAGCCCTTCTCCAGAGACATCGGAAAAACTAAATAAGATGGTCACCAATTTTCCCATGGATTTTTTTATTTTTCCCTGTTAGTTTTCATATATAGTGTTTGGAAATAATTGCAACCCTCGGCGAAACCGTTTTCCCCATTATACAACGATCTTAAGACACGCCGCCCGATAGTGGGGAGGGCTATGAAGTACAGGGAAAATGAGGGGTTAAATGCGTAAAACGGCGATTAAAACGTATTTAGCAAAACTTGGCTCGGGTTTTAAGGTATTTCTAAGGCCTAAAACCCAATATTTCGAAAACCCGAGCCAAGTTTTGGCCAAAGCTGGCTCGGATTTTGAGAGTTTGTAGACAACAAAATGACAGTAACTTCATTTAGAAATTTGGCTCAGGTTTCCCGAAATTGCAAAGGCATAAAACCCGAATTTTGGAAAACCCGAGCCAAGTTTTGGCAAAACTTGGCTCGGATTTTGCGAATTTTAAGAGTAAACAAATTACAGTAACCTAATTTAGAATTTTGGCTCATGTTTCCCTAAATTGCAAACCCCAAAAAGCATAATTTTGGAAAACCCGAGCCAATTTTTGGCAAAACTTTGATCGTATTTTGAGAATCGAAAAAGACTAACTACATGTCGGAAATCGGCTCATGATTTCCCTAATTGCAAAGCCATATAACCAGATTTATCGAAAACGTAGCACTTATTTAAATCATAAATATCCAGTAACATAGACCTAGCCTAGTACATTGGATACAAGCCTAATCCACACCTAACGCCTACAATGTGTCCGTAGTAGGCTACCTAGTAAGCCTACGTGGGATACAACATGGCGGTTGGGCCGGCGCCCATTTAGTAGCCTACCGGTATTCGGCCGTATCTGTAAATACGAATGCGAGGAACTTCGAGCGAATTCCTGATCGAGCGGATGCACAATCCAATCTAATTAACCTAACCTAACCTAACCTATCCTATCCTAACTTAACCTAACTTAACCTAACTTAACTTAACCTAACCTAACCTAAATGCGCCTCCACTCGAATATGAATTCGCTCAAAGTGTCCAGATACCGTAAATACTACCGCAACTACGAATCTTGTTTCTGAGACCTAGTATATTAACCTAACCAAACAACCCAACCTATCGACAGAGATGGGCAGGTGGAGTGGACTAAAAAGCTGGTGGACAGACCTCGGGAGACAGGTGAAAATGGCGTATGTACGAATCGGTGCCGTCTATAGGAAGGTATTGACAACAATGTTTCAACAAAATTCCATTTTAGTACCATATATTTTTATTAGGTTTTGCCGAGGCTTAAAACACATTTTCATATTATGTTTAGAGCATATAAAATCCATATGTGTGTTCAAATATTGCAAAATAATTGGTGACCAACTTATTTAGTTATACTGAGACATCTTCTTAGTAATTACAGGCCCATAGAAGGTTTCTAGGTGGGGCCATGGGTGGCTTAGGTCCTCGATTTCTGCATGCTCTGCAGCATCACTGTCGGATGATGGTGGTGAACTGCTCCCCATGCTGTTGGCAGCTGCGGTAGGCATGATGGTAGACTCAATGTTCACTTCAATAGGCCGAAAATATAAACAAAGTTTGCTAGCAGGTTGGAACTCTTGGACTGCAAGCTCGACGCTTGCTACTAAGTAAGTGAACAAACGTGAAGAGCCGATGTATAGGCCTAGATTCCAGAACACAGGTAGTTGGCTTGGTCACATGACTTTTTTTGGCTGGAGCTGCAGGAGCCGCCCAGGGCTGGCTGGCGGCTGGAATTTTTATCTTGCGGACTCGAGGTTTGCAATATGGAGGTACTTTCCAGAGCTTCAAACCCGCAAATAGGCAGGCATTTTGGCGCCAACGCTAATTCGCCAACAAAATGACACTTCCGCCATGGTGGAATTGGCTATTTGCGGAAGTGTTGGCTAAAGTGCCCAGCTCTGAAAACAAAGAGGACTCTCCTGTTGCGACCTGACATCGTATCTACATTAAGGACCAGTGACATAGTCTGCCTTCAGGAAACCTGGTACACAAAACAGGACTTAGGTAATTTGAACATATTAGATAAAGATTTCCATGGGTACGGGGTCTCCACTACGGACACACGTGATGGTATTGTGGCAGGTCACCCCCCAGGGGGAGTTGCAATAATGTGGAGATCGTGCCTAGATAGTGTAATTAAAACCATTGAGACAAATTTAAGCTGGTGTGCGGGAATACAGCTGGAAGTGGGACACAGAAAATTTGCAATATTTTGTGTTTACTTACCGTATCAGTGTGCAGAAAATTAAGAACTTTATTTGGAAAAGTTAGAGGAGCTTGGTGGCCTAATTTCTGAATTAGAGATAACGTGTTACTCAGTGGTAGGTGATTGGAATGCTACCCCTCACGAGTTGGGTGGTTCCATGTTTGCTAAACATATGTTAAGGTTTTGTGATGAGCAAGGTTTAATTTTGTCCTCCAAAAACCTGCTTCCAGAAAATAGCTATACATATGTTAGTGAAGCATGGGAGACCAGGTCGTAGCTTGATCATGCAATCTCTAGCTCTGACTTTCATGACTCTATCTCAGAAATGGCCATAAGATACGACATTACGGATGACGACCACATACCTATAGAATTAACAATCCAAATTAATAAGGCACCGGAAATAACAGAAACTAGCAATAGCATCAAGGCAAAAGTTCCATGGAATGTAATCTCAAATGAAGAGTGCCAAATGTACTGTGATAAAACCAAAGACTTATTAAATAGGGTGCAATATGATGGTAATGGTGTAGCACAATGCAGGGATCCAAAATGTAATGATACACAACACAGAAAGGACATTATTAAATTTTACAATAGTATAATAGATTCTTTATCAAAAGCGGGGGAAAGTATTTTTAATAGCCATAACTATAAGTCCTCATTCAATAAGCCAGGTTGGCAAGACTATGTGGCTGACCTGTATCAGGCCTCCAGAGATGCTAGGTCTCATTGGCTTGAAGTAGGTCAGCCCAGACAGGGGCCTATATTTGAACTTCACAAAAGAGCAAAGGCTAGGACCAAATATGCCATTAGATTTATTAAGCAAAATGAAAAGCAATTAAGGAAGAAAGCCCTTGCAAAGAGTCTGGCAGAAAAGGATACTAACTGTTTTTGGAAGGACATAAGATCCAAGCAAAATTATAACACACCACTACCTGTCAGTGTTGAGGGGGTTACGGGTGAAGAGAACATTGCTGACTTATGGAAAACTCATTTTAAGGAACTACTTAACAGTGTAAACCAAAGGTCTACTAATGGTGCAATTCAATATGTGAAAGATAGTAATTATGAAGACATTAAAGTGACTGAAAGTGATCTTGAGAATGCCATAAGAAAACTTAACCTAAACAAAGCTTGTGGGCTGGATGGTATATATGCAGAACATCTTAAATATGCAGATAAGTTGTTAATAGATAAACTTAGTTCTTGCATCACCAGTCTATTTACGCATGGTGTCCTGCCGGAGTCTATGATATCCGTAATACTTGTTCCTGTCATTAAAGATAAATCAGGTAAAATTACAGCTAAAGACAACTACCGCCCAGTAGCACTTGCTAGTGTGGTGAGTAAGGTAGTTGAAATGATATTGCTAGAAAGAATGTCTGCATATATTGTCACCAGCAGCAATCAGTTTGGCTTTAAGAAAAATGCATATATGTGCTGAAAGAAGTGATTGATACATACAACAAACTAAATAGCTCAATTTTCTCTTGTTTTCTTGATGCAAGTAAGGCTTTTGATAGGGTGTGTCACAAAACCTTATTTGAAAAATTAGTTAACAGGGGAGTGCCTAGCTATATTGTTAGGATACTTATTTTCTGGTATGCTAATCAAAAAATGTGTGTAAGATGGGGCAACATCCTGTCAGGCTCTTTCGCCGTAACCAATGGTGTTAGGCAGGGGGGGATATTGTCTCCGTATCTTTTCAACGTCTACATGGATGATCTTAGTCTGGAGCTGAACAAGACTCGCACTGGGTGCTGCATTGGCAGCACCATTGTAAATCATCTCATGTATGCTGATGACCTAGCCTTAATCGTGCCCTCTGGAGCAGGACTGGATAAATTATTAAGAGTATGTGAAAAATTTGGAATCGAACATTCAGTCAAATTTAATCCTATAAAGAGCAATATCATAATATTTAAATCTAACCTTCTATTGAAATCAAAGCTACCTAAATTCCATTTGTATGAAGAAATTATAGAAGAAGTAAGTAAAGTAAAGTATCTAGGACACTATATTTCAAGTGATCGCTCAGATGATGAGGATATGGGTCGTCAGCGAAGGCAACTTTACATGCAGGGAAATTCAATATTAAGAAAATTTCATATGTGCACATGGGATACAAAAATAACATTGTTCAACTCCTACTGCTCACCAATGTATACAGCACAACTATGGTGGAACTATAAGAAAATGACAGTGAATAGACTAAGTATCTCATATCACAATATCATGAAAATGTTTCTGGGGCTCTCAAAATATGAGAGTACAAGTACGCTATGTGCCTATATGAACTTACACTGTTACCAATCACTCATTAGAAAGCTAACATATAAATTCATTCAGCGCCTTAACACTTCTGAGAACAGTATCATTAAAATGCTACAAACTCCAAGCATAGTGTACACCTCTAGGATCCAGGCACACTGGAGGAAGTTGCTCTATATTTAACCTTAAGTAATGATTTCAGGTCTGCTACTCTACAGAATTAGCATACCGGTACTGAACCTCATAGTGCAGTACAGTACCGATATTCCTATACTGTGCTGTAGCAACATACTGTACCGGAAGCTAAATGATGTGAGGCATGGTACTGTACACAATTAGGACAGTGGTTTTGGTAACACAGTAGTTTGATGACCACTGTTTTTGGTTGAGGCAGTGCTGTGAACTACATGATAGCAAGCTGGGTATTATTTAATTTCTTTTTATTTTATGTAGCCTATGTACAGTAGCTTATATATATTTATGTTACTGTAAGGTATATATGGACCCCAGTATGGTCCCCTCTGTACTGTGTGAGTCTGAAATAAAGTATTATTATTATTATTATTATTACTAGTAGGAGTGTTGAATGTCTTAGGTTATACTTATGAGCATTGATTCTTGGAAATCTTATTTCCAGGTTACACTCTTAGTTATCGCCGCCGCACCCCGCAGTGGGGGGGGGGGGGGGGGCGCCTGGAAGAGGGTCAGGCATGAGTTCTGTGACCCTCTGTACTACACCTACAGGTATGTACTTTCTTTTCTTTCATTAGAAATGGATTATGGTTGTACCGTGGTTGTTTAGCGCTAGTGATATTTAGCTATACCCAAGTAAAGTGGTGTACGTACTAGCAGCCATGATGACGCACTAGGCCCTGGCCATATTGGTCAAGGGAGCACTCTTCCATAACTATCCAAAGGTGACAGCCCAGGTATCGTGATACGACGCTGTCTTTGTGGAATCGTTTTTCATGATTACCTCCCCGATTAGTTAATTGAGAGGGTTTTAACCTACTGAAGTTGGGGGCGGTTTCGTATTATACTTCCCTATGAAGCCCTAGGTTTAGCGGCCGTATTAGTAATCAGGGCACATTCTACTGACTATCTGCACGTCAGAGGGTCTAGTTTGGTCTATGCTCTACTAAAAAGTTAAGTTCAAGCTTAAGGGTGAAAAGGAAGGGGGGTGTCGGGGAGCTCAGGACCCATAGACCCTCCACTGGACTGTGTGATAAGGGCCGCCGGACTATGTGAGAAGTTCACGAGTTGGGATACTGGTTAAGTCAAGCAGGTGATACGGCTAAAAAAAAAAATACTTTTAATTTTTTAATATCTATCATAGTTACAACTATAAGATATTAAGTATAAATTGTACAAAGTATAGGGTATATACAGTTTAATGTTATGGACATAAGACATAATCAACTTGTACCGTTCCAATGTTGGACAGGTAACAAAGAATGTTCTTAGAAACCAACTTTATTGAATCACAAGGTTATATTCCTTAAAACATGTACCTGGAAGACTCCGGGTCCGGTTCTACCAGTTGGAAAGGTTCGTGTCCACTACCTCACAGGCCACCGACACTAGGTTTACGGTAATCCTGGGGTAAGTACTATCATCAAGATTTAACTTGGATTGGATAATCCTTGATAGACCCTTCTCGGCCGACAACCGGACACTTATGACCCGTGATAGCAATCAGAACTCAATTTTTTAGGTTTAATTGGACGCTGTTGTCGCCGGTAGTGGAGAAGGTTTACCAATAGTATTCTCCCTACCTCCCGACACGTCAGCTCATGACGGCGGGGTCAAGTAACAGGTCCTTGTCACTAGTTTCTCAGGCATTTTATTACCATCTCTGAGCAGGCGGCAGGAACAACGAACCTAACACTCTATTTCCGGCGACTCATTAGGGTTCTAATTACGCCCTCCAATACTACATGGAGATCAGTGAACTCTTTGGCCTCTCGGAGAAAGTCCCGGCTTTCTTAACCGGATGCCCTCGGCGTTCGGTAACTTAAGGGGTAACGTTACGACAGGGGCATTCACCCCTGTTTTTACATGAGAAAGGTGATAACGGGTAACAACCTAGGCTCGGTGGGGCAGGCACTTGACTCTGGTCATGGGCACGGGCTTAGTTACATTAGTTACGTCACTGACCTCTAGCTTTCATTTTTCCTTCCCCTGTGGATGGGCACAGAACAAGGAAGGTTACACGACATGTTTTGGAAAGATTGGAAGGATGAACCTTGGGTTTCCCGTTTTTCGGTTACTCAATATAACTCCACGGAGGTGGCCCACCGGGGTTCACTACCTCCGGGCTTTGGCACCGAGTGGGGATGGACGATTTCCATCCCATCTTTTTCATTGGTTTAGCATGAGAAGATTTTTTGGTCATGTGTACCATCGAATATCATCTGAAACATTAGCCAGCCTTTCCTAAACAAGATGTCTTTCTATTTGACCTACATACGCCGCATTTTTACGGGATAAGCGTCACAACACCAGGGTATGATCATCCGAGGATTTTTTTGCTTTAAAGCTAATTTTCGGGTAAAAGAACAGAGGTGATCCAGGACGGCATAAACCGTAAACTCCACCGGACAAGCGGTCAGGTTAGGTAACTCCTGTCAAGTGCTGGCTCACTCGCCAATTAGTACAAGTGCTAGTCGTGACGACTTAAGCCCTTACTAATTTTCACTCTGCATAGGGCTCTCTCCCCGGTTGTCAATGGAGAGCGGGCGAGAAGTCTACATTTTTCCTATCCTACCGGCGGATATGACTTCATACCTTCTGGTAAACTGGTTGTAGCCCCGTAGAGTCTGACACTGACTGCCTCCACGAGACAATACCAGTCACAGGTTTTTTCTTTTGCCCTTATCTTTCCGTCAAATCTTTTAGGTCAGGATTCCGGGTAGATTGGATGTGGCCTAGTAGATCGTAACGCTGACTGCCTCCCCGGTACGGGAGGAGTCACTAACTTACTAAGCCCTACACTAAACTTAGGCCTACCATAGTGCAGTTGGGAGTATGAACATGATTAGATTAATATCCAGTATTCGAGAATGGATAATAAGTCGTAGGCGTGTGCATAAACCTTTAACCGTCCTGGTGGTGTAATGGTTAAGGTGGCAAAAATCTGTGTGTGATAACCCGGGTTCGAATCCCGGCGGATCATATATACAGTACTTTAATTAATTTCATTGGGGGTGTTTGGTGTTGTGGTGAAATTAATAAAGTATAGATTAGAAGTTAACCATAGGAGTCACCTAAAATAGAGCTAAATTGTCCGGCTAGTCTAGTCTTCCATACCGTGACGCTGTCATGCTGATCAAGCAGAACAGCGGGGTAGGAATTCCAGAGATTAGTACTACGATCAGCCTAGAGTAGGCCTGACCAAAGTCAGTTTAGACAATTGTCAGCCTCCCACTAATCCCGACCAACTCACATTCTAAATCTCACCGTCCAAAACGATATCTCAATCCATGGTCTGGTATGAGAATAGGTTCGGAATGTCGTTCTACTGGACACACCCTGTTTCATAACGATGCTCTTTCGGACGTGTAACCAGCCTTAAGCACATTTATTGATAAGCAATGACGTCCCTTAACCTAAGAAGTGCGCATGGGGGGTATGAGACACCACACTCCTGTGCTGACGTATTTGAGCTGTTCCCATCACTAACATCGTTATTTTACCATAAATAGCATTAATACTTATCCATATGCACCTATTATAGGTTGATTATAAAGGTATTAACCTGTTACAACAATAAAACAAGTGGAAACAGCGTTTGGATGGTCAAAATCGGCGATACAGGCCGGGAGTTACATAATGTATGGCTGAGGCAACCTCCCTGCCCTCCTCCCCTCCCCTTGTCTGGAGAGACACTGTTACGCAATAGTCTCTCTCTCGCTCTTTCCCATGCTTGGTAACAGTGATGACAACGCCCTGCTACCAACTCGCTAATGTTAGCACGAAAATAGACCACAGAATAAGGGAATGACAGGGAAAATAGGTGATAACTGAAGGAGGGGAGGAAAGTGGGGAAAGAGGGGAGGTGGAGGAGTGATATTTGGCATGGCCCAGGGGCAAAAAACAAAATAAACAAAACAAAAAACAAAACAAAACAAAAATTGTTTTGGGGTGTTTTAAATGGATTTTTTAAAAGCCTTACTCTTAAGAGTCTTCCCGCAGTCCGCCGGGGAAACTCTTAAGAGTCTCCCCGTAGTTCCCGGGTTAAGGGTTGACTCTGACTATCTCGTCTAAAATTTCTCGTGCCGTAGTGGGATACTGGTCCTCTTAACCCGGGCGTAGACTAGTCTCACCGGGTTCATTCCGTTTACAACGCATAAGTAAACTGCAATAGGGATTCAGATCAGGCTTACGTTTCAGCCACGTAATGGAAGACGTTTTTTGTCCTGACAGAAGCCTTTTGGCATGTCCCAGTACATGACAGGTTCCAACAATTGGTTGCTATGACAAGCTAACATCGGTACGAGGTCACTTTCATGGAAGTCCTCTCAAAACCTGAACATGGCTACGGGCACCCCTAACAATTTAGTCCGACAGGATCTGTTTTTTCATTGATTATATCGAAGGATTACAAGAATGGGGTCCCTCGCTGTTCTGGCTCATGAGGGTTGCACTACTAGAGATACCATGCCTCAAGTAGGCTTGCTTATCTGGATTCACCACCCTCGATAATCGGACAGGTGGACGTTCCAGAGGTAAAATCTTGGAGGTAAATGAGCGGTTACCGCTATCAATAGCGGAACACTCGTAACAAGTCTGAATTCACTCCACCACGTACTAAACGCTCTAGAGTTGAACCGGCAACGAGGCTTTTCTCTGATGCGGTCTTTTCCTCAGCCTACGGTATGTCTGATACCAAGGCTTCAAAAACGTGGGGTTTGGGGTTAATCAAACTCTGGTTCAGGGTCTTTTGTTCCACACCACGGAGGTTCACTTCAAGGCAATTGAGTACCTAATGTCCCTTCTTATACCCTCAAGCTATTGGTGCTGCAGTCACACGGACATAAATAGCTTTCCTAGGGTGCCCTCTGAATGCAGCTTTTTTCACTCAGACAAGAGGGTCAGAAGAGGTCTAGATGTGCTGGTAGAGTGGTCTGGAAAGTTTTGCTTAACCGATCGGCTAAACATTTTTCTTCAGACGATCTTATCGGCCGGATGTCTCCAATGTCTGAGCAGTTCCAATCATCAGTTGGTGGCTCAGGCAATCAGTTTTTTCGATGACACTGAGGGAATTCGGTGTTGATCAAAAATTCCTACCTTGGACACGGGGTTGGCTCGCCACTTGTAACTATATCCCGGCGTGAGCCGGAACGTAGCTATCTTGTACAATTCTGCGGTGTTGGCCCGCCAGGTTTCACTATATCCCGACGTGAGGCCTGAACATCAAAATGAACAGAACTCTGGCGATTTTTGGACCTCCAGGTTTCACTTTATCCCGGTGTTGGCCTAAAACGTTGGAATGAACGTAACTCCGTCTCTTCCACCACGGCCTTACTCTACACCCATGGAGTTGGCACATCTAATGTCACTTTTTCATGGTGTTGCCCGAGTCCTGGGGGGTCCCAGTTCTGACGTAAGTCAGTAGCCGGTGTCCGGTTGCTAACTAAGCTTGGAATTACTCAGTCCAGGGTAAGACCCTTTTCGACTGGACTTCTCTTTGTCAGTCATGCTGGTATTTTGTTGTTACAGGAATAGAGGACACCGATCTGACTGAAGCTTCAGGATCGTTCACTTTCTTTTCTTGATTACTATTGCTCTTCAAAAGAAACAATCATGACTCTTAAGAATCATACGACAACAATCTGAGGCTCCTCCCTTGTGGATCCTCGTGCCACAGACGAAGTTAACAGGTCTTTTGGGTTCAGGCTTCACACTTCACCTCCGCCCCGTCAGCTCAGGTCAACTGATTCAAACCCGGGTATCTAAGCAGGCAACAAGGGGCAGCGAACCCTGATAAATTCAGGTTCGGACGACGCAACACGATTGGTTTTATGGCGCCATCTTCTACCTTCACGGCCACAAACGAGCAGTGAGTTTGTTTACGGCTTTCAGGTTTCCGGCCCTCAAATTGAGCTAATCACCGTCGTGAATGTCCGGTGCTATGTCTCCGGCAATTAGATGGTAGGGTCCCAGCCTGGCCAGCCGGGCACTCTCATGGTTTTATCTTCCCTCTCGCTCTCGATTAACCGAGTCGATCAAGTGTCACGGAGTGGCAATGGGTCTGGTGGTATGGTGCTTTAGTATTAAGGTTACCTTTACGAGTTATAGAAAAGGGGGGGAGGGGGGGGTACTGGAAGACCAAGACCCTCAACCCCGCCGGACAGGTTGGAAATGCACGAGCAATGGGCACGAGCATAAGTGAAATTTTTTATTTTCTGATATTTTTTCAAGACTGAATGGACAGTCCAGGGAGATGATGTTTCGTCTATTGTAGGTTAGAGACAGAGACACATACTTCCGATGATCTGCAGTGATCTTAAGTTCCTTAGCCAATGGCAAGGAATCAGGAATCTTAATTATTCCTGTCTTGATACGTAACACATAGATTGGGATATGCAGTTACTTAACTCTACTCTGGGACTGGGCAACAGTCACGAGTTAGATATTCATAGACAAAGTGTGATTAATGACTTCAAAGTTGCACGCAGTCTTATTTGTTTTATGGTGATTCATAACCAAAATGTTGGTGTTACGCAGGCACATGCTATTACCCACGGACTATGAGTCATGAGTTAGGATCACAAATTGTTGTATAATTGTTATTCGTAAGCTTAAGTTTTTATTTCGAATGTGTAACACATTTTGGATCAATCGTTACATGGACCTGCGGGGTTATGTATATGCAGGCCTTCTTCGAAGTACACAAAATGATGATTAGATTGCTATATTGGATGTAGTTTTCAACCTATGTTGGATTCGTTAGAGGTTTAGATATTGTCACGAATGTCCCCCTCCAGTCTTGAGATATCAGGCATATCGTCAATGATGGAGGGGCCACTAATAAATTATAGGTTTGATCCCCGGAGGGGAGAAGAGAAAACCTAATATTTAGTAGTGGCCCCGAAATCATTGACGATGTAGGGCCCTCCCGTCCATCCCCTTCCCATTCGTTGATGTTTCAAGTGAAATCTTTATATGTTGTTGAAGGCGGAATGACGCTACAGAAAGTAGTGTCTCACGGAGGATACTCCGCACTGGAAAACATCCACAAGTTATGGGAAGCTTGGTTAACCCACTGAGCCCCAGCGACGCAAACAGTGCGTCGGCAATGTATGTAACGCTAAACCCCAGCGACGCAGACGTCTGCGTCAGTGTCACTCCGGTCCCAATTACTCCGGTCCTATGGCACCTAGAGGGCTCAGATTTGTATGGGAACTGTGTAAGTATCCCACGCACCCATGCCGATGGTTGAAAACTCTCAAAGTCCAACCGCGTGTGCGTGAGCGCGCAAAAACATGTTTTTGGGGGAAATTGCCTTCAATTTTTTACTCTTGTAAAATCCGTTTTCGGGGGCTCCGTAGGACCATTTTTTGAGCTTTTTGATCGGTTTTTCGTGGTTTTTCCTTCATTCCTAACCCATTCGCTATTGTTTCTGAAAAAAACAAAAAAATCAGAATCAGCCAGTCCTGGGTGGTACATTTATAAATATTTAGCTGGTACTCAGCGGGTTAATAGTATTTCTAATATTTTATTTTATTTTATTTTATTTTTTACGAACTTTTTTTTCGTAGAGAGTACCCGATCATAAAGACGATTCCGTAAGAGAATAAGCATACCCTTACAATGTGGTTCCTCTCTCTCTCCCCGTGGCGGTTGTTTCAAACAGCTAACGCAAGGGCTTGAAAGGGGGCCTTCTGTATAAAGGCATATCGTCAAATATTTCGGGGCCACTACTAAATATTAGGTTTTCTCTTCTCCCCTCAGGGGATCAAACCTATAATATCGGCAATAACTTAAAATATAAACAATAACATATTTGTTGTGACATTATATATGAGGTGGATGATACAACACATTTCTTTTTGTAACATTCGAGTAAGAGATAATTGATTAGATTCAAATTTCAATAATTCTGAGGAGGAGGGGCAAACATTACCTGGATGCTGCCAGCTGACCTCCCTCCCACCAACATTCTCCCTCCTACAACTGCCTCCTACTACCCTTCCCTCAAGCTCGAGGTAGCGAGAAGACGCAAATACATATCTATCTATCTATTGCCAGATGCCGTGATCCCCGAAGGGGTGGCCAAAAATTAATCGCCCCATGCACCTCTATCCACAGTCAGTTGATGCTCATCCTCCCACCCAGCACCGCTTTCATGCATATACTTCTTAACTCCATCCTTCCACCTCTCTCTTGATTTACCTCTCCCTCTTTGTCCTTCCATTTCACTCTCGTACACTCTCTTATATATTCTCTCACTTCCCATACGTTTCACATGGCCGAACCATCTCAAGGTGTTCCTTTTCATATTTTACAGCACATTTACATCCACACCACACCACTCTCGTACTTCCTCATTCGTCTGTCTATCCCTCCATGTAACTCCGCACTCACTTCTCAAGTAACTAATTTCCACCCCTCTCACTCTTGGTTTGTGTCTCTACAACAACGTCCATGCTTCACTCCCATATGTCAATGTCGGGATTACCACACTATCATGCAAGGACTTCTTTACTTCCATGCTGACCACCCTATTTCTTGTTACTGCTTTCAGCATTCCAACAACCCCCTTCCCCTGTTGCACCCTCTCCTGCACTTCTTCATCCATACTCCCATCTTTACTCATGAAATATTTTTCACCGTAATATTTTGCCATGGCAAAGCAACCGCTATGCCTCTATATTTGCGCCTTATCACGATTCTTTATCGATGCATTTTTACTTAATTTTATTGTATTAACTAGCCTAACCAATAAAACCTAAATTAATGCAATAAAATCAAGTAAAGTACATCGAAATTAAATTATGATTACTGCTTAGACACGAATGAAGCGGCATCATGGCTGTGGCCATGTGCTCCATCCCTTCAAAAAATAATAATAATAATTTTACATGTTAGATTATTATCTTAGACCTTATTTCGGGATTATTATGATCTACTTGAATTTGTACAAAATTGTTACGCATATTCATACAATACAGGTTGTATGATTGCATACTTTTGGATATACTGTATATACAGTATATAAAGGCCAATGTAGGTTATTCATCATCATCATCATCTCCGACGCCTTGTTTCCCCCTGGGAAACCCCCACTAGAGGATGGCCATGACAGAAACGTCTCCAAGCTACTTTGTCAAGACATGCCTCCTTTGCCCGTGCCACAATGCCCCTTCCACTACGTGGAAGTTTTTCTTCAATATATTTTTCCACTTTCTTTTCCCATACCATAGGTGGTCTTCCACTACTAGTAGTTCCACTCACTAGGTTCCACTCACTAGGTTATTACCCCTCCATATGATTATGACGTTTCTTTTGGACATTCTGACGACATATCTACAGTAGATACAGTATATATATAATTTTCACATCCAAATTGATTTGTTTATTGATACTGTATAAGCAAAAAGGCCCAACAAAGTTATCAAACCCAAAAAGTCCAAATCAAATTGAGTTTCGACCCTGTGTATGAGCTGAATTGAGTCCGATTGACATGGATTGATGTTTGACTCCCTTTAATGGTGTAATAAAACACCTTTCGGCTGACTTGTGTTGTACTGTATTGAAATTCTGATTTTTCCCCGTTTGAAGAATCCACAATACTTTTTTTGTTTTTAGCATAAAAAAATTGTATTAAAAGATCAGAAGCCCAGCATTAACCAGATCGCTTCAGCCTCCATTGACACTGTATTAAATATCACAGATGATATTTTCTGACTCCATTATTGTATATGTTCTATTTGTGCCATTACTATTGACCTATTGTATATATACATACCCTTGTGTTGCTTCTGATTGTATGTCTTAATTACTCTGTTCTATTTTAGTATTAGTATATTGAATCTGTTCCCTCTCCCAATTTATATGTTTACGTTGAGGGACCCGCAGAGCGGCCGAGAGCCACACTCGGTCGGCATTATATGCAGGAGTTGTGCATTAGGACTAGTGGTTGGGGACAGGATCATAAGAAGGATAAGGATTAGGGATGTAATGATTGATGATCCTAGTTTTAAAAGAATCAAGAGTGGGGCTATTAACTACATGTAATGGGAGGTGGTTCCACTCTTGGATGCTGCGGGGAAAAAATTATTGTCTAAATGTGTCCGTGCTTGCCTGATACGTGTGGTATTTTAGGTTGTGGCTGCGTCTCGTAAATCGTATAGCCTACTTGTAGGGTGTAAATGTATATCTTTGTCTATGTCTACTAAGTTGTTAGTGATTTTATATAACATTTTGTACATTTGTATTCTTGTTGCAAGTGGGTCTAGTCTAATGTCTTGTTTGAGCAAAGTGACAGATGTAGTGTGTCTGAAATCACAACTGATCCATCTTGCAGCTTAGTTTTGTATGACCTAAGTTTATTTATGTTGATGTGAGTGTGTGGATCCCACACGGTGTCGCAGTATTCTAAGTGTGGCCAAATAAGTATTCTAAATGCTAGAATTTTGATGTTTGCATTACACTTAGTGAGATTCCTGCGGAGGAAGCCCAGGGCCTTATTAGCCTTTGTTCTGATGCTGCTAACGTGAGTGGTCCACTCCCTTAAAACTGTTTGTGCCTAGCATAAAAAATGCATTAAAAAAAATAAAACAAATAGGAGAATTACACTAGTCTCATACATAGTTGATACTATCCAAGACTTGGAAACTAACAACAACAATGGATATTAAGCTTAGGAGTGCACAGAGAGCAATGGAAAGATCAATGCTAGGAATAACTCTTAGAGATAGGAAGAGAGTATCGTGGGTAAGAGAGCAAACCAGTCATGGATATTCTAGAAATGATAAAATAGCAGAAGTGGAGATGGGCAGGACATGTAGCAAGAAGAGAGGACAATAGGTTAGTAAAAGACTAACTGACTGTACCCCAAGAGAAGGAAAGAATGACAGGAAAAGACCAGACAGAAGGTGGAGAGATGAGATAGAAAAAACTGCATGGGTAGCATGGCAACGGCTGGCAAGGTCTCGGGAGTCATGGAAATGGTTAAGGGAGACCTTTGTCCAGCAGTGGACTCCTAATGGCTGATGATGATGATGATATATATATAACGATGCAATATGTGTATAACATATATAGGTGTACTCGGTGCATGCTTGTATGAACGTAGGCAAAAGCATATGAATTTTAATTGAATTATGATATACAGTACATACCATGTTCATTAAGCTATAGGCTAATGGTAACAAATTGTTGCTAGCAACATCTATCTGGTATACTACAGGTGTAACTTGTTGTCTATCAGGCATTGAATCCCATTAATGTTAACCTGAGTCACTAATAACCTCCTTTTACTAGATTACTGTGGTGGTGGCCTTCGGTCTGTTAAGAGGTGGAAAACTATTCTTCAAACCAGAAGCCAATGTGAACATTTTGGGCATTGGGATGCTGGTAACTGCTATGCTTGTCACTCCTCTACTGCTGATTTGTCATTTAGTGGACAACATCGAGATACAAAACAGTTTATTTGTAAGTCACTATAATTTATTTTCAATTTTGATGAGAATATGTAAAATTACCTAGTGTTAAATTAAGTTGATATTTGTTAGGATACTTGAATATTAAAATATTGTGTTCCAATTCTTTTGATCATGCTGATATACTAATATTTTCCTCTGCTCAATTTGCATACTTATTGCAAGGAATATTTTATCATCTGTTTGTTTACATAATAACTAAACAGCAGACTTAAAACAAAGCATGAATCAGATGATGACAGTGGAGAGATAGGGTAAACAAAATAAATATTTTTATCGGAGGAGTGCAACGGAGAGCGAAGATTTATAGTGTAAGCAGTGGATGTTGGTGTAGGCTACCTCTGATAAGGGAAGGAAATGAGTGGAAGTTGCCTGTACTGCCATTTGCTGACGATACAGTTCTGATGAGTGATAATGAGTGGGAGTTACAGGGTCTGATAAATATGTTTGGAACAGTGTGTGAGAAACGAAACCTGAAGGTAAATGTAAGGAAGAATAAGGTTATGGTCTTTGAAAGGGGTGCAGTTACAGAGAGTCAGGTTAGGTTGAATGGTCGGGTTATAGAGAATGTCAGTTCATTTAAGTATTTGGGAAGTGTGATGAGTAAAAATGGGAGTATGGAGGATGAAGTGCGGGTGAGGGTACAACAGGGGAAAAGGGTTGCAGGAATGCTGAAAGCAGTGACAAGGAATAGGGTGGTCAGCATGGAAGTAAAAAAGTCATTGCATGATAGTGTGGTAATCCCAACATTGATGTACGGGTATGAAGCATGAACGTTGTTGGAGAGGCACAAATCAAGAGTGAGAGGGGTGGAAATGAGTTACTTGAGAAGTGCATGTGGATTTACATGTAGGGATAGACAGACAAATGAGGAACTAAGAGAGCAGTGTGGTGTGGATGTGGATGTGCTGGAAAATTTGAAAAGGAACACCTTGAGATGGTTCGGCTATGTGGAACGTATGGGAAGCGAGAGAATGACTAAGAGAGTGTACGAGAGTGAGGTGGAAGGATAGAGAGGAAGAGGCAGACTGAGAGCGAGGTGGAAGGATGGAGTTGCTCAGTTGAGAGGTATATAAGTGAAAGCTGTGTTGGTTGGGAAGAGGGGTGTCAGCTGACAGGGGACAGGTGCATGGGGGCGATTCATTCATGTCCACCCCTTCGGCAATCATGAAAAGAGAACACTGTATTCCTTCAGACGTAGCCTGAAGGAACACCTGAACCGGACAGCTGCGAGAAGGGAGCACCAAGCTTACATATCTACTACTAAATGCGACATAAGAGATAGACAAACCAAACTGAAATGATTACTGATTACGGATTACTGATATTTACTATAGGATGTAAGGTATCTTAAAATAACCCCCTAGAAATACTTTCTCTAAAGTATCTATTTCTTTATCCTCCCCATTTTCCCCAGCTAACCTAATCCCACAAGGACCCCAATGGAAATACGCCTAACGGCCTTATTGGGCTATCCTTAGTTGGAATTATGCAAAGCTGGTACATGTCATATTTGTAATATACTATGTGGTACCAACTCTGTAAATTGCTAACTGAATAAATATTATTATTATTATTATTATTATTATATTATTATCTGGCAATAGACAGATAGATAGATGTTTAGTAGTCAATTCTCTATTTCAATTATATGTTGAATATATAAATTTTTATATAGATTTTATTTCCAGGAGATCATCTTCAACTTTATCATGTTTATCTGCCTCCTGATAACTGGATCATTATGCATCGAGTTTTGGAGCAGTGACCATCCACTTGTTAACTGGTTTGCCGAGGACCGAACCATGGCATTGGCAAAAGGGAGTATGTGCGTCTTGGCTTCTCTTGCTTATCTCATGGATTCCGTACTGTTATTCTTACTGTACAGGCAGTACATGAGGAGCATCAGCGGCCGGATTAGGCTGCAGGATGAAGAGTATTAACCCTATTCGGTTCGAGGGAGGTCCTTTTTGATCTCCCCTATTTCGCTTTATTAATTTGGAGATTTTAAAACTTTTCACACCATTAGTTTGGCGATAATAAGATGCTTTACCACATTCAGGTGCCAATGTATTCATTTTCTAGGCGAGCGGTAGCAAACCAGTATCTTAAAAGAAATCAGTCTTCGGCCAGACATTTTTTGTATGCTCATAATAAAGTATTATACACATTTTTGTTGTATTTTCATGGCCTTTATTTTACCCCATTATCTTATTATTATAATAAAGATGAATGGAGATATAACACCAGTACTCTTCAATCCTTTATTGGCTAGGGTTGAGTACAGGAGCGCCGAGACGCTAGTTGGTTATGTGAGAGTCTGGTGTGAACTGAAGGACTTGCTGCCTCCACAGGCCTGGGTGCCAGAGGCGCCCGCAAGTCTAAAGTGTCTGTGGTGCCATATGGTGTTGGACAATAGTGGTGTATACATTATTATTATATCTCCCCCCCCCTATTGGCGTCCGACGAGGCGATGGTGGAGTCGGGCGGTGTAGGTTGAGTGGAGGGCGGTAGACGAAGCTGTCGTAGGAAGCGGCGGTTGCGGAGTGTGGCTCGCCCCGACCCATCCACCCGGATGGTATACTGGCGGTGTGGATGCACCTCCACTACAGTGCCAGTCTTGTTCCACCGTGTCGGGTTGTTGCCCCCCTGGTTCTGGACGGAGACCCGGTCACCGACGTGGAGTGGTGATAAAGGCCGGGCTGAAGCATTATAGTATGTGGCTAGGGCAGCGTTACGGTGAAAAAGGGCTGCCTCACGAGCTTCGGCCGAGAGAAGCCAGTGGGGGTGGAGGTGGAGAAGTGCAGGATTGCAGGGGACGTGGTCCCGTAGGGTCCTGCCGAAGAGAAGTTGAGCTGGTGACTTGTCAATGGTCGAGAGGGGTGTGTTCCTGTATTGGAGGAGGGCGCGGGCTGCGGCGTTGTTGTCTAGAGAGCCAGTGGGGGATGTACAGTCCGCGATGATGCGGCGGGCTGCTTTAACAGCCAGCTCGGCGCGGCCATTAGACTGAGGGTAGAACGCAGAGCTGACCCGCTGTGACACACCCCAATGTGCCAGGAATTCTTGGAAGTCCCCGGCTGTAAACTGGGGCCCACCATCGCTCGCCAGTACCCGGGGTGCTCCGTAGTGGGTGAAGAGGGTACGGCACGCCGAGATGAGGTGGTGAGCATCACATTTACCTGGTGGCAGGTAGAAGATGTGGACATTGCTGGAGAAGCGATCGACGTAGACCAGGTAGTGTTTGCCCTGGTGCTGAAAAAAATCGGCGGCTACCTGGTCGTATGGCCATTGGGGTGGGTCAGATGACATGAGTGGCTCTTTCGGCTGGGACGGGGCGTGGGCGCGGCAGTAGTGGCAGGTATCCAGGCAGTTGCGTAGGGCCTTGTCAATACCTGGCCAGTAAACACTCGCACGTGCACGGGCCTTCATGCCAGTCATACCCTGATGAGCTGAGTGAAGGGCCTCGAGAACTCTGGACCGAAGATGATGGGGGATGACTGGTCGTTGATCCATGAGGGCTACCCCGTCGACGGAAGTGAGGCGGTCTCTAACACCCCAGAACTGTCGTAGTTGTGGGGCGGTCGCCTCTCTGGAGTCCGGGAAGCCCTCGGGGATGGTCTGAAGAAGGGAGGTATACTCGCTGTCTTGTTGGCCGGCAGATTTAAGGTCAGACCATGATACAACTGGGTCAGGTATGGCGGCGAGCATGGTGAGGGAGGCCAAGGCAACTGAGTGGATATCGAGCTCGCTGGCGGCCGCACTATGCACATCATGGGCGTCCGCGGAGGGCCTGGTCGGGTAGCGGGAGACAGCGTCAGGGCCGCGGTGCCATTTGCCAGGCGTATGTTGAATGGTGAACTGGTATCGTAGGGTACGTTCCTTAATCTTGAACAGGCGAGGGTTTGGTATGTTGTCCAGGGACCGGTCGTTAAGGATGTGCAGTAGAGGTCTGTGGTCCACGACGACGACGAGGTCAGGGCAGCCCAGGACAAACATTCTGCATCTGTCAAGGGCGTCAGCCACTGCTAAAGCCTCGCCTTCGACGGGTGCGTAGTGGGACTCCGCAGGTGTGGTAAAACGGGAGCCGGCGAAGACAAGTTTCCAACCGACCTTGCAACAGGTGGGGGCAGATGCGGTGGGGCAGGAACAATGTTGTTGGAGTAGGAGGAAGCCAAGGCCGGTTTTGCTCCAGTCTGTGGCGAGGCACGTGGGTCTGCCGATCTCGAAGGAGCAGACCCCTTCCTCAACCAGGCGTGTGATGTGGTCCTTAGATGTGGCAAAGGTACAGTCGAGTGCCTCATCCCAGTGGAAGGGGGTTTTGGACTGCACAAGTTCCCGGAAGGGCGCCATTTCCGGTTTGATGCTGAAGGCCCAGGCGACCTGTTCAACGAGACCAAACCACGACCGGGCTCCTGTGATGTCTGTGGGCGTGGGAAAGTCACGGATGGCCTTAATCATGGACGTGCATGGCTTAATTCCAGTGTCTGTGATGGTGAGTCCGGCGAAGTCAACTGAAGGGGCGGCGAAGGTAAACTTGTCAGGGTTGAAAGTGACACCGTTGGTTGCACAGAGGGCCAGGTAATCAAAAGTGTGCCAAAATGCCTCCTCGACTGAAGAGTCCCACAAAAGGGAGTCGTCGACACACTTCACCTTACGAGGGACAGCCTGTATGATTGCGTCGAAGCGTCGGGTATAGGCGTCGCCAGCTGCCAAGTAACCTTGAGGGGCCCTGATATACCTGTAACGGCCAAATTCCGTGATAAAAGTCGTAGCCTCCCTGCTGGATTCGTCGAGTAAAACAGCATGGTATCCATTCCAGGCGTCTAGGACCGTCTTACGAGTGCCTGCAGGGATGGATTGGGCCAAGTTGAATGGGCTCGGGGTGTGATGTGTCTCCCGAAGGCAGGCGTGGTTGAGTGCCTGCAGGTCAACTGTACGGCGGGGTTGTCCAGTTTTCTTGGCGACCACCACCATCCTAGAACACCAGGTAGTAGGGGTACCGATGGGGACAGGCTCAATAATGCCCAGTGCGACGTCCCTGTCGAGATCTGCTTTGACCTGGGCCTTCCAATGATGTGGTATAGGGGCAGGGGTGTGCACGGCACGTGGAGATGCGCCAGGCTTGATGTGGATGTGCATGGGAGGGCCAGACATCGTGGGGAGTGGGCCGCTGGTGGTGTTAAATGCAGAAGATGCAAACTGTGACAAGAACCAGTCACGAAGGTCAGACAGGTGCAGGTCGTTAGGTGGGAAGGGGAGGGAAGTGGGCCGGTGTGGTGGAGGGGTCCTGGTCAAGGTGGGTGGTGGTTGGGCTGTGTGGGCGGCCATGCAGGGGGTAGGTGTGGGGAAGTCGGGAGGGATGATATGTAGTGCCCTACAAGCTGACATGCTAATAAATAACGGTGACTGTGCCTGAATAATAAAAATATCATCATCAGTACTGTAGGGGGTGCCGGCAACGTCGGTGGCGGTAATGGTAGTCGGCATATAACCCAGGACCTGGAGAGTGTGACCCCCCACGGCCGTGATCCGTTGGTGAGTAGGCTGTAGGTGGTGGCGTTGGAGGCCCAGTGCCCGTAGTAATTGCAAACCAGCCACAGATACTTGGGCGCCCGTGTCAGGGTGGGCCGTGACGCTGGTGGGGTGAGAGTGGGGCGACATGGCAGTAGAAATGGTAATGGGCAAGGAGGGGAGCCGTGCGGGTGGTGGTTTGTTAACAGCCTGTTTGAGAGTACCAATGATAACAGCCGCGGATGAAGGTGAGGGCGTGGAGTGACAAACTGTGGAGTAATGGTTGAGTTTGTTGCACGACGGGCAGGTCTTGCCCCAAGCAGGGCATTTGGATGGGCGTTCGGCTCGAGAGTGTGTGGATAGGCCGCACCCACTGCACTGGAAAGAGGTGGATTTACAAACCTTGGCAAAGTGGTTAGGTTTATTACACGCCGTGCAGGTCTTGCCCCATGCAGGACACTTCGAAGATCGTTGGGCTTGTGAATGTGAAGATAGGCCACACCCGGAGCAACGTGTGGGAGATGAAGTGGGGCCGACGTGGGGAGGTGGTGGGGCGGGCGACGGGGGCTGAGTGGGTTGGGCGGGGGGCTGGATAGGGGCGGGGCGTGGGTAAGTACTCTTGAGACGCTGGTATGGTGATTTCACAGCATGTACCCCCGGTTGCATTGCCGTCTGATCGAGTGCCGCAGATTCGAACCCCACACAGTAGTTGATAACATCTTGTAAGGTAGGTAGGGTGCGGTCTTTAGTTAAAACATCTTGCTGAAGGGACGAATCACTAATCCCGATAGTCACTTGGTCCCGTATGTGTTCGTCAGAGACATCAGTGTGGCAACAGGGGCAGGTAAAGCCACAGTCCAAAGTGGCCTCCGTAATACGTGTGACGTAGTCCCGGATCTGTTCAGTAGGTTGTTGGAGAAGAGACCGGAAGTGGTGGCGAGCGGCTGCGCGGTTCCGTTGTCGGTGGACGAGTTGTGTGATGAGAGTTGCTAGGTCGATTTCTGGCAATGAGGAGAACGCCTGATTGTGAGCAAATATGGCGCTCTGAAGGGCAGGGTCGCACGTCTGGTAGAGCTCGATGGTAGCCTCGTGAGGTGGTAGAAGGACGAGCCGCTTGTAGACCTCCCAATCAGCCCAGAATTTGCGTAGGGCGTGTCCCGGCATATGTAAAGCGGCCTGGGGCCGCGTAGGGGCAGCCCGGCGGGGCGGGGCGGGGCGTGGCTGGGCTGGGTAGGAAGGGACTTGAGGTGGTGGTATGATGACGTCATGCGCAGAAGGGGCTGCGCCGTGAGGGTTGGTGCCAGCCGTACGATAGCCAGGGGGGGCATAATGGTCGCCGTAATACCGACCGTCGCTACCGACACCAGTGTGGGCCTGGCCGTCAGTTGGGGAGGGTGTGGGATATTCGCTCTTGAGAGGGTGGGTAAGGGGATTAGTCATGTTCATATGTAATAAAGACATGTGGGGAATAACTGGCATATGGTGGGGCACTGAGACATGGGTAGCTGGCATATGGTGGGGCACTGAGACATGGGTAGCTGGCATATGGTGGGGCACTGAGACATGGGTAGCTGGCATATGGTGGGGCACTGAGACATGGGTAACTGGCATATGGTGGGGCACTGAGACATGGGGAGATGTATGAGGTGTGGGTGTCTGTGTAGAGGGATGAATAAGTGTATCACTGGTGGGGCGTGAGGCAAAGGATGGGTCAGCCTGGTGGGTAACATTACTGGCCTGGGGCTGATGTTGTAGAGGCTGGTGGGGCTGGAGATCCTGGCGGGGCGGTGGTGGAGCTGTCGCGGGGCGATGTTGTAGATCCTGGCGGGGCGGTGGTGGAGCTGTCGCGGGGCGATGTTGTAGTTGTAGATTCTGCTGATCCTGGTGATGCTGTAGAAAGGTGGCGATACTCGATTGGAGGGCGTCGATCCTTTCATTCAAGTAGATGATGGATGGGTATGGAGACAGGGCATCGGGCAATGAAGGCTCGACCGGTTGGGAGGTAGATGTAGCCGGGTAGGGACCGCATGGCGGCAAGCCGGCTTCCACAGCGGCTGCAGCCTCAGCTAGGTAGTGCAGGTTCTCCATGTAGGTTCAGATACTGATATACACTGCGCCATATAATAAAGATGAATGGAGATATAACACCAGTACTCTTCAATCCTTTATTGGCTAGGGTTGAGTACAGGAGCGCCGAGACGCTAGTTGGTTATGTGAGAGTCTGGTGTGAACTGAAGGACTTGCTGCCTCCACAGGCCTGGGTGCCAGAGGCGCCCGCAAGTCTAAAGTGTCTGTGGTGCCATATGGTGTTGGACAATAGTGGTGTATACATTATTATTATAATTATGTTTCGTAAAATTTCAATTTATGCTCCCCATTATTAATTCATAATCAAACATTCAAATAATTGGATAAATTCTTATGGTGAATACAGTACATGTATATATATACACAGTGTCCCGAAATAGACGTGCCAAACTTCAGGATTAGGTTAGGAAAAATATTCTAAGCATAAAATGTTCTATAAGCAAAATTCCAAATGTTACTCGTTACAGAGATATCGCCTGTTGAGATGGAATTGTCTTAAGTAATTCCCCATAAGGCTGACCTAACTGTTCTATAATGCTTACCACACCCCCATCTAACTGCAAATATTTTACAATGTTATTATTAATATATTATAATTCTGTAAGTTGCAAAATTATTACAGCCTTATTATTATGCCTTTATGGACTTGGAGAAGGCCTATGACAGAGTGGATAGAGAAGGTTTGTGGAAAGTACTTAGAATATATGGAGTAGAGGGCAAGTTGCTGAAAGCAGTGAAGAGCATGTATGAGGGTGCAAAGGCGGCAGTACGTGTGGAGAGTGAGCAGAGCGAGTTCTTTGACCTGAATGTTGGTTTGAAACAGGGGTGTGTGATGTCCCCGTGGTTGTTTACTGTATATATGGATGGAGTCATGAAAGAAATACTATCAAGAGCAGTGGATGTTGGTGTATCGCTGAAAAGGGAGGGAATTGAGTGGAAGCTACCTATACTGCTGTTTGCGGATGATACAGTTCTGATGAGTGATAATGAATGGGAGTTGCAGGGTCTGGTAAATGAGTTTGGAACAGTGTGCGAAAAACGGAATTTGAAGGTAAATGAGGGGAAGAGCAAGGTTATGGTCTTCGAAAGGGGTGAAGTCACAGAGTGTGAGGTGAAGCTGAACGGGCAGGTTATGGAGATCGTCAACTCTTTTAAGTATCTGGGCAGTGTGTTGAGTAAAGATGGGACTATGGATGAAAAAGTGCGGGAGAGGGTACAACAGGGGAAGAGGGTTGTAGGAACGCTAAAAGCAGTAACAAGAAATAGGGTGGTCAGTATGGAAGTGAAGAAGTCCTTGCATGACAGTGTGGTAATCCCGACACTGACTTACGGAAGCGAAGCATGGATGTTGGTTGAGAGACTCAGACCAAGAGTGAGAGCAGTGGAAATGAATTACTTAAGGAGTGCTTGCGGAGTTACATGGAGGGATAGACAGACTAATGAGGAAGTAAGAAGGAGGTGTGGTGTGGAGGTAGATGTGCTGGAAAGTGTGAAAAGGAACAACTTGAGATGGTTCGGCCATATGGAACGTATGGAAAGCGAGAGAATGACTAAGAGGGTGTACGAGAGCGAGGTGGAGGGACAGAGAGGGAGAGGTAGACCGAATGAGAGGTGCAAGGATGGAGTGAGGAAGTACATGAACGAAGGCGGTGCTGGTTGGGGGGAGGGGCGTCGACTGACTGGGGACAGAGGTGCATGGGGGCGGTTCATTCATGGCCACCCCTTCGGGGATCACGGCGTCAGGCAATAGATAGATAGATAGATGCTCTCATTAACACGAACGAAAAACTAATCGCAGTGTTACCGAAATCCGCGTTACCGAAACAACATACCTTATGGGGAAAATTAATTTAGTTCCTGTCAAAATCCGTAAGTCCCCTTTTTTACCCTTTTCGGCCCAACAAAAGTCCCAAAGTCACCTTTTTGACACATTAAGTATACATCACATATCATAAAAATATAATAATGTAAATATGACAGCCTTTACTAACCTTTATTATTGTTATTGTGATCGCCAAAAAAGTAAAATCCCAAAGTTCCCTTTTTTGACACATAATATTCACATCACACATCATAGAAATACCACAAAGTACACTTCACACATCATAGAATTACAATAAGGTAACGGGGGAGGCATAACTGTTACGTAACAGTGGGAGAGATCCTTATAATCACTGTTATGCCCTGTTTTTCTACAGGTTTAACTTGGGTAATGTGAGTTCTAAATTGACTGGGTATATAAGGCTGCATGCACAATACAAGATATGAGGAATAGAGAACACAAAGAAACACATGGTAGCAAGTTACATGATCACGTTTATTGTTATACCACTGCAGAATACTTGTGTAAGACAATATAATAGAATTGAACAACACTAGCATAAGTGGATCTGGATGGAGCCTAGTCTCCCACTTCCAACGTTCAGGTATTAATCTTCTGATCACTGGCTTTGATTTCACAGGTTTATATACCGAAGACCATCAATGTTACTTATAGATTCATATTCACTGTTAGATTTATTACTGGTAGCTCTGGTGCACAAGTAGTTCACAGACTAGATTAGACACACGTATTTTTAGAGCACGGGAATTCTAGTTACCTCAGGGGGTACTGATCTAAGTTTTATATCCTTGTTTCAGAAATACATAGAACGCAAATCAGTGGGCGAACGTTAGATATCACTAGTTTTAATATCTGAATAAGGTAATTACGAGAGTCAAGGTCGCCTGTTAATTAAAGAGCACTGATCGCTTAGTACGTCCCAAATGGAATGGTTAAGTATGAATTACACTGGGCCAGGTCTTAGCCACTTCGTAGAAATATTAATTAGTGAATCTAAAACAGCACAGTAATATGTAGTACTGCTCAAGGGAATCTTGGGTAGTATCTGATGGGTCTGGTCCTGGTTATCTTGCGTCCATGATGTTGGGGGCTAACGACTGGTTCCGCGGCCGTCCAGGGGGGCCATATGTGTGAAGTTCTTCAATACGTGGGCAGGTCCTTCTATCCAAATCTGCCACGGAGTCTGCCGGTTCTGGGATCTCACTCCGGAACAACACAAGGGCAGAGCTAGAAATTAACTGCAGGGTAGTGACCCCTGGTTGGTGTCTAGCTTTCAACTGATTTGACTGGGGGCGGGAGTTAGATTTATAGGCTCGGTTCTGGACCCTGTAGACAGTAGGGATCTCGAGTCTTATGGACTTAATTGAGCTCTCAATAGATATGGGGACTAGGTAAGATGATATTTACAGTTGTGGCACAGGGCGATAGGAAGCCTTTATATTTTCATATAACTGAGCCTTAGTAAGAGGTACTATTTTGGCTATACTGGACGTATTTAGGGGAGAGACTGGATCTACTTTGCGAGGAGGATGGGGACAGCTGTGATAGGAGCGTCTCTCTAGATTGTTCAATCTTCATTCTATGGTATAGCTGAGGTGCTAATTTAGTGATCAGAGCATGCAAGAAAGGTAAATGGTTTATTGTGAGTTAATAGAGGTTAGTAAAGGTGTTAGTCATTTATGGTTAGTTCATCGATAGGAAGAATTCCTGTGCTACCTGGCAATGACTCGAAAGTCAAAACAGGGGCCAGGTATACCTCCGCGGGGGTGGGGGTCTCCCTCCTCGGGTGGGCAAAAAGGGGGAGCTGGGCGCCCTCTCTGATATAGTCGTCCGGCGGCTGTGGCTAGGGGCTTGCCATATCACCAGTGTTTGTAATAACCCTCTGTGTATGAGACAGATGTGAGTGTCTTTAATACCAAAACCGAAGGTGCCTTAGCTAGCTGGTTTTACTCGGCTGGTTGTTAATTGTAGGGTTTGCTGGATATGGTGGAGACTGGGTTGCTAACTCTGCCACATTTATCTGGAAGTATGACAATAGAAGTTAGTTACTGGCGGGGCGGCTAGCCTCGCACCGACGACCATTGGGTGCAGGGTTGTGAATGTGTTGTAAGAGAATAGATGGCATGCAAGGGGCTAGTAAAGTTCTAATGTTGTTCTGGCCTACTAAGTGAAGGTAGGCTGGATAGGAGTATATATATAAAAGGTTGGAGAGCGTTAGTAACGGACAATTCAAGGATCTTCAAGAGGTATGAGAGAGAGGCTAGGTCGGACAAGAGTCGAGAAGCGCGGGTGTCTTAATGAGAGGGGGGGGGAGAGTTCAAGGGCTACAGGGAAATTTTGCCCCTAAGGTCCCTGGGCGTGGGGGTGGCATTAGGCTACAATTATATGGAAGTTTGAAAAGGCAGTAGAATACGTTAGCCAAATGCTACCGGGGAATGCAACTATGGGGTGGTATATGAGTCTGGAAAAGATAGAGTTATGTGATCAGTCAGAGGGTTATGGATACTATTAGTTGGCCCTGGGAACTGCGTTTTCTATTAAATATAAAATACCAACCACAGTGGCAGTTCGTAGGGGTACTTAGTTATTGTTTCGGGGTACTTATGACAGATACTGATAACCAGGTTATCTTATATAATCTCTGGTTGGGGTAAGAGGTGTAAGACACGAAGTAAATTGGCGTAGTGTGGACTGTGGATACGAAGGAGGCAAGGGGAAGACGTATGACAATTGTGGAAAGTAAATGGAAAAAGGTGAACACAATGGCGGATAAAAATACTTAACCTAAGGGTTGCATACATAGATTTATGGGGCGATGGGTCTTCAGAAGCTTAGTCTGGCTAGACAAGATGTAGGGAATGTTAATATTAATACTTAGTTACTAGAGGAGCAATGCAAGGGGCGACTGAGCACGGGTTACATATATCTATACTCGTCATGGAAAATGATATAAGAGATCTAGGGACAGCGTGGGTGCTTTAACTTCTAAGATATATAACATCTACTTCTCGGATGCAAGAACATACATAGATATAATTATGGCTGTCTGATGTGTTGGCATTGGCTCAACGTCGGGACAGGCATGGGTGTTTTTAATATGAATGTATATTCCTGTTCATCATCTTTGTAGTTAGGAGTGTAGGACACGAGGGGGTTAGTGTACGTAAGGTGTGGAAAATGGTCAGTTTTAGAAAAGGTAAATGGGTGTGTCCTGGAGCTGTTTAGCCCTGCGGGCTTGGGCCTGGCTGAAATGGCTGGCTCGGTCGGCTGGTCCTTTCGTTCTGTGGACCTTTCCTTTGGTGTTTCTGTGTGGTGTTCGTTCATGGCTTCTGTGGTGGGCTTCTCGTTCTGGGGCATTTTAATCACTGAGAATATTGAGGTATACGCCAACCGACAGTAGTAAACAAACTGAGAGGGCGGGCATTAGGGCGATCTGACCCGACCGACCGTGACGTCACCGAGCCAAGCATGACGTCACGGGGCCGAGCCGATTCCGCGGTAGATTGGAGCATGTCCGTGTATGACCAGAGCGTTCGCATTTGAGATGACCGCGTATGATTGAAAGCGCGTTACCTACAGCACCGCTGTATAGAAATATTAGTTCACTTTGGACTTGCTGGGAACTATTTGGCATGGAAGAGTCCATTACAGCGATGTGGGGGAGGACACTTAATCAAATCTTCAATACCTCTTAAACGGGCGAGATTTACAATTTTTGTTACAGACTATTTTATGCTTAGAATCATCTGTATAGGCTAATCACATCTTCAAGTTTGGTAAGTCTACTTCGGGACACCCTGTATATATATATATATATATATATATATAAACACAGTATATAACGCCACCAGGGGTGGATCAAATACAATTGTATTTATATTTGAATTGTATTTAAATACATTTTTATTATATTTGGACACTTGTTAGTGTTACAGGCAGTAGGCAAGTTTAAGGCTACTTACCGCCTTTTGCCTCTTCCATAAACAAAGGAATTTTGTTTATTTTGTATTGCTACTTACAGGCAATATGTTCGGGCTCTGTCTCGAGTCGGCTACCCACATCAAAAAAAAAAAAAGGAAAACTGGGATAAGTGCCAGAGTATTTACATACATACATATATATACATATATACTGTACTTCCACGTACAGTTCCCTGCACAATTTCTGTTCCTCTCTGAGATTATATTTATTGAAGTAAAAATTGTTATGCCCTGTTTTCTACAGGTTTAACTTGGGTAATGTGAGTTCTAATTTACTGGGTATATAAGGCTGCATGCACAATACAAGATATGAGGAATAGAGAACACAAAGAAACACATGGTAGCAAGTTACACGATCACGTTTATTGATATACCACTGCAGAATACTTGTGTAAGACAATATAATAGAATCGAACAACACTAGCATAAGTGGATCTGGATGGAGCCTAGTCTCCCACTTCCAACGTTCAGGTATTAATCTTCTGATCACTGGCTTTAATTTAACAGGTTTATATACCGAAGACCATCAATGTTACTTATAGAATCATATTCACTATTAGATTTCTTACTGGTAGCTCTGGTGCACAAGTCGTAGTTCACAGACTAGATTAGACACGCGTATTTTAGAGCACGGGAATTCTAGTAACCTCAGGGGGTACTGATCTAAGTTTTATATTCTTGTCTCAGAAATACATGGAACGCAAATCAGTGGGCGAACATTCAGATATCACTAGGGTTTCCTTCTAGGTAATAATATCTGGATATATGGTTGATTACGAGAGTTAGTATCGCCTGTTAATTATTGAACACTGATACGCTTAGCACTTCCTAATTGAATGGTTATATGAATTATACTGGGGCAAAGAGATAGCCACTTCGTAGAAATATTAATTAGTGAATCTCTAAACAGCACAGTAATATGTAGTACTGCTAAAGGGAATCTTGGGTAGTATCTGATGGGTCTGGTCCTGGTTATGTTGCGTCCATGATGTTGGGGGCTAACGACTGGTTCCGCGGCCGTCCAGGGGGCCCATATGTGTGAAGTTCTCAAATACGTGGGCAGGTCCTTCTATCCAAATCTGCCACGGAGTCTGCTGGCTCTGGAATCTCACTCCGGAACAACACAAGGGCAGAGCTAGAAGTTAACTGCAGGGTAGTGACCACTGGTTGGTGTCTAGCTTTCAACTGATTTGACTGGGGGCGGGAGCTAGATTTATAGGCTCGGTTCTGGACCCTGTAGACAGTAGGGATCTCGAGTCTTATGGACTTATTTGAGCTCTCAATAGATATGGGGACTAGGTAAGATGGTATTTACTGTTGTGGCACATGGCTATAGGAAGCCTTTATATTTTCATATAACTGAGCCTTAGTAAGAGGTACTATTTTGGCTATACTGGAAGTATTTAGGGGAGAGAGACTGGATCTACTTTGCGAGGAGGATGGGGACAGCTGTGATAGGAGCGTCTCTCTTAGATTGTTCAATCTTCATTCTATGGTATAGCTGAGGTGCTAATTTAGTGATCAGAGCATGCAAGAAAGGTAAATGGTTTATTGTGAGTTAATAGAGGTTAGTAAAGGTGTTAGTCATGCATGGTTAGTTCATTGATAGGAAGAATTCCTGTTCTACCTGGCAATGACTCGGAAGTCAAAACAGGGGCCAGGTATACCTCCGCGGGGGTGGGGGTCTCCCTCCTCGGGTGGGCAAAAAGAGGGAGCTGGGCGCCCTCTCTCTGTGATAGTCGTCTGACGGCTGTGGCTAGGGGCTTGCCATATCACCAGTGTTCGTAATAACCCTCTGTGTATGAGACAGATGTGGGTGTCCTTAATACCAAAACCGAAGGTGCCTTAGCTAGCTGGTTTTACTCGGCTGGTTGTTAATTGTAGGGTTTGCTGGATGTGGTGGAGACTGGGTTGCTAACTCTGCCACATTTATCTGGAAATATGGCAATAGAAGTTAGTTACTGGCGAGGCAGCTAGCCTCGCACCGACGACCATTGGGTGCAGGGTTGTGAATGGGTTGTAAGAGAATAGATGGCATGCAAGGGGCTAGTAAAGTTCTAATGTTGTTCTGGCCTACTAAGTGAAGGTAGGCTGGATAGGAGTATATATATAAAAGGTTGGAGAGCATTAGCAACGGACAATTCAAGGATCTTCAAGAGGTATGAGAGAGAGGCTAGGTCGGACAAGAGTAGAGAAGTGCGGGGTCTTATAATGAGAGGGGGGGAGTGCATGGGGGCTATAGGGGAATTTGACCCTAAGGTCTCTGGGCGTGGGGGTGGCATTAGGCTGCAGTTGATATGGAAGTTTCAAAAGGCAGTAGAATACGTTAGCCAAATGCTACCGGGGAATGCAACTATGGGGTGGTATATGAGTCTGGAAAAGATAGAGTTATGTGATCAGTCCGAGGGGTTATGGATACTATTAGTTGGCCCTGGGAACTGCGTTTTCTATTAAATATAAATATACCAACAACAGCGGCAGTTCGTAGGGGTACTTAGTTATTGTTTCGGGGTACTTATGACAGATACTGGTAACCAGGTTATCTTATACAATCTCTGGTTGGGGTAAGAGGTGTATGACACGAAGTAAATTGGCGTAGTGTGGACTGTGGATACGAAGGAGGCAAGGGGAAGACGTATGGCAATTGTGGAAAAGTAAATGGAAAAAGGTGAACACAATGGCGGATAAAAATACTTAACCTAAGGATTGAATACATAGATTTATGGGGCGATGGGTCTTCAGAAGCTTAGTCTGGCAAGACAAGATGTTACGGAATGTTAATATTAATACTTAAACTAAGGATTGCATACATTGATGAACGATGACATTATAGTCGTCGTCCTAATAAGGTGATGAAACCTGGTTGATCTGTACTTGGCACAATACGACACAAGGACCGTGCCGCTATGTCGTATCAATGCTGGTGGCAGTTAACCCGTTGAGCCCCGGCTAGTTATAATATTTTGTTCACCCCAGTCCCAAGCCATTTTCACTTCTTTTTTTTGTTTGCTAAAATGGAAGACAAGGATGAGAAATGAAAAAAAAAAAAAAAAAAAATCACCTCGGACATTTTTTTTTTGGGGGGGGGGGGGGGGGGGGGTGGGGGGGTGGAGGAGCCTCAAAAAATGTGTTGAGCCAAAATGGAAGAGAATGGTGAGAACTGAAGACACAAATAAAAAAAAACGCATTTCGGTCATTTGGGGGGCAGGGGGGATTTCAATAGTTTGTCTCCCCCGCATGACCACCCGCCCGGGAGCACTATGGTAAAAACTGAGTATGGCATTGTACGGCATACATCCTAAGGAGTGTCTCACATAAATCTAAAGCCTCTAGCTCCCATACGACCAGAGTAATGAAGGTTCAAAGTGGCGGTGAACTAAGGGTGTAAACTATCCCCACTAAGCCCACCACCACCAGCCGCGCGGCTGTCTCGGCCCGCTCACACCTACTGGCCCGGCTCCCACACACACTACGGTACCTCCCCCTCCTATTCTCCCGCCATTTCCTACCTTATGAGCCACGTAAGTGTTTTTTATATGTCGGACGCACGTGATGCGTCGCTGGGAGTTGGTGATCAAACACTGCCGACGCAACACGTGCGACGCTGGGTCTCACCGGGTTAATATTATAGACTTAGTTACTAGAGGAACAATGCAAGGGGCGACTGAGCACGGGTTACATATATCTATACTCGTCATGGGAAATGATATACGAGGTCTAGGGACAAGCGTGGGTGTTTTAATTTCTAAGATATATAACATCTACTTCTCGGATGTAAGAACATACATAGATATAATTATGGCTGTCTGATGTGTTGGCATTGGCTCAACGTCGGGACAAGGCATGGGTGTTTTTAATATGAATGTATATTCCTGTTCATCATCTTTGTAGTTAGGAGTGTAGGGCACGAGGGGGTTAGTGTATGTGAGGTGTGGAAAATGGTCAGTTTAGAAAAGGTAAATGGGTGCGGCCTGGAGCTGCTTAGCCCTGCGGGCTTGGGCCTGTCTGAAATGGCTGGCTCGGTCAGCTGGTCCTTTCGTTCTGTGGACCTTTCCTTTGGTGTTTCTGTGTGGTGTTCGTTCGTGGCTTCTGTGGTGGGCTTCTCGTTCTGGGGCATTTTACTTCCCTCTCCTTCATTATAGGCTCGTCCTCGAGCCTCAAGGGTGAAGTAAAAAGAAGCATAGTCAGAAAAGTGTAGGTTAACAAGAAAAGTAGTATGACTAAGGGAAAAAAAATATAATATATAGTATATGGAAAACATGTAAATTTATAGAATCATGCCCAATCGCTTAGGAATTGAAAAAAAAAAAAAAAAATCAAGTACAATCATATCCTCATCATCATCAGGGGGGGTTATTTAGGGTCGCCGTTAGTCTGGGTGACGGTCTGGTAATAGGGGGTGGTGGTGGTTGTGGCTTTGACCTTGGGGTTTCACTTTCACTTTGGAAGGGCGGGGTGGATATACCGTTAGCTCTTGTCGTTAGGAATGTGGGTCTGGGGGCGAGTTGGCCCGGGGCCAGTTTTGGAGGGGGGGTCTACGTGGTTTCGGTCGGGGGTAGTGATAGGGGGGTTTTAAAGATGAAATGGGCAGGTCGAGTCGGGGTTGTTGTTGCGGAAGAGGTTGGTGCTGGGGAGGGGTTGAATTGTGTAGAGAGTTGTGGTCGTGAGTGGGGTTTGGGGAAGGGTGAGTAAGGCTGAAGGTTGAGAGTTTACTATGATCGGGTGGTTTGGGGTGTGGGGATTTGATAGGGAGATGGTGGGGGGGGGGGTCTGGGCAGGCAGGGTTGTGGTTTGAGAGGGGTTGAATTTGGACTGATGTTATTTTCGGGAGAGACATGGATGGGATTTCGAGGAATGGTTGAAGTTGAGAGGTTGATTATGTTGTTTGGGGCGAGAGAGAGAGTATTTTGGGGTTTAGCCAAGGTGGAAAAAGTTTTGTGGTTGGATTGGGATGGGAGTGGTATTTTGTCGAGCGGGATCTTTGGGGGTGGAATTTGGGGCGGGTGGGGTAACGGTGAAGAGGGGGGTAAGATAGGGGGGAAAAAGGAGGTAGGGGTTATGTACGGGGGTGATCGTTTGTTCGGAATGTGGTCGTGAGAGGTTAGGCTGGCAGGGTGGGAATTGGTAGAGGTTGAAAGTTTAGCTGGGCTCATGATGGTGGGGGACCGACTGGTGAGCAGGTGTTCCGTACGCATGAGGGGGGGGAAATCACTTTGGTGGGGGTCACGCGTGAGGGGGGGATTAACGACGCGTGTGGGAGGATCAGAGTGGTGGGCTGTGTCGGTGGCAGTGACGGTTTGTTTAGAGGTTATCTGGGGTTGGTGGGTTTGTCTGTCATGAGGGGGTGAGTCAAATGTGGGGTTTTGAAGTTTATTAGGGGTGTGAATTGTGGGGGGTGGAAGGGAGCTACTGACGGAAAACTGTCACAAGGGAAATTTTGTTGGTGGGGGAATAGCTGAGCATTTCTGGGGGAAGGGGGGGAACATGGTTGGGTCCTTAGGTCGTCACGCGTGAGGGGAGGATTAACGGCGCGTGTGGGAGGATCAGAGTGGTGGGGTGTGTCGGTGGCAGTGACGGTTTGTTTAGAGGTTATATGGGATTGGTGGGTTTGTCTGTCATGAGGGGGTGAGTCAAGTGTGGGGTTTTGAAGTTTATTAGGGGTGTGAATTGTGGGGGGGGGGGGGGGGGGTGGAAGGGAGCTACTGACGGAAAACTGTCACAAGGGAAATTTTGTTGGTGGGGAAATAGCTGAGCATTTCTGGGGGAAGGGGGGCAACATAGTTGGGTCCCTAGGTCGTCACGCGTGAGGGGAGGATTAACGGCGCGTGTGGGAGGGTAATAATAATAATAATAATAATAAACGGTTTATTAAAGAATGGCAGCCTCATGAGCTGAAAATACACATTTTACAATTTAGTGGATGAACATGAGATGTACAGATATGAGGATGGTAAGCTTAGTTTACAAACAAAATAAATAAATACAATAATGATGCATGTGCAGAATACAAATTATCATAAAATAACCATGAGAGTAAGTGATATACAGTACATTTACACATTTATTAACTTACTCATATACAGAACATACGTATATACACGTACGTGCGCACATACATATACATACATATATAGGAACATAAGAACATGCAGTAAGTGTGCACATGTCCGTATATACAAACGCTCACGTATGCACACAGACATACATACATACAGAAACTGTTTTGGTAAGTGAGGTAAAGAGGGTGCGGGTACTACAATGGGAGGTTAATCCTCGGTAGTGCAGGTGTGTGTGTGTGTGTGTGTGTGTGTGTGTGTGTGTGAGACAGAAGGCGAAATATGGAAGAGCTGGGCGTTCTATTGTTAAGGGTGGAAATACATGGATGAAGATACGCGAACACTTAATAATAGGTAATGCTTATGCATAGATTTATAATCAGAAGTTGCGCTAGTGAGCAATATGTTCTCGCTCATATGTACGTATATTTACATACATATGTGCATATGACCATATAAATACACGTACAGTACATATATATATTATATACCTTATATTCTCAACCGGGCTCGAACCATTGACAGCACGTACACACAGACATACATATACATAAATATATGCACATTACATGCATATATGCTCTTCTCTTATCCTACCTGATACTCTCAGCCGGGCTCGAACCACAAACAGTATACACTATACACATTGTGACGCACCCCAGTGCTGGGCAACGCAACCTGATTGTACTCCTTGGTACTCCACTGTACCGCCCGTGATCTGGCTACCGTCAGCCGCAATGTATATTGAGTGTGACAACTTATAACTATGTTCTTTGTATCTCTGCAAAGGTCTCGTCATGTGCTAACCAGTGGTGGGTTTTGTTTTAAGCCATGTCGAGACCTTCCATTTAATATGTAGTATCAATAGAGAAGTTGATAGATAGGATAATGGGAATTCAGAGAGAGAGAGTGAGTTGGGCTTCAGAGCAAGAGGGTAGCAACACGCCGCGCTGCCGGCCGGGTGGTTGCCAGACGTATGGACTGGTTGGCAGCCTTGCCCTTATAGCTAGGCACGATAGGGTTGGTAGTCCATTGTTGCCTGCCTGGGCTGGGCCCATGTTGTTGTACAGCACACTGCCTGGAGGTTGGCTGTGTGTTCCTTGACCAGGTTGCCTAGAACCTTTGAGATTCTAACATCCCTTGCTCTCTCTCTCCACTTCTCACGGTTGCACTCTTTCTCTCTGACGACATTACTCTCATTTCATTCTTCTCTCTATTTAAATGCATAACCTTCCCTTGAGGTCCTAAAGGAGTTTCAGCACTCACCTCTCGTATTACTCTTAGGACAAGCATATATTTACATGTATTAGATTTAAGGGGTTAATGTGAACAGCGATCTTCTTGATGAGGATAGTTGGTGAACGTTCTACATGTTCACGAGTTATATGCCCTGCTCATCATCCCATTTGTGACTAGACTGGTGCCATGTGTAAGAGCCCGACCATGCCCAGGAGTTGTCTGTAGAGGGACGAGGACTTAGCCTTGATTTGCATACCGAGCCAGGAGCAAGTGTAGCACCCGAGACTACAGCTCGCTCGTAGTGCCGGTATAGTAGAGTAACGTAATTTATCTGTCCTTGTGTTCTCTACAGTCTTCTCCTGGGTTCTCGCTTTCGGTGCTGGGACTCGTTGTTCCTGTGACTTGGCCTGCTAGCTAGAACACATGGGGATGATGAGTGGGATATCTTTATTTTAATATGCATTGCAGCTCTCTTTAAGTATATATCTATAACACTTTACAATACACATTACTCACACACAAGACAACACTATTAATACTTTCATGTATCAATTAACTGCACTGTCGTTTTGCTGCTGTGTCCGGAGTTCTGTTGCGTAGGGCGCATACGGACTCGGAGGGGAGACAGAGTGAGAGAAGCGAAGTAGCCTATGTGGTAGTAGGCTACTGGCGCAGTACTGTTGCCTGCAACCTTTTAGTTATTCCAAGTATAGATTCATTATTATAATAAGTGACTACTGTTTATGTTCCTCCCATGTGTATTATTAGGTATCTACTGGATCATGAACATCTTGTATGCTACATGCTAGTGCATGTTAGTAGGGGACAGTTAGTGTAGTGCACGCGCTTTCAAGTAGGCGTGTACATTTGTCATTTAGCATTTCACTGTCATACCTTTAGCCTGCTTCTATTCTACATTATTAGAGGCTTAATATTAACGTAGTTTCTTGAGTATTGCATTTCTTTAGTAATAACGTAACCTATAAATGTCTGAGGGAGTTTAGCCTCATAGCCTACCCTTGTTGTACACTTTCGCCGAGTTAAGGTACCTCGTTACCGTAGACGATAACTCTGTAGGGCGTTGGTGCTTTTGTTGTCTGGAGCATATAGTATTTGGGACTGGAATCGAGCGTGTCGTTGTCACTTAAGCCATTTCTGTCCTACGATCAAGAATCCCGAATATGTATTGCCGATCCAGCCGTAACAAAATGGCGACCTTGCACAAGATTCAGTAGTATCCTATCACATGTTTTTTGGAGAACTATTCTATGCTACCTAGTAGAGCTGGCTAGAATTTTCTTGCATATTGGAGGAATTTTTATTGTGTCATTATTGTATTGGTGGACTTGCAGATTGTTTCGTTAGGTGTCTAGAGTAGAGTCATTCAAGCATCTTTAACATTTTTGTGAGTCGAGACTGCAATTAGTAATAAGCACTTTTTTTTGAACAGCAATTGTATAACCAGCACTATGTCTAATGACTCATCATTTACGGGGGAGGATAACACGGTACAGCCTAGTGACCAGCAAGTACAGCAGATATTTAGGGAGGGGAGTGTTATAAGTGGAGAGAGGGATGCCCGGGCATTTTTGCAGACACCTTTGACCGAACAGCGCCTGCAGGCTATTGATTGTTACGGTCTTCGCTGTTTAGCCACGGTTTTGGGGCGGGACTGTCCTGACAGTTGGCCCAAGAAGAATTTGGTGGCATGTTTGTTGGGTGATGGCGATGGGGCGGTGGGTGGAGTGGGGTCTTGGGGGGTTCCCTCCAAGCCTCCATTCCACTCTACCCCTGAGCTGGGCCCTCAGCCAGCGAGTCTTAGCACGATGCAGCAGGAGGGTTCTCAATGGCAAGCTGGCTTACCCGTAAACACGTCTCGGTGTGGATCCCCCATTTTGTGCTCTCCCCCCCCAGGCCTGTCTCCTGAGATGTTATTTCAGCTAGAACTAGCTAAGCTTAAGTTGCGAGAGAGTCAACAGGCTAGTATAGAACGGATTAAGCTGCAGGAGACTCAGATACAACAGGCTAGTATAGAACGCATAGAGGTTGCTAGAATCCAAGCCAATCAGGATGCAACCAGGTACCAGGCTGAAATGGATGTCGAGAAGTCTAGAGTAGAGACCACGGGGCGTCATCTCGGTGGTGGGCACCGGGTTACAGACTCACTTTCGCATTTAATTAAGTTAGTACCCGCATTTGATGAGACAGCAGTGACTGAGTTTTTTGCTCGTTTCGAAAAGAAGTGTCGTGAGTATGACTGGCCGGAGGTTAAATGGGCAGCATTAGTTTCATCACGTCTAGTGGGTAAGGGGTTGAAAGCCTACGATGCACTGTCACTGGACGAGAGTGTCGTGTATGGACTGGTGAAGGAGGCTGTGCTCCGGGCCTACGAACTGCAACCCGAAACTTATAGATTGAAGTTCCGTGGCGTGAATAAGAAGAGCGACGTCAGTTTTATGGAGCACGCACGGGACTTAACAGATGCATGTAATAACTGGTTTCGGTCCGAGCACGCAGAGTCGGCTGAGGAAATTAAGCAACTTTTCTATCTGGAACAGTTTTACAAATGTACTGGAACCGATCTAACGCTGAACATTAAGGAAAAATGTCCCAAGACAGTAGAGGAGGCTGCCAAGATGGCAGACCTCAGATTATCATTGATTCGTGGTTGCGGTGCCGCTCAGAGGGCTGAGTCAGGGCAGAAGGGGCGCTATACCCCACCCACCAGAGTTTTCGATAATAACAAATCCTATGACACGCATAACCACACTAAAAGCATTGCACCTAATAACACCTACAAACACAAGCCTCTCCCGTTTACTAAAGGTCAGGCCCCTTCTTCGCCCGCACAAGGGAAGAAGCCCATTGGGGATGTGAAATGTTACAAATGTCAGAAGCTAGGCCATTATTCACGTGATTGCCCTAGTAACACTCCCGCTAAGCCGGTGTCATTGGTTCACAGTATCGGTGTGTCTCTGAAGGCTGCAGCAACTGCCCGGGGTAGGTTGTCAGCAGCTGAGGCACACGCGGTAAAGAAGCGTACGGAAGGCTCGACACCTGTCCGGGACACTTTCTGTAGCCATCGGGGACACGGGTTTGTGAGCTGGGGGAGTGAACTACGGAGGGTTGACTTGCTGAGGGATACGGGGGCTTCGCAAACTTTGTTGAGGAACTTCACAGGGAAACCAATAAATGCGGCCAGAGTTGTTGTGGTGCAGGGTATAAATGCTACGAGGTCATACCCACTTGTGAGGTTGGAGTTGAGAGTGGGAGAGGTGTGCAGGGAGCTGGATGTAGGGATCGTAGAGTGTTTGCCAGTTGAGGGCGTCGACCTTCTTCTCGGCAACGACTTTGCGGTGCCCACTTCCGGGACTCCACCCTTAGTCGTTGCCGAGAGGGCGGCCGACGTGGATGGTGAGAATCGGGAATGGGTTGGGAGGTGCCAACAGGATGAGATGGCCTGTGTGGTAACCCGATCTCGCTCTGCGGCTCCTGCACAGCCTAGCACTCTACCTCGGGGACAGTGGAGGAAGGATCAGGAGAAGGATGCTAAGGGCAGGAAAAGGGACATTGATTCTGCTGCACTTCTCGGTGATTCGGTACTTGGACCTATAATAAACACGGGAGTTGACTCTGGCCCAGATATGGTGTGTAACAAGGCAGAGTTGGGTAAGACTTCGCGTGAGGCAAGAGCTGTAGCGAGAGCCACTAAGGCAGTAGAGCCTACTAGCCGGGGTAATGTCTTATTACAAAACCATCTTGATGCATTGACGCCCGGGGACATTAGTGAGCAGCAGCTGCAAGACGCTAGCCTAGCTCGTTATAGAAATGGTGCCATAGAGTTGGTGAAAGAGATCTGGGAGGGCGAAGAGAAGCCGGGGTCTGTACTTAAATATGTCCTTGAGAGCCGGGAGAGACTTATAGGGTGCATGGCAGCGGTAGGTAATAACTTGGTTAATGCACAGGCGGTCATGAAGCACCAGTATGACGCCAAGGTGAAGCTTCGGGAGTTTTCGGTGGGTCAGGAGGTAATGTTGCTTTTACCTTTGCCTGGACACCCCCTTTCTGCCAAGTTCATTGGGCCGTATGTGGTGGCTAAGAAACTGTCCGACCTTGATTATCTCGTTGCAACACCTGACCGTAGGAAAAAACATCAGTTATGTCATGTTAACCTCATGAAAGAGTATGTGAGACGCCCCTCAGAGCCTCTCACTGTCCCTGTGCTGGCCTGCAGCGGCCAGGGTGGAGAAGGAGGTGGGGACAGTCATGCTGCTGAGGAGGATAGCTGGGACTGTGTCATTTCCGCGGAACAGTGGGCGGGGAATACTGAACAAGAGGCTAGGCAAGCTGTAGGTCACCTGCCTGAGCACCAGGGTGCTGCTGTCCTAGGCCTGTTCAGGTCATACCCCTCTGTTTTCGCCGAACACCCAGGTCTCACTACTCAGGTAACGCACGACGTGGACGTCGGTGATAATGTGCCCTTCAAGTCAGTGCCCTACCGTGTGCCCCCGGTAAAGTTGCCAGCTTTACGGGAGGAGTTAAAGTACATGGTTGAGAGAGGGATGATCACTGAAGGTTATGTGAAGTGGACATCACCCGTCACGTTGCAGCCAAAACCTGACGGCAAGGTGCGGTTCTGCATAGATTTTCGTAGGCTAAATGGCTTGACCACTACCAACCCTTACCCTTTGCCTCGAGTTGACGACAGCGTGGACAAGATAGGGAATGCAAAGTACCTTACTAAAATTGATCTTGTAAAAGGCTACTGGCAAGTACCCCTGTCGGACCGAGCTAAGCAAGTTTGTGGTTTTGTGGTAGATGGCAAGACCTACCAATGTAACGTAATGCCTTATGGGCTTAAGAACGCACCTGCCACGTTTCAAAACCTGATGAACGATATTTGTGACGAAATCCCTAACTGCACGGTCTACCTTGATGACGTGATAGTATATGATGACGATTTTGAAAATCACCTAAGGCACTTAGAGACCCTGTTTAGGAAGTTGCACGATGCTGGGCTGGTGGTGAACCTGAGGAAGGGCGAGTTTGTAAAGGCTACTGTGCAGTATCTTGGCTTTGTGGTCGGGTTAGGCCGGGTGTGCCCCCCCTGAGCAAGATACAGGCTATCAATATGTTTCCCAGGCCCACCACTAAGCGCCAGGTCATGCGGTTCCTAGGTATGATAGGCTATTATAGGCGCTTCATCCGGGGATACTCTACTGTCTTAGCACCGTTAACTGATCTACTGTCGAAGTCAGTGAAGTTCTGTTGGGCTGCGGAGTGTCAGAGGGCTTTCGACCTAGTCAAGCACCTGCTGTGTACACATCCGATTTTGAGGGCCCCAGACTTCTCCAGGAGTTTTCAGCTGGCGACTGGGTGTGGGTGCCGGGGCAGTGTTACTGCAGACTGATTCCGAGGGCTTGGAACACCCAGTGAGCTTCTTTTCTCGCAAGTTTAATTCGGCACAAAGGAATTACTCGACGATAGAGAAGGAGCTTCTGGCTATCGTTTTGTCGCTCAAACATTTCGAAGTTTATGTTCCAGCCTACGGCCCGGTAGTGACGATTTATACGGACCATCATCCCTTGAAATTCCTAAATCAGTTTCACAATCGGAATATGCGGTTGACCAGGTGGTCCCTAATGCTCCAAGAGTATAATCTCAACATTCAGCATATTGCCGGGAGTGAGAACGTGATAGCAGATTGTCTATCAAGGGTTGATGATCCAAGATAGTCGTGCACGGTGTGTGGGTTGAGCAGGAGTAAAATTAGGCTATCATAACGCCGTCCAAAAAGATTATAAAACAATAAAATAAACGAGAAAACTCTTTCTTTTTTTTAGTTTTGTAACTCTTTATTGTTGTAGCATGATGCATGCAATATTGTGTTTTATGTATAATTCACACTTCAGTTGTTGTGCACCTTTTGCAATTAGTGGCAGCTAAGGGTAGCAGGTCGGTTGGTTGCCTGTCAGATTTTGATAATGCTTCTAAGGTCGATTATCTAAAGTCTTGGGGGGGCTGTGACGCACCCCAGTGCTGGGCAACGCAACCTGATTGTACTCCTTGGTACTCCACTGTACCGCCCGTGATCTGGCTACCGTCAGCCGCAATGTATATTGAGTGTGACAACTTATAACTATGTTCTTTGTATCTCTGCAAAGGTCTCGTCATGTGCTAACCAGTGGTGGGTTTTGTTTTAAGCCATGTCGAGACCTTCCATTTAATATGTAGTATCAATAGAGAAGTTGATAGATAGGATAATGGGAATTCAGAGAGAGAGAGTGAGTTGGGCTTCAGAGCAAGAGGGTAGCAACACGCCGCGCTGCCGGCCGGGTGGTTGCCAGACGTATGGACTGGTTGGCAGCCTTGCCCTTATAGCTAGGCGCGATAGGGTTGGTAGTCCATTGTTGCCTGCCTGGGCTGGGCCCATGTTGTCGTACAGCACACTGCCTGGAGGTTGGCTGTGTGTTCCTTGACCAGGTTGCCTAGAACCTTTGAGATTCTAACATCCCTTGCTCTCTCTCTCCACTTCTCACGGTTGCACTCTTTCTCTCTGACGACATTACTCTCATTTCATTCTTCTCTCTATTTAAATGCATAACCTTCCCTTGAGGTCCTAAAGGAGTTTCAGCACTCACCTCTCGTATTACTCTTAGGACAAGCATATATTTACATGTATTAGATTTAAGGGGTTAATGTGAACAGCGATCTTCTTGATGAGGATAGTTGGTGAACGTTCTACATGTTCACGAGTTATATGCCCTGCTCATCATCCCATTTGTGACTAGACTGGTGCCATGTGTAAGAGCCCGACCATGCCCAGGAGTTGTCTGTAGAGGGACGAGGACTTAGCCTTGATTTGCATACCGAGCCAGGAGCAAGTGTAGCACCCGAGACTACAGCTCGCTCGTAGTGCCGGTATAGTAGAGTAACGTAATTTATCTGTCCTTGTGTTCTCTACAGTCTTCTCCTGGGTTCTCGCTTTCGGTGCTGGGACTCGTTGTTCCTGTGACTTGGCCTGCTAGCTAGAACACATGGGGATGATGAGTGGGATATATCTTTATTTTAATATGCATTGCAGCTCTCTTTAAGTATATATCTATAACACTTTACAATACACATTACTCACACACAAGACAACACTATTAATACTTTCATGTATCAATTAACTGCACTGTCGTTTTGCTGCTGTGTCCGGAGTTCTGTTGCGTAGGGCGCATACGGACTCGGAGGGGAGACAGAGTGAGAGAAGCGAAGTAGCCTATGTGGTAGTAGGCTACTGGCGCAGTACTGTTGCCTGCAACCTTTTAGTTATTCCAAGTATAGATTCATTATTATAATAAGTGACTACTGTTTATGTTCCTCCCATGTGTATTATTAGGTATCTACTGGATCATGAACATCTTGTATGCTACATGCTAGTGCATGTTAGTAGGGGACAGTTAGTGTAGTGCACGCGCTTTCAAGTAGGCGTGTACATTTGTCATTTAGCATTTCACTGTCATACCTTTAGCCTGCTTCTATTCTACATTATTAGAGGCTTAATATTAACGTAGTTTCTTGAGTATTGCATTTCTTTAGTAATAACGTAACCTATAAATGTCTGAGGGAGTTTAGCCTCATAGCCTACCCTTGTTGTACACTTTCGCCGAGTTAAGGTACCTCGTTACCGTAGACGATAACTCTGTAGGGCGTTGGTGCTTTTGTTGTCTGGAGCATATAGTATTTGGGACTGGAATCGAGCGTGTCGTTGTCACTTAAGCCATTTCTGTCCTACGATCAAGAATCCCGAATATGTATTGCCGATCCAGCCGTAACAACATATATATATACATAAATAACGCATACATACATACACATATACGCACACATACATACACATATACTGCACATACATAGATACATATATACACATATACATAAACAAACTCAAGCAAATACATACATAATTATATTCTAATACACACACGCACACACACTTATGCATATATTATTAAAGGTGGGCGCGTATATATGGTGTGACAGACCGTTATTACACATTATTAATAATATTAACAATGGTTGGGATAGGACTATTTTTATATCTGTCAGTTCTTGCTCTTATTGGTTGGAGTGTGTTGAAATGATGAGCTGCACGTGTAGGTCTAGGGGCGTCTGGTGGAAGTAAGTTTCTGTGTCGTGGGTGAACAAGCAGCTTAGATGCAAACTGTTTGAGTGTGTTGTAGTGGTGGGTTGAAAGTGCAGGTATGCTAAGGGTGGTGAGAGCTTCCTCGTACCCTGGATATGTGCCACCCAGGATGATCCTGCATGCCCTCCTCTGAACTCTCTCCAGTTGACGTTGTTGTGTTAGGGTTAGAGAGGAGGACCAGGCGGGAGAGGCGGAGGTGAGCTTAGGGAGTATCAGGGTGGTGAGAGGTGAGCGAGTTAGGAAACGGAATTTGTTGGGGGGACTGCGGCGGGTTGGTGGGGGAAGAGTTAGGTGTAGAACAGGGGTTATTGGTAGAGGACTGATGTATTGATTTGGGGTTGTTAACAGGACGAATTTGGGGAATTTTCTTGGTGTCAGTCTCGGTCTGGTTAAAGGTTATGTGGGACTGGGGAGGATTAGTGGGGGCAGAGTTAGGCATAGGACATGGGTTATTGAGGGAGGAGTGATGTACTGATTTGGGGTTGTTAACAGGACGAGTTTGGGGAATTTTCTTGGTGGCAGTCTCGGTCTGGTTAGAGGTTATCTGGGACTGGTGAGTTTGTTTGACATGAGAGGGCGAGTCAAGTGTGGGCTTTCGAAGTTTTCTAGGGGTGTGAATTGTGTGGGGGTGGAAGGGAGCTACTGACTGAAAACTGTCACAAGCTACCGACGGAAAACTGTCACAAGGGAAATTTTGTTGGTGGGGGGATAGCTGAACATTTTGGGGTCATGGGGAAATATGTTGTGGTAGGCCTACATAGGTAGGCATAGCTAGAATACGGGGCTTGTTGGGGGGGCTGCGGAGGGTTGGGGGAAGAGTTAGGTGTAGAACAGGGGTTATTGGTAGAGGACTGATGTATTGATTTGGGGTTGTTAACAGGACGAATTTGGGGAATCTTCTTGGTGGCAGTCACGGTCTGGTTAGAGGTTATCTGGGGTTGGTGGGTTTGTTTTCTGGGGTCATGGGGAAAATATGTTGTGGTAGGCCTACATAGGTAGGCATAGCTAGAATACGGGGCTTGTTGGGGGGGCTGCGGAGGGTTGGTGGGGGAAGAGTTAGGTGTAGAACAGGGGTTATTGGTAGAGGACTGATGTATTGATTTGGGGTTGTTAACAGGACGAATTTGGGGAATCTTCTTGGTGGCAGTCACGGTCTGGTTAGAGGTTATCTGGGGTTGGTGGGTTTGTTTTCTGGGGTCATGGGGAAAATATGTTGTGGTAGGCCTACATAGGTAGGCATAGCTAGAATACGGGGCTTGTTGGGGGGGCTGCGGAGGGTTGGTGGGGGAAGAGTTAGGTGTAGAACAGGGGTTATTGGTAGAGGACTGATGTATTGATTTGGGGTTGTTAACAGGACGAATTTTGGGAATCTTCTTGGTGGCAGTCACGGTCTGGTTAGCGTTTATCTGGGGTTGGTGGGTTTGTTTGACATGCATAGAAAAAGGATGGGGTTTATGGGATAACACAATTGATGGAAGATGATCGTTGGTGGATGGCTGGGCAGGGGAAAATTTAGGGATGGTCAGAGAGGATAGAGGCAAGGAAGAGTGCACTGGGGTTGGACTTTCACCGGAAGTCATTTTGGAAGGGTGCACGGAGTCTTGGATAGGGGCTGAAGGGTTGGATAGGAGATTCATCGAACTGCGTAGGCATTCTTCTCTGATGGAGAGCATATGTTCTTCGAATAAGCCATACGGGTCGAGATGGGCGGTGATGTGGGGTGGGAGGATGTTTAACAATGCGGTGAATAAGAGTTCATTTTGTTGGTCGTAATCTTCATAGCTATACGTGCTCCTCACGTATCTGTAGAGTTGTATGAGGGTCACATTTATATCCCCTTCATACTTGATCTCGTCGACTTTTATTATTTTGGGGGCGACGGGGGAACCCAAAAGTGAATCTAAGGTCCGGATCACGAAGGATCGAAACTGGTTCCAGATAAACTCTGGCGTACACTGTGTCACAGTTTGGCGAATGAATTCTTTAAAGGTAGGCTTATCAACAAGTTGGGAAACGGCTTCTCTCAACTGTATAATATGCGAAATTGCAATGGCGATTTTTTCGCGGTCATTATGAAGTACCACATCGTACACTGGCTTTATTATGTCTAAGTAAGTGGTGATATCATACGTGTTTACATCATACTTGGGAATGTGTGCGAGTGGCTGAAAATTTCGCGATGTTGCCATGCTTCTACTGTTCCAAACTTGCAGTGTAATGCAACCTTTTATCCGAATCAAGAACCACCGCTGCCGCCAATGTTATGCCCTGTTTTTCTACAGGTTTAACTTGGGTAATGTGAGTTCTAATTGACTGGGTATATAAGGCTGCATGCACAATACAAGATATGAGGAATAGAGAACACAAAGAAACACATGGTAGCAAGTTACACGATCACGTTTATTGATATACCACTGCAGAATACTTGTGTAAGACAATATAATAGAATCGAACAACACTAGCATAAGTGGATCTGGATGGAGCCTAGTCTCCCACTTCCAACGTTCAGGTATTAATCTTCTGATCACTGGCTTTAATTTAACAGGTTTATATACCGAAGACCATCAATGTTACTTATAGAATCATATTCACTATTAGATTTCTTACTGGTAGCTCTGGTGCACAAGTCGTAGTTCACAGACTAGATTAGACACGCGTATTTTAGAGCACGGGAATTCTAGTAACCTCAGGGGGTACTGATCTAAGTTTTATATTCTTGTCTCAGAAATACATAGAACGCAAATCAGTGGGCGAACATTCAGATATCACTAGGGTTTCCTTCTAGGTAATAATATCTGGATATATGGTTGATTACGAGAGTTAGTATCGCCTGTTAATTATTGAACACTGATACGCTTAGCACTTCCTAATTGAATGGTTATATGAATTATACTGGGGCAAAGAGATAGCCACTTCGTAGAAATATTAATTAGTGAATCTCTAAACAGCACAGTAATATGTAGTACTGCTAAAGGGAATTTTGGGTAGTATCTGATGGGTCTGGTCCTGGTTATGTTGCGTCCATGATGTTGGGGGCTAACGACTGGTTCCGCGGCCGTCCAGGGGGCCCATATGTGTGAAGTTCTCAAATACGTGGGCAGGTCCTTCTATCCAAATCTGCCACGGAGTCTGCCGGCTCTGGAATCTCACTCCGGAACAACACAAGGGCAGAGCTAGAAGTTAACTGCAGGGTAGTGACCCCTGGTTGGTGTCTAGCTTTCAACTGATTTGACTGGGGGCGGGAGCTAGATTTATAGGCTCGGTTCTGGACCCTGTAGACAGTAGGGAACTCGAGTCTTATGGACTTATTTGAGCTCTCAATAGATATGGGGACTAGGTAAGATGGTATTTACTGTTGTGGCACATGGCTATAGGAAGCCTTTATATTTTCATATAACTGAGCCTTAGTAAGAGGTACTATTTTGGCTATACTGGAAGTATTTAGGGGAGAGAGACTGGATCTACTTTGCGAGGAGGATGGGGACAGCTGTGATAGGAGCGTCTCTCTTATAATTATAATAAGCTTAAAGCTGATTTAATAAATTTACATAAACATTTTGTAATCACTACAGTAGATAAAGCCAGCAATAATTATAGCTTCACATGTAAGAAATTTTATCTTGAAAATATGAAAAAAGAATTAGGTATTAAGGGTAACATATTACGTAAAAATATTTGCGGTAATTCTGTTTATGAAATTCAAAATAATCTGAATATTGATAACTTAATCGATGAACATACCAAGAAAAATATAATATTTGATATTAAACTTTCTGATAAGAACAAGTGCATTGCAAAATTATACATGTTACCTAAATTTCATAAAAGACCTTATAAATATCGCTTTATTGCCGGAGCAAAATTTGCTACCACTAAAACTCTATCAGAACAAGTAGTAAATTGCTTAAAATACATTAAAAGTACTCATAAAAGATATTGTAATACCATCATGAGAAGAACTGGCATTAACTATTATTGGAGTGTTGACAATTCGTTAGAAGTTATTGATAAAATAAATACCATGCCGAAAGTTACCTCGGTACATAGCTTCGACTTTTCAACTTTGTATACCAATTTGCCTTTAGATTTAGTATATTCAGAGCTTTGCTTTATTATAGATTTGCACTTTGACAGGTTCGTTAGGAATGGTAATTATTTCATAAATGTTTATACATATTTTAATAATGCATCACTTAGCTCTACTCCCACTAGTTCTGTATATTTGATAGAACTAAACTTAAAGATGCCCTTAAATTCCTCCTTTTCAATACTTATGTTAGATTCGGGCCGTACATTTTCAAACAAATATTAGGTTATCCTATGGGTGGAAATGCTAGCCCTTTAATTGCAGACTTATTCTTGCTTGCTTTAGAATTTAAATATATAAAAGACTTAGTTGACAGTAGCAAGAAATAAAATTCCAGAAAAAATAGCACTTGCTAAACTGTTAAGTAATAATAGTAGATATATGATGATATTCTTGTTTGCAATTTGTTAAATTTTAATCAAGTTGCTAAACTTATTTACCCTAATTCTATTCCCTCACACAATGTAACGTAAATTATAAAGTTGAAAATTTTCTTGATATAAATATAGAGATTGTTATTGAACAGTGCATACTTAAAGTATATCACAAAGTTGATGATTTTAATTTTAACGTAATAAACTTTCCTTTCCCTAGTAGTAATATCGATAGTAAAATCACTTATAATTGTTTTATTCCAGTTAATAAGATTTTGTAAAATCTGCACTAAAGTAGATGACTTTGGGCTAGAGCTAGGTTACTATACAGACTCTTAGTGGACAGAGGTTTGAGGCAGTAAATTGTTCCATAAATTTAATCTTTTTAGGGTCAATTGTGACTGTATTCTAAAATTTGACATCAATAATTTTAATCAAGCATTTTTAACTTGAAGTTTCTTGTATAACCTCTGCTTACTTTTTGTCTGTATTTATTGTTTATCTTTTTCTTTTTCTATAATTATTATTAATATTGATGATTTTTTAAATTTATTGTTCTTGTTAAAAGAGTACTCTTTGTTTAAATCTGTTGTTACTTCATATTTTGCAATTATTTCTCTTTATATTAAGTATTCATTGTCGATAGTATCAATTGCTTACTTTTGCGATTTCCTTAGTTTATTTGTGCTATAAATGTAGGTTATTTGTAGGGTAGTTATTGATAGGGGTCACTTGAGGCATGCTATGCTTACAGGTACCTACCCGATAGCACTATCGTTAGTGAGTGCTGTACTGTATTTTAATATTATTTTGTAATAGTATAGATATCTTATCAATATTTGTATTTTTTACTATTGTTAATGTCTTGTCATGTTGCAAATTTGATTTTAAATAATATTTTGACATTTAACATGTAGTTTCTTTATTCATGCAGAGTTTAGTAAAATTTGCCAGAACGTCCCGGACTTCCCAAACTTGACTACTTCCTTTAACGTGACGATAGGGCGTTGTTATATGTGCGATTGGTTTGCTTGGGAAACAGATTAACTTGCTCATGTAGTGATGTACACCCTATGTGGTGGATTGTGTTCTTTTATTTAATAATTTTCATTTTAGTAAACGTTGTTTCCACATAGCGATTTTGATAATTTAATTTGACTTTATATTGTCCTTGTCCCAATTTTGGTTTGTTTAGTTTGCAAGTTTTACATTTTAATTAGATTGTTCAATCTTCATTCTATGGTATAGCTGAGGTGCTAATTTAGTGATCAGAGCATGCAAGAAAGGTAAATGGTTTATTGTGAGTTAATAGAGGTTAGTAAAGGTGTTAGTCATGCATGGTTAGTTCATTGATAGGAAGAATTCCTGTGCTACCTGGTAATGACTCGGAAGTCAAAACAGGGGCCAGGTATACCTCCGCGGGGGTGGGGGTCTCCCTCCTCGGGTGGGCAAAAAGGGGGAGCTGGGCGCCCTCTCTCTGTGATAGTCGTCCGGCGGCTGTGGCTAGGGGCTTGCCATATCACCAGTGTTCGTAATAACCCTCTGTGTATGAGACAGATGTGGGTGTCCTTAAGCTAGCTTTAGCCTTAGCTAGCTGGTTTTACTCGGCTGGTTGTTAATTGTAGGGTTTGCTGGATGTGGTGGAGACTGGGTTGCTAACTCTGCCACATTTATCTGGAAATATGGCAATAGAAGTTAGTTACTGGCGAGGCGGCTAGCCTCGCACCGACGACCATTGGGTGCAGGGTTGTGAATGGGTTGTAAGAGAATAGATGGCATGCAAGGGGCTAGTAAAGTTCTAATGTTGTTCTGGCCTACTAAGTGAAGGTAGGCTGGATAGGAGTATATATATAAAAGGTTGGAGAGCATTAGCAACGGACAATTCAAGGATCTTCAAGAGGTATGAGAGAGAGGCTAGGTCGGACAAGAGTAGAGAAGTGCGGGGTCTTATAATGAGAGGGGGGAGTGCAGGGGGGCTATAGGGGAATTTGACCCTAAGGTCTCTGGGCGTGGGGATGGCATTAGGCTGCAGTTGATATGGAAGTTTCAAAAGGCAGTAGAATACGTTAGCCAAATGCTACCGGGGAATGCAACTATGGGGTGGTATATGAGTCTGGAAAAGATAGAGTTATGTGATCAGTCCGAGGGGTTATGGATACTATTAGTTGGCCCTGGGAACTGCGTTTTCTATTAAATATAAATATACCAACAACAGCGGCAGTTCGTAGGGGTACTTAGTTATTGTTTCGGGGTACTTATGACAGATACTGGTAACCAGGTTATCTTATACAATCTCTGGTTGGGGTAAGAGGTGTATGACACGAAGTAAATTGGCGTAGTGTGGACTGTGGATACGAAGGAGGCAAGGGGAAGACGTATGACAATTGTGGAAAAGTAAATGGAAAAAGGTGAACACAATGGCGGATAAAAAATACTTAACCTAAGGATTGAATACATAGATTTATGGGGCGATGGGTCTTCAGAAGCTTAGTCTGGCAAGACAAGATGTTAGGGAATGTTAATATTAATACTTAAACTAAGGATTGTATACATCGATGAACGATGACATTATAGTCGTCGTCCTAATAAGGTGATGAAACCTGGTTGATCTGTACTTGGCACAATACGACACAAGGACAGTGCCGCTATGTCGTATCAATGCTGGTGGCAGTTAATATTATAGACTTAGTTACTAGAGGAACAATGCAAGGGGCGACTGAGCACGGGTTACATATATCTATACTCGTCATGGGAAATGATATACGAGGTCTAGGGACAAGCGTGGGTGTTTTAACTTCTAAGATATATAACATCTACTTCTCGGATGTAAGAACATACATAGATATAATTATGGCTGTCTGATGTGTTGGCATTGGCTCAACGTCGGGACAGGGCATGGGTGTTTTTAATATGAATGTATATTCCTGTTCATCATCTTTGTAGTTAGGAGTGTAGGACACGAGGGGGTTAGTGTACGTGAGGTGTGGAAAATGGTCAGTTTAGAAAAGGTAAATGGGTGCGGCCTGGAGCTGCTTAGCCCTGCGGGCTTGGGCCTGTCTGAAATGGCTGGCTCGGTCAGCTGGTCCTTTCGTTCTGTGGACCTTTCCTTTGGGTGTTTCTGTGTGGTGTTCGTTCGTGGCTTCTGTGGTGGGCTTCTCGTTCTGGGGCATTTTAAAAATAGTATACTATAATTGAATTTAGAGAATAGTATCTTATTTTATAGTTGCAAAAGAAGGTGAATAAACTAGAGCATGGCAAGCAACTCTCCTAATTCAATAATACAATTTTTATATCTATCTATATACAGTACTCAGGCACATACACCATAGCTGGGGGTGGCCGACTCGAGACAGAGCCTGAACAGAAACAAAATACAATAAAAATATAAAATTCACACATCTAGGTTGCGAGTGACAGTAACTACAAATTACAGTTCATGATCAAGTTTATCAGAGAAGGGTAATGACACAGTAGCAGAGTAGGCTAAGGTATGGATGTAGGCTACAGGTATCCCTTGATATACGTTTGGGTTATGTTCCTGAAAACCCGATCTTAAACTGAAAAATTGTATAGCAAACCCTAAACTGTGTTGGTGGTGTAATGGGTTAGATGCATATGTTCTGGGTGTGGTGTTCCGAGTTTGATTCCCGGGAGGATCATATGCGTTCATTAGTTTATTCTGGTGCATTGGGTTTTTTATTGGAGTATTAATATTAAGAACGGGGTGTTCCTTAATTAATGGGGTAAATGGTGATGCATTCTTGGACCATCCAAAGCCCAAGCCTAAACACCTAAAAACCTATAATAATATCGTAAATCGGGGCATCGGATAGTGAGGGAGACCTGTAGGCCTATGTACGTCTACTCAGGCACAAAGGACCCAAGTAAAGTAACCTTAGGTCCCTATTCTGCTACCACGTCATTATCCATTCTGATTTTCTAACATCTTAACACCTTCTGTACAGTCGACATTCTTTTTATTTTATGTTGGCTACTTTTTCCTTTCTCGAGTCTCTTGCTGATCTTCCCTACCCCTTGTGGGAGTAAGGGCTGGCTACTGACTGACTGACTGACTGTGACTGGCTACTACAAATCGATTATATTAAGTTTGTTGTTGTTGTTGTTGTTGTTCCCCAGGCTGTCTGGCCGAACAGCCCCAAGGTCTCGAGCAAGGCCAAGGCCATAAACGAGCGCCCCCACAAAACCCTCCCTGCTTACCACTAACAAAGCCCGGGTGACCGAAGCCACTCCAAGGCAGGGAGCTGAGGAGGGTGCGGAAACGCCCGGGAAACCATAACCCCACCCAAGGCCCTGTGCCCCTCAGCAATTATGAAGAGAAAGTTGAGGAGCAAGGGAAAAATGTGACGCTTTGGCTCCCAATCTGCCAACTTCTAGGTTGGCAGTAGGGAGGGCAATCCACGGAAAAGACGCCGTCACTTGAGATCTAGAAGATATATAAGTAAAAGGAACAGTCAGAGTAAGCTATGGGTATGGCAGAGAATGCTCAGCTCTCACTCTGATAGACCAGCCCATCACCAATTTATATTAAGTTTAGGACGGATGTCTAGCAATTAACAGGCTTCAAACTCTCTCGCTTAACCTTTTTTACTACCACAGATCCTTTTCAAGCTGCACAAAATTGTCTAAATATAGCTAGTATAAGATTATAAGGACGTCGCCGGTACAGTAGGGGCTAATCAGAGAACTATTGATTTTGACTGAACGCTTGTATCAAACATGAGTAACCCAGAGTATTGCATCATAGTCGGTGTAATCTCAGCTGAGGGTAATTTCCATCCCTTAACCCCTTCTGTACCGGCGACGTCTTTTTCATAATATCCTGGCAACTATATCAGACGATTTTATTTTATTCAAAATCTAGCAATTAACAGGCTTCGAACTATCTTACTTAACCCTTTTTGATACCACATATCCCTCTTATAATTGCACAAAATCATCTAAGTAGGCCTATAGCTAGAATAATATTGAAAAGACATCGCCGGTACAGAAGGGGTTAATCCATTCAGTGCCAGTGACGTCCTTTTAATTATACTCCGGCAATTATTAGACGGTTTTATCCAGCCTAGGATGAACGTGTAGCAATTATGAGGCTACAAGCAGCCTAGGGAACGGCTACTACTACTACCACACATCATTCCTAAGCTGCATAAAATATCTAAATAAAGCTGAAATAAAACAACAGACATCCCTGGTAGAGAAAGGGTTAAGGGGGTATCACACGAGAGCTTTTATCCTCAACATTCCATGGTCAACATATTTCTGGCAACAATTCTGGGATATTTTTCACTGGTATTGGAAACTAAACTGATGGTAGATGAACTTAGGGTACAGAATTATTTAAAAAGTTAACCTCTTAAGTTGCTAGGCCAATGTTAAAGGAAACCGGGCTTTAGCAACTTATTTGATATTCCTTAATGGAAATATATGAAACTACTAGTCGGCCACCCCCAATGTGGGGTATGTGCCTGAGTATAATTATACAGTATATACATACATACATACTTTAATGCCCTCGAAAATGTCCCGCAACCACAATAATGTACTACCCGAGTTGACGTCAGGTATAGCGTAAAATAGTCGTAGATGGTAAGTCCAATAAACTCATCACGTGATAACACCACGAGACTATCACCTGGTTCTTAAAAATCGGACTAAGGTTGCTATACTTTTAGTACGTCCGTGGTAGTACAGTGGGTTAGCGCGCGGGCCTGGTGGTGATGGTGGTGCGTCACTAACCAGGGTTCGAACCCCACCCAAGGCATCTCAAAACCTGTGGGTTTTTAGGAGGGTTAAATTCCCTTCAGAGGTTCGTACCCCGCGCCAGGTACCAGGAAAGGTTGATCCTAAAGGTAGCCTGGGGACAATTCCCATTCCTATTTAACCTGGAAAAACCTAGCATTTCATTGGCGGCAGCGGTGGTTCTTGATTCGGATAAAAGGTTGCATTACACTGCAAGTTTGGAACAGTAGAAGCATGGCAACATCGCGAAATTTTCAGCCGCTCACACACATTCCCAAGTATGATGTAAACACGTATGATATCACCACTTACTTAGACATAATAAAGCCAGTGTACGATGTGGTACTTCAAAATGACCGCGAAAAAATCGCCGTTGCAATTTCGCACATTATACAGTTGAGAGAAGCCGTTTCCCAACTTGTTGATCAGCCTACCTGGCAAGAATTTATTTGCCAAACTGTGAAACAGTGTACGCCAGAGTTTACCTGGAACCAGTTTCGATCCTTCGTGATCCGGACCTTAGATCCACTTTTGGGTTCCCCCGTCGCCCCCAAAATAATAAAAGTCGACGAGATCAAGTATGAAGGGGATATAAATGTGACCCTCATACAACTCTACAGATACGTGAGGACCACGTATAGCTATGAAGATTACGACCAACAAAATGAACTCTTATTCACCGCATTGTTAAACATCCTCCCACCCCACATCACCGCCCATCTCGACCCGTATGGCTTATTCGAAGAACATATTCTCTCCATCAGAGAAGAATGCCTACTCAGTTCGATGAATCTCCTATCCAACCCTTCAGCCCCTATCCAAGACTCCGTGCACCCTTCCAAAATGACTTCCGGTGAAAGTCAAACCCCAGTGCACTCTTCCTTGCCTCTATCCTCTCTGACCATCCCTAAATTTTCCCCTGCCCAGCCATCCACCAACGATCATCTTCCATCAATTGTGTTACCCCATAAACCCCATCCTTTTTCTATGCATGTCAAACAAACCCACCAACCCCAGATAACCTCTAACCAGACCGTGCCTGCCACCAAGAAAATTCCCAAAATTCGTCCTGTTAACAACCCCAAATCAATACATCAGTCCTCTACCAATAACCCCTGTTCTACACCTAACTCTTCCCCCACCAACCCTCCGCAGCCCCCCCCACCAACAAGCCCCGTATTCTAGCTATGCCTACCTATGTAGGCCTACCAAAACATGTTTTCCCCATGCCCCCAGAAAAGTTCAGCTATTCCCCCACCAACAAAATTTCCCTTGTGACAGTTTTCCGTCAGTAGCTTGTGACAGTTTTCAGTCAGTAGCTCCCTTCCACCCCCACACAATTCACACCCCTAGAAAACTTCGAAACCCCACACTTGACTCGCCCTCTCATGTCAAACAAACTCACCAGTCCCAGATAACCTCTAACCAGACCGAGACTGCCACCAAGAAAATTCCCCAAATTCGTCCTGTTAACAACCCCAAATCAATACATCAGTCCTCTACCAATAACCCCTGTTCTACACCTAACTCTTCCCCACCAACCCTCCGCAGCCCCCCCAACAAGCCCGTATTCTAGCTATGCCTACCTATGTAGGCCTACCAAAATATGTTTTCCCCATGCCCCCAGAAATGTTCAGCTATTCCCCCACCAACAAAATTTCCCTTGTGACAGTTTTCCGTCAGTAGCTTGTGACAGTTTTCAGTCAGTAGCTCCCTTCCACCCCCACACAATTTACACCCCTAGAAAACTTCGATACCCCACACTTGACTCGCCCTCTCATGTCAAACAAACTCACCAGTCCCAGATAACCTCTAACCAGACCGAGACTGCCACCAAGAAAATTCCCCAAATTCGTCCTGTTAACAACCTCAAATCAATACATCAGTCCTCTACCAATAACCCCTGTTCTACACCTAACTCTTCCCCCACCAACCCTCCGCAGCCCCCCCAACAAGCCCCGTATTCTAGCTATGCCTACCTATGTAGGCCTACCAAAACATGTTTTCCCCATGCCCCCAGAAATGTTCAGCTATTCCCCCACCAACAAAATTTCCCTTGTGACAGTTTTCCGTCAGTAGCTTGTGACAGTTTTCAGTCAGTAGCTCCCTTCCACCCCCACACAATTCACACCCCTAGAAAACTTCGAAACCCCACACTTGACTCGCCCTCTCATGTCAAACAAACTCACCAGTCCCAGATAACCTCTAACCAGACCGAGACTGCCACCAAGAAAATTCCCCAAACTCGTCCTGTTAACAAACCCAAATCAGTACATCACTCCTCCCTCAATAACCCATGTCCTATGCCTAACTCTGCCCCCACTAATCCTCCCCAGTCCCACATAACCTTTAACCAGACCGAGACTGCCACCAAGAAAATTCCCCAAACTCGTCCTGTTAACAACCCCAAATCAGTACATCACTCCTCCCTCAATAACCCATGTCCTATGCCTAACCTGCCCCCACTAATCCTCCCCAGTCCCACATAACCTTTAACCAGACCGAGACTGACACCAAGAAAATTCCCCAAATTCGTCCTGTTAACAACCCCAAATCAATACATCAGTCCTCTACCAATAACCCCTGTTCTACACCTAACTCCTCCCCCACCAACCCGCCGCAGTCCCCCCAACAAATCCCGTTTTCTAACTCGCTCACCTCTCACCACCCTGACCCTCCCATACGCGCCGTTAATCCTCCCCTCACGCGTGACGACCTAGGGACCCAACCATGTTCCCCCCCTTCCCCCAGAAATGCTCAGCTATTCCCCCACCAACAAAATTTCCCTTGTGACAGTTTTCCGTCAGTAGCTCCCTTCCACCCCCCCACAATTAACACCCCTAATAAACTTCAAAACCCCACACTTCACTCACCCCCTCATGACAGACAAACCCACCAACCCCATATAACCTCTAAACAAACCGTCACTGCCACCGACACACCCCACCACTCTGATCCTCCCACACGCGCCGTTAATCCCCCCCTCACGCGTGACCCCTACCAAAGTGATTTCCCCCCCCTCATGCGTACCGAACACCTGCTCACCAATCGATCCCCCACCATCATGAGCCCAGCTAAACTTTCAACCTCCACCAAATCCCACCGCTGCCACCAATGAAATGCTAGTTTTTTCCAGGTTAAATAGGAATGGGAATTGTCCCCAGGCTACCTTTAGGATCAACCTTTCCTGGTACCTGGCGCGGGGTACGAACCTCTGAAGGGAATTTAACCCTCCTAAAAACCCACAGGTTTTGAGATGCCTTGGGTGGGGTTCGAACCCTGGTTAGTGATGCACCACCATCACCACCAGGCCCGCGCGCTAACCCACTGTACTACCACGGACGTACTAAAAGTATAGCAACCTTAGTCCGATTTTTAAGAACCAGGTGATAGTCTCGTGGTGTTATCACGTGATGAGTTTATTGGACTTACCATCTACGACTATTTTACGCTATACCTGACGTCAACTCGGGTAGTACATTATTGTGGTTGCGGGACATTTTCGAGGGCATTACACCCCGCAACCACAATAATGTACTACCCGAGTTGGCGTCAGGTATAGCGTAAAATAGTCGTAGATGGTAAGTCCAATAAACTCATCATGTGATAACACCACGAGACTATCACCTGGTTCTTAAAAATCGGACTAAGGTTGCTATACTTTTAGTACGTCCGTGGTAGTACAGTGGGTTAGCGCGTGGGCCTGGTGCTGATGGTGCGTCACTAACCAGGGTTCGAACCCCACCCAAGGCATCTCAAAACCTGTGGGTTTTTAGGAGGGTTAAATTCCCTTCAGAGGTTCGTACCCCGCGCCAGGTACCAGGAAAGGTTGATCCTAAAGGTAGCCTGGGGACAATTCCCATTCCTATTTAACCTGGAAAAACCTAGCATTTCATTCATACCTCTTGAAGATCCTTGAATTGCCCGTTGCTAACGCTCTCCAACCTTTTATATATATACTCCTATCCAGCCTACCTTCACTTAGTAGGCCAGAACAACATTAGAACTTTACTAGCCCCTTGCATGCCATCTATTCTCTTACAACACATTCACAACCCTGCACCCAATGGTCGTCGGTGCGAGGCTAGCCGCCTCGCCAGTAACTAACTTCTATTGCCATACTTCCAGATAAATGTGGCAGAGTTAGCAACCCAGTCTCCACCACATCCAGCAAACCCTACAATTAACAACCAGCCGAGTAAAACCAGCTAGCCAAGGCACCTTCGGTTTTGGTATTAAGGACACCCACATCTGTCTCATACACAGAGGGTTATTACAAACACTGGTGATATGGCAAGCCCCTAGCCACAGCCGCCGGACGACTATCACAGAGAGAGGGCGCCCAGCTCCCCCTTTTTGCCCACCCGAGGAGGGAGACCCCCACCCCCGCGGAGGTATACCTGGCCCCTGTTTTGACTTCTGAGTCATTGCCAGGTAGCACAGGAATTCTTCCTATCAATGAACTAACCATGCATGACTAACACCTTTATTTACTAACATCTATTAACTCACAATAAACCATTTACCTTTCTTGCATACTCTGATCACTAAATTAGCACCTCAGCTATACCATAGAATGAAGATTGAACAATCTAAGAGAGACGCTCCTATCACAGCTGTCCCCATCCTCCTCGCAAAGTAGATCCAGTCTCTCTCCCCTAAATACTTCCAGTATAGCCAAAATAGTACCTCTTACTAAGGCTCAGTTATATGAAAATATAAAGGCTTCCTATAGCCATGTGCCACAACAGTAAATACCATCTTACCTAGTCCCCATATCTATTGAGAGCTCAAATAAGTCCATAAGACTCGAGATCCCTTCTGTCTACAGGGTCCAGAACCGAGTCTATAAATCTAGCTCCCGCCCCCAGTCAAATCAGTTGAAAGCTAGACACCAACCAGTGGTCACTACCCTGCAGTTAACCTCTAGCTCTGCCCTTGTCACCTTGTGTTGTTCCGGAGTTGAAAGATTCCAGAGCTGGCAGACTCCGTGGCAGATTTGGATAGAAGGACCTGCCCACGTATTTGAGAACTTCACACATATGGGCCCCCTGGACGGCCGCGGAACCAGTCGTTAGCCCCAACATCACCGGAAGCAAGATAACTAGGACCAGATCTACAAATACTATTCAAGATTCATGTTGCTAGTACTAAGTGTTAAATAGTACTAGTTTGACACTCACTTATTATCTTTCTATAAAGTGGCTAAAACCTTGCCCAGTGTAACTCATATTTAACCATTCCATTTGGGACGTACTAAGCGATCAGTGCTCATTAATTAACAGGCGACATTGACTCCCGTAATTACCTTATTCAGATATTAAAACTCTAGTGATATCTAACGTTCGCCCACTGATTTGTTCTACGTATTTCTGCCATAAGAATATAAAACTTAGATCAGTACCCCATGAGGTTACTAGTGATTCCGTGTTCTACAATATACGCGTGTCTAATCCTAACTGTGAGCTGCTACTTGGGCTCGCGACCAGCCAGTAAGAGATCAAATCAGTGAAATTGAATTACATGAATATATTGAGGTCTTTCAGAAGATAAAACTTGCTAATTAAGCCAGTGATCAGAAGATTAATACCTGAACGTTGGAAGTGGGAGACTAGGCTCCATCCAGATCCACTTATGCTAGTGTTGTTCGATTCTATTATATTGTCTTGCACGAGTATTATGCAGTGGTATATAAATAAACGTGATCATGTAACTTGCTTCCATGTGTTTCTTTGTGTTCTCTATTCCTCATATCTTGTATTGTGCATGCAGCCTTATATACCCAGTCATTTAGAACTCACATTACCCAAGTTAAACCTGTAGAAAAACAGGGCATAACACATACATACTATACTGTACAGTAAATTAAACAATAAAGACTAAACCCTGTGTCAGCTAACCTGGAACAAATCCTGACCCCTTAACATCTTTTTTGTTTTATATATATATATATATATATATATATATATATATATCTATCTATCTATCTATTGCCCGACGCCGTGATCCCCGAAAGGGTGGCCACGAACGAACCGCCCCCATGCACCTCTGTCCCCAGTCAGTCGACGCCCCTCCCCCGAACCAGCACCGCCTTCGTTCATGTACTTCCTCACTCCATCCTTCCACCTCTCATTCGGTCTACCTCTCCCTCTCTGTTCCTCCACCTCGCTCTCGTACACCCTCTTAGTCATTCTCTCGCTTTCCATACGTTCCATATGGCCGAACCATCTCAAGTTGTTCCTTTTCACACTTTCCAGCACATCTACCTCCACACCACACCTCCTTCTTACTTCCTCATTAGTCTGTCTATCCCTCCATGTAACTCCGCACGCACTTCTTAAGTAATTAATTTCCACTGCTCTCACTCTTGGTCTGAGTCTCTCAACCAACATCCATGCTTTGCTTCCGTAAGTCAGTGTCGGGATTACCACACTGTCATGCAAGGACTTCTTCACTTCCATACTGACCACCCTATTTCTTGTTACTGCTTTCAGCATTCCTACAACCCTCTTCCCCTGTTGTACCCTCTCCCGCACTTCTTCATCTATAGTCCCATCTTTACTCAACACACTGCCCAGATACTTAAAAGAGTTGACGATCTCCATAGCCTGACCGTTCAGCTTCACCTCACACTCTGTGACTTCACCCCTTTCGAAGACCATAACCTTGCTCTTCCCCGCATTTACCTTCAAATTCTGTTTTTCGCACACTGTTCCAAACTCATTTACCAGACCCTGCAACTCCCATTCATTATCACTCATCAGAACTGTATCATCAGAACTGTATATATATATATATAACTGTATATATATATATATATTTTTTTTTTTTTTTTTTAAGAGACAATGAACGGAGGAAGGAAAAACACAGATAAAACAAAAAGGTCCATGTGCCTAAAGGCATCTTCCATTCATAAAATGTTTGTAACAACTGGATTTAAACATTTGTAGATTGTAAGTTTGTGGAAAGCAATTCGAGGGAAGTGAATTCCAAAGAGTAGTAGCTCTGGGGATAAATGAATTCTGATAAGCAGAAGTCCTGCATTGTGGAGGAGAAAGTGTAAATTCATGGGCGCTCTCAGCTGCCCTAGTTCTACGGGGAAAGATGTGGAGAGGCGGCACAATTGAAGCAAGTTCCTCGGAACAATTGCTGTGAAAATATCTGTAGAATAATGCAAGGTATGCAACGTTTCTTCGTATGGATATGTAGGAAGGTCCTGTGTGATTGCAGGGTTATTGATTATCTACTAGCTTTATTTTGAATTTTGTCCAACTGCCTCAATGCAACCACTCCACTTCCACCCCACAGAGGTGAACAGTAATCCATCTGAGAACGTACATGACTTTTATATATCACGGCCAACTGCTCGTCAGTGAAGAATTCTCGAACTCTGTACAGGAGTCCCAGTTTTTTAGAGGCATTCTTAGCAATGCTTCTAACATAATGTGTCCAGCTCAAGTTAGTAGTTAATGTTACACCGAGAATGTCAATACTAGGGGAAGTGGGAATATTCATCATTAAAAAATATATGGGAGTCAGTGAGATTCTGTCGGTTAGAAAATTGAATGTACTTGGTTTTCTGTGCATTAAAGGAAACTAGATTTTTTTGTCCCCATCCATTAATTCTAGAAAGGTCCTGGTTCAGAGAAATTGCAGTGTTATTTTTGATTTGTAAGATCGGGTTGGGTGAAAGAATTGGTAAATGTGAAGGATCTGTGATGAGTTGAGTCATCTGCGTAGGAATGTATTGGATTATGAGTGGTAGATATGAGATCATTGATATGAATGAGGAACAGAATTGGGGCCAAAACTGATCCCTGGGGAACACCAGCATTTTTGAGTGAAATTGAGAATAAAGGCCATCTCCATTACACATATTTTTCTGTTATGAAGATAAGAAGAAATTAGTGGAACTAATGATGCAAGGCCGTAGTGTGACATCTTCGACAATAAGGATTGATGCCAGACTCTATCAAATGCCTTTGATATATCCAGTGCTATTGTATGTGTTTTACCATGTTGGCCTGTAGCTTGGGTGATTTGATGCGTAAGAAGGCAAAGCATGTCTGCAGTTGATCGACATCGTCTAAAACCATATTGCCTATCACTGATTAATTTATTATTCTCAAGATGCTTAATTATGTGATTATTTAATATAATTTCAAAGACTTTACCAAGAGTGGAAGTTATAGCTATTGGTCTGTAGTTGATGGATCTGAAGAGGCACCTTTTTAGGAACTGGATGGATGTTTGCTTCTTTCCAGGGTACTGGGAAGCATGAGGTATGAGTACACAGACGGAAAAAAATTGCCAATACAGGAGCGAGCACCAAGGAGCAATTCTTAAAGTACTATTGGAGGAATTTCATCTGGACCAGGAGCCTTATCTACCGAGAGATTCTGAAAATAGTTTTGACATGTCTGGTGTGGATTCTTAAGTGAGGGAATTTCAGGCGAATTAAAATTAAGTACAGGGACATCTTGATTTATTTCATCTAAGGTTGAGTTGGTGGAGAAAATATCCGCAAGAAGGTTAGCTTTACCTCGTGGGTCACTTACAAGATTGCCAGTCGGAGATTTTAATGGTGGAATGGATGAAGCAGTAGTGAAGTTGGATTTAAATGAGTTAAGAGTAGACCAAAATATTTTGTTATCATTTGGATTATTTAGAAGTTTATTTGCCTGCTTGTGGAGAAAGTTTTATTTAGTTAGGTTTAATACAGTTTTGGCATGATTTCTGATGTTTCTAAAGTAATTAAAGGCTTCATGTGTTTTTGATCTTGTGTATGCATTGTAGGCTATTGCTTTTTGTTCAGTTACTCTAGCACAATTATGGTCAAACCATTTAGGTGAATTAGATCTTTTACTGTACTTTTGATGAGGAATAAAAGTGTTTCCATTCCAATTTTTACAAAATCTTGTATGTGGCTCGGGGAGTGTGCATGATTAGAAAAGAAAGAGGTCCAGGGAATATCAATAAAGAAACCTTGAAGACCCTCCCAGTCTGCCCTATCGTAATGCCATTTAGTCACCAAAACAGGTTCAGAGTGGGAAGGTGTGGTAGGTGATAGACAGGTGGCCTGTATCAGACAGTGATCAGAAGATCCAAGCGGGGACCTCACTGTAACATCATAATTTTCTGAATTGGTTGTTAAAAATAAGTCCAGTAGGTGGGAATTATGATTAGGATTATCTGGTACACGGGTGGGTTGGTTGACTAGTTGAGTGAGATTAAATGAGTCTGCAAATAGCTCACATTCAAGCTATATATATATATATATATATATATATATATATATATATATATATATATATATATATATATATATATATATATATATATACCGTATATATTAGTTTAGCCAGACCACTGAGCTCCACAAAAGAACTCTCATAGGGCTGGCCCGAAGGATTCGATCAAGATATATACATGGTAACTAATCAAATCAAAATAGATAGGGAAGGGCAGGAGGGGAACAAATCGAGGAAGGTGAAGACATGCAGACATTTCTCGACATTTCACCAGTTCAGCCGGACCACATGAGCTCCACAGCAGAGCTCTTATAGGGCAGGGCCGAAGGATGAGGCAAAAACTGCTACACCGCAACACCAACCAAGAAGTGATCAGGGCGAAGAATGAGAGTAAAATGCCCCAGAACAAGAAGCCCACCACAGAAGCCACGAGCGAACACCACACAGAAACACCCGGAAGAAAGGTCCACAGAACGAAAGGACCAGCTGACCGAGCCCGCCATTCCAGACAGGCCCAAGCCCGCAGGGCTAAACAGCTCCAGGACACACCCATTTACCTTTTCTAAACCGACCATTTTCCACACCTCACGTACACTAACCCCCTCGTGTCCTACACTTATTAACTACAAAGATGATGAACAGGAATATACATGCATATTAAAAACACCCATGCCCTGTCCCGACGTTGAGCCAATGCCAACACATCAGACAGCCATAAATATCTATGTATGTTCTTACATCCGAGAAGTAGATGTTATATATCTTAGAAGTTCAAACACCCACGCTTGTCCCTAGACCTCTTATATCATTTTCCATGACGAGTATAGATATATGTAACCCGTGCTCAGTCGCCCTTGCATTGCTCCTCTAGTAACTAAGTATTAATATTAACATTCCCTAACATCTTGTCTTGCCAGACTAAGCTTCTGAAGACCCATCGCCCCATAAATCTATGTATGCAATCCTTAGGTTAAGTATTTTTATCCGCCATTGTGTTCACCTTTTTCCATTTACTTTCCACAATTGTCATACGTCTTCCCCTTGCCTCCTTCGTATCCACAGCCCACACTACGCTATTTTTATTCGTGTCTTACACCTCTTACCCCAAGCAGAGATTGTATAAGATACCCTGGTTACCAGTATCTGTCATAAGTACACCGAAACAATAACTAAGTACCCCTACGAACTGCCGCTGTGGTTAGTATTTTATATTTAATAGAAAACGCAGTTCCCAGGGCCAACTAATAGTATCCATAACCCTCTGACTGATCACATAACTCTATCTTTTCCAGACTCATATACCACCCCATAGTTGCATTCCCCGGTAGCATTTGGCTAACGTATTCTACTGCCTTTTCAAACTTCCATATCAATTGTAGCCTAATGCCACCCCCACGCCCAGGGACCTTAGGGGCAAAATTTCCCTGTAGCCCTTGAACTCTTCCCCCCCTCTCATTAAGACACCCTCCCTTCCTGTCTCTTGTCCGACCTAGCCTCTGTCTCATACCTCTTGAAGATGCTTGAATTGTCCGTTACTAACGCTCTCCAACCTTTATATATTATACTCCTATCCAGCCTACCTTCACTTAGTAGGCCAGAACAACATTAGAACTTTACTAGCCCCTTGCATGCCATCTATTCTCTTACAACACATTCACAACCCTGCACCCAATGGTCGTCGGTGCGAGGCTAGCCGCCCCGCCAGTAACTAACTTCTATTGCCATACTTCCAGATAAATGTGGCAGAGTTAGCAACCCAGTCTCACCATATCCAGCAAACCCTACAATTAACAACCAGCCGAGTAAAAACCAGCTAGCTAAGGCACCTTCGGTTTTGGTATAAAGACACTCACATCTGACTGATACAGGGAGGGGTATTACAAACACTGGTGATATGGCAAGCCCCTAGCCACAGCCGCCGGACGGCTATATCAGAGAGAGGGCGCCCAGCTCCCCCTTTTTGCCCACCCGAGGAGGGAGACCCCCACCCCCGCGGAGGTATACCTGGCCCCTGTTTTGACTTTCGAGTCATTGCCAGGTAGCACAGGAATTCTTCCTATCAATGAAATAACCATGAATGACTAACACCTTTACTAACCTCTATTACCTCACAATAAACCATTTACCTTTCTTGCATGCTCTGATCACTAAATTAGCACCTCAGCTATACTATAGAATGAAGATTGAACAATCTAGAGAGACGCTCCTATCACAGCTGTCCCCATCCTCCTCGCAAAGTAGATCCAGTCTCTCTCCCCTAAATACGTCCAGTATAGCCAAAATAGTACCTCTTACTAAGGCTCAGTTATATGAAAATATAAAGGCTTCCTATCGCCCTGTGCCACAACAGTAAATACCATCTTACCTAGTCCCCATATCTATTGAGAGCTCAATTAAGTCCATAAGACTCGAGATCCCTACTGTTTACAGGGTCCAGAACCGAGCCTATAAATCTAACTCCCGCCCCCAGTCAAATCAGTTGAAAGCTAGACACCAACCAGTGGTCACTACCCTGCAGTTTACCTCTAGCTCTGCCCTTGTGTTGTTCCGGAGTTGAGAGATTCCAGATCCGGCAGACTCCGTGGCAGAGAAGACTGATAGAAGCATCTGTCCATGTACAAGTCCTAACGTGCACCTTATAACCTTCACACAAATTAGTGGGTATATAAGTGTGTAGCCAGCAACGATCATCAAGAGATCCGACTTGAGAACTTCCTACATTTTGGACCATCTGGACGGCCGAGGAACCAGTCGTTAGCCCCCAACATCACCGGAAGCAAGATAACCAGGACCAGATCTACCCATACTATTCAAGATTCATGTTACTAGTACTAAGTGTTATAGTACTAGCTTGATACTCACCTATTAACTTTCTATAAAGTGGCTAAGACCTTGCCAGTGTAATTCATATTTAACCATTCCATTTGGGACGTACTAAGCGATCAGTGTTTTTTATTAACAGGCGACCTTGACTCTCGTAATTACCTTATTCAGATATTAAAACTCTAGTGATATCTAACGTTCGCCCACTGATTCGTGTTCTACATATTTCTGCCTTAAGAATATCAAACTTAGTTCAGTACCCCCATGAGGTTGCTAGAGATTTCCTGTGTTCTATAATATAAGCGTCTAATCCTAACTGTGAGTTGCTACATGGGCACGCGACCAGCCAGCAAGAGGTAAAATCAGTGACATTGAATTATACGAATATATTGAGGTCTTCCAGTAAAATATAAACTTGCTAATTAAACCCGTGATCAGAAGAATATACCTGAACGTTGGAAGTGGGAGACTAGGCTCCATCCAAATCCGCAAATGCTAGCAGTTCCCTTCTATCATTTGTTTTGTGCGAATATAACTATCTTTCTATGCTCTTTATTTCTTTATTTCAATAAACGTGAACTTGTGTCGTGTTACCGTGTGTTTATTTTGTGTTCTCTATTCATCATACCTTGTATTGTGCATGCAGCCTTCTATACCCAGTCATTCAGAACTCACATTACCCAAGTTAAACCTGTAGAAAAACAGGGCATAACATTGGCGGCAGCGGTGGTTCTTGATTCGGATAAAAGATTGCATTACATTGCAAGTTTGGAACAGCTAGAACACGAGAACATCATGGCGCAACCTAACTACGTTTTCATCCCAAATTATGAGGAACCAAATTATGGGATCGAAGTATTCATGGACATAGTGAAACCCTTAGTTGACATTACTTATACCACGGACGCACATAAAATAGCCGTAACATTACCACCCCTGGGAAAAGCCGTTTCCCTGGTGGCCTATCAAGTGCGCCCTGATCTCACCTGGAACGAATTTCGCACAATAGTGATAGAAGCCATTAAACCTTCGTTGGGCGTTTTCGTGGCCCACACCCGTATCCTAGACACGAAATTCGAAGGCGATCTAGATGCCACAGTCAGTAAGCTTGCCCAACACATAAAAAATTCTTTCCCCACGTTGACCAAAATCCAACAAGAACAGCAAATTCTGGTCAACCTTGTGTCGATATTGCCCTCAGCAGTAAAAGACCATTTCCGGGTGCACGATTTCGTCGAATACAAAAAAAGACCTCATCACGATCCGACGTATTTGGCCGTGCGCACAGAAGCACCCACCCAAATCGCTGCAATCAAGAGGTTTCCCACGCACCCGCAGCAAACCAACCACCAAAACCCCAAGAATGCCTACCCAGCCTCATCTTTCAACAACAGACCCACCTACCCTTCCGGCAAGCCCCAACCCAGTAGACCCCGGTTCCAACCGTCCCAGCCACGCAGAATCTTCAACCGGAACAGCAACTACAACACCTACCAAAGTAAAAATCCTACCTTAGTCATTATCAAACACTATGAATTCCCTGCCTGTAATGCTCAGTGTGCCCTCCACCAAATTCGTGACTCTGCCAAACCTCGCCCCTCTACTCCTCGCATTTCTGTAAATGAAGAGGAGTGGGGACAAGAGGAAGAAATTGCCCCCCATACCATGACCTCAGACGATACCGAGGAAACCCTGGAAGAGGTAGATACCGACCCCCAGGATTTTTAAAGTATCCCCCGCCCACGATGGGCTCGGCGGGGGACGCCATAACTAGTCGCACTGCCCCCATTTATTACATGGCCAAAATCAAGGACATTCCTGTCCGCTTGCTAATCGACACGGGAGCTGCCAAGTCATGTTTGTTCAAATCTTACTATGAAAAACATCCCCGACAATTTGGCCCTTTGTTAAACACCAAAACAGAACTCATCTCAGCTGCTGATACTTACTTAAATCTCCTAGGAGACACTTTACCCCTATCAGTAACCACTCCTGGCCCCCATGCTCGTTGTTATCACACATTTACAGTATTTTCCTCCAACTGTAAACATTATGATGGTTTCCTTGGACTTGACCTCCTTCAAAAACTAGAGGCCCAGATTGACTGCGGCCAAAGGCTGATCTCATTCAAAAACAAATTCCAGCCCAAAGCCTCTGACAAACCAATCACGCAGAAACCCATTCCCAAAAAGAAAAAACAACCTCCCCCTCAACAAAACCTGATTCAGGGTTACCAAGTTGCAGCTAGCACTAAGGTTACTCCTAAAACCTCCCCTTGCCCCGAGATCTCTCAAAACCTCACTCAATTCAGTAAAAAAATGCCTCAACAAACGAAAGAAGACAAGTCCAAACAACTCCCCCTCGGTAATCCCCTCAATTCTCGTAACTCTGCCCAGAATAAATCCTCCCATGTTTTCAGGACAGACTCTGATATATGTAACCCTAATTCTATCCAATGTTTATGTACACATGTTTCCAGAGAAAATGCCGACCAATGTACCCAACAATGTTTCCCCCATGCCCCCAGAAATGTTAACAACCCCAAATCAATACACCAGTCCTACACCAATAACCCATGTTCTACACCTAACTTTTTCCCCACCAACCCTCCGCACTCCCCACAGCCCATCCCCTTTTCTAACTCGCTCACCTCGCACCCTTCTGAACCGCCCGCACGCGCCGTTAATCCCCCCCTCACGCGTGCCGACCGAGGGACACAACCATGTTCCCACCATGCCCCCAGAAATGCCCAGCTATTCCACCACCCCCCAATCCCCCTTGTGACAGTTTTTCGTCAGTAGCTCCCTTCCACCCCCCCACAATTCACACCCCTAATAAACTTCAAAACCCCACACTTGACTCACCCCCTCATGACAGACAAACCCACCAACCCCAGATAACCTCTAAACAAACTGTTACTGCCACCGACAACGCTTCCCCCACCAACCCTCCGCAGTCCCTCCAACAAATCCCGTTTTCTAACCCCCTCACACCGCGCCCCACTGATCCTCTCACACGCGCCGTTAATCCCCCCCTCACGCGTGACCCCCACCAAAGTGACCTTGCCCCCCTTATAAGTACCAAGCACCTGCTCGCCAGTCAATCCCCCACCATCATTAGCCCAGCGGTAGTTCAAGATAAATGCCACATTCCCCCCCACCATCACAAAATGGGGAACCTGCGGCCCATACCCCAAACTCACATGGTATTTTCCCCCACTAACACATCCCCCAACCCCCATCACTGCCTCTTACAACCCGCCATCATTCCCGCTCGTATCAACCAACATTCTCGTGGCTAATCTCTCAGAGGAACCCCGGACCTTACCGAAAGGTCACATTATAGGAGATCTCGAAAGTTGCGATGGCCT